>CM052668.1:17634571-17650033 GCA_028533165.1 Leontopithecus rosalia
CCAGACCTGATCGCCTGTCTGGAGCAGGAAAAGGAGCCTTTGATTATGAAGAGAGAGGAGATGGCAGATGAACCCCCAGGTAAGTGAGAGTAAAAGTGAATACAACACATGACACAGATGAGGGTCCAAAGGTCAAAGGGAAAGGCAGTTCTTAAAATAGCAATTTGGGAATCTGTGTTTTAAAGGAAATAGTTTCTGGAAAACCTGAGTTTTTTATTTGTTCTCACATTTGAGCATTTTCTGACATATGTTTTTAAATTCTCTAAGGTTTCCATTTACTTTTTTGGTGATCTTCCTTCAAGTTTTCAGTGTGAACCAATGTCCTCTTCATGGCATATAAGAGACTCTGCAATCTGAATGCCTATTCCGTTTTTTTGGAGACAAAGAAATATCTGCATAATTTTGACCAACTTGATGTTAAATAATTTTTTAAATTATTTTTTTGCATCATATCTGAAATGTATGAGAAGTGGAGAAGTGGTTTGTTTTTCTTTTTTTTGAGACAGAGCATCACTCTGTTGCCCAGGCTAGAATGCAGTGGCACAATCTCATTTCACTGCGACTCTCCCTGCTGGGTTTAAGCATTTCTCCTGCCTCAGCCTCCCGAGTAGCTGGGATTACAGGTGTGTGCCACTACACCAGGCTAATTTTGTATTTTTAGTAAAGATGGGGTTTCACCATGTTGGCCAGGCTGGTCCTGAAGTCCTGCCCTCAAGTGATTTGTCTGCCTTAGCTTCCCAAAGTGCTGGGATTATAGGTGTGAGCCACCACGCCTGGACTATTTATGTCTTTTCTAATTTCTTTCATTTATATATTTCTCATTGTAAAAATTTTGTACCTCCTTGGTTAAATTTGTTCTCAGAAATTTATTATTTTAATGCTGTTGTAAATAAGATTTTTTTTTCTACTTTATCAGAGAGTTTAAGTTTATGGAACCTTAACTTGTATGTTAATTTTATATTTTTCTAATTTACTGAGTATATGTAGTAGTTTAAACAAGTTTTAATTGTACTGTTTGTGTTTATATATGTGATTATGAGCTACAGACAGCAACTTTTATCTTACTTGTCTTTAATTTCAATTGCTCTTTTTCATTTATTGACTAATCTGCTACATACCAGTGTTACGTTAAACTTGCAGCATTGGCAATGGGCACAATGTAGTTTTGCGTTGGCATCTGTGTATAGAAGGAGAAAACACCTACAGTTTATCGTTGTTGTTGTTGATGTTGTTTTTTTGTTTTTGAGACAGAGTTTTGCTTTTTTTACCCAGGCTGGAGTGGAATGGTGTGATCTCGGCTCACCACAACCTCTGCCTCCTGAGTTCAGGCAATTCACCTGCCTCAGCCTCCTGAGTAGCTGGGATTACAGGCAGGCACCACCATGGCCAGTTAATTTTTTGTATTTTTAGTAGAGACGGGGTATCATCATGTTGACTAGGATGGTCTCGATCCCTTGACCTAGTGATCCACCTGCCTCAGCCTCCCAAAGTGCTGAGATTACAGGCTTGAGCCACTGCGCCCGGCCAATTGTTTTTTTGTTTTTGTTTTTGTTTTTTGTGTTTTTTTTTGAGGTGATGTCTCACTCTGTCACCCAGGCTGGAGTGCAGTGGCATGATCTCAGCTCACCACAAACTCCACCTCCCGGGTTCAAGTGATTTTCCTGCCTCAGCCTCCTGTGTAGCTGAGATTACACTCGAATGCCACCACACCTGCCTTATTTTTTGTATTTTTAGTAGAGAGGGGGTTTCACTGTGTTAGCCAGGATGCTGTCGATCTCCTGACCTCGTGATCCACCCACCTTGGCCTCCAAAAGTGCTTGGATTGTAGGTATGACCACTGCACCCAGCTCAAGTTTTTATAAACTGGTTTCAGAAATTTTTTTTTTTTAAATGATAAGTTGGATTTTATTAAGATCAAAATCTTTTGCTTTGTGACAGACACTATTAAAGGAATGAAGACTGGGTGCGGTGGCTCACGCTTGTAATCCCAGCACTTTGGCAGGCTGAGGGGGGTAGATCATGAGGTCAGGAGATGGAGACCATCCTAGCCAACATGGTGAAACCCTGTCTCTACTTTTAAAAGCCAAAATTAGGTGGCATGTGCCTATAATCACAGCTACTTGGGAGGCTGAGGCAGGAGAATCGCCTGAACCCAGGAGGCAGAGGTTGCAAAGAGCCAAAATTATGCCAGTGTACTGCAGCCTGGGCAACAGAGGGGGACTCCATTTAAGAGTGAGAACATGCAGTGTTTGGTTTTCTGTTCTTGTGTCAGTTTTCTGAGAATGATGGTTTCCAGCTTCATTCATGTCCCTGCAAAGGACATGAACTCATTCTGTTTTTTGGCTGCAGAGTATTTCATGGTATACATGTGCCATATTTTCTTTACATAAACAATAATTCTTAGAGATCCCAGGGAAGTTCAAACAGGATAAGTGGTTCTGGGACCACTTCTTTTGCTTGACCCTAAGGGTGATGGGATGCCCTGTAGGTTTTTAGTACTGAGGGGTTGTAGCTTTGTCGTAAGGCTGCTTGGTCTAGGGTCCACCTTTAGTTGGCTTCTTATAAGAAACTTGGATAGTTTAAATTCCCATTTTATTTTTCAGACAGATTGAATTTTGTGAGGGGAACTTTGTTCTGTAGGACAGACACTAGACCAGGTTTCTGCAGTTCGGTCTGCATATCATGAGCCTTATATCAAAATGTGGATGATTACAGCTTTCAGCGAGTACCAGAAAGGATCTTTCCAGGTCACTGGGTGGGTTTCTATGTAGGCAGAACTGACCATAAACTGTGGCTCAGGGAGCTGGCACTGAGTCATTGAACTGCTTCAGATACCACAGTAAAGGCCAAGGTCTGCAGGCCTGCCCACATAGCTATAAATGGGTATCTTCCTACCGACTTCTGAAAAAGCAGGATCTTTCCCAGACTTTGGCTCGGAGGAGTTTGGGATAGTTACATTCTAAGTTCAGATTTCTCAGTGGGACCAAGTTGGGTGGGCCATGTCCTAGTCTGTAGTTAGGAATGGGATCCTGTAGTTTGCACCTAGGGCCTGAATGAGGTTGCGCCTTCTGAAAAAACTTTTCAATCTTGGGCTGTATGAGAGTTCCACAAGTCTCTCCCTGGATCTGAAGGCTATCAAAGGCACTTATTTTGAGATGGAGTCTTGCTCCATAATTCAGGCTGGTTTTGAAATCCTAACCTGAAGCAGTTCTCTAAACTGAAGGTACCGTGTGTCTTTCATTACAGGTGTGAGCTGTGACACCTGGCTATCTCATAAAGGCATTTTTGTCAGGGATGGCTGACAGTTTGTCTTGCTGTGCAGGAGATAACACAATAGGGCACGTTTTATTCTCCCATCTTACTGATTTCATTCTCCTTATATATATTTATTCTCCATGTTCTATTTCACATTTGTCTGGAATTTTAGATTCAGAAATTTAGAACAAATGCTAGAATTTACATGTAATACCCAAGTAAATTAGATACTTAGTAGGTACTCCATATTTACTAAAACTGAGCCACCACACTCAGCCCAAAATTATCTTGTTTTGTTTTTGAGACAAAGTTTTGCTCCTGTTGCCTAGGCTGGAGTGCAATGGCATGATCTCGGCTTACTGCCACCTCTGCCTACTGGGTTAAGTGATTCTCCTGCCTCAGCCTCCCAAGTAGCTGTACAAATTTGAGCTTGCTGTAGGAAAACATAACTCCATGATTAGCACCCACTTTCTCCAGCCTAATAATATATACCTAAATAATATAATTTATTCCCAAATAGTTGTTTTATACATCAGACACTCTAACCATATTCTACAATATATATTTTTATATATTTAACACTAATATATGTTTAGCATTATATAGATATATAGCAATGTAAGGCTAATTTTTACTTCTAAAGTTGGATTACAGCAGTTTGATTTTGTGTAAGAATAGCATGTATTTAAAACATAAAATTATCTCTGGTTTTTGTTTTTGTTTTTATTGAGATGGAGCATTGTTCTGTTGCCCAGCCTGTAGTGCAGTGGTGCAATCTCAGCTCACTGAAACTTCCACCTCCCAGGTTCAAGTGATTCTCCTGCCTCAGCCTCCTGACTAGCTGGGACTATGGGCCCTCACCACCACGCCTGGCTAATTTTTGTATTTTCAGTAGAGACCAGGTTTTACCATGTTGGCCAGGCTGATCTTGAACTCCTGACCTCAGTTGATACACCTGCCTTGATCCCCAAAGCTCTGGGATTACAGGTGTGAACCACCACACTCAGCCCAAAATTATCTTGTTTTGTTTTTGAGACAAAGTTTTGCTCCTGTTGCCTAGGCTGGAGTGCAATGGCGTGATCTCGGCTTACTGCCACCTCTGCCTACTGGGTTAAGTGATTCTCCTGCCTCAGCCTCCCAAGTAGCTGGAATTACAGGTGCTCACCACCACATCTGGCTAATTTTTGTATTTTTAGTAGAGATGGGGTTTCACCACATTGGCCAGGCTGGTCTTGAATTCTTGACCTCAGGTCACCCATTCGCCTCAGTCTCCCAAAGTGCTGGGATTAGAGGTGTAAGCCACCACACCCAGCCTTCTAGTTTTTTTAGATGATTATTTATTAGAAGTTTCTCAGAGGCTGGGCACAGTGGCTCAAGCCTGTAACCCCAGCACTTTGGGAGGCCGAGACGAGTGGATCACGAGATCAAGAGATGAGACCATTTTGGTCAACATGGTGAAACCTCGTCTCTACTAAAAATACAAAAAGTTAGCTGGGCATGGTGGCACTTGCCTGTAATCCCAGCTACTGGGTAGGCTGAGACAGGAGAATTGCCTGAACCCAGGAGGCAAAGGTTGCAGTGAGCCGAGATCGCGCCATTGCACTCCAGCCTGAGTAAGAAGAGTGAAACTCCGTCTCAAAAAAAAAAAAATTTAAATTATGTGTGAACTTAATTTTTTAAAATTTTATTTAACAATGTTTAGAGAATTGTGCATTTAATAAAGTGTTAATATTTCACTACCTATTTTACCTTACTCAAGGGTATAGGCAAAAGATGGTAACAATATACTATTTGGTAACATTATGAACAAATATTCCTAGTAATTCCTTTTGGCAGTGACTTGAAATTCCAAGGAGGTTAAATAATATTGTTACTGGCCAGGCACGGTGGCTGACGCCTATAATCCCAGCACTTTGGGAGGCTGAGGCGGGTGGATCACGAGGTCAAGAGATCAAACCATCCTGGTCAACATGGTGAAACCCCGTCTCTACTAAAAATACAAAAAATTAGCTGGGCATGGTGGTACGTGCCTGTAATCCCAGCTACTCGGTAGGCTGAGGCAGGAGAATTGCCTGAATTCCGGAGGCAGAGGTTGCGATGAGCCGAGATTGCACTATTGCACTCCAGCCTGGGTAACAAGAGCAAAACTGTCTCAAAAAAAAAAAAAGTTTCTCAGAATCTTTTGCTTATGATAAAACTGCATTTTTTTCTGGAATTATACTGCCATATAGCATATGCCAAGCATTCAGAATACCTGCCTTCCATGAGTACAGTTACAGTCAAATATTACAGTTCCCTAGACACATTATTTTTAATGGTACATCAATGTTGCCTGCAAGATTTTATGAGTAAACATTTCTCTCTTATCAAATAGTTTTGTCATTCTGTATTAGTGTGCTTTTTCAATTTAAAATCTGTTTATTGATGCTGGAGAGGATGTGGAGAAATAACACTTTTACACTGTTGGTGTGAGTATAAACTAGTTCAACCATTGTGGAAGACAGTGTGGCGCTTCCTCAAGGACCTAGAAATAGAAATTCCATTTGACCCAGCAATCCCATTACTGGTTATATACACATAGGATTATAAATCATTCTGTTATAAAGACACATGCACACATATATTCATAGCGGCACTGTTTACAATAGCAAAGACCTGGAACCAACCCAAATGCCCATCAATGATAGCCTGGACAAGGGTAACGTGGCACAGATATACCATGGAACACTATGCAGCTATGGCTGCATATGATGAGTTTGTGTCTTTTGTTAGGGACACAGATGAATCTGGAAACCATCATTCTCAGCAAACTGACACAAGAACAGAAAATCAAACAGCACATGTTCTCACTCATTGGCAGGTGTTGAACAGTGAGAACACATGGACACAGGGAGGGGAGCATCACACACTGGGGTCTGTTGGCGGAGGCTAGGGGAGGGACGGCAGGAAGTGGGGAGGTTCAGGAGGGATAGCATGGGGAGAAATGGCAGATATAGTATGGGTGATAGGGACATGGAAGCAGAAAACCACATTGGCATGTATGTGCCTCAGCAGCAATCCTGCATCATCTGCACATGTACCCCAGAACCTAAAGTACAATTTAAAAAAATCTTTTAATTGTGGTTTTTGTTTTACCATTTTAGACAATTTGCAAAATTCTGTTGTATACTTGAAGTCACTGTGGGGTTTAATTAAGAGATAAGCAAGCCGTATGTTTATCCCAGTCATATTATATATATGTATTTGTCTATAAATATGACCCCAATTTTGATTATGCCTTATCTTGAATGTATTCTTAGCTGATTTTCAATGGTGGTTTTATCTCGTTTAAGTGATTAGTCATGGAGATAGTCTTATTTTCACCTTGTGTTTAATTATAAATGTATATTTCTTTCATGTGAGAGATACGCTTCTGTGATTTGAAGGTAAAGATTTATGATTCTGTATTTTTAAAATTTATCTTTAAAACAAAATGTTGTAAAACCACATACAATAAATTTTACCATCTAAAATCTATTTAAGTTTATATTTCATGGCCAGGCATGGTAGTGACTGACATCTTTGATCCCAGGATTTTGTGAGGCTAAGACAGGAGAATCACTTGAGCCCAAAAGTATGACACTAGCCTGGGAAGTGTACGAAGATTCTCCTTCTGCCAAAAAAAAAAAAAAAATTAAAAATAGCCAGGCGTGGTGGTGTGCACTTGTGGTCCCAGCTTCTTGGGAGATTGGTGGTGCATGATTACTTTAACCTGAGACTTTGAGGCTACAGTAAGACATAACTGTGCCACTTTACTCAAACTTGGGTGACAGAATGAGAACCTGTCTCAAAGAAACGACACTTCAGGCAAGTTGAGCATATTTATATTGTTATGCAAATGACTTCCATAAACTTTTCATCTTGTGAAACTACAGCTCGATACCTATTAAGTAATAACTGCCCATTTTATCCTCTCTCCAGCCCTTGACAAACACCGTTGTACCTTTTGTTTCGATGAATGTGACTAATTAAGATACCTCATATAAGTGGAGTCATATAGTATCCATCATTTTATTACTGGCTTCATGTGGCATAATATTATCCAAGTTTATCTTAAAATGTAACAATATTTATTTAAAGGTAAATAATATTCCAGCGTGTGTCTATGTGTGTATAACATTTTTGTTTTCGGTGGCCTAGGCTGGAGTGCAGTGGCACAATGTCACTCATTGCAGCGTTCACCTCCTGGGTTCAAATAAATCTCCTGCCTCAGCCCCCATGTAGCTGGGACTACAGGCACATGCCACCACACACAGCTAATTTTTGTATATTTATAGAGAAAGGGTTTCACCATGTTAGCTAGGCTGGTCTCAAACTCCTGACCTCAGATTATCTGCCCAACTCAGCCTCTCAAAGTGATAGAAATATACGCATGAGTCATCACTAATTGGATTTTTGTGGAGATTATGTTGAATTGGTTCATCACGTTTGGCTGCATTGACATCTTTGAAAAATTAAGTGCTGCTGGCTGTGGTGGATCACGCCTGTAATCCCAACATTTTGGGAGGCTGAGGCAGGTGGATCACGAGGTCAAGAGATCGAGACCATCCTAGTCAACATGGTGAAACCCCGTCTCTACTAAAAATAAAAGAATTAGTTGGGCATGGTGGCACACACCTGTAGTCCCAGCTACTCGGGAGGCTGAGTCAGGAGAATTGCTTGAACCCAGGCAGTGGAGGTTGCGGTGAGCCGAGATTGAAGCATTGCATTCCAGTCTGGGTAACAAGAGTGAAACTCCATCTCAAAAAAAAAAAAAAAAATAGAAAAGAAAAATTAAGTGTTTTGGCCCATGAGCCAAAAATATGTGGAAGACTGTTTTATTTTCATATGTTTTTTGGATTTGCCAGTTTTACTTTTGCTTTTAATTTTTTGTTGCATTCAGTTTTGGTCAGAAAATATTTGTAATTTTGGTCTTTCTAAATTTATTTACTTTTGTTGTTTAAGAGATCTTACTGTGTCACTCAGGCTGGAATGCAGTGGCATTCTGTGGCTCACTCTGGTTATTATGGCAGCCATAATAACCTCCCGGGCTCAGGTGATCCTTTTACCTCAGTCTCCCAAGTAACCTGCACTACAGACTGCACTACCATGCCATTTTTCAATTATTTGTAGAGACAGGGTCTTGCTATGTTGCCCAGGCTGGTGTCAAGTTTCTGGTCCCATGTGATCTACCTGGGTCTTCCAAAGTGTTGAGGTAATAGGCATCAGCCATTGCACCCAGCCAGTATTCCCAAATCTAATGAGACTTGATATGTGTCCTAACAGAATATACCAGGTGCAAATAAAAATATTGTGTATTCCCTTACTTTCGATTAAAAACATTTGTACAGGTCTGTTAAGCCTGTTCGGTGTGTGATATGGCTGGATGTCTATGTTCTCTAAATGTCATGCTGCAATGTAATCATCATTGTTGGTTGGGGACCTTGTGGGAGGTGAATGTAGGATCTGCTGGGAGGTGCTTAGGTCTTGAGGGCAAATTCCTCATGAATGGCTTGACGCCATTCTCTTGTTAATCAATAAGTATGCTGGTAATTTAAGTAAGAGCTGTTCATTTAAAAAACAAGCCAGTCATGGTGGCTCACACCCGTAATCCCAGCACTTTGGGAGGCCAAGGCAGGTGGATCACGAGGTCAAGAGTTCCAGATCATCCTGGTCAACAATGTGAAGCCCGGTCTCTACTAAAAATACAAAAATTAACTGGCCATGTTGGTGGACGCCTGTAGTCCCAGCTACTCGTGTGGCAAAGGCAGGAGAATTACTTGAACCCAGGAGGCAGAGGTTGCGGTCAGCCAAGACTGTGCCATTGCACTCCAGACTAGGTAGCGACCGCAAAACTCCATCTCAAAAAAAAAAAAAGGCCTGGCGATGGCTCACGCCTGTAATCCCAGCACTTTGGGAAGTGGAGGGGGATGGATCCCGAGGTCAAGAGATCAAGACCATCCTGGTCAACGTGATGAAACCCCGTCCCTACTAAAAATACAAAAAATTAGCTGGCATAGTGGCACATGCCTGTAATCCCAGCTACTCAGGAGGCTGAGGCAGGAGAATTGCCTGAATCCAGGAGGCGGAGGTTGCCATGAGCCGAGATTGTGCCATTGCACTCCTGCCTGGGTAAGAAGAGTGAAACTCCATCTCAAAATAAAATAAAATAAAATAAAGTAAACAATTGTAAAAAGTAAAGTTGGCAATTTACTTCTAATAACATTATCCTATGTTGGGGAGTATAAAAAGCTGTATTGGATAAATGTAACAGAATTTCTTTCTTTCTGTGTGGCTCTTTGCATTGTACCCACCTGGGGCAATGCAGTCACTTAATTACGGCCTGCGGTGTCATCTTGCTTGTGTCCTTTGTGTAATTTTATAAGTTATATTTGAAAAGTCTGTTTTTCTGAGTCTGTAAAGTAATGTGTTATTTTTATTTCTTTCAGTAACGTGTTCTCATTTTGCCCAAGAGTTTTGGCCAGAGCAGAACATAAAAGATTCTTCTCAAAACATGACACTGAGAAGATATGAAAAATGTGGAAATGAGAATTTTCAATTAAACGGCTGCAAAAGTGTGGCTGAGTGTAAGGTCCACAAAGGAGGTTTTAATGGACTTAACCAATGTTTACCAACTACCCAGAGCAAGATGTTTCAGTGTGATAAATACGTGAAAGTCTTTCATAAATTTTCACATTCAGATAGACATAAGATCAAACATACGGAAAATAAACATTTGAAATGTAAAGAATGCGGCAAGTCATTTTGCATGCTTTCACACCTAACTCAACGTAAAAGAATTTATACTAGAGTGAATTTCTGCAAATGTGAAGAATGTGAAAAAGCTTTTAACCAATCTTCAAAGCTTGCTACACATAAGAGAATTTATACTTGTGAGAAATTCTACAAATGCCAAGAATGTGACAAAGCTTTTAACCAATTCTCAAACCTTACTGCATATAAAAAAAATTATACTGGAGAAAAATCATACAAATGTGAAGAATGTGGCAAAGCCTTTAAGCGGTCCTCAACTCTTACTACACATAAGATAATTCATACCGGAGAGCAACCCTACATCTGTGAAGAATGTGGCAAAGCTTTTACCCAATCCTCAGCTCTTAATACACATAAGATAATTCATACCGGAGAGCAACCCTACATCTGTGAAGAATGTGGCAAAGCTTTTACCCAATCCTCAGCTCTGACTACACATAAGATAATTCATACTGGAGAGCAACTCTACATCTGTGAAGAATGTGGCAAAGCTTTTACCCGATCCTCAGTTCTTACTACACATAAGAGAATTCATTCCAGAGAGCAACCCTACATCTGTGAAGAATGTGGCAAAGCTTTTACCCGATCCTCAATTCTTACTGCACATAAGAGAATTCACAACGGAGAGAAACCCTACAAATGTAAAGAATGTGGCAAAGCTTTTAAACACTCCTCAGTCCTTACTACACATAAAAGAATTCATACTGGTGAGAAACCCTACAAATGTGAAGAATGTGGCAAAGCTTTTAATCACTCCCACTCCCTTACTACACATAAGAGAATTCATACCGGAGAGAAACCCTACAAATGTGAAGAATGTGGAAAAGCTTTTAACCGATCCTCAAATCTTACTGAACATAGAAACATTCATACTGGAGAGCAACCCTACAAATGTGAGAAATGTGGCAAAGCTTTTCACCGATCCTCAAATTTTACTGAACATAAGAAAATTCATACTGAAGAGAAACTCTACAAATGTGAAGAATGTGGCAAAGCTTTTAACCGATCCTCAAAACTTACTAAACATAAGATAGTTCATACCGGAGAGAAACCCTATAAATGTGAGAGATGTGACAAAGCTTTTAACCGATCTGCGAACCTTGCTAGACATAAAAAAATTCATATTGGAGAGAAAATCTACAAAACTGAAAGATGTGACAATGATTTTGACAACACCTTAAACTTTTCTAAATAGAAAGAAACTCATACTGGTGAAAAATACTAGAAATGTAAAGAATGTGTCAAAGACTTTAGTTTTCACACTTGATTGTACATAAGATAATTCACACTGGAGAAAACTAAGTGTGAAGTATTTGGCAATACTGTTAATGCCCAAATCTTATTGCACAGGAAAGCATTTATACTTGAGAGAAATTGTACAAATACAAAGGATATGGAATAGCCATTAATAGCTGCTCACCTCTTAATATCAGAATGTTGGCACTTAATAAAAGCATAATAAATGCAATTACTGTCCAAAAGGAAAATACAAGCCTTTGAAGCTAAGTGTATTCATTGTGAAGACAAAGATTACAAACGTAAAGAAGGTTTCAGTACATTTCATGTATCACAGATCTCATCACCCACATTTTGTACTAGAGAAAAACCCTGAAGCAGTTGCTCAAACTTTATTCAACATCAGGCTTTCTGTATTGGAGAAAAATTCTGCAAATGTAATAAATTTGGAAAAACCTACTTTTCAAAACCTATAGCTTAGAAAACATAAGAGAGTTTATACTAAAATATGTTTTTGCAGGCCAGAGCAGTTTGGGAGGCCGAGGCAGGTGGATCACCTCAGGTCAAGATTTCGAGACTAGAGTGGTCGACATGGCGAAGCCTCATTTTTACAAAAAATACAAACTTACCCAGGCATGGTGGCTGGTGCCTGTAATGTATTCCCAGCTATTCAGGACGCTGAGGCAGGAGAATCGCTTGAACCTGGTAGCAGTGAGCCAAGATTGTGCCATTGCACTCCCACCTGGGTGACAAGAGCGGAAACTCTGTCCTTTTTTTTTTTTTGAGACAGAGTTTTCGCTCTTGTTACCCAGGCTGGAGTGCAATGGTGCAATCGTGGCTCACCACAACCTCCGCCTCCTGGGTTCAGGCAATTCTCCTGCCTCAGCCTCCTGAGTAGCTGGGATTACAGGCACGTGCCACCATGCCCAGCTAATTTTTGTATCTTTAGTAGAAACGGGGTTTCACCATGTTGACCTGGATGCTCTCGATCTCATGACCTCGTGATCCACCTGCCTCGGCCTCCCAAAGTGCTGGGATTACAGGCTTGAGCCATCGTTCCCAGCCCCAAAACTCTGTCTTAAATATATATATATATATATATACACATGCACACACACATAAATTTGCAGATGCAGTAAATATAAAACTATTTTAATACAAAGTTTATGTAAATATCAGATAACTTACAGTAAAAATATCTAAGGCACTGACAGACATTACAGTAAATCAGAGTGGTGAGTATAAAAAAATAATCCAGAGCTAAAGTTGTTAGATAAATCATTTGCATATAACTGTAAAAGATGCAAAAAGTTTTTGAAAAGTTATAATTACATTCAAAGTACACTTTTAGCATGGTGGCTCATATTTGTAATCCCAGCACTTTGGGAGGAGGAGGCAGGCAGATCACCTGAGGTGAGGAGTTCAAGACCAGCCTGATCAAAATGGAGAAACCCCATCTCTACTAAAAATACAAAATTAGCTGGGCATGGTGGCACACACCTGGAATCCATCTACTCGGGAGGCTGAGGCAGGAGCATCGCTTCAGTCCAGGAGGTGGAGATTGTGGTAAGCCGAGATCATGGCATTGCACTCCAGACTGGGCAACAAGAGCAAAACTTCATCTAAAAAAAATTTATATATATACCTTAAAAAAAAAACAGATTTGTAACATGAATAATGTCATAATTTCAGCCGTCAAATTACTTCATGCTCTTCATTCCTATTGTATGAGACATTTTAAAATTAGGAGGCCATTGTTATGATCTTTTTTATGGAAGGGTAAGGGCATTAAAATGTAAGACAAATGATAACTAAGTTGAGAGGCTCTTTTTAACATAGGTGGTGCCTGAGGTAGGTGTTCAGAATAATATTCTGCATTATAAGTGAGAAAGAAGCATTATATTTTTGTTTTTTTGAGATGAAGTCTCTGTCATCCAGACTGGAGTGCAGTGGTGCAATCTTGGCTCACTGCAACCTCCATCCACCTCCCAGGGTTCAAAGGATTCTCCAGCCTCAGCCTCCTGAGTAGTTGGGATTACAGGTGTGGGCCACTATGCCCAGCTAATTTTTGTATTTTTAGTAAAGTCGGGGTTTCACCACGTTGGTCAGGCTGGTCTCCAACTCCTGACCTCGTGATCCACCAGCCTCGGCCTCCCAAAGTGCTGGGATTACAGATGTGAGCCACCGTGTCTGGCCAAAAATAGCATTTTAAATTTTAGTTGAAATTAGTAGTATATCATTTTACTAGTTGTACTGTTATGTAATAAAATGTATATTCTTAAAATTTTAAGGCCAGGCGCAGTGGCTCACTCCTATAATCCCAGCACTTTGGGAGCCGAGGCGGGTGGATAACAACGTCAAGAGATCAAGACCATCTTGGTCAACAAGGTGAAACCCCGTCTGTACCAAAAATACAAAAAAATTAGCTGGACATGGTGGTGCACGACTGTAGTCCCAGCTACTCGGGAGGCTGAGGCAAAAGAATTGCTTGAACCGAGAAGGCGGAGGTTGCGGTGAGCCGAGATCGTGCCATTGCACGATCCTGGGTAACAAGAGCGAAACTCCGTCTCAAAAAAAGAAAATTTTGGAGTCAGTAAGCATGTTTGTATGAGTATAAATTTGTACCGATTTTCAGAAGAAAAAAGCAGTGTTGGAACAAAACATCATTTTAGTAAGGTGAGTAATTTACTGGGAAAGTATAAACCTAAAAAATGCTGAAAGCATTTTTTTTTTTTTTTAAATGGAGAGTTTTGCTCTTATTGCCCAGGCTGGAGTGCAGTGGCATGATCTTGGCTCACTACAACCTCCGCCTCCCAGGTTCAAGCAATTCGCCTGCCGCAGCCTCCCCAGTAGCTGGGATTACAGTCATGCACCACCATGCCTGGCTAATTTTGCATCTTAAGTAAAGACAGGGTTACGCCACGTTAGTTTCGAACTCCTGACCTCAAGTGATCCACCTGACTTGGTCTCCCAAAGTGCTGGGATTACAGGCATGAGCCATTTAGCCTGGCCTATACTCTTTTTCTTTCTTTCTTTTTTTCTTTTTTTTTTTTTTTTTTTAGTTTTGCTGTTGTTACCCAGACTGGAGTGCAATGGCAGGATCTCGGCTCACCGCAACCTCCGCCTCCTGGGTTCAAGCATTTCTCCTGCCTCAGCCCCTCGAGTAACTGGGACTACAGGCGTCCACCACCATGCCCAGCTAATTTTTGTAGTTTTAGTAGACACGGGGTTCCACCTTGTTTACCAGAATGGTCTCCATCTCTTGACCTCGTGATCCACCCGCCTCGGCCTCCAGAAGTGCTGGGATTATAAGGGTGAGCCACCGCGCCCAGCCTACTCTTTCCTTTCTACTGGATTAATTACTGTAAAATATTATGGCTTATGGTTCAAAATCTCTTGATGCGAATTTTGTTTTTACTTATTTGATACTCATGCTAAACCTACAGTTGTTTCTTATAATTTTTTTCTTTTATAGTTTATGAGGTTTTCATTATGTGAAGTGGTCAAAGATTATATAATTATAAAATTCAGTGCATACAATAATTTTTTAGATGTAATTCCACAATTAATGTAGTTATATTTTATCGAATTCGAACATTACATTTTGTTCTTTTAATTGAAGAACGCTATATGTAAGCCTACTTTTCTTTAGTTGTTCCTTTCACTTTTTATGATTGAGAGAGGTAAATTTATTTGTTGATTGAGCCAGTTCAGTTACCTACTAAGAAGTCTTCATAAGCCATAAGGATGTTTTAATATATAAACGTAGCAGAAAAAGACAGTGCTTGCTGAGTAACAGACGATTTATAATCCGTAAATATTCCTGTTAGAGTCAGTTTGTAACTTTAAGTCAGAGATAGAAAATATCAATGATTAAGAAAAAATACTGATTGTTTATGTGGAGAGGACCTTTTTTTAGACAGCAAACCTGAATCTTGCTGAATATAAAGCAAATTTCTGCTTATTTTATTTTCTAATTTTGTTGTTTTGCTTGTCTTATGTGTTTTCCAACTATGTGTAATGTCACAGCCTTTCTTTTCTTTCTGTTTTATTTCTACAGTTTTCTCACTGTTGTTTTTATGCTGTGTCATTTCACATGCTACTTTGTAGGTTTTGGTGAGAAGTTGGTATTTTTAATGCACTTAAAACATTGGTTTTAACTGGAGAATTTGCTTGTCA
>CM052668.1:17657891-17668212 GCA_028533165.1 Leontopithecus rosalia
TTTTTTTTGAGACAGAATTTCGCTCGTTACCCAGGCTGGAGTACACTGGTGTGATCTTGGCTCACCGCAACCTCTGCCTCTTGGGTTCAGGCAATTCTCCCGCCTCAACCTCCTGAGTAGCGGGGATTACGGGCATGTGCCACTGTGCCCAGCTAATTTTTTGTATTTTTAGTAGAGACGGGGTTTCACCATGATGACCAGGATGATCTCGATCTCTTAACCTTGTGATCCACCCGCCTCGGCCACCCAAAGTGCTGGGATTACAGGCATGAGCCACCGTGCCCGGCCTATTTTTCTTTTTTTTAAGACAGAGTTTCACTCTTGTCACCCAGGTGGGAGTGCAATGGCACAATCTTGGCTCACTGCTCCCAGGTTCAAGCGATTCTCCTGCATCAGCCTCCTGAGTAGCTGGGAATACATTACAGGCACCAGACACCATGCCTCGGTAATTTTTTATTTTTTCTAAGGATGAGGCTTCGCCATGTTGACCAGGCTAGTCTCGAACTCTTGACCTGAGGTGATTCACCTGCCTCTGTCTCACAAAGTGCTGGGATTACAGGTGTGTGCCACCATGTTTGGCCTGCAAAAACATATTTCAGCATAAACTCTCTTGTGTTTTCAAAGCTATGCATTTTGAAAAGTAGGTTTTCCCAAAGTTATTACAATTGCAGAATTTTTCTCCAATACAGAATGCCTGATGTTGAATAAAGTTTGAGCAACTGCTTCAGGGTTTTTCTCTAGTACAAAATGTGGGTGATAAGATCTGTGATACACAAAATGTACTGAAACCTTCTTTATGTTTGTAATCTTTGTCTCCAAAATGAATACACTTAGCTTTAAAGTCTTATATTTTCCTTTTTGACAATAATTGCATTTATTATGTTTTATTGAGTGCCAACATTCTGATATTAAGAGGTGAGCATATATTAATGGATATTCCATATCCTTTGTATTAGTACAATTTTTCTCAAGTATAAGTGCTTTCCTGTGCAATAAGATTTGGGCATTAACAGTATTGCCAAATACTTCACACTTAGTTTTCTCCAGTATGAATTATCTTACATACAATCAAGTGTGAAAGCTATTTAAAGTTGACACATTCTTTACATTTCTAGTATTTTTCACCAGTATGACTTTCTATTTAGAAAAGTTTAAGCTGTTGTCAAAATCATTGTCACATCTTTCAGTTTTGTAGATTTTCTCTCCAATATGAATTTTTTTATGTCTAGCAAGGTTCGCAGATTGGTTAAAAGCTTTGTCACATCTCTCACATTTATAGGGTTTCTCTCCGGTATGAACTATCTTATGTTTAGTAAGTTTTGAGGATCGGTTAAAAGCTTTGCCACATTCCTCACATTTGTAGGGTTTCTTGCCAGTATGAAGTTTCTTATGTTCAGAAAGTTTTGAGGATCGGTAAAAAGCTTTCCCACATTCTTCACATTTGTACGGTTTCTCACCAGTATGAATTCTTTTATGTGTAGTAAGTGCTGTGGAGTGTTTAAAAGCTTTGCCACATTCTTTACATTTGTAGGGTTTCTCTTCAGTATGAATTTTCTTATGTTCAGTAAAATTTGAGGATCGGTGAAAAGCTTTGCCACATTTCTCACATTTGTAGGGTTGCTCTCCAGTATGAATGTTTTTATGTTCAGTAAGATTTGAGGATCGGTTAAAAGCTTTGCCACATTGTTCACATTTGTAGGGTTTCTCTCCGGTATGAATTCTCTTATGTGTAGTAAGGGAGTGGGAGTGTTTAAAAGCTTTGCCACATTCTTCACATTTGTAGGGTTTCTCACCGGTATGAATTCTTTTATGTGTAGTAAGGACTGAGGAGTGTCTAAAAGCTTTGCCACATTCTTTACATTTGTAGGGTTTCTCTTCAGTATGAATGTTTTTATGTTCGGTAAGTATTGAAGATTTCTTAAAAGCTTTTCCACATTCTTCACATTTGTAGGGCTTCTCACCAGTATGAATTCTTTTATGTATAGTAAAAGCTGAGGATCGGTGAAAAGCTTTACCACATTTCTCACATTTGTAGGGTTGCTCTCCGGTATGAATTCTCTTATGTGTGGTAAGAGTTGTGGATCGGGTAAAAGCTTTGCCACATTCTTCACAGATGTAGGGTTGCTCTCCAGTATGAATGGTCTTATGTGTAGTAAGAGTTGAGGATTGGGTAAAAGCTTTGCCACATTCTTCACAGATGTAAGGTTGCTCTCCAGTATGAATTTTCTTATGTGTAGTAAGATTTGAGAAATGATTAAAGGCTTTGCCACATTCTTCACAATTGTAGGGTTTCTCTCCTGTATGAATTCTCTTATGTGTAGTAAGAGTTGAGGACCGCTTAAAGGCTTTGCCACATTCTTCACATTTGTATGATTTTTCTCGAGTATAATTTTTTTTATATGCAGTAAGGTTTGAGAATTGGTTAAGAGCTTTGTCACATTCTTGACATTTGTAGAGTTTCTCACAAGTATAAATTCTCTTATGTGTAGTAAGCTTTGAAGATTGGTTAAAAGCTTTTTCACATTCTTCACATTTGCAGAAATTCACTCTAGTATAAATTCTTTTACGTTGAGTTAGGTGTGAAAGCATGCAAAATGACTTGCCGCTTTCTTTACATCTGAAATGTTTAAATTCCGTATGTCTGATCTTATGTCTATCTGAATGTGAAAATTTATGAAAGACTTTCACGTATTTATCACACTGAAACATCTTGCTCTGGGGAGTTGGTAAACATTGGTTAAGTCCATTAAAACCTCCTTTGTGGACCTTACACTCAGCCACACTTTTGCAGCCGTTTAATTGAAAATTCTCGTTTCCACATTTTTGATATCTTCTCAGTGTCATGTTTTGAGAAGAATCTTTTATGTTCTGCTCTGGCCAAAACCCTTGGGCAAAATGAGAACACGTTACTGAAAGAAATAAAAATAACAGGTTACTTTACAGACTCAGATAAACAGACTTTCCAAATATAACTTATAAAATTACACAAAGGACACAAGCAAGATGACACCGCAGGCCGTAATTAAGTGAGTACATTGCCCCAAGTGGGTACAATGCAAAGAGCAATATAGAAAAAAAGAAATTCTGTCACATTTATCCAACAGCTTTTTCTATTTCCCAACATAACATAATGTTTTTAGAAGTAAATTGCCAACTTTACATCTTACAATTATTTACTTTATTTTATTTATTTATTTTTTGAGATGGAGTTTCGCTCTTCTTACCCAGGCTGGAGTGCAATGGCGCAATCTCGGCTCATGGCAACCTCCGCCTCCTGGGTTCAGGCAATTCTCCTGCCTCAGTCTCCTAAGTAGCTGGCATTACAGGCACACGCCACTATGCCAGCTAATTTTTGGTATTTTTAGTAGAGATGGGGTTTCACTATGTTTACCAGGATGGTCTGGATCTCTTGACCTAGTGATCCACCCGCCTTGGCCTCCCAAAGTGCTGGGATTAAACGTGTGAGCCACCACGACTGGCTTGTTTTTTAAATGAACCAGCTCTTACTTAAATTACTAATGTACTTATTGATTAAGAAGAGAATGATGTCACTTGCTCTGAAGACCTAAGCACCTCCCAGCAGATCCTACATTCACCTCTGACAAGGTCCCCAACCAACAATGATGATTACATTGCAGCATGAAGTTTAGAGAACATAGACATCCAGCCATATCACACACCGAACAGGCTTAACAGACCTGTACAAATGTTTTTAATCACAAGTAAGGGAATACACAATATTTTTATTTGCACCTGGTGTATTCTGTTAGGATACGTATCAAGTCTTATTAGATTTCGGAATACTGGCTGGGTGCAATGGCTCATGCCTATTACCTCAACACTTTGGAAGACCCAGGTAGATCACAGGGGACCAGAAACTTGACACCAGCCTGGGCAACATAGCGAGACCCTGTCTCTACAAATAATTGAAAAATTAGCCAGGCATGGTAGTGCAGTCTGTAGTGCAGGTTACTTGCGGGACTGAGGTAAAAGGATCACTTGAGCCCGGGAGGTTATTATGGCTGCCATAATAACCAGAGTGAGCCACAGAATGCCACTGCATTCCAGCCTTAGTGACACAGTAAGATCTTCTCTCAAACAATAAAGGTAAATAAATTTAGAAAGACCAAAATTACAAACATTTTCTGACCACGACTGAATGCAACAAAAAATTAAAAGCAAAAGTAAAACTGGCAAATCCAAAAAACATATGAAAATAAAACAGTCTTCCACATATTAAGTGCCCGGCAGCACTTAATTTTTCAAAAATGTCAATGCAGCCAAATGTGGTGAACCAATTCAACATAATCTCTACAAAAATCCCATTAGCGATGACTCATGCGTATAATTCTATCACTTTGGGAGGCTGAGTTGGGCAGATCACCTGAGGTCAGGAGTTTGAGACCAGCCTAGCTAACATGGTGAAACCCTTTCTCTATAAATATACAAAAATTAGCTGTGTGTGGTGGCACGTGCCTGTAGTCCCAGCTACACGGGGGGGCTGAGGCAGGAGATTTATTTGAACCTAGGAGGTAAAGGCTGCAGTGAGTGAGATTGTGCCACTGCACTCCAGCCTAGGCCACTGAAAAAAAAAAAACGTTATACACACATAGACACACACTGAAATATTATTTACCTTTAAATAAATCTTGTTACATTTTAAGTTAAACTTTGAGAATATTATGCCACATGAAGCCAGTAATAAAATGATGGATACTATATGACTCCACTTATATGAAGTATCTTAATTAGTCACATTCATCGAAACAAAAGGTACAAGGGTGTTTGTCAAGGGCTGGAGAGAGGATAAAATGGGCAGTTATTACTTAATAGGTATCGAGCTGTAGTTTCACAAGATGAAAAGTTTATGGATGTCATTTGCATAACAATATAAATATGCTCAACTTGCCTGAAGTGTCGTTTCTTTGAGACAGGTTCTCATTCTGTCACCCAAGTTTGAGTAAAGTGGCACAATTATGGCTTACTGTAGCCTCAAACTCTCAGGTTAAAGTAATCATGCACCACCAATCTCCCAAGAAGCTGGGATTACAAGTGCACACCTCCACGCCTGGCTATTTTTAAATTTTTTTTTTTTTTTTTTTTTTGCAGAAGGAGAAACTCCGTACACTTCCCAGGCTAGTGTCATACTTTTGGTTTCAAGTGATTCTCCTGTCTTAGCCTCGAAAAATCCTGGGATCAAAGATGTGAGTCACTACCATGCCTGGCCATGAAATATAAACTTAAATAGATTTTAGATGGTAAAATTTATTGTATGTGGTTTTACAACATTTTGTTTTAAAGATAAGTGTTAAAAATACAGAAACATAAATCTTTACCTTCAAATCACAGAAGCGTATCTCTCACATGAAAGAAATATACATTTATATAAACACAAGGTGAAAATAAGACTATCTCCATGACTAATCACTTAAATGAGATAAAACCACCATTGAAAATCAGCTAAGAATACATTCAAGATAAGGCATAATCAAAATTGGGGTCATATTTATAGACAAATACATATATATAATATGACTGGGATAAACATACGGCTTGCTTATCTCTTAATTAAACCTCACATTGACTTCAAGTATACAACAGAATTTTGAAAACTGTCTAAAATGGTAAAACAAAAACCACAATAAACAGATTTTTTTTTTATTGTACTTTAGGTTCTGGGGTACATGTGCAGATGATGCAGGATTGCTGCCTAGGTACATACATGCCAATGTGGTTTTCTGCTTCCATGTCCCCATCACCCATACTATATCTGCCATTTCTTTCCATGTTAGCTCTCCCAAACCTCCCCACTTCCTGTTGTCCCTCCCCTAGCCTCTGCCAACAGACCCCAGTGTATGATGCTCCGCTCCCTGTGTCCATGTGTTCTCACTGTTCAACACCTGCCTATGAGTGAGAACATGTGCTGTTTGATTTTCTGTTCTTGTGTCAGTTTGCTGAGAAAGATGGTTTCCAGATTCATCCATGTCCCTAATAAAGGACATAAACTCATCATTTTTTATGGCTGCATAGTGTTCCATGGTATATCTGTGCCACGTTTTCCTTGTCCAGTCTATCATTGATGGGCATTTGCATTGGTTCCAGGTCTTTGCCATTGTAAACAGTGCTGCAATGAACATATGTGTGCATGTGTCTCTGTAACAGAATGATTTATAATCCTATGTGTATATACCCAGTAATGGGATTGCTGGGTCAAATGGAATTTCTATTTCTAGGTCCTTGAGGAAGCGTCACACTGTCTTCCACAATCGTTGAACTAGTTTATACTCCCACCAACAGTGTAAAAGTGTTATTTTTCCACATCCTCTCCAGCATCAGTAAAGAGATTTTAGAGTGAAAAAGCACACTAATACAGAATGACAAAACTATTTGATAAGATAGAAATGTTTACTCACAAAATCTTGCAGGCAACATTGATGTAGCATTAAAAATAATGTGTCTAGGGAACTGTAATATTTGACTGTAACTGTACTCATGGAAGGCAGGTATTCTGAATGCTTGGCATATGCTATATGGCAGTATAATTCCAGAAAAAAATGCAGTATTACCATAAGCGAAAGATTCTGAGAAACTTTTTTTATTTTGAGACGGAGTTTCGCTCATTTCCCAGGCTGGAGTGAAATGGTGTGATCTCGGCTCACCGCAACCTCTGCCTCCTGGGTTCAGGCAATTCTCCTGCCTCAGCCTCCTGAGTAGCTGGGATTACAGGCACGTGCCACCATGTTCAGCTAATTTTTTGTATTTTTTAGTAGAGACGGGGTTTCACCATGTTGACCAGGATGGTCTCATCTCTTGATCTCGTGATCCACCCGCCTCGGCCTCCCAAAGTGCTGGGATTACAGGCTTGAGCCACCGTGCATGGCCTCTGAGAAACTTTTAATTAATAATCATCTACAAAAATTAGAAAGCTGGGTGTGGTGGCTTACACCTCTAATCCCAGCACTTTGGGAGACTGAGGCAGATGGATCACCTGAGGTCAAGAGTTCAAGACCAGCCTGGCCAATGTGGTGAAACCCCATCTCTACTAAAAATACAAAAATTAGCCAGCTGTGGTGGTGAGCACCTGTAATTCCAGCTACTTCGGAGGCTGAGGCAGGAGAATCACTTAACCCAGGAGGCAGAGGTGGCAGTAAGCCGAGATCATGCCATTGCACTCCAGCCCAGGCAACAGGAGCAAAACTTTGTCTCAGAAACAAAACAAGATAATTTTGGGCTGAGTGTGGTGGTTCACACCTGTAATCCCAGAACTTTGGGGGTCGAGGCAGGTGGATCACCTGAGGTCAGGAGTTTTAGGTTAGCCTGGCCAACATGGTAAAACATGATCTCTACTGAAAATACAAAAATTATCCAGGCATGGTGGTGAGGGCCCATAGTCCCAGCTACTCAGGAGGCTGAGGCAGGAGAATCACTTGAACCTGAAAGGCTGAAGTTTCAGTGAGCCGAGATTGCACCACTGCACTACAGGCTGGACAACAGAACAAGACTCCATCTCAATAAAAACAAAAACGAAAACCAGAGATAATTTTATGTTTTAAATACATGCTATTCTTACACAAAATGAAACTGCTGTAATCCAACTTTAGAAGAAAAAATTAGCCTTACATTGCTAAATATATATATAAAATGCTAAACATATATTAGTGTTACATATATAAAAATATATTTGCAGAATATGGTTAGAGTGTCTGATGTATAAAACAACTATTTGGGAATAAATTATGTTATTTAGGTATATATTATTAGGCTGGAGAAAGTGGCTGCTAATCATAGAATTATTTTTTCCTAGAGCAAGCTCAAATTTGTAAGTAACTGTTTTAGTAAATATGGAGTACCTACTAAGTATCTAATTTACTTCGGGTATTACATGTAAATTCTAGCATTTGTTCTAAATTTCTGAATCTAAAATTCCAGACAAATTTGAAATAGAAAATGGAGAATAAAAATATACAGGGAGAATGAAATCAGTAGATGGGAGAATAAAAGGTGCCCTATTGTGTTATCTCCTGCACAGCAAGACAAACTGTCAGCCATCCCTGACAAAAATGCCTTTACGTGATAGCCAGGTGTCACGGCTCACACCTGTAATGAAAGACACACGGTACATTCAGTTTAGAGAACTGCTTCAGGTTAGGATTTCAAAACCAGCCTGAATTATGTAGCAAGACTCCATCTCAAAATAAGTGCCTTTGATAGCTTTGAGATATACAGAGAGAGACTTGTGGAACTCTCATACAGCCCAAGGTTGAAAAGTTTTTTCAGAAGGCGAGACCTCATTCAGGCCCTAGGTGCAAACTACAGGATCCTGTTCCTAACTACAGACTAGGGCATGGCCCACCCAACTGGGTCCCACTGAGAAATCTGAACTTAGCTGGAAACCATCATTCTCAGCAAACTGACATAAGAACAGAAAACCAAACATTTCATATTCTCACTCTTAAATGGAGTCTCCCTCTTTTGCCCAGCCTGCAGTGCACTGACATAATTTTGGCTCACTGCAAACTCTGCCTTCTGGGTTCAGGCGATTCTCCTGCCTCAGCCTCTGAAGTAGCTAGGATTACAGGCACTGCCACCTAATTTTGGCTTTTAAAAGTAGAGACAGGGTTTCACCATGTTGGCTAGTATGGTCTCCATCTCCTGACCTATGATCTACCCCGCTCAGCCTGCCAAAGTGCTGGGATTACAAGCGTGAGCCACCACACCCAGTCTTCATTCCTTTAATAGTGTCTGTCACAAAGTAAAAGATTTTGACCTTAATAGAATACAACTTATCATTTTTAAAGAAAAAACCTTCTGAAACCAGTTTATACAAACTTGACCTGGGTGCAATGGCTCACACCTACAATCCTAGCACTTTGGGAGGACAAGGAGGGTGAATCACGAGGTCAGGAGATCGAGACCATCCTGGCTAACACAGTGAAACCCCTTCCCTACTAAAAATACAAAAAATATGCCAGGTGTGGTGGCATACACCTGTAATCTCAGCTACACAGGAGGCTGAGGCAGAAGAATCACTTGAACCCGGGAGGTGGAGGTTGTAGTGAGATCATGCCACTGCACTCCAGCCTGGGTGACAGAGCGAGACAAAACCTCAAAACAAAAACAAAAACAAAAAAACAATTGGCCGGGAGCGGTGGCTCAAGCCTGTAATCCCAGCACTTTGGGAGGCCGAGGCGGGTGGATTACGAGGTCAAGAGATCGAGACCATCCTGGTCAACGTGACGAAACCCCGTCTCTACTAAAAATCCAAAAAATTAGCTGGCCATGGTGGCGTGTGCCTGTAATCCCAGCTACTCAGGAGGCTGAGGCAGGAGAATTGCCTGACCTCAGGAGGCGGAGGTTGCGGTAAGCCGAGATCATGCCATTGCACTCCAGCCTGGGTAACAAGAGCAAAACTCTGTCTCAAAAAAAAAAAAATCAACAGCAACAATAAACTTGAAGTGTTTTCTCCTTCTATGCACAGATGCCAATGCAAAACTATATTGTGCCCATTGCCAATGCTGCTAGTTTAACGTAACACTGAAAGTATGTAGCAGATTAGTCAAAAAATGAAAAAGAGCAATTAAAATTAAAGACAAGTAAGGTAAAAGTTGCTGGCGGTAGCTCATAATCACATAGATAAACACAAACAGTACAATTAAAACTTGTTTAAACTACTAAATATACTCAGTAAATTAGAAAAATATAAAATTAACATACAAGTTAAGGTTCCATAAACTTAAACTCTCTGATAAATTAGAGAAAAAATTTCTTATTTACAACAGCATTAAAATAATAAATTTCTGAGAACAAATTTAACCAAGGAGGTACAAAATTTCTACAATGAGAAATATATAAATGAAGGTAATTAGAAAAGACATAAATAGGCCGGGCGCGTGGCTCATGCCTATAAACCTAGCACTTTGGGAGGTAGAGGTGGGTGGATCACGAGATCAAGAGATCAAGACCATCCTGGTCAACAAGGTGAAACCCCGTCTCTACTAAAAATACAAAAATTAGCTGGGCGTGGTGGTGCACACCTACAGTCCCAGCTACTCAGGAGGCTGATCGAGGAAAATTGCTTGAACCCAGAAGGCAGAGGTTTCAGTGAGCCAAGATCATGCCATTACACTCCAGCCTGGGTAACAAGAGTGAAACTCCGTCTCAAAAACAAAAAGACCTAAATAAATTTGAAGATGTGTCATGTCTATAAATTGAAAGAATAAATATTATTAAAGTGCCATGTTATCCTAAGTAACCTATAGATTCAATAAACTCCCTATCAAAATTCCATTGGCATTTGTTTTTCACAGTAATAAAAACATAA
>CM052668.1:17668712-17685659 GCA_028533165.1 Leontopithecus rosalia
CTGTATTTCCTGGGGTTGTATATTGACCTGCTTTGCTAGTTTAGGAAAATTTTCCTGAAGAATATCCTGAAGGGTATTTTCCAGCTTGTATTCATTCTCTCCGTCGCATTCAGGTACACCTATCAAACGTAAATTTGGTCTTTTCACATAGTCCCACATTTCTTGGAGACTTTGTTCATTCCTTTTTATAATTTTTTCTCTAATCTTGTCTTTACTCTCTGAGTTCTGATTGAGAGTCCTTTATTGCCAGCAACTGAGAGGCAGCTAACACTTAAAAATCTCTCCACCCTGAGGAAGGGGCTTGATTTCTTTGCATACCTAGCTTGGGATACGGGAGGGGGAGCCTAGCTGATGCAGAATTTTACAGAAGCAGAACAAGCAAGTTAGTAGGAAGAGGCTGGTAACCAGGAGGCAGGAGGTTCCCATAGTTGCTGGTCACTAAGAGCATTTCCATATAATCATCAAGGGGGCTACCAGGGAGGACTTTCCGTACAGTCACCAAGAGGGGTGTATTCACAACAGCAGGTAGACTTGCCAAGCAGGATGTGGTTACATTGGTTACAGGTACTGAGAACAGCATGACCCAAACCTCAACAGTTCAAGGCTCTGAGTACAGCATGACTCAGTAATGCACCTGTGAGGGCTGTGGCAGGGAGGGAGAAGCTAAGCTGGAGCTTGTCAGGTTTATTTCTAAGATGGAGTCCGATTAGTTCATTTTAGTAGGATTTCTCTCGGGTATGAATTCTCTTATGTGTAGTAAGGATTGAGGACTGGTTAAAAGTTTTGCCACATTCTTCACATTTGTAAGGTTTCTCTCCAGTATGAATTCTTTTATGTGTAGTAAGGTTTGAAAACCGGATAAAGGCTTTGCCACATTCTTCACATTTGTAAGGTTTCTCTCCAGTATGAATTCTTTTATGTGTAGTAAGGCTTGAGAACCAGTTAAAGGCTTTGCCACATTCTTCACATTTGTATGGTTTCTCTTCAGTATGAATATTCTTATGTTCACTAAGGCTCCAGGATTGTGTAAAAGCTTTGCCACATTCTTCACATTTGTAGGGTTTCTCTCCAGTATGAATGGTCTTATGCGCAGTAAGGTTTGAGCATTGTTTAAAAGCTTTGCCACATTCTTCACATTTGTAGGGTTTCTCTCCAGTATGAATAGTCTTATGCGCAGTAAGGTTTGAGCACTGTTTAAAAGCTTTGCCACATTCTTCACATTTGTAGGGTTTCTCTCCAGTATGAATTCTTTTATGTATAGTAAGATTTGAGGACTGGTTAAAGGCTTTGCCACATTCTTCACATTTGTATGGTTTCTCTTCAGTATGAATATTCTTATGTTCAGTAAGAATTGAGGATTGGTTAAATGCTTTGCCACATTTTTCACATTGGTAGGGTTTCTCTCCACTATGAATGCTCTTATGTCTAGTAAGGTGTGAAGACTTGTTAAAAGCTTTGCCACATTCTTCACATTTGTAGAGTTTCTCTCCAGTATGAATTCTCTTATGTGCAGTAAGAGATGAAGAGTATTTATAAGCTTTGCCACATTCTTCACATGTGTAGGGTATCTCTCCAGTATGAATTTTCTTATGTTCAGTAAGTTTTGAGGATCGGATAAAAGCTTTGCCACATTCCTCACATTTGTAGGGTTTATTTCCAGTATGAATTCTCTTATGTTCAGTAAGCTTTGAAGATTGGTTAAAAGCTTTTCCACATTCTTCACATTTGTAGGGTTTCTCACCAGTATGAATTTTTTTATGCTTGGTAAGGGCTGAGGAGTATTTAAAAGCTTTGCCACACTCTTCACATTTGAAGAGTTTCTCTTCAGTATGAATTTTCTTATGTTCAGTAAGATAGTAGGATCGGTTAAAAGCTTTGCCACATTCCTCACATTTATAGGGTATCCCTCCAGTATGAGTTTTCTTATGTTCAGTAAGTTTGGAGGATCGGATAAAAGCTTTGCCACATTCCTCACATTTGTAGGGTTTCTCTCCAGTATGAATTCTTTTATGTGTAGTAAGATTTGAGGACCGGTTAAAGGCTTTGCCACATTCTTCACATTTGTATGGTTTCTCTCCAGTATGAATTAGCTTATGTGTAGTAAGGTGTGGGGACTGCCTAAAGGCTTTGCCACATTCTTCACATTTGTATGGTTTCTCTCCAGTATGAATTGTTTGATGTGTAGTAAGGTATGAGGACTGCCTAAAGGCTTTGCCACATTCTCCACATTTGTAGGACTTCTCTCCAGGATGAATTATCTTATGTCCAGGAAGGTGTGAGGACTGGTTGAAATTTTTGCCACATTCCTTATGTTTGTTGAGTTTCTCTCTGGTATGAATTCTCTTATGTGTAGTAAGGGTTGAGGACTGGTTAAAGACTTTGCCACATTTTTCACATTTGTAGGGTTTCTCTTCAATATAAATTATTTTATGTTTAGTAAAGATTGAGGATCCATTAAAAACTTTTTCACAGTCTTCACATTTGTAGAAATTTACTCTCAAATGAATTATTTTATGTTGAGTTAGGTTTGAAGAAATGCAAAATGATTTGCCAAATTCTTTACATTTAAAAGGTTTTTTTCCAGTATGTCTTATCTTATGTTCACTTAGATTGGAAAATTTATGAATGATTTTCATGTATTCATCACATTGAAATATTTTGCTCTGGGTAGTTGGCAAACATTTGTTAAGTCCATTATAACCTCCTTTTTGCACTTTGCACACATCCACACTTTTACCACATTTTCTTAACTGTAAATTCTCATGTCCACATTTTCCATATCTTTTCAGTGTCACTTTTTGAAAAGAATCTTTTATGTTCTGCTCTGGTGAAAAGTCTTGGGCAAAATGAGAGCAAATAACTGAAAGAAAAATAAGAAATTATTCCACTTGTTAGACTCAGATGAATATACTTTACAAATCCAATCTATATAATTATACAAATTATATAAACAAGATGGTATAGAAAAATGCCAAAAACCTTCTTTTCTTTTCTTTTTTCTTTTTTTTCCTGAAATGGAGTCTTGCACCCTGTTGCTAGGGCTGGAGTGCCATAGTGTGATCTCAGCTCACTGCAATATCTGCCTCCTGGGTTCAAGCAATTCTCCTGCCTCAGCCTCTTGAGTAGCTAGGAGTACAGGCATGAGCCACCACACCCAGATAATTTTTGTATTTTTAGTACAGATGGGATTTTACCATGTTAACCAGGCTGGTTTCAAACTCCTGACCTCCTGATTCACTCACCTCAGTTTCCCAAAGTGCTAGGACTACAGACATGAGCCACTGCATCTGGCCCAAAGGCCCTAATTTCTTAATAGAAATATAAGTGCAACAAAAACATACTGACCAAAATACATTTGTGGAAAATTTATAAATTAGTTGTATGTGCAATGATCCAGGTGAGCACAATGCAAAGAGTGACTTTAGTGTGGGAATTCACTCAGGGTGGTGTCAAAATTAGTATAAGAAAAATGTCAAAGAAAGTTACAGAAAATAGTCTCAAACCTCTTTAGAAGGTATCAGGGTTTTTTCTGCAGTTCTTGGTTGAAGGCAGTCTGAGTCGCTTGGCAGAAGCCAAAGAGATTAGGGCACAAATACAAAAGAATGTGAGTTTACCTAACTAACTTGTTTACTCATATGCTCTTAAAACTAACCTTTGAGCTAGATGGCCCTCTTTTTATTTTTTTATTATTATTATTGTATTTTTTTTTTGAGACGGAGTTTTGCTGTTGTTACCCATACTGGAGTGCAATGGCATGATCTCAGCTCACCGCAACCTCCACCTCCTGGGTTCAAGCAATTCTCCTGCCTCAGCCTCCTGAGTAACTGGGACTACAGGCTCGAACCAGCACGCCCAGCTATTTTTTGTATTTTTAGTAGAGACAGGGTTTCACCTTGTTGACCAGGATGGTCTTGATCTCTTGACCTTGTGATCCACCCTCCTCGGCCTCCCAAAGTGCTGGGATTATGGGTGTGAGCCACTGCGCCTGGCTTATTATTTTTTTTTAAAGATGGGGTTTCACCATGATGGCCAGGCTGGTGTTGAACTCCTGACCTCAGGTAATTCACCCACCTTGGCCTCCCAAAGAGCTAGGATTACAGGCGTGAGCCACCGCACCCAGCTAGATGGCCATCTTGAGGGGAGGTCAACCAGGGATGTTACCCATTAATGTTGTTTGCTTTGCACATCAGAACCTGCCCTTTGACCTTTAACCTCTAGTGGTGTTGACTCAACCTTTGTCAATTAAACTTTACTGAATAAATTTGAGTCTCAGTGGCTGGTGGGGCTGGCAGCAGCTATCTCTTTAGCGCACTCTCCAGGGAGTCTGTAAGTGGTCACAGACAGTAGCCAAACTGGGAAAGCATAACATCTGTGTGTCAGGGTACTTTATTCATCCATTTCTGAGTCAGGGTCTGCAGGACAGACCCCCAGAGGTGGTGATCCCAACAGTGGTGCCCAACGTGGGGTGACTACAACAATACAGAAAGAAAACAAAACATAGCTCTTTCTGCTCGCCTTTAAGAGTAAATTGCCAACCTTAATTATTTTGCATATAGAGGCATACCTAAAAGTGGATGATTTATTTATTTATTTATTATTATTATTTTTTTATACAGACGGAGTTTCTCTGTATTGGTCAGGCTGGTCTCAAACTCCTGACCTCTGGTGATCCACCTGCCTCAGCCTCCCAAAGTGCTGGGATTACAGGTGTGAGCCACCATGCCTAGCTGAAAATGGATAATTTATAAAGACAAAAGGTTGGCTGGGTGTGGTGGCTCATGCCTGTAATCACAGTACCTTTGGGAGGCTGAGACAGGTGGATCACCTGAGGTCAAGAGTTTAAGACCAGCCTGGCCAACATGACGAAAACCTGTTTCTACTAAAAATACAAAATTAGCCAGGTGTGGTGGTGTGTGCCTGTAATCACAGCTACTCGGGAGGTTGAGGCAGGTGAATCACTTGAAGCTGGGAGGCGGAGGTTACAGTGAGCCAAGACTGTGCCACTGCAGTCCAGCCTGCATGACAGTCTCAAAAAAAGAAAAAGAAAAGAAAAGAAAAAAAATGTTTATTTGGCTCACAGTTTGGCAGATTGTACAAGTGTGTGCCAGCATCTGCTTCTGGTGAGGGTCTCACAAAGCTTACAGTCATAATGAAATGCAAAGAGTAACTGAACATATCACATGGTAAGGGACAGGCAAAGTGTGAAATAAAGAAGCCAGGTACTTTCAATGAACCAGCTCTCATCAAAATTAACAGAGTGTAAAGTTATTGATTACTAAGAAGATGATGCCAAACCACTCATGAGAAATTTGCCTCTATGACCCAAATACCTCCCATCAGGTTCTGCATCCAACACTGAGGACTGCATTGCAGCATAACGTTTGGGAAACATGAACATCCACATTATAGCACAGACAAACTAACCTTAACAGACATCTAAAAAACTTTGCAGTAAAAAGCAAGAATATACCCAATGTTCTTACTTGCACCTGGTGTATTCTGTTAGGACATGTAATAAGTCTCATTAAATTTAAAAATATCAGCTGGGTGCTGGTAGTTCACTTTGGGAGACCAAGGTGGTCGGGTCTCTTGGAGCCAGAAGTTTGAGACCAGCCTAGGCAACATAGTAATACCCTGTCCTTACAAATAATCAAAAAATTAGCCAGGCATGGTAGTGCATATCTATAGTCCAAGCAACTAGGAGGCTAAGGTGAAAGGAGCACTTGATCCCTGAAGGTTGAGGCTGAAGTCACTGCACTCCAGCATGGGTGACAGAATAAGATCCTGTCTCAAAACAACAACAAACAACAAATAATAATAAGAAAATAAAAATTACACACTTAATGTTTTCTGAGGAAAACTGAATGAAACCAGATATCTAGAGCACAAGTAAAACTAGCACATCCAAATATATATAAAAATAACACACACTCTTCAACATATTTTTACTCAAGGGTCAAAAAATTTAATTTTTCAAAGATGTCCATATAACTTACAATAATAAATTCAGTATAATTTTTACAAAAATCCCAAAAGTGAAATGTTTTACAAGAATTTGTTTAAAGGTTTTTTGTTTGTTTGTTTGTTTGTTTTTTTGAGGTGGAGTTTCGCTCTGTCGCACAGGCTGGAGCACAGTGGCACGATCTAGACTCACTACAATCTCCACCTCCCGGGTTCAAGCAATTCTCCTGCCTCAGCCTCCTGAGAAGTGGGTACTACAGGCATGCACCACCACGCCCAGCTAATTTTTGTATTTTTAGTAGAGACAGGGTTTCACCACGTTGGCCAAGCTGGTCACAAACTCCCTGACCTTGTGATCCACCTGCCTCAGCCTCCCAAAGTGCTGGGATTACAGGTGTGAGCCATCATGCCTGGCCTTAAAATTTTTAATTTGATCATAAATTATAGCCAAACACTCATGAAAAAGAACAAAGAGGTATTATACTCTGGATTTCAAAACACATTAATAGCTAAAAAAAAAAACAAAAACAAGGTGGTACTGACACAACGACAGATAAATACATAAAAAAACAGAATACCCAGACCAGAAATGAGCTTTGCTGTATATGCTGAAACAATCTTTTACAAAGTTGCCAGGAGTACACAATAGAGAGAAGACAATCTTTTCAAAACATCATGTTGAAAACTGGACATCAACACTGATAAAGCTGGATCCTTTCTTTGGATAATATACAAAAAATATTTTAAATAAAATATTTAGCCAGGCGCAGTGGCTCACACTTGTAATCCCAGCACTTTGGGAGGCCGAGGCGAGTGGATCACGAGGTCAAGAGATCGAGACCATCCTGGTCAACATGGTGAAACCCCGTCTCTAATAAAAATACAAAAAAATTAGCTGGGCATGGTGGCTCGTGCCTGTAGTCCCCACTACTCAGGAGGCTGAGGCAGGAGAATTGCTTGAACCCAGGAGGTGGAGGCTGCAGTGAGCCGAGGTTGCGCCACTGCACTCCACCCTGGCGCCTGGTGACCGAGTGAGACTCTGTCTCAAAAAAAAAAAAAAAAAAAAAATTTAGGCATATAAAAATAATACATCTCTTAAAAAAAAAAGAGAAATGACATGACGTTGGTCTTGGCACTACTTTTTTAATATGACATTAAATGCAGCCGGGTGCAGTGGCTCATGCCTATAATCCCAGCACTTTGGGAGGCCGAGGCGGGTGGATCACGAGGTCAGAAGTTTGAGACCATGCTAACACTGTGAAACCCTGTCTTTAAAAAAAAAAGAAAAAAAAAGACAATAAATGCATGAGCAACAAAGAAAAAAGTAACTACACAAATTTCTGCATATCAGAAAAACATTAGAGTGACAATGCCTTCTAGAAAATAAGTAAAAATATTTGCAAATTATATGTAATAAAAGTTAATATTGAGAATATACAAACAAGTCTTAAATGGACTAATAATTGAAATAAATTTTCATCAAAAAATACAAAAATGAGGGCTGGGCACGGTGGCTCACGCCTATAATCCCAGCACTTTGGGAGGCTGAGGCAAGTGGATCACAAGATCAAGAGATCGAGACCATCCTGGTCAACATGGTGAAACCCCGTCTCTATGAAAAACACAAAAAATTAGCTGGGCATGGTGGCGTGTGCCTGTAAGCCTAGCTACTCAGAAGGCTGAGGCAGGATAATTGCCTGAACCCAGAAGGCAGAGGTTGTGGTGAGCCGAGATCGTGCCATTGCACCCCAGCCTGGGTAACAAGAGCAAAACTCTGTCTCAAAAAAAAAAAAAAAAAAAGAAGAAGAATATTTGTCAAGGGCTGGAGAGAGGGTAAAACGGTCAGCTGTTACTTAATGGATATTGAGTGTTAGTTTCTCAAGATGTAAAATTTTTAGAACACTTTTGCATAACAATGTGAATATACTTAGCATACCTGAAATGTACAGATTTTTGAGACACAGTCTCACTCTGTCACACAAGGTGGAGTGCAGTGGCACAATTATGGCTAGGCGTAGCCCCAAACTCCTAGACTGAAGTCATCCTTCTCCCTCAATCTTTCAAAGAGCTGGGACCACAGGTGCACAAAAACACACCTGGCTTTAAAAAAATACTGTAAAGAGGGAATCCCCATATGTTGCCCAGGCTGGTCTCAAACTTTTGGGATCAAGGAATTCTCCTGCCTTGACATCCCCAAATTCTGGGATTACGTATGTAAGCCACAACCATGGATGCCCCTGAAATGTACACTTCAATTAATTTAATTTTTAATTAAAAAAAATTTTTTTTTTTAAAGATGGGGTTTTGCCCTGATGGCCAGGCTGGTCTTGAACTCCTGACCTCAGGTGATCCACCCACCTCAGCCTCCCAAAGTGCTAGGATTACAGGCGTGAGCCACCGAGCCCAGCCCACTTCAATCAATTTAAGATGGTAAATTTTATGTTATGTTTTTACAATTAATTTTTCTCAAAAAAAATCTGAAAAAATACAGGACCATAAATCTTTTCATAAATTACCTTCAAATCACAAGACTGCTTCTCTCACACAAAGAAAATATGTATTAATCATTAAACACACAGTAAAAATAAAACTATTTCCATGACTACTCACTTAGACAAAACAACCAGGGAAAATAAACAAAGAAAAAAAAAAAGAAGGGGCTGGGTGAGGTGGTTCATACCTGTAACCTAAGCACTTTGGGAGGCTGAGGCAGGCGGATCACCTGAGGTCAGGAGTTCGAGACCAGTCTGACTAACATGGTGAAACCCTGTCTCTTAAAAAAATACAAAAATTAGCCAGATGTGCACTTGTAATCCCAGCTACTCAGGTGGCTGAGGCTGGAGAATTGCTTGAAGGGAGGCAGAGGCTGCAGTGAGCTGAGATTGCACCATTGCACTATAGCCTGGGTGATGGAGCAACAGTCTATCACAAAGAAAACAAAAAAAAAAAAGAAAGAAAGAAAAAGAAAATCAACTAAGAAAGAATATATACAAGGTAAGTCATAACCAAAATTGTGGTTATTTTCATTGATAAATATACAAACATATATATATATAATTTTTTTTGAGACAGAGTTTCGCTCTTTATATATAAATAATCTAATTGTGATAGATATATGGCTGATGTATCCCCCCCCTTTTTTTGAGATGGAGTTTTGCTCTTGTTGCTCAGACTGGAGTGCAATGGCATGATTTTGGCTCACTGCAACCTCCTACTCCTGGGTTCAAACAATTCTCCTGTCTCAGCCTCCCAGTTGCTGGGATTACAGGCGTGTGCCACCATGACCACTAATTTTGTATTTTTAGTAAAGACGGGGTTTCAACTACGTTGGTCAGGCTGGTCTCAAACTTCCAACTTCAGGTGATCCACCTGTCTCAGCCTCCCAAAGTGCTGGGATTACAGGTGTGAGCCACCATGCCCAGCTTGATGTGTCTTCTCCTTTTTTCACTTTCTGCATCATGAGATATCTGATATATCTCTCAATTAAATCTCACAGTGACTTAAAGTGTACAGATTTGCAAACTGTCTAAAATTATTATACATACATGAAACTAAAATGCACTAGAAACTAATATTAAGAAACCTACCCTTAAAAAAACACACTAGTATGGACTGGAAAACAATAATGTAAGAAATGTTTACTCAAGATACGGTTTGCAGCCAGGCATGGTGGCTCACTCCTGTAATCCCAGCACTTAAAGATGGTGAGGCAAATGGATCACCTGAGGTCAGAAGTACCAGACCAGCCTGGCCAACATGGGGAAACCCTGTCCTTACTAAAAATACAAAAATTAGCCAGCTGTGGTGGCATGTGCCTGCAGTCCCAGATGTTTGGGAGGCTGAGGTAGTAGGATCCCTTGAATGTGGAAGGCAGAGGTTGCAGTGAGCCAAGATCAATCACTCCACTGCACTTCAGCCTGGGAAACAGAGTGAGACTCCATCTCAAAAAAAAAAAAAAAGGAGGCCAGGCATAGGCACAGGGGTGAATTACAGGTGAGCACACCTGTAATTCCAGCACTTTGAAAGGCCGAGGCAGGCAAATCACCTGAGGTCAGGGGTTCAAGAGCAGCCTGACAACGTGGAGAAACCCCATTTCTACTGGAAAAAAAAAATGCAAAATTAGCCAGGCATGGTGGTGCGTGCCTGTAATCCCAACTACTCAGGAGGCTGAGGCAGGAGAATCGCTTGAACCTGAGAGGCAGAGGTTGTGGTGGTCCGAGATCGCACCATTGTACTCCAGCCTAGGTAACAAGAGCAAAACTATGTCTGAAAAAAAAAGATCTAGTTTGCAATACCGATGTACCATTAAGAATTTCTCTAGCCTGGCCAACATGGAGAAACCCTATCTGTAGTAAAAAATACAAAATTAGGTGGGAGTGGTGGTGGATGCCTCTAATCCCAGCTACTTGAGGCTGAGACAGGAGAATCACTTGAACCCAGGAGGCAGAGGTTGCGGTGAGCCCAGATGGCATCATTGCACTTCCGCCTGGGCAACAAGAGCAAAACCCTATCTCAAAAATAAAGGCAAAAAAAAAAAAAGAAAAGAAAAAAATTTCTCTAAGTAACTATAATACTTGACTGTGTACTCACAGAAGGCAGGTATTTTAAATAATTGGTGTGTAATCCATTGCAGTAAAATTTCAAAGAAAATGCAGTATAATCATAAACAGAAGATTCTAATGATAAACTTTTAATAAACAAGCATTTAAAAGAAACTAGAGACAATTTTTATGTTTTAAATATATGCTATGGTTACATGAAACTGCTGTAATCTAACTTTAGAAGCAAAGAATAGTGTTACATTGGTAAATAGAGAAAATTTCCATATATTTTACGAAATATAGTGAGATCCTCTGATAAATAAAACAAATACTTCAGAATAATAGCATATAATCAATAAGATGGAAAAAAAGTTCCCTATTTTCTTTTCTTTTTTTTGAGACGAAGTTTCACTCGTAACCCAGGCTGGAGTGCAATGGCACTATCTCGGCTCACCGCAACCTCTGCCTCCTGGGTTCAGGCAATTCTCCTGCCTCAGCCTCCGGAGTAGCTGGGATTACAGGCACGTGCCACCATGCCCAGCTAAGTTTCTATATTTTTAGTAGAGACGGGGTTTCACTATGTTGACTAGGATGGTCTCGATCTCTGGATCTCATGATCCACCCGCCTCGGCCTCCCCAAGTGCTGAGATTACAGGCTTGAGTCACCGTGCCTGGCCCAAGTTCCCTATTTTCTTATCCCCTTCACAGGAAGAAAATGTGTTTTTTTTTTCTCTTTTCTTTCTGCCAGAAGAAGGAAGAAACTGTTTAAGTCATCCCTGACAAAAATGTCTTTATGAGAGAGCCAGGCATCATAACTCACGCCTGTAATGACAGCTACACGGTACATTGAAGTTGAAAAATTGCTTCAGGCCATGATTTCAAAATCAGCCTAGGTTATGTAGCAAGACCCTATCTCCAAAATAAGTGCCTTTAAGAGAACTTTGAGATCCAGGGAGGGAGCTGTGAAACTGCTAATGCCCAATGCTGAGGAGTGCTCCTTTTCAGAAGGCAGGTGGTAAACTACAGAACTCCTGTTTTTTAGTACAGACCAGGAAATGGCCTTTCCAACTTGGTCCTACTGATAATTCTGAACTTACTCTGTAATCATCTCAAACATTTCCCAGCCACAGTCTGGAAGGGGTCATGCCCTTTCAGAGGCCTTAAGAAAGATACCCACTTATAGCTATGCCAGGCCTGCAGAGCTGTGGTCCCTGAAGCAGCTCAATGACTCAGTTTCAGCTCCCTGAGCCACAGTTCATGGCCAATTCTGCCTATGTTAAAACCCACACAGTGGGCTGGGCACAGTGGCTCACACCTGTAATTGCAGCACTTTGGGAGGCTGAGGCAGGAGGATCACCTGAGGTCAGGAGTTTGAGACCAGCCTGACCAACATGGAGAGACCCCATCTCTATTAAAAATACAAAAAAAAAGAAAAATTACCTGGACATGGTGGGCATGCCTGTAATCCCAGCTACTCAGGAGGCTGAAGCAGGAGAATCACTTGAACCCGGGAGGCAGAGGTTGCAGTGAGCAGAGATCACACCATTGCACTCCATCCTGGGCAACAAGAGCAAAAATCCATCCAAAAAAAAAACCCACACAGTGATCTGGAAAAATCCTCTCTCATACACAGTGAATGCCATACTCATCCATATTCTTAAGTAAGAACCATCATATTCAGACCCAACTGCAGAAACCTGCCCTAGTGTCTGCCCTACAGGTCGAAGTCCTGAGGAAAATTCAGTCTGTCCAAAAAATAAAAATAAAATTCAGTCTGTCCAACTACCCAAGCCCCTTGTAACAAGCCAACTAAAGGTGGACCCTAGTGCAGACCCAGCTGCCTTGTAACCAAGCTACACGCCCTCTCCACTACCAATGCAGAGGGCGTCCCATCACCCTGGGGGCCCAACAAAACATGTTTACCTTCTAAAAACAGGTTATAAAAACTTGAAGAGGTGTTTGCTTCTCAAATTTAAAGACACTAATACAAAACTATATTTTGCCTATTGTCAATGCTTCTGTTTTAACAAAGAACTGTAAGTAATTGGCAGAAGAATTAGTCAAATAAATGAAAAGAGCCATTTAAATTGAAGACAAATAAGTAAAAACTTGCTGGCTGTAGATCATATGATTATATATATAAAAGAATATAAACAGTACATTAAAACCTGTCTAAACTAATAAATACACTCAGTAAATTAGCTAAATATTAAATTAACATACAGGGTATGGTTCTATACATTTAAAATAAGCTATATGATAAAATGTTTTTGAAAATCTTGCTTACACCCAGGAGTGGTGGCTCACGTCTGTAATCCTAGAAGTTTGGGAGGCTGAGGCAGGTGGGTCATCTGAGGTCAGGAGTTTGAGACCAGCCTGGCCTAAATGGTGAAACCACATCTGTACTGAAAATACAAAAATTAGCCAGGTGTAGTGGTGGGTGCCTGTAATCCTAGCTACTCGGGAGGCTGAAGCAGGAGAATTGTTTAAACAAGGAGGCAGAGATTGCAGTGAGTGGAGATCACACCACTGCACTCCTGCCTGAGTGACAGAGTGAGACTCTCAAAAAACCAAACCAAACAAACAAAAAAAAAACTTGGCTAGGCGTGGTGGCTCATACCTGTAATCCCAGCACTTTGGGAGGCCAAGGTGGGCAGATTATGAGGTTAAGAGTTTGAGAGAAACTGACCAACACGATGAAACCCCATCTCTATTAAAAATACAAAAATTAGCCAGGTGTGATAACACGCTTCTGTAGTCCCAGCTACTCGAGCGGTGGAGGCAGGAGAACTGCTTGAACCTGGGAGGTGGCGGTTGCAGTCAGCTGAGATAGTGCCACTGCACGCCAGCCTGGGTGACCAAGTGAGACTACCTCTCAAAAAACAAACAATAACAACAAAAATCTTATTTATGATAGCATTAAAATAATAAATTTCTGAGAAGAAATTTAATCCAAGAGACAGATAATATTTACAATGAAAGATATAAGAGATTAATGAAAGACATTAGAGAAGACACAAATAAATTTAAAATTCTTTCATGTCTATAGATGGAAATAAGAAGTACTGTTAAAGAGCCATGTTATAGGACTCCATGTCTGGATTCCCTTCCATGAACACTCCCTTCGTGGAAGCCATCATTCTCTCTCCTGGATTTCCCCTCTGGAGTCCCCTTCCATACTCTCTCGTGGAAACCTGTCTTTCCCTCGTAAACTCTATCTCTCTATTCCCTTCCCATGAGTGTGGAAGCTGCTTTTCTCTCCTGGATTCCATCTTTCTGGATTCTCTTGCTCAGTGTGAGAGTTAGCTGTTTCTTTCTCTCTCTAAATAAATCACCTTCTCAAAAAAAAAAAAAAAAAAAAGAGCCATGTTATTGAAGGTGAGTTACAGATTCAATAAACTCCCTATCAAAATTCCAGGGCATTTTTTTTACAGCAATGAAAAATAGGATTCTAAAATTTACATGAAACTACAATAAACTTTGACTAGTCAAAGCAATCTTGAGAAAAAAAAAAGCAGAAGGACATAATACTTTATAATTTCCAACTATATTTGCCCACTATAGTGATACAAACAAGATGGAAGGTGCAGAAAAATAAACAAAAACCCACTACTCTCACACATTTCAGACATGCAAAAAGAGAACTTAATTAATAGTTTAACACAGAGTTTCTCAAAATTAGGCAGATATTTGTGTGTCCCCCAAAACAATGGAAAAGCAGATTGTGCAGTCTCTTTTTTTTTTTTTTTTTTTGAGACTGAGCCTTGCTCTGTCACCAGGTTGGAGTGCAGTGGCATGATCTCAGCTCACTGCAACCTCCAACCCCTGGGTTCAAGTGATTCTCCTGCCTCAGCCTCCCCAGCACCTGGGATTATAGGCATGTACCACCACACCCAGCTAATTTCTGTATTTTTAGTAAGGACCGGGTTTCACCATGTTGGCCAGGATGGTTTCGATCTCTTGACCTCATGATCCCCCTGACTCAGCCTCCCAAAGTGCTGAGATTACAGGCATGAGCCACGGCACCTGGCCTGTGCAGTCTCTTATATGTGATTAGGAAGACTTTGGCTCTCATTCTAAAATTGAAGGCAGATCACTGAAGGGAAAGCAGAGTCCTGAGATAAAAGCATAACACAGGGCTGGGCGCAGTGATTCACACTTGTAATCCCAGCACTAGATCACTAGGTCAGGAGTTTGAGACCAGCCTGGCCAACATAGTGAAACTCTGTCTCTACTAAAAATACAAAAATCAGCCGGGCATGGTGGTGAGCACCTGTAGTCCCAGCTACTCAGGAGGCTGAAGCAGGAGAATGACTTGAACTCGGGAGGCAGAGATTCAGGTGAGCTGAGATAGCACAACTGCACTCCAGCCTGGGCAACAGAGCAAGAGACTCCGTCTCAAAAAAAAAAAAAAAAAGCGTTAAGACAGAAGATTCCCCTGTGTGTGAGTAAAATAAAAAAATCAGCTGGGTGGCTTACACTTATAATCTGAGCACTTTAGGAAGCTGAGGCAAGTGGATCACTTTAGGTAAGGAGTTCGAGACCAGCCTGACCAACACATAGTGAAACCCCATCTCTACTAAAAAAATACAAAAATTAGCCAGGTGTCGTGGTGCATACCTATAGTCCCAGCTACTTGGGAAGTTGAGGCAGGAGAATCACTTGAACCCAGGAAGGGGAGGTTGCAGTGAGCTGAGATCGTGCCATTGTACTCCAGCCTGAGTGACAGAAAGAGTCCGTCTCTCAAAAAAAAAAAAAAAAGAAAAACTCAGGCTTTCCAGAAACTATTTCCTTTGGAACACAGCTTCCCAAATCACATTATAAGCACTAGCTTTTTCTTTGACCTTTGAACTGCTCATCTATGTCATCTGTTGTATTCACTTTCATTCTTACCTACCTGGGGGTGTGGCCACCATCTCATGTCTCTCTATAGTCCAAGGCTCTTTTTCTTGCTCCAGCCAGGTGATCAAGTCTGGCTTACAGACAGCAATACCTGTTTTATTGAAAATAAATAACCTAAGTCTTGCTCATATTCTATAATCACCAACCTAGCAATGTGGTTAGTAAAGAGGATAAAATATAACATTCTTGTAAATTAATCTCAAAATACTGATTTATAAAATAAATTTCTAAATATTTTAAAAGCATCTTAAATTTTTTAGTTCTTAGACCAGGCGCGGTGGCTCAAGCATATAATCCCAGCACTTTGGGAGGCCGAGGAGGGTAGCTCACGAGGTCAAGAGATTGAGACCATCCTGGTCAACGAGGTGAAACCCCATCTCTACTAAAAATACAAAAATTAGCTGGGCATGGTGGTGCGCACCTGTAGTCCCAGCTACTCGGGAGGCTGAGGCAGGAGAATTGCTTGAACCCAGAAGGCGGAGGTTGCGATGAGCCGAGATTGTGCCATTGCACTCCAGTCTGGGTAACAACAGCGAAACTCTGTCTCAAGAAAAAAAATTTTTTTTAGTTCTTAAATTTTAGTTCTAAATTCTTTAGTTTTTAATTTCACTGCCCAGTACAACAAATAAAAAATTGGCAATTACATGTTAAAGTGTGGGCAATAGGCCAGGCATGGTGGCTCATGCCTGAATGACTGAAATTATCCAATAAAATAATTTTTAACACAGGAACATTCTCCAATGTATTTTCTAACCCTTAGAAAAGAGAGTGGCATAAAATCCATAACACTAGAAAATACATAATATCTTTCTGGATAATAAAGCATAAAATCAAGTACATAATCTCAGCACTTTGGGTGGCCGCGGCAGGTGGATCACCTGACGTCGGGAGTTCAAAACCAGTCTGGCCAACATGGTGAAACCCTGTCTTGAAAAAAAAAAAAAGTATGAGCAAAATATTTTATGCCACTAAACTTCTGGAATTACCACTCTAATCTAGAGTGAAGGATAAAGATTAGCTCAGAAATGCAGAAAGTTCAGGTGTCAAGATAAAACATGTTGAAAAGGCCGGGCGCAGTGGCTCAAGCCTGTAATCCCAGCACTTTGGGAGGCCGAGGCAGGTGGATCACGAGGTCAAGAGATCAAGACCATCCTGGTCAACATGGTGAAACCCGTCTCTATTAAAAATACAAAAAAATAGCTGGGCATGGTGGCACGTGCCTGTAATCCCAGCTACTCGGGAGGCTGAGACAGGATAATTGCCTGAACCCAGGAGGCGGAGGTTGCGGTGAGCTGAGATCGCGCCATTGCACTCCAGTCTGGGTAACAAGAGCAAAACTCTGTCTTTTTTTTTTTTTTTTGAGACGGAGTTTCGCTCTTGTTGCCCAGGCTGGAGTGCAATGGCGCGATCTCGGCTCACCGCAACCTCCACCTCCTGGGTTCAGGCAATTCTCCTGCCTCAGCCTCCCAAGTAGCTGGGATTACAGGCACGCACCACCATGCCCAGCTAATTTTTTGTATCTTTAGTAGAGACGGGGTTTCAC
>CM052668.1:17686159-17708924 GCA_028533165.1 Leontopithecus rosalia
ACCCATTTTTTTTTCAGAATAAAGCAATATTTTCATTCACCCTCCCTCTCTCTTCCTCTTTCTTCCTCTCGTTTACTCATTTTTTTTTCTTTCTTTCCCTCTCTCAAAAAAAGAAAGAAATCTACTTGTAAATCTCTAGATCCAGGTCGGCAATATCTCTCTCATTGCTTGATTTCCTTCCTTCCCTTCCCTTTCTCCCTCCCTCCCTTCCTCCCTTCATTCCTCCATCCCTTCTTTCCTCCCTCCCTTCCTCCTTCCCTCCCTTCCTGCCTTCCTCCCTTCCTCCCCGCCCAAAATAAAAAAAAATTGTGAAGATTAAGATACAATTTCTGTCTTTTTTTTTTTGAGATAGAGTCTCACTCTGTCACCCAAGGCTGGAGTGCAGTGGCGAAATCTCCGCTCACTGCAACCTCCGCCTCCCAGGTTCAAGTGATTCTCTTGCCTCAGCTTCCTGAGTAGCTGAGATTACAGGTGTGTGGCACCATGCCCAGTTAATTTTTATTTTATTTTATTTTATTTTTGAGAAGGAGGCTTGCTCCATCGCTCAGAAGCTGGAGTGCAGTGGAGCAATCTCAGTTCACTGCAACCTCTGCCTCACAGGTTCAATAATTCTCCAGTCTTACCCTCCTGAGTAGCTGGGACTACAGGCGCCTGCCACCATGCCTGGCTAATTTTTGTATTTTTAGTAGAGATGGAGTTTCACCTTGCTGTTCAGGCTGGTCTTGAATTCCTGACCTCAGGTGATCCACTGTCTTGGCCTTCCAAAGTGCTGGGATTACAGGTGTGAGCCACCGCGCCCAGCCCTGTATTTTTAGTAGAGATGGGGTTTCACCACAGTGGTCAGGCTAGTCTCAAACTCCTTACCTTGTGAGTCAACGTGCTGGGATTACAGGTGTGAGTCTGTGCAACTGACCAATTTCTCTTTTCTTCTCTTTAGAAGCCCTCCCTTGCCACAGAAGCCAGCAATTTTTTCTTCAGTAATGGAAATATGGGCCACACTGTCCTGTCCTGTCCAAACCCAACCAGGACAAGCCTTGTGACCACCCTTTAGTTCAAAGGTGGAACTTAGCTCTCACGAATGTCTTAAACCCCTCATACTTGATTCTGGTCTAACCTTAGAGTTACATGAGGAACTTTATTAAAAAAAAAAAAACAACATGATGCACCAGGGGCAGTGGCTCATGCTTGTAATCCCAGCACTTTGGGAGGCTGAGGTGGATGGATCACAAGCTCAAGAGATAGAGACCATCTTGGCCAACATGGTGAAACACCGTTGGTGTGGTGGCGCACCCTGTAGTCCCAGCTACTCGTGAGACTGAGGCAGGGGAATCACTTAAAAAACTGGGAGGTGGAGGTTGCAGTGAGCTGAGTTCCCGCCACTGCACTCCAACCTGACAACAGAGTGAGATTCCATTCCAAAAACCAAACAAAAAACATGAATGCTTCCACCCAGAACATTAAAGAGAACCTGTGGAAAAACCAAAAGTAAAGAGATTGCTGCAGATTGGCCATTGGATTCTAATGAGAACCTGGGCTTGTAACACTTTGATAAGCATTGCCTCTCAAGCTTTAATGTGTTTATAATCACTTGGTAATTGTGGCCCCACTCGATGTAATGTGATTTTGCAGGTTTGGAAAGGGCCTACGAATGGGTGTTTTAAACAAGTTTCCTGTCAAAGCTGATGTTGCTCGCTCTATGATTATTATTAACACTAGTTAGTAATTAACACTAGTTAGTAACACCGCCGGGCGCGGTGGCTCAAGCCTGTAATCCCAGCACTTTGGGAGGCCGAGGCATGTGGATCACAAGGTTAAGAGACCCAGACCATCCTGGTCAACATGGTGAAACCCCATCTCTACTAAAAATACAAAAAATTAGCTGGGCATGGTGGCGCCTGCCTGTAATCCCAGCTACTCAGGAGGCTGAGGCAGGAGAATTGCCTGAACCCAGGAGGCGGCCGTTGCGGTGAGCCTAGATGGCACCATTGCACTCCAGCCTGGGTAACAAGAGCGAAACTCCGTCTCAAAAAAAAAAAAAAAAACTCACTAGTTAGAGAAAGCAGGCACAGCAGAGTCCCTTACACTCAGCACTCTTGTCACAACACAAATACCTGTAGTACAAATGAAGACAACCACTTAGCATCTTAATTCTTTGCTGACTCCTTAAGACTTACAGGCTAGGCTGGGTGCAGTAGCTCACACCTGTAATCCCAGGACTTTTGGAGGTTGAGGCAGGCAGATACCCGGAGGTCAGGAATTTGAGACCAGCCTGACTGACATGGTGAAACCCCATCTCTACCTAAAATACAAAAATTAGCCAGGCATACGCCTGTAATCCCAGCTACTCAGGAGGCTGACGCGGGAGAATTGCTTGATCCCAGAAGAAGGTAGAGGTTGCAGTGAACGGAGATCAGACCATTGCACTCTTGCCTAGGCAACAGAGCAAGACTCCATCCCCCCCACCAAAAAAGACTTACAGGCTAAACAGAAGGTAGCAATGTCTGAATACATCTGTATTCTGAAAACAACACATACACACATATTAATGCAGTGCATTCTAAACAGGTACTATGTGCTCAACATTATGTTACAGAGTGCTCACTTTGGCAGCACACACACTAAAATTGAAATGATACAGAGAAGATTAACAATGGCTCCTGTGCAAAGATGACATGCAATTCTGTAATGCATTTCATATGTTTACAGCCAGGACAATCCTAAGCAAAAAAAAAAAAGCTAGAGGCATCACACTACCTGACTTCAAACTACACTACAAGCCGACAGTAACCAAAACAGCATGGTGCTGTTACTAAAACAGATATATAGACCAATGAAACAGAATATACGCCTCAGAAATAATGCCACACATAGACAATCATCTGATCTTTGACAAACCTGACACAACCAAGCAATGGGGAAAGGGTTCCCTATTCAATAAATGGTATTGGGAAAACTGGCTAGCCATATGCACAAAACTAAAACTAGACCCCTTCCTTACACCTTATACAAAAATTACCTCAAGATAAATCAAAGACTTAAATGTGCCAGGTGCGGTGGGTCATGCCTGTAATCCCAGTACTCTGAGGGGTTGAGGCAGGCAGATCACAGTCAGAAGATGGAGACTATCCTGGCCAACGTGGTAAAACCCCGTCTCTACTAAAAATACAGACATTAGCTGGGCATGGTGGTACATGCCTGTAATCCCAGCATTCGAAAGGCTGAGGCAGGAGAATCACTTGAATCCAGGAAGTGGAGGTTGCAGTGAGCTGAAATTGTGCCAGTACACTCAAGCCTGGGTGACAGAGTGAGAATGTCTCAAAAAAGAAAGAAAGAAGGAAAGAGCCAGGCGTGGTGGCTCACACCTGTAATACAAGCACTTTGGAGGCCAAGGCGAGTGGATCACCTGAGGTCAGGAGTTCAAGACCAGCCTGATCAACATGGTGAAACCCCATCTTTAAAAATATATATATATATATATTATATTTTTATAATATATATATTATATAATATATATTTTTATAATATATATAATATATTATATATATTTTTATAATATATATTTTTATAATATATTATATATAATATATATTTTTATAATATATATTATATATTATATATTTTTATAATATATGTATTATATATTATATATAATTTTTATTATATATTATATAATATATATTTTTATAATATATAATATATATTTTTATAATATATATTTTATAATACATATTATATACAATATATTTTTAATAATATATATAACATATATTTAAATATATAATATATGTTATATATATTTAAATATATATATGTATATGAAAGAAAAAATGAAATAGGTAATGAAAAAATGAAAATGAAATAGGTAATAAAAAAATGAAATAGGTAAATGAGAATTTTTAACCAAAGAAATATTATTAGATTCTATTAGATTCTCTTGAAACTCACCTTCTTTATGCCCTTGTAAATACTTTACCTTTCAAGCTCTACCAATAAAATGCAATTTACGGTTAAAAAACTGATATTTGGGCCGGGCATGGTGGCTCACACCTATAATCTCAGCACTTTGGGAGGCCGAAGCGGGTGGATCACAAGGTCAAGGGATTGAGACCATCCTGGTCAACAAGGTGAAACCCCGTCTCTACTAAAAATACAAAAATTAGCTGGGCATGCTGGTGCGCGCCTGTAGTCCCAGCTACTCGGGAGGCTGAGGCAGGAGAATTGCTTGAACCCAGGAGGCGGAGGTTGCGGTGAGCTGAGATCATGCCATTACACTCCAGTCTGGGTAACAAGACCAAAACTCCGTCTCAAAAAAAAACAAACAAACAAACTGATCTTTGGCTCAAGCCTGTAATCCCAACACTTTGGGAGGCCGAGGCAGGCAGATCACAAGGTCAAGAGATTGAGACCATCCTGGCCAACATGGTGAAACCTTGTCTCTACTAAAAATACAAAAATTAGCTGGGCGTGGTGGCATGTGCCTGTAGTCCCAACTACTCAGGAGGCTGAGGCAAGAGAATTGCTTGAACACGGGAGGCAGAGATTGCAGTGAGCCGAGATTGTGCCACTGCATTCCAGCCTGGCAGCTGGTGACAGAGTGAGACTCTGTCAAAAAAACAAAAACAAACAACAAAAAAATACAAACCTGATATTAACATAAGTGATCAAATGTTTTAAGATGACAATCCTAGGGTGTGGCAGTCCTGATTAGAAAACAGATGTGTCTCACTCATATGTCAAGTCAGGCCAATCACTTGAGAGATTCTCCCACCACATCCTACTCACTTAATTGCCCAATGACCACCTTCTCAGGAGACTCTGCACTATGCCCCAGTGAGCGCCCCAAGTACATTTTACTTTGCAAGTTCTTGCACAATCTCACCGGGGTCAGGTTTTTATTTTTTGTGATACTATTTTTTTCCATAAATCTTAAAGTACCCAGGGTACAGAAATTGTGTTTTCCCCTTGACACTAGCATCTGATTGGCTGACCAGCAATGTATCTTCAAGAAATGGAAACTGAGTTGAGTGAAGACAATCTTTTTTATATTATTTGTTTATTTCTTGAGATGGAGTTTTTGCTCTCGTTGCCAAGGCTGAAGTACAATGGCGCAGTCTCGGCTCACTGCAACCTCCGCCTTCAGAGTTCAAGCAATTCTCCTGCCTCAGCCTCCAGAGTAGCTGGGATTACAAGCATGTGCCACCGTGCATGGCTAATTTTTCTATTTTTCATAGAGACAGGGTTTCACCACGTTGGCCAGGCTGGTCTCAAACTCCTGACCTCAGGTGACCCACCCGCCTAGGCATCCCAAAGTGCTGGGATTACAGGCATGAGCCACCGCACCCACGGAGTGAAGACAATCTTAATGTCTCAAGGGTTAGCTTTTCAAAGGAAGAGTATATGTACCAGGAGATTCCTCTCAGCCCCCAGCATTCAACTGACTGCTCCCTTGAAAGGCTACATTCTGTATCTGATTGTCTTATGGGAGAAAATGACCCAGGAGCTGATCTTCACTAGACACTGTAGCAGACATAGTCATGGCGGGTATATTGGTTTATTCACAGACACTACTGAAACCCAAAACTGGAAAAAACTAAAGGGTGCCTGAGGACATATCACCCAATAAAGCTTCCAAACAAAACAAGACAAAACAAAACAAAAGAAATCTTGACCCCAAAACATTCTTATAAGATCTCTGTGCCTAGGGAAAATAAAAGAAAAGGAGGCACGAAGTTTTTTTTTTTAAGAATACAGTAACGGGATTATTCTTTGCTTTCTCCTCACAGGAGATATTTATAAACAGAAACAAATCTCTTTAAATATGCTATCCAATACTTTGTCAAAAAGTGATTAATTAAAATATGGTATGGAAAATGTACACTAAAGGACAAATAGTTAATAATGTGAATTAGGGAGAGGAAGGTGACATTTGAGATTGTCAGGAAAATTTAGTATTTTATTGCAAACCAGAGATAGAGGGAGATTTGAGAAGCTGCTTGGGACACTTGTATAAAATGCAGGAAAGTATCAGTACCCCGTGGAGTCTGAAAATATTTAAGTGGTAGACAATTTGACTAAGGTTGCTCTGGTCCCTGAATTCCTACTTAAAAAAATTATAACTGAAATGCTTTTTTTTTTTTTGGTAAATTACTACATTGGGGGAAACAAAATTTAGTCTTAACCAACTATAAATTGCCAATTAAGTTCTCACTATGAAACCAGGAAAATTTTACCCTCAAAGTAAAAATTAAGAAATTATGTGCCGGGAGCAGTGGCTCACACCTGTAATCCTAGCACTTTGGGAGGCCGAGGCGGGTGGATCACGAGGTCAAGAGATCGAGACCATCTTGGCCAACATGGTGAAACCCAGTCTCTACTAAAAGTACAAAATTTAGCGGGATGTTTGGAACGCTCCAGTCGTCCTAGCTACTCGGGAGGCGGAGGTTGCAGTGAGCCAAGACTGCGCCACTGTGCTCCAGCCTGGCAAAAGAGCAAGACTCTGTCTCAAAAAAGCAAGCAAGCAAGCAAGTAAGAAATTATGTAACTGTAACTGATTATTGAATTTAAGTTTTTGCATCATGCACCTTAAAAAAGTCTTTCCAGCTGGGCGTGGTGGCTCATGCCTATAATCCCAGAACTTTAGGAGGCCGTGTAGGGTGGATCACCTGAGGTCAGGAGTTTGAGACCAGCCTGGCCAACATGATGAAATCCCATCTTTACTAAAAATAAGAAAATTACACTTGCGGCCGTGGCTCATGCCTGTAATTCCAGCACTTTAGTTGGCAGAGGCAGGTGAATCGCCAAAGGTTAGGTGTTCGAGACCAGCGGGGCCAACGTGGTGAAACCCAGTCTCTACTAAAAATACAAACATTAGCCGGGCATGGTGACAGGCGCCTGTAATCGCAGCTACACAAGGAGGCTGAGACAGGAGAATTGCTTGAACATGGGAGGCGGAGGTTGCTGTGAACTGAGATCGTGCCATTGCACTCTACCCTGTGAGACAAGGGCAAGACTTAGTCTCAAAAAAAAAAAAAAAAAAAGAAAGAAAAAAAAAAAGTCTTTCCTTGAAGCTCCTCCCACTGACAAATTTTGAACAACTCTTTTTTTTTTTTGAGACGTAGACTCCCTTTGTCCCCCAGGCTGGAGTGCAGTGGTACGATCCGCCCGCTTTGGCCTCCCAAAGCGCTGGGATTACAGGCGTGAGAGTCACCGCGCCCAGCCTTTTGACTCCCATAAATTTTTAATAAAACCAAAGAAAAACTGGGAATGCCACGGACCAAAGCTCTTCTCATTCACGAAGCCAGCAGCAGTCAAAATTCTCCCCTGATGACCCTCTCGTGGTCCCGACACAATCTGGGAAAGACGCGGGGGCTGCAAGTGCAGAGCTGCCCAGAGAGGGCTCCAGGCCAGGGCACAATCACTGCGCAGGGAGGAGACAGGACGCCCAGGGACCGGCTGTCGGCGCAGCCGCCATCTTATGGCTGAAGGGACTGAGGCCAAGCTGGGCAAGGAGAACTGTGGGCGCAGATTGTGGAGGTGACTGCAGGGAGGCCTGAGTCCCGCCACAGCCCCTTCCCCTCTCTCGGGATGTCGGACCCGGCACTCTCACCATTTCTAGGCTTCTAGGAGACCTGGCATCTTAGCTGTGGATCTCCGAATATCTGCAGGTCACAGGGCCACTAATGCTGGGCCACAGGAACAGAGACACAGAGAAGTGAAGACAAGACGAGGAACTCCGGCTGCAGCAAGAGACAAAGGCGCCGCCACATCCCGGAAGCCGCCCTGTCCTCTCCACCTGCGTGCCTGACTGGACAGTTCCCAGGCCAGCGTCCCTGATTGGATAATCATTAAAAGCCCACCCCCTCAGGCCCTGAGTGACAGAAGATATAATCAGAAGCTCGGCTGAATGAAGACTAACAGCCTGAGCTGCAGCCTTTTCAGACCGGGCTCCCTCCCGGAGCTAAGCCAGGCCCACACAACAGGGTATTTGCCTTTAACCTTCTGTGTAAGGTCATATGCATTTTAGATAATATACTATACGGCTATTCAAAACTAAAAATATATTTAACAATTATTTTAAAATTTCAGCTTTATAACCATCCTGGTTTTTTGAGAGTAATAGTCCCTACCCACGACAGCCCCCGCCCAGAGGGCATTCAAATCTTCCTGGATGGGCTTGATGCCCGTCACTCACCTGCTCTTTAGCACTGCCTTTTGTTGGTTACTCAGGGGCTGGGGAGAGTGGTGGGGATTGTAGATCCGGGGTGGGAACCACCTCACACCCAGAGTTCACCTGGCCACAGGCCAGCAAGCAAGCCCAAGCAGCACAGCTCTAGACACTGAGCCTCCGCACCTCCGGCTGCACTTTCTATTTATATATCAGGGTTGTTTGTTTGTTTGTTTGTTTTTGAGAGGGAGCATTGCTCTGCCACTAGGCTGGAGTGCAGTGGCTCAATCTCAGCTCACCACAAACTCCACCTCCCGGGTTCAAGCAATTCTCCTGCCTCAGACTCCTGAGTAGCTGGGACTACAGGTGTGTGCCCGGCTGATTTTGTATTTTTGGTAGAGATGGGGTTTCACTTTGTTCACCAGGCTGGTCTTGAACTCCTGACCTTGTGATCCATCCACCTTGGCCTTGCAAAGGGCTGGGATTAGACACATGAGCCACTGCGCTCGGCCTATATATCAGGTTTTTAAAAACCATAAACAGACACAAAAACAGCCATTTTGATTGAAGAGAAAGTGGGAGCCCAAAGCGGCTGACCCTCAAACAGCCCCACCAAGCCCCAGGCCAGGCCAGGCCATCTGAACACTCCAAAGTCACATGATAGTTACAGAGGATGCCAGGTCCCACAGGTAGCTGTTAAGCACTATGCTAGCTTCTCACTCACAGAGTCTCAGAATGTTTTCTCTCCAATACCCTGTGAGGAGAGGCCCTGCCTCACTAGAGCACAGGAAGTTCTTAAGCTCTTTCCAGGAAATGGTTAACAAAGTGTGGAGCTGGGGGAAAGCCCAGTGAGAACAATTGACTCCCAGGGTCTCCCTGGACATCATCTGCTCCTCCCCATGGGGCCTGGAGGTGAAGTGAGCCCAGGCTGGAGTGCAATGGCAGGATTTCAGCTCACTGCAACCTCCGCCTCCCAGGTTTGAGCAATTATCCTGCCTCAGCCTCCCTAGTAGCTGGAATTACAGGCGTGTGCCACCATGCTTGGCTAAGTTTTGTATTTTTAGTAGAGGTGGAGTTTCACCATGTTGGGCAGGCTGGTCTCAAACTCCTGACCTCAGGTGATCCACCCTCCTCGAACTCCCAAAATGCTGGGATTACAGGCGTGAGCCACTGCACTCAGCCAACGTACATATTATTTTGATTTTATGTATATAGGGTATATATAAATATGTAAATATATATGTATGTGTTTTGTGTGTGTGTGTGTGTGTGTGTGTGTGTGTGTATACACACATATAGGTCTCACTCTGTCACTCAGGCTGGAGTGCAGTGGCCAAATAATAGGTCACTGCAGCCTCAACATCCAGTGATCCTTTCACCTCAGCCTCTAGAGTAGCTGGGACCATAGGCATGCAACATCACATCAAGCCAAGTTTTAGAATTTTTCTAGAGACTGAGTCTCACTACATTGCCCAGACTAGTCTTGAACTCCTGGGCTTAAGCAATCATTCCACCATGGCCTTCCAAAGTGTTTGGATTAGGTGTTAGCCATCAAACCCAGACAAAAATATTATTTAAAGAACTGTTGGCCAGGCGCAGTGGCTGAAGCCTGTAATCCCAGCACTTTGGGAGGCCGAGGCGGGTGGATCACAAGGTCAAGAGATCGAGACCATCCTGGTCAACATGGTGAAACCCCATCTCTACTAAAAATACAAAAACTTAACTGGGCATGGTGGTGCATGCCTGTAATCCCAGCTACTCGGGAGGCTGAGGCAGGAGAATTGCCTGAACCCAGGAGGCAGAGGTTGCGGTGAGCCGAGATGGCGCCATTGCACTCTAGCCTGGGTAACAAGAGCAAAACGAAACTCCATCTCAAAAAAAAAAAAAAAAAGAACTGTTACAACCAAATTTTTAGCTATGATTATGCCTCTGTACCCCAGTCTGGGCACCAGAATGAGACCTTGTCTCCAATTACAAAACAAAACAATTTATGACCAAATTAAACTACTAAGTTTGTGTTATCTATGTCTCCTTCCTGCCCCGTAAGCTATTACTGTTAAATATAATGGATATTGAGAAAAATATTAGATATTAATTTTTTAAATTTTTTTTTTTTGAGACAGAGTTTCTCTCTTGTTACCCAGGCTGCAGTGCAATGGCGTGATCTTGGCTCACCACAACCTCCGCCTCTGGGCACCATGGCTCATGCCTGTAATCCTAGCACTTTGGGAGGCTGAGGCAGGCAGATCACCTGAGGTCAGGAGTTCGAGACCAGCTTGACCAACATGAAGAAACTCAGTATCTACTAGAAATACAAAATTAGCTGGGCATGGTGGTGTATGCCTGTAATCCCAGCTACTCCAGAGGCTGAGGCAGGAGAATTGCTTGAACCCGGGAGGCGGAGGTTGCCATGAGCTGAGATAGTGCCATTGCACTCCAGCCTGGGAAACAGGAGTGAAATTCCATCTCAAAAAAAAAAAAAAAAAGAAAAGAAAAAAAAAAGAAAAATAAAGTGCTGGGCGTGGTTGCTCACTCCTGTAATCCAAGCACTTTGGAGGCCAAAGCGGGCAGATCACCTGAGGTCGGGAGTTCAAGACCAGCCTGACCAACATGGTGAAACCCCGTCTTAAAAAAAAAAAAAGCGAGTAATCCAGTGATTTTACAAAAGAAATGTCGGACTGAAATGCAGCATAGTCAGGGCACAATTACCCTGGAATAGCTACTTCATAGGGAATGATTGAGAAACCTTTCTTTTTCTCTCTCTCTTTTTTTTTTTTTGAAGCTGAGTCACGCTCTGTTGCCCAGGTTGGAGTGCTCCATCTTGGCTCACTACAACCTCTGCCTCCTGGGTTCAAGTGATATTCCTGCCTCAGCCTCCCAAGTAGCTGGGACTAAAGGCACCCACCACCGTGCCCAGCAAATTTTTGTATTTTTAGTAAAGACAGGGTTTCTTTCTTTCTTTCTTTCTTTTTTTTGAGACGGAGTTTCACTCTTGTTACCCAGGCTGGAGTGCAATGGCACGATCTCGGCTCACCCCAACCTCCGCCTCCTGGGTTCAGGCAATTCTCCTGCCTCAGCCTCCCAAGTAGCTGGGATTATAGGCACGCGCCACCATGCCCAGCTAATTTTTTGTATCTTTAGTAGAGACGGGGTTTCACCATGTCGACCAGGATGGTCTCGATCCGTTGACCTCGTGATCCACCCACCTCGGCCTCCCAAAGTGCTGGGATTACAGGCGTGAGCCACTGCGCCTGGCCTAAAGACAGGGTTTCATCATGCTGGCCAGGCTTGTCTCCAACTCCTGACCTTGTTATCCGCCATTCCTCAGCCTCCTAAAGTGCTGGCATTATAGGCCTGAGCGACCGTGTTCAACCTGAGGAGCCTTTCTAAGATGAACAAATCTGGGTAACATAATTCTGCTTAAACGTTCTCAGCCTCAGTTGCCTGCCACCCCCGCCCCATTGCTAATGGTCATCCCAAGATGTGGTCAGCAGTGTGGTACAGCATGGTAAGAGAGGGGCTCAGGGATTGGATGAGGGTCTTTCCTACATTATCAAATGAATAAAAAGTTGTTTATCGCGAAGGCCCGCGGCGGGTGTTGACGGGATGTGATTTCTGCCCAGTGCTCAGAATGTCAAAGTGAAGAAATTAAATGAAGCGCGGGTAAACGGCGGGAGTAACTATGACTCTCTTAAGGTAGCCAAATGCCTCGTCATCTAATTAGTGACGCGCATGAAAGGATGAACGACAGTCCCACTGTCCCTACCTATTATCTAGCAAAACCACAGCCAAGGGAACTGGCTTGGCGGAATCAGCGGGGAAAGAAGACCCTGTTGAGCTTGACTCTAGTCTGGCAAGGTGAAGAGACATGAGAGGTGTAGAATAAGTGGGAGGTCCCCGGCGATCCCCCCACCCTGCCCCAGTCCCCGCAAGGGGGTGGGGCGGGGCAGGGGCCGCTGGCCTTGAGCACATATGCACCATGGAATACTATGCAGCCATAAAAAACGATGAGTTCGTGTCCATTGTAGGGACATGGATGAACCTGGAAACCACCATTCTCAGCAAACTGACGCAAGAACAGAAAATCAGACACCACATGTTCTCACTCATAGGTGGGTGTTGGATAGTGAGAACACATACAAACAATGAGGGGAGTATCACACACTGGGGTCTGTGGGGGGGAACAAGGGAGGGACGGGGGGTGGGGAGTTGGGGAGAGAGAGCATGGGGAGAAATGCCAGATATAGGTGATGGGGAGGAAGGCAGCAAATCACACTGCCATGTGTGTACCTATGCAACAATCTTGCATGTTCTTCACATGTACCCCAAAACCTAAAATGCAATAAAAAAAATCACATACACGAAAAAAGTTGTTTAAAAGGCTGGGCGCTGTGGCTCACGCCTGTAATCCCAGCACTTTGGGAGGCCGAGGCGGGTGGATCACGAGGTCAAGAGATCGAGACCATCCTGGTCAACATGGTGAAATCCCGTCTCTACTAAAAATACAAAAAATTAGCTGGGCATGGTGGCGCCTGCCTGTAATCCCAGCTACTCAGGAGGCTGAGGCAGGAGAATTGCCTGAACCCAGGAGGCGGAGGTTGCGGTGAGCCGAGATGGCACCATTGCACTCCAGCCTGGATAACAAGAGCAAAACTCCGTCTCAAAAAAAAAAAAAAAGAAAAGTATTCCCAGCGCTTTGGGAGGCTGAAGGCTGAGGTGGACAGATCACCTGAAGTCAGGAGTTCTAGACCATTCTGGACAACATGGTGAAACCCCATCTCTACTAAAAATACAAAAATTAGCTGGGTGTGGTGGCACACGCTTGTGGTTCCAGCTACTCTGGAGGCTGAGGAAAGAGAATCATTTGAACCCAGGAGGTGGAGGTTGCAGTGAGCAACCAGCCTGGACAACAGAGCAAAATATGATCTTAAAAAAAAAAAGTCCAAATGTTTTATATATATTTTAACTCACCCTCCTCCCTCCCCAAATGTCGTTTTCTTACTTTTTTTTTTTTTTTTTTGACAGTCTCGCTTTGTCACCAGGCGCCAGACTGGAGTGCAGTGGCACGATCTTGTCTCACTGCAACCTCCGCCTCCCGGGTTCAAGCATTCTCTTGCCTCAGCCTCCCGAGTAGTTGGGACTACAGGCGCCCGCCACCACGACAGCTAATTTTTGTATTTTAGTAGAGACGAGTTTCACTATGTTAGTCAGGATGGTTTCGATCTCTTGACCTCGTAATCCGCTCGCCTCAGCCTCCCGAAGTTCTGGGATTACAGGCTTGAGCCACCGCGCTCGGCCTTTCTTACTCTTACGTAGCAAGCAGACCCAGGTAAGGGAAAGAGCAAGTGCATTTCAAGTCTCAGCTCACTTCTTAATTAGCTGTAATTTCCTGTGCATGTTACCACATCTACTTTAGTCTGTTTTCCTGTCCACAAAATGCACTAATTCTGAGGGACGGATGGCGGTATGGGGAGCGTGCTGGGTCTTTATCCAATCAGGCGTGCAGTTGAGGAGTAGGGCGTGGCTTCTGGCATTTGGCGGGGCCTTTGTCTTTCGCTTCCTCTGAAACGTGGGATCCTTCTCTGCTGTTTCGCGTCCTCCACCTCGGGACCCCTCACCCCGGTGACTCTGTCACAGCCTCCGTTTCCCTGTGATCTGCAGGTCCTGGGAGACACACAGCTAAGATGCCAGGACATCCTGGAAGCTGGGAAAGGGTGAGTGTGCGGGGTTGGGCATCCCGAGAGGGGAGAGCGGGCTGTAAAACCCGAGGGACCGGCCTTCCCACGGTCGGCTCCTGGGTCAGGGACCTGAGTCCCCGCTGGCGCAGCTCGGCCCCAGGCCCCTCTGGCCCTAAGATGGCGGCTGGGCCCGCAGCCGGGAACCCAGCGTCCCCTCCCGTTCCCATGGCGACCTGTTTGGAGCTCCCTGGGCAGCTCTGCACCCGCAGCCCAGAGTATTTCCTGGATTGTTAAGGGATGCCAGCCGAGTCATCTGGGCACAATCCCGACCCGGTGTTTGCGTGGGAGAAGCTGCGGCCGGTGGGGCTCCCAGTCTCTTTTCTTAAAAATTTCGTTTGTTTGAAACGGAGTTTTGCTCTGTCTCCCAGGCGGGAGTACAGTCCCTGCAACCTCTGCCTCCCAGGCTCAAGCAATTCTCGTGCCTCAGCCCCCGAGAAGCTGGAATTACAGACCTGCCCCACCACGTCTGGCTAATTTTTGTATTTCTAGTAGATAAGTGGTTTCGCCATGGTGGAAGATGGTCTGGAACTCATGTCCTCAAGTGATCCCGCCAGAATCAGACTCCCGAAGTGCTAAGATTACAAGCGCCCGGCCTCTTCTCTTAAAAATTAAAGGGAGTCAGTGTTAAAATGTTAAAACTTTATTTGAGCAGTGGTTGGTGAAATGGAAAGCACCCAGCTATAATATGTGGCCCACCTGAGAGGCATAAAGGAAAGAGTTTTATAAAGGGTGTGTGAGGAAAAAAAAAGGGGGGTGTGTGAGAAGGGAAACCAAATTCAAGAATTGGTTACAATTATGTAGTCACCTTATTTGTATGATTCAGGTGGAAAGTTTCTGGTTATGTAATCAGATGTTAATTGCAGGTTTATGATTGGTTAAGGCTGAATTTTGTTTCTGCCTAAAATGGTAATTTATAAGAAATGAATTGGAGTTAGGTTTTACATTTTTTGCTTATGAACACAGGGCAATAGAGCCACTTCAGTCTAATTCTTTTCTTTTTAACTATCTTAACACTCCACAGGAGGACTGGTTTTCCTGTGTGATTTCCTAATGTATGGCAAACAGGACTTCTAATCCACCACCTTTTCCCCTAGCTTAACTGAGGCTTGCAGTAAAATTATAAATTTCTACTTTCATTCCTACATTCTCAAATGTAGGAAACAAGGACAACTTCCTCTCCAATTTACACTATCAACTTTTTGTCCTTTATTATACATTTCTTTTTTTATTGTTTTTTGAGACGGAATTTTGCTCTTGTTACCCAGGCTGAAGTGCAATGGGTGATCTGGGCTCACCGCAACCTCTGCCTCCTGGGTTCAGGCAATTCTCCTGCCTCAGCCTCCTGAGTAGCTGGGATTACAGGCACGTGCCACCATGCCCAGCTAATTTTTTTTTTTTTTTTTGAGACAGAGTTTCGCTCTTGTTACCCAGACTGGAGTGCAATGGCATGATCTTGGCTCACCGCAACCTCCGCCTTCTGGGTTCAAGCAATTCTCCTGCCTCAGCCTCCCGAGTAGCTGGGACTACAGGCGCGCACCACCATGCCCAGCTAATTTTTGTATTTTTAGTAGAGATGGGGTTTCACCTTGTTGACCAGGATGGTCTCGATCTCTTGACCTAGTGATCCACCCGCCTCGTCCTCCCAAAGTGCTGGGATTACAGGCTTGAGCCACCACGCCCGGCCCTTATTATACATTTTCAAACACAGTATTTTGTTAATTATGTTTTTACACTGCAGTGGAGGGCAGGTTTTTAAAGATTTGTTTTCTGTCTGTAAACTTTTTTTTGTTTTGTTTTTGTTTTTGGAGAGGGCGTTTCACTCGTTACCCATGCTAGAGTGCAATGGCATGATCTCAGATCACTGTAACCTCTGCAGGCTCAAGCGATTCTCCTGCCTCAGCCTCCCAAGTCTCTGGGATTACAGTCTCCCACCACCAAGCCTGGCTAATTCTTGTATTTTTAGTAGAGATGGGATTTCTGGCATGTTGGCCAGGCTGATCTCGACCTTCTGATCTCGGGTCATCCACCCCCCTGGTCCTCCCAAGTCTGTAAATATTTTACGTGAGAAGAAAGTAGAAAATAATCCTCTGGAACTCCACTGTGGGGGAAAAAAAAATATGTGCCTCTCCTTTTATCTTCCCTAGGCCCGCGCACACATTCTTGGTATTATCTGGGTTAAACGTTTGCTTTGGAGAAATTACAGGGCCCTTTACAGCAGCCTTCCAGTCTTTTTTTGGTCATGAGTTTCAGAAATGTGTGGGATAACCCAAGATGCTTGCAGTGGCCATAGCTCTCGGAGTGTCTACTGAATATCATCCCCTGGGTCATCTCTTAGAGGACAGCCTGAGGAATAAGAGTGTAGCCTCTCAGCAGAGTAGCTGGATGGCCTAGGCCTGTAGAAAATTTCCTTGTATACCATTTGTATAAAAAGCTAACCTTGGCTGGGCACGGTGGCTTAAGCCTGTAATCCCAGCACTTTGGGAGGCTGAGGTGGGTTTTGTGCCCAGAGGCAGGTGGATCACGAGCTCAAGAGATCGAGACCATCCTGGTCAACATAGTGAAACCCTGTCTCTACTAAAAAATACAAAAAATTAGCTGGGCATAGTGGCGTGTGCCTGTAATCCCAGCTACTCAGGAGGCTGAGGCAGGAGAATTGCCTGAACCCAGGAGGCAGAAGTTGCAGTGAACCAAGATCGCGCCATTGCACTCCAGCCTGGGTAACAAAAGCGAAACTCTGTCTCAAAAAAAAAAAGCTAACCTCTTAGAAAATTAAAATTATTATTAATTTTTATTTTTTTTCTCCCCGACCCACACCGCTAAAATTATTTATTCACAGAGGAACGTTTATGCACTGTTGTTGGTGGGAGTGTAAATTAGTTCAACCATTATGGAAGACAGTGTAGCAACTCCTTAAAGACCTAAAAACAGAAATACCATTTAACCCAGCAATCCATTTTTGGATATTTACCCAAAACTATATGAATCATTCTATTATAAAGACACATGCGTATGGGCATTGCAGCACCATTCACAATAGCAAAGACATGGAATCAACCTAAATGTCTATCAATGATGGACTGGATAAAGAAAATGTACATATACACCATGGACTACTGTGCACCCATAAAGAAAATGAGATAATGTCCTTTGCAGAAACGTGGATGGAGCCATAAGTCATTTTTTTCTGGGAAAGTAACACAGGAATAGAAAACTAAATACCACGTGTTCTCATTATAAGTGGGAGTTAAAGGATGGGAACACATGGACCCATAGAGGGGAACAGCAACTCATACTGGGCCTATTGGAGGAGGGAGAGGATCAGGAAAAATAATGGGTTCTAGGCTTAATACTTGGATGATGAAATAATCTGCACAAGAAATCCCTATGACACACATTTACCTATGTAAAAAATTTGTGCATGTACCCTTAAACTTAAAAAAAAAATTGTTAGCTTTTCCAGTAATTCCCTGACAACATTTTGTTTTTTTGTGTATATGACAGCTATTATGTATCAGATGTTTGGATTACACAGATGAACAGAGTTCAATATACCTGCCCTGTAAGAGTTTATAGTTCATTATCATGGATAGGTATATAAATGATTAATTTATTCTGGAGACTAATACTTGTACATAAAAAGGCTTATAAGGTATTGGGAAACTGGATGCTAATAGTGATCAATTCTGCCACTGACATAGAAGTGGGAAAATAAGGAGGGCTTTATAGAAGAGGTGACATTTGAGTGGGTGTCAGGGTTTAATAGAACTTTTTGTGTGAATGGTGTTGCCCAGTATCCCTTTTTTTTTTTTTTGGAGACAGTCTCAATCTATTGCCAGGCTAGAGTGCAGTGGGGTGATCTCAGCTCACTACAACCTCTACCTTCCAGGTTCAAGAGATTCTACCACCTCAGCCTCCTGTGTAGCTGGGATTATAGTTATGGGCCACCATGCCCGGCCCCAGATTATACCCTTTTAAAAATTATTTTAGCTGGGCGTGGTGGCTCACACCTGTAATCCCAGCACTTTGGGAGGCCGAGGCGGGTGGATCACGAGGTCAAGAGATCAAGACCATCCTGGTCAACATGGTGAAACCCCGTCTCTATTAAAAATACAAAAATTAGCTGGGCATGGTGGCACGTGCCTGTAATCCCAGCTACTCAGGAGGCTGAGGGAGGAGAATTGCCTGAACCCAGGAGGTGGAGGTTGCGGTGAACTGAGATCATGCCATTGCACTCCAGCCTGGGTAAAAAGAGTGAAACTCCATCTCAATTTAAAAAATAAATAAATAAATACAAATTATTTTAAAAAAATTTTACCCCTTGACTCTGAAATATATTGAGGGGTCTCTTCCAATGACATAAAAATGAACAAATGTGTAAACAGTTAAAAAGTTTTTTCTCAGCCTAATTTATTTATTTTTTTTGACAGAGTTTTGCTCTTGTTGCCTAGACTGAAGTGCAGTGATGCAGTCTTGGCTAACAGCAACCTCTGCCTACTGTTTTCAAGCGATTCTCCTGTCTCAGCTTCCCGAGTAGCCGGGATTACAAGCATGTGCCACTATGCCTGGCTAATTTTGTACTTTAAGTAGAGACAGGGTTTCTCTGTGTTGGTCAGACTGGTCTCAAACTCCCGACCTCAGGTGATCTGCCTGCTTCAGTCTCCCAAAGTGCTGAGATTATAGGTGCGACCCAGCACACCTGACTGAGAAAAGTATTCTTGTCTTTCTACCCCAAAGCTGAACAGGTATATGTTATATCAGATCGAGCTGTTTTTTGTTTTTTAAGATGGAGTCTTGCTCTTATTGCCATGCAGGAGTGCAGTGGCCTGATCTCGGCTCACTGCAACCTCTACCTCCCAGATCAAGCAATTATCCTGCCTCAGGCTCCCGAATAGCTGGGATTACAGGTGCCTGCCACCAGGCCCAGATGTTTTTTATTTGTAGTAGAGACAGGGTTGCACCATGTTGGCCAGGCTGGTCTTGAACTCCCGAGTTCGTGATCTGCCCACCTCAGCCTCCCAAAGTGCCAGGATTATAGGCATGGGCCATCACGTCCAGCCATTAGAGGCTGTTTTTTTTTTTTTAAGCTTTTGTTATTTTTTTATTTTAAAAATAAAACAATCTGCCTCTGCTGCCCTGGCTGGAGTGCTGTGGTGCAATCTTGGCTCACTGCAACCTCCACCTCCTGGGTTCAAGCGATTCTCCTGCTTCAGGCTCTCGTAGCTGCGATTACAAGTGCCCACCACCATGCCTGGCTATTTTTTTAGTTTTGGTAGAGATGGGGTTTCACCATGTTGATCAGGCTGGTCTTGAACTTCTTACCTCAGGTGATCCGCCCACCTTGGCCTTGCAAAGTGCTGGGATTATAGGCATGAGCCTCCGAGTCCTGCCAGCTGTTTCATTTTTTATTCTGCCCCCGCCCCCTCCGCCGCCCCCCTCACACACAGAGTCAGCCTGAGTCTCCTCTGTTTGAATAACTTTGAAGCATCAGCTCAGGGCCACTGCAGACCCTCTCACTAGCATCCAGGAGTCTGAGGCATTTGGGGATGTCCTGTGCAGACTGTGGGGTCAGGCTGATAACAGAGTCCAATCTTCCTCTCCTCTCAGAGTAAGAAGAGTGAGTAATCCAGGGCTTGTTTCTCCCTCACAGAAGGAATCTCCTTATGCGATGTCCAAATGGGAGTTGCTCTTGTTTCCTGATGCTTGGATGAAGAACAAGTAGGAGCTCTGGAGGCTCACACTGATAGGTAAACAAATTGCTTTCGTTCTTTTTTCACCATTAGAAGAACAGTTGAAACGGTCATGGAGTCTACTCTTCAGGAATTTTTATTCTAGTGCCAATGAATAAATGATTGAATTAAGAGTAATGTGATCGGAATAAAGAAGGGAGTTGGAAAAGACCTGGGCTTCATTTGGGACACTGGTCTTATGTTGTTGTGAGTTCTGATGTCACCACCTGAAGGGTCATCATAGAAGAGTTGTTGTTACAATTATTTATTGCTTTTCCTTTGTTAAGAATAAATAGTTTTGCTGGGCGTGGTGGCTCACACCTGTAATACCAGCACTTTAGGAGGCCGAGGCGTGTGGATCAAAATGTCAGGAGTTTGAGACCAGTCTGGCCAATAGTGAAACTCTGTCTCACATAAAAATACAAAAAAATTAGCCAGGTGTGATTGTGTGCACCTGTAATCTCAGCTACTTGGGAGGCTGAAGCAGGAAAATCACATCAACCCGTGAGACAGAGGTTGCCGTGAGCTGAAATCTCGCCATTGCACTCCAGCCCCGGGTGACAGTGAGAGACTCTGTCTCAACATAAATAAATAAATAAATAAATAAATAAGTAGTTTCTAATATAGTTTTTCTAGAAAGACCTAAATGTTTTGGTTAAATCGGTTGTTAGTGTATCATGAAAAATAGAGATGAGTCTTAAGCCATTAAAATCAGAAAAATTCTGGGAGTCAAGTTCTTGTTGGTTCAGCTTAAAAAAGATAGAACACAAGATAAGTCAGCAGCTTAGAGATGAGAAGCTGAGGGCCAGCTCCCTGCCTCAGCCCAATCTAGACCTGCCGTCTTCTGAGCCTTGTCTAGGTCTGGTCCCACGCTGAAGTCTCCCCTCACAGAACTAATTAGAGGAGATCAGGTTCCTATGTGGCCAACCTTGGTGTCCCTTCAGAGCTGGAACTGACAATTTTTCCAAACCTAAAAGCAAATAAATGGTAGCAAAGGACTATACATTTGGGCCTTAATTTCTTTCTCGCTGGAACCAGTGCTTCTAGAGACATTTCACAAGCAACCTGCTTTACATGTCTGAGATCCAATAGTTATTCCTTAGTCATCAGAAAGTAAATAGAAACACAACAATTAAAAGTCTCTCTACCAGGGCCAGGCGCGGTGGCTTATGCCTGTAATCCCAGCATATTGGGAGGCCAAGGCGGGTGGATCACGAGGTCAAGAGATCAAGATCATCCTGGTCAACATGGTAAAACCCTGTCTCTACTAAAAAAAATACAAAAATTGGCTGGGCATGGTGGCACATGCCTGTAGTCTGAGCTACTCGGGAGGCTGAGGCAGGAGAACTGCTTGAACCCAGGAGCCGAGATCGTGCCATTGCACTCCAGCCTGGGCAACAAGAGTGAAACTCCGTCTCAAAAAAAAAAAAAGTCTCTCTACTTACCCCTTCATTCTACATCCTTCCCATCTGTCTGTATTTAGCTTTTATAGTGGTAGGGAAATAAGAAGAAATAGAGAGCCTGGGCCATCATCTAAATTCTGCTGGGAATTATGAGACACTTCGTACCCATCTTTCAAAGCTTTCTGAGGCTTAACTCACGCCATGTGAGTTTCCCAGCACAGCCCATGACAGCATTCTTGTAAGCACATAGTACAAGCTCAATAAACATTGTATTAATGCATGTGTATATGTTGATCAAATGCACACAGACATTACCGCATTCTCCAGCCTTGTGTAAACTTTAAAAAGCTGGCAAAGCATGTGATCCTCTGAGACAGTGATTTGTAGTTTCACTGTAACAAAAAGTATTTGTGTTGCAATAAGGGTATTGGATGTAAGGGACTGTGTGCCATGGGTACTTTCTCCGAGTGCTGGAGAGCAATATCAACATTAACAGGAAACTTTTCATAAGCCAATTTCTGGACCCTTTCAAAACCTGCAGATTCATGTTAGTTAGAGAGTGGCCCAGAAGACCAAATGACCTATATGCACACTGAAGCTTCAGAAGCAATGGTCAGCAAATTGGTTCTCAGCCCAGGCTTCCACTTAGGATTACGTGACCAGTTTGAAGAAATACCATCACTTGTGTCGTCCTCTCCAGGTTCTGTTTTTTCATGATTACATTCAGATTAGTATTTATTTTTCTTCCCACCAATATCACAGCAGTAATTATGGGCCCATCTGTGCATTGGCCTCTGGATCCATTTTGTCTCATTACAGCTGTAACTAACTTTATTCATTGGGCGAAGGTGTTTTCTGCCAAATTTCTTCACTATAAAGTTAGGTATTCTTCTCTTAGTTGTGAATGAATATCTTGAAGAGATGAGTTTCCTAAATAAGGTATATAAATTGTCCCATTTAATTCAAAAACTCTATTTCTTTTAAGGTTTTTTGTGTGTGTGTTTTTGTATTTTCTTTTTTGCTTATAGCTTGCTTTAAAGAACAATGTTTTTTAAAAATTTTATTTATTTTTATTTATTTATTTATTATTTTGAGACAGAGTTTTGCTCTTGTTACCCAGGCTGGAGTGCAATGGTGCTATCTTGGCTCACCGCAACCTCCGCCTCCTGGGTTCAGGCAATTCTCCTGCCTCAGCCTCTTGAGTAGCTGGGATTATAGGCACACGCCACTAGGCCCAGCTAATTTTTTGTATTTTTAGTAGAGACGGAGTTTCACCATGTTGACCAGGATGGTCTCGATCTCTTTTTTTTTTTTTTTGTTATAAGGAGAAGAAATAGGAGAGTCTTAGTTGAAGGTTATAGGTAGAGTGAAGGTGATTTTTTTTCTTTCTTTTTTCTTTTTTTTATAAAGAAAAAAAGGAGAGAAGGAGAGGAAGAAAGAGGAAGAAAAAGAGGGAGAGAGAACAGAAATATTGCTTAATTCTAAGAATGGTTATTAATAATGGCTGATCAATATTTTGTGTATTGAAAGTGGAGAATGTATATTTTGTGTATTTAAAGTGGAGAGTGCTATACATATTTATTAAGTTTACTTGTTCTGGATCTGAATTCAAGTCCTGGATATCCTTATTAATTTTCTGTCTCGTTGAATCTGAATCTCTTTATGGGTCTTATGTATCTGGGTGTTAGGATCGTTAGCTCTTATTGTTGCATTGATCCTTTTACCACTGTATCT
>CM052668.1:17709424-17753403 GCA_028533165.1 Leontopithecus rosalia
CAGGAGCTCTTGTAAAGCAGGCCTGGTGGTGACAAAGTCTCTGAGTACTTGCTTGTTTTCAAAGGATTTTATTTTTCCTTCACTTATGAAGCTTAGTTTGGCTGGATATGAAATTCTGGGTTGAAAGTTCTTTTCTTTTCTTTTTGGAGACAGAGTTTCACTCTTGTTACCCAGGCTGGAGTGCAATGGCACAATCTCGGCTCACCGCAACCTCCACCTCCTGGGTTCAGGCAATTCTCCTGCCTCAGCCTCCTGAGTAGCTGTGATTATAGGCATGCGCCACCATGCCCAGCTAATTTTTTGCATTTTTAGTAGAGACGGGGTTTCACCTTGTTGACCAGGTTGGTCTTGATCTCTCGACCTCGTGATCCACCCACCTCGGCCTCCCAAAGTGCTGGGATTACAGGCTTGAGCAACCGCGCCTGGCCTGAAAGTTCTTTTCTTTAAGGATGTTGAATATCGGCCCCCCACTCTCTTCTGGCTTGTAGAGTTTCTGCGGAGAGATCTCCTGTGAGTCTGATGGGCTTCCCTTTGTCGGTGACCCACCCTTTCTCTCTGGCTGCCCTTAGTATTTTCTCCTTCATTTCAACCCTGCTGAATCTGACGATTAAGTGCCTTGGGGTTGCTCTTCTTGTGGAATATCTTTGTGGTTTTCTCTGTATTTCCTCGACTTGAATATTGGCCTGCCTTGCTAGCTTGGGGATATTTTCCTGGATAATATCCTGAAGAGTATTTTCCAGCTTGGATTCATTCTCTTCATCACATTCAGGTATACCTATCAAGCGTAGATTAGGTCTCTTCACATAGTCCCTCATTTCTTGGAGACTTTGTTCATTCCTTTTTACGCTTTTTTTCTCTAATCTTGGCTTCTCGGTTTATTTCATTGAGTTGATCTTCGACTTCTGATATCCTTTCTTCTGCTTGGTCAATTCGGCTGTTGAAACTTGTGCATGCTTCGCGAAGTTCTGGTGTTGTGTTTTTCAGCTGCTTCAGTTCACTCGTATTCCTCTCTAAGTTGTCCATTCTTGTTATCATTTCCTCACATCTTTTTTCAAGGTTCTTAGTTTCTTTGCATTGATTTAGAACATGTTCTTTTAGCTCACGGAAGTTTCTCATTACCCACCTTCTGAAGTCTGATTCCGTCATTTCATCACACTCATTCTCCATCCAGCTTTGTTCCCGTGCTGGTGAGGAGTTTTGGTCCTTTGTAGGAGGTGAGGTGTTCTGGTTTCGAGTGTTTTCCTCCTTTCTGCACTGGTTTCTTCCCATCTTTGTGGGTTTATCCACCTGTCTTCTGAGTGGTTGCTGATTTTCAGATTGAGTCTCTGAGTAGACGTCCAGTTTGTTGATGATGAAGTATTTCTGTTTCTTAGTTTTCCTTCTAACTGTCTGGCCCCACTGCTGTAGGACTGCTAAGGTCCATTCCAGGCCCTGCTTGCCTGGGGAACTCCTGTAGCAGCTGCAGAACCACGAGGGTTGCTACCAGATTCTTCTTCTGCTATCTTTGTCCCTGAATGATGCCTGCCAAATGTCAGTCTGATTAGTCCTTTGCGAGGTGACTCTGGATATATGGGGTCAGGGAGCTGCTTGAGGAGACAGTCTGTACTTTATAGGAGCTCAAGTGCTGGTCTGTGAGCTCCATTGTTCATTCAGGGCTGCTAGGAAGGTACATTTAAGTCTGCTACAGCAGAACTCATAAAGCCCACCCCCGCCTTTTTTTCCCCCTCAGGTGCTCTGTCCTGGGGAGTTAGGCTTTTATTCGTTAGTATCTATTGCACTTTCCTGCCCAGCGAGGAAGCAGTCTAGTCACTGCCTTCCTGTAGTGGCTATGATGAGCTGCCGTGGGCTCCGCCGTGTTGCCATGGGCTCCGCCCTGCTGCTGTGTGTAATTCCCTGTAGTCCTGTTTATATCGGTGTGGTTAGAACTGCCGTGGTGATGGTGGCCTGCCTTTGTAGTGGCGGACTCTCTCTGTTATGGCAGGTTGCCTCGGCAATGGCAGCGTACCTCTTAGGGGTCACATGCCTCGGTAGTGGCGGACGCCTCTCCCCCACCGCACTACACTGTCCTGGGTTCAGCTGTGCTTGCCGTGAAACTCTCAACCCCAAGCTTTTCCAATTGCTGTTTTGTTTGTTTTTGTGGGGGTTGGACCCACCGAGCCTGATCACCTGGCTCCCTGACTCAGAGCCCCCCCCTTTTTTTTTTTTAAATTGAATGGTTGACTCTCTCCCAGGTGTTCCAGTCGCCTGCTGCAAGGGCGCTGGGATCTGTGTGATTTTCCGTGTAATGACCCACTGCACTGGCTCAAACCACGTTGCTGCCTGGGAATCTCCTGGCCTGGCTTTCTGTTTAAGTCCTGTTTAATCAGATGAATGTGCTAATCTGCCTTCCGAAATCTCCAATTGCCCATTTAACAGGGCAACCAAATCAGTGTATTTTGTACGGAGTGTTGCTGCGCTGTGGCCTCAGCCCAAACAGCTGTGCTGGTCCAAACAGCCGCGTCGGCCCAAACTGTCGCACTGGCAGACTGTGGGGCTCTTACACCTGGGAATCTCCTAGTCTGTGGACAATAAAGATCCATATGGAAATGCGGCGTCCACTCACCCTCTGTGGATTCACTGCGAGCTGTAATCTTGAGTTGGTCCTACAGCGCCATCTTCCCAGTCCTTCCTCAGGAGATAAGACTTTCACTCAGGGCAATCTTAGAAGACTCTATTTTATTTTATTTTTTTGAGATGGAGTTTTGCTCTTGTTACCTAGGCTGGAATGCAATGGTGCATCCTCAGCTCACTGCAACCTCCACCTCCTGGATTCAAATGATTCTCCTGTTTCAGCCTCCCAAGGAGCTGGGATTACAGGCATGTGCCACCATGCCCAGCTAATTTTTTTTGTATTTAGTGGAGATGGGGTTTCACCATGTTGGCCAGGATGGTCTCAATCCACCTCGTGATCCACCTGCTTTGGCCTCCCAAAGTGCTGGGATTACAGGCGTGAGCCACCACTCCCGGCAAAATACTTTCTTTTCTTTTTTTTTTTTTTTTGAGACCTAGTATCACTTTATTACCCAGGTTCAGGTGCAGTAGCATAATCTCAACTCACTGCAACCTCTGCCTGCAACCTTTCACTGTGTTGGCCAGGCTGGTCTTGAACTCCTGACTTTGTGATCCACCCACCTCAGCCTCCCAAGGTGCTGGGATTACAGGCATGAGCCACTGCTTCTGGCCCAAAATATTTTCATAAAAGTGGACAGATATTATTTCTCTCATAAATTATTTTGTGGCATTGTGCATTAATATGTAAAAAAATTGCTAGGATAAAATTTAGTATATAGTCAGTGTAGCCCAAGAAAGATTGTTACCAGGCATAGTGGCTCCCATTTGTAAACTCAGTAATTTGGGCCTCCAAAGCAGAGGATCACTTAAAGTGAGGAGTTTGAGACCAGCCTGGCCAACATTGTGAAATATCTCTGCTAAACCAAAAATACAGAAAATTAGCCAGGCTTCGTGGCATGTACCTGCAATCCCAGCTATTCAAAAGGCTGAGGTAGAAGTTATAGTGAGCTGAGATTGCTCCACTGCACCCCATCCTGGGTGACAGAAGATGACTCTGTCTAAAAAAAAACATTTTATTTTTTTTTGCCATTCTTGCTATAATGCTATAAACCTGTAAATTCTATACGACTCTCAATTTCTTATTCTCCGTGAACTCTTACAGGCACATGACTCTAATCCAAGCTACTCAAAAAGCTGAAGCAGAAATATTGCTTGAACCCTGAAGGCAGAGGTTTCAGAGAGCCAAAATTTTGCTACTCTACTCCAGCGTGGGAAATAGGTGAGACTGTCTTAACAACAACAACAAAAATTCTGAAACATAAGCTCAAGCCTGCATCTTTGGAATCAGAATCTGCATTTCAACAAGATCTCCAATTTATTGTTTCACACAATGCAGTTTGCCAAGTATGCTTCTAAGTCACTGACTTTTCCACCTGAGAATTATACAGAGCTGATTCTGGATGCTTTAAAATAGCACTCAGGCCATTTTAAAGGCTGAGGTGGGCGGATCACAAGGTCAAAAGATTCAGACCATCCTGGCCAACATGGTGAAACCCTGTGTCTATTAAAAATACAAAAAATTAACTGGGCATGGTGGCGCGTGCCTGTAATCCCAGCTACTCAGGAGGTTGAGGCAGGAGAATTGCCTGAACCCAGGAGGCGGAGGTTGCGGTGAGCCGAGATCATGCCATTGCACTCCAGCCTGGGTAACAAGAGCAAAACTCTCAAAAAGAAAAAAAAAAAAAGAAAAAAGAAATTAATGAACCGGCACTCAAAAATGTTTTGTATTTTCGTGTATTGATTTCTGTTTATATTTTATTTATTTATTTTATTATTATTTTTTTTTGAGACGGAGTTTAGCTCTTGTTACCCAGGCTGGAGTGCAATGGCGCGATCTCGGCTCACCGCAACCTCTGCCTCCTGGGTTCAGGCAATTCTCCTGCCTCAGCCTCCTGAGTAGCTGGGACTACAGGCATGTGCCACCATGCTCAGCTAATATTTTGTATTTTTAGTAGAGATGGGGTTTCACCATGTTGACCAGAATGGTCTCGATCTCTTGACCTTGTGATCCACCCGCCTCGGCCTCCCAAAGTGCTGGGATTACAGGCTTGAGCCACCACGCCCGGCCTGTTTATATTTTATATATGCATATCTACACTAGTTTTGTGGACCTTATATTCTATTTCCACAGAATTAGAAAATACATTAGAAATATTACTTCGTTTAAATGTATCTTCTTTAATAACTCAGGTCACTCATAAATGAGAACCAGTTCTCTTAACTTTCTTATTTCATCTTAGGTCAAATTAAGAACTCTGCCCTTGACCACATGATCAATGCATTACCTATTTTTATTACAAAAACTGTTGACATTCATGGATGTGGTCACAAAATTGTTTCTGGGCCAGGTACAGTGGCTCACACCTGTAATCCCAGCACTTTGGGAGGCAGAGGCAGGTAGATCACGATATCAAGAGATTGAGATCATCCTGGCCAACATGGTAAAACCCCGTCTCTACTAGAAATTCAAAAATTTGCCGGGCATGGTGGTGTGTGCCTGTAGTCCTAGCTTCTTGGGAGGCTGAGGCAGGAGAACTGCTTGAACCCAGGATGTGGAGGTTGCAGTGAGCTAAGATCGTGCTACTGCAGTCTAGCCTGGTGACAGAGCGAGACTCTGTCTCTCAAAATAATTAATTAATTTATTTATTATTTATTAAAATTCTTTCTGGAAGAGTAAAAATAACCTGAGCCCTGCTCAGCAGAATTTGTATGGAGATTTGATGTTAGAGAACTATACATATGTTGTTTCTCAATCAGAATAACTTGCCTTCAGCATACAACTAAAAGCTTAGAATGTCTCTCTTGGGAGGTAGTACTTTGTCAGAATGAATTTCTGAGTCCTACTTTCAGGGAAAAAAAATCACAAATTTCTTGATGTAGAAAAAATATTCGTAGTGTTTCCATCATGCCCCCTTAGTTTTGATTTTTTCATACTTGAAAATAAAGCTCAGAGCTGGGCATGGTGGTTCATGCCTGGAATTCAGCACTTTGGGAGGCCAAAATAAGCGAATTAGCTGAGGTTGGGAGTTCAAGATCAGCCTGACCAACATGGAGAAACCTCGCCTCTACTAAAAATACAAAATTAGCAGGTGTGGTGGCCTGTAATCCCAGCTACTCAGGAGGCTGAGGCAGGAGAATTGCTTGACCCTGGGAGGTGGAGGTTGCAATGAACCGAGATTGTGCCATTGCACTCCATCCTGGGCAATAAGAGCAAAACTCTGTCTCAAAAAAGGGAAAGAAAATGAAGCTCAGAATTTCTAAACGTAAAATACTTCCTACAGCTGGGCGCAGTAGATCACACCTGTAATCCCAGCACTTTGGGAGGCTGAGGCAGATGGTTCACAAGGTCAGGAGTTCCAGATCAGCCTGGCCAATATGGTGAAACCCTGTCTCTACTAAAAGTATAAAAATTAGCCAGGTGTGGTGGGTAGGCGCCTGTAATCTCAGCTACTTGGGAGGTGGAGGCAGGAGAATTGCTTGAATCTGGGAGGCAGAAGTTACAGTGAGACAATATGCCACTGCGCTCCACCCTGGGCGACAAAGCGAGACTTCGTCTCAAAAAAAAAATAAATAAATAACTTCCTATATATTCTAAAGAAGCTGACAGGAAACAATATTTTGGGAAATAATTTTTTTTTTTCTAACTTAAGAGACAGGGTTTCACCATGTTGGCCAAGCTGGTCTTGAACTGCTGGCCTCAAGTGATCCACCCACTTCAGCCTCCCAAAGTGCTGGGATTACAGGTGTGAGCCACTGTGTCTGGCTGAGAAATAATTCTTAAAATGTTCCCTTTTCTCTACTCAGCACAGTACTAAATTGGAAATTACAGATCCTCCAGCATGAGTCATCTGACTTAAAAAAATTTTTTTTGAGATAGCATCTCACTCTGTCACCAGGCATCAGGCTGGGGTACAGTGGTGGGATCTTGGCTCATTGCAACCTCTGCCTCCTGGCTTCAAGCAATTCTCCTACCTCAGCCTCCTGAGTAGCTGGGACTACAGGCACATGCCACCACGCCCAGCTAACTTTTGTATTTTTAGTAGAGACGAGGTTTCTCCATGTTGGCCAGGATAGTCTCGATCTCTTGACTTTGTGATCCACCCGCGTTGGCCTCCAAATGTGCTGGGATTACAGGCTTGAGCCACTGAGCCCGGTGGAGTCATCTGACTTTTCATTAAAAAAACAGGTCTCTCTGTATCTGAGCTGGACCTGGTGACATTTTTCCTGGTGACAGTTCAGGAAAGAGCCCTGAACTGTGAAGAGAGAGAGGACCGTAGCCTAGCACAGCCAAGTAAGTGAGAGTGACAGAAGTAGGTGTGTTGGGTGAGAGGTCCAAAGATCAAGAAGCCAGATTTTTTTTGTCTTCCATTATTTTATTATATGTATGCAGATCTGTTTTATGTACAACAATTGAGTCTATCAAAGAATTAAACGAAGGCGTTCTACTGGTAATTTTCCCACAAATCAATTCAAGTAGGGCTATATATTTATGCACTTCACGGGCTATCGAAACTTGAGATTTCATTATTAACTTCGGTTCTGAGGCCATACATACAATTCAAAATACACATTAACTAGGTTAAGGTGATAAAAGTGGGCTCAAAGAAACCACAGGATTCAGAACAATGAAACCGTGTATTTTGTTTACGTGAGAGTCACAATGCAAACGCATATGAAGCTCTTCTGTGTTGAGGAAGCAGCTTCTGAATATCTAAGGTGATTGCACAGCAGGTGGGCAAACAACCGTTGTGGCCTCCTGGAGGCTCAGCCCTGGGCTAATTTCTTCTCTGCTTCTGCTTTTTTTTTTTGAGATGGAGTTTTGCTGTTTTTACCCAGACTGGAGTGCAATGGCACGATCTTGGCTCACTGCAATGTCCGTCTCCTAGGTTCAAGCGATTCTCCTGCCTCAGCCTCCCAAGTAGCTGGGACTACAGGTGCGCACCACCATGCCCAGCTAATTTTTGTATTTTTAGTAGAGACGGGGTTTCACCTTGTTGACCAGGATGGTCTCGAGCTCTTGACCTCATGATCCACCCACCTCGGCCTCCCAAAGTGCTGGGATTAAATGCTTGAGCCATGGTGCCTGGCCTGCTTTTTTAGGTTTATTTTTTCTTCTTTCCTGGTTTTTTGACATGGAGTCTTGCTCTGCTTTCGCCCAGGCTGGAGTGCAGCGGCGCATTCTTGGCTCACTAAACCTCTGAATCCTGAGTTCGAGTGATTCTCATGACTCAGCCTCTCAAGTAGGTGGGATTACAGAAGTGTGTGGTGCCCAGCTAATTTTTTATATATTTTTTAGTATAGATGGGGTTTTGGCATGTTGGCCACACAGGTCTTGAACTCCTGTCCTCAGGTATGGGAGGCCTTGGCCTCCCACAGTGTTGGAATTACAGGTGTGAGCCACTGTGCCCAGCCTCATTTCCTATCTTCCTAATTTTTGTGTCCTTTTCTGTCTCTTTCTGTCTGTATGTCTTTCCCTCTATCTGTCTTTGTTTCTCTCTCCCTCTTTTTTTTTGGTTGTGGTATTTCTCTCTCCTTTCCCTTTTTCTCTTTAGTTCTTTTTATTTTTTTCCTTGTAGAAGTTGGTTTGTTCCTTCCTTCCTTCCCTTTCTTCCTTTCCTCCCTCTCTCCCTCCCTTCTTTCTCTTTCTCTCTTTCTCTTTCCCTCTTTCTCTCTTTCTCTCTCTCTTTCCCTCTTTGTCTCTTTCTTTCTTTCTTCTCTCCTTTCTTCCTTTCCTCCCGCTGGCTTTACTTCCTACTACATGAGCATGTTATCATGCCTGGCTAAACTATTTTTTATTTCTTATAGTAGAGATGGGGCCTCACTATGTTCCCAGGGTTGGTGTCAAACTCCTGTGCTCAAGCAATTCTCCCATTTCAGCTTCTCAAATTGTTGGGATTATAGGTTTGAGCCAGCATGCTCTTTCTTCTTTTATTTTCTTCTTTTTCCTTTTCATTTTTTAATTTCCCTCTCTTTCTTCTTTCTTTCCTTCTTTTCTTTATTCATTCTCCATCTTTTTTTTTTTCAAGATGGAGTCTGGCTCTGTCGCCCCAGGGGTGAATGGAAGCTTGAATTCTTAGATGCCAAAAGGACAGCTTCAGGTGCCAGCGCCACACGTGGTCTGCAGGGTAGACCTGGTGGCTTCTTGGTCACACCGCTGGGTGACCAGATGTGGGCTGTGAACTGTGGCCAGTAGTCATGCCTGCTGGCCTCTCGTTTGGGTGGCCCAGGGATTAAAAGCTTAGGAAGGAAGGTTGGTGGACTTAGAGGATGGTCATGGAGGTGGGCTATCTTGGGAGGAATAAGGTTCCAACAGAGACAGCTTCAGGCTGCTAGCACCACACATGGCCTATAGGGTGGACCCGGTGGGCTTCTGTCTCCACCACCACTGACTTCTCTTTCTGGTCACCAAGTCTACAGGATGTTGGCCACGAGCCTCAGATTGGTCGTCAGTTTGAAATTTTTAAGGTGGATCAGATGGCTCTCGCTGGGGCAGTACTGCTTAGGTCCAGCAGAGGAGTTCAATGATGGCCCACTGCAGCCTCCACCTTCCTGAGCTCATCCAGGCGATCCTCCCATTTTGGCCTCCCAAATAGCTGGGGCTCTAGGGATCTTTTTTTTTTCCTAGCCCCACATTGTGTTTGTTTCCACAGTACATTGAGTTCTGTTGGTTTTTTTTTCTTCTCTTTCTCTTATGTTCCTTCTTGTACATTGAAGTTGTTCTTGTTTTAGATTTCTTTTTTTTTTTTTTTGAGGTGGAGTTTCGCTCTTGTTACCCAGGCTGGAGTGCAATGGCGCGATCTCGGCTCACCGCAACCTCCGTCTCCTGAGTTCAGGCAATTCTCCTGCCTCAGCCTCCTGAGTAGCTGGGATTATAGGCATACGCCACCATGCCCAGCTAATTTTTTTTTGTATTTTTAGTAGAGATGGTGTTTCACCATGTTGACCAGGATGGTCTCGATCTCTTGACCTCGTGATCCACCCGCCTCTGCCTCCCAAAGTGCTGGGATTACAGGCTTGAGCCACCGCGCCCGGCCCTTGTTTTAGATTTCTTTCACCCAGGCTAAAGTGTGGGTGTGTGATCATAGCTCACTGAAGCCTCAGCCTCCCTGGGCTCAGGTGATGCTCCCATCTCAGACATCTGGCTTCCCAGTAGCTGGGACTAATGTCATGCGCCAACACACTGGGGCTTTATTTTGCATATTTTACTTTTCATTTTTGTGGAGATTGGGTTCCATCATGTTTCCCAGGCTGATCTCAAACTCCTGTGGTCAAGTAATATGCTGGCCTCAGCTTCTCAAAGTGCTGAGCTTACAGGCATAAGCCACCATGACTGGCTTGTTCTATTTGTCTCTCTCTCTCTAGCAATCATTTATCTTTTTTTTTTGAGATGGAGTTTTGCTCTTATTACCCAGGCTGGAGTGCAATGGCGTGATCTCGGCTTACTGCAACCTCCACCTCCTGGGTTCAAACGATTCTCCTGCCTCAGCCTCCTGAGTAGCTGGGATTACAGGCACATGCCACCATGCCCAGCTAATTTTTTGTATTTTTAGTAGAGACAGGGTTTCACCATGTTGACCAGGATGGTCTCAATCTCTTGACCTCGTGGTCCACCCGCCTCGGCCTCCCAAAGTGCTGGGATTATAGGCGTGAGCCACTGCGCCTGGCTATATATATGTATTTTAAATTTTTTGTTTTTTTTAAGACGGAGTTTCGCTCTTTTTACCCAGGCTGGAGTGAAATGGCACGATCTCGGCTCACCGCAATCTCTGCCTCCTGGGTTCAGGCAATTCTCCTGCCTCAGCCTCCTGAGTAGCTAGGATTACAGGCACACGCCACCATGCCCAGCTAATTTTTTATATTTTTAGCAGAGATGGGGTTTCACCACGTTGACCAGGATGGTCTCGATCTCTTGACCTCGTGATCCACCCGCCTCAGCCTCCCAAAGTGCTGGGATTACAGACTTGAGCCACCGCGCCCGGCCAACTTTATCATTTTTTAATATAGGTGTTGTCTCACCATGTCCCCCAGGATAGTCTCAAACTCCTGGGCGGAAGGTATTCTCCCACCTTGGCCTCTGTAAGTGCTGAGATTATAGGAATGAGCCACCATGCACAGTCTGGTCTTTTTTTTTTTGAGACAAACTTTCACTTTTATTGCCCAGGCTGGAGTGTAATGGTGTGATATCAGCTACCTCCACCTTCTGGGTTCAAATGATTCTCTTGCCTCAGCCTCCTGAGCATCTGGGTTTATAGGCATGCGCCACCACGCTGGCTAATTTTGTATTTTCAGTAGAGAGGGGGTTTTTCCATGTTGGTCAGGCTGGTTCCAACTCTTGACCTCAGGTGATCTGCCCGCCTCAGCCTCCCAAAGTGCTGGGATTATAGGCGTGAGCCACTGCACCCAGCCTGGTCCTATTTTTGATGTGTTGATTCTTCCCAGTCCAGATGTATAATCTCATCCCTGAACATTTCTGATGACGTGATTATGACATACAACTTTACCTGGCACCAGAGTTAGTTGATAATACTGCTTGGGCCCAGTGCACAGAAGGGATTGTGACATATCGTTGGACCCAGCACCTAGTTGATGTAACTATTCAACTGCCTTGGCACTGCCCACAGGGGACATTGTGACATATCACTGGGTCTTGTACCCAGGTGATGTGAATCTTCTCTCCAGCCTTGGCTCCTCCACAGGGGACACTGTGTCCTATTGCTGGGCCCCACACCCAGGTTATGTGACTCTCCTGCCTGTGCCCTGCCCATGTGGGCCATTGTGAGATATTGCTGGGTTCAACACTACTGATATAACTCTATTGTCTAGGCCCTGCCTACAGAGGATATTGTGACATATTCCTACACCCATCACACAGGTAATGTGGCTCTTCTCCTGCTTACTCCCTGGTCACAGAAGGGATTGTGATTTATCACTGGGCTCAGCACCTACCTAATATGACTTTTCTCTTCCTAGGTTTTACCCTTAGGGGATATTGTGACATGTCACTGGGCCTAATACTGAGGTGACATTACTCTTCTGTCATGGCACTACCCTCAGAAGGCGTGGTGATGGGCCCAGAACAAATGTGATATGAGTCCCCTGCCTGGACCCTACCTACAAGGTACACTGTAATATATCTGGGTCCCTTTCATGATTCTATTTTATTATATTTATTTTAATTTTATTTTTGAGGCTTATATTTATTTTAATTTTACTTTTGAGACAGTCTCACTGTCACTCATGCTGGAGTGCAGTGGCGTGTTCTCAGCTCACTTCAATCTGGGTTCAAGTGATTCCCCTGCCTCAGCCTCCTGTGGAGCTGAGACTACAGGTGTGTGCCACCACACCCATTTAATTTTTGTATTTTTAGTAGAGACAAGGTATCACCATGTTGGCCAGGCTGGTCTAAAACCACTGACCTCAGCCGATTCACCCGCCTCAACCTCCCAATGTGCTGGGATTATAGGTGTGAGCCATTGTGCTTGGTCACCTTTAACTATTTTATATAACTCTTCTCTCTTACCTAGAAGTTTGTGACATATCTTTGGGGCTGGCACTGAGGTGATGTGACTCTGCTCTCCTGCCCACAGAGGAGAGAGTGACTTATTGTTGAGTTTAGTATATAGGTGATAGATTCTTCTGCTGGCTCCCAGAAGTCCCTGTAACATGTATCTGGGCCCATCACTGGGATTGTGTGACTCTCTTTTTTTTTTTTTGAGACAGAGTTTCGCTCTTGTTACCCAGACTAGAGTGCAATGGCGCCATCTCGGCTCACCACAACGTCTGCCTCCTGGGTTCAGGCAATTCTCCTGCCTCAGCCTCCTGAGTAGCTGGGATTACAGGCACGCGCCACCATGCCCGGCTAATTTTTTGTATCTTTAGTAGAGACGGGGTTTCACCATTTTGACCAGGATGGTCTCGATCTCTTGACCTCGTGATCCACCCGCCTTGGCCTCCCAAAGTGCTGGGATTACAGGCTTGAGGCACCATGCCCGGGACTCTCTTCTTTTGGACCTGTCCGCAGTGGGGATTGTGACATACTGCTTGACCTAACACCTACATGATATGACTCTTTTCTTATGTACCATGCCCACTGGAGTGATTTTGACACATAGCTGGGCCCAACTCAAAGGTTATGTGACTCCACACTTCTTCCTGAGCCCTACTCATGAGGGGTACTTTGTCTTATCTGTACGACTCTTAATTAGGTGATGTGACTCTTTTCTTTTTTTCTTTGAGACGGAGTCTGCTCTATCACCCATAATTTGGAAGATGTGACTCTCTTGCCCTGGAGTGGGTACTGTGACGTATTGCTAAACCTAGGGGTTGTGTGACATATTGCCAAGCCCAGTACATAGGTGATGTGACTCTTTTCTATGGCTTGGATTTTGCCCAAGCAGGGATTGTGATGTGTTGCTGGACTTACCACGTATGTGTTGTGTGTCTCCTCTTCTGCCTAAGCCCTGAATGCATTGAGTGTTTTGACGTGTGTGGAATCAGCACCTAGGTGGTATAACTTTTTTTTTGAGACAGTCCTGTTTTGTTGCCAGGCGCCAGGCTGGAGTGCAGTGGCGCAATCTCAGCTCACTGCAACCTCCATCTCCTGGGTTCAAGCAGTTCTCCTGCCTCAGCCTCCTGAGTAGCTGGGATTAGAGGTTGTGCCACCATACCCAGCTAATTTTTGTATTTTTAGTAGAGACGGGGTTTCACCATGTTGGCCAGGATGGTCTCAATCTCTTGACCTTGTGATCCACCCACCTCAGCCTCCCAAAGTGCTGGGATTACAGATGTGAGCCACTGTGCCCAGCCTAGGTGATACAACTTTATGGCATGGGAGCTTCCCACAGAAGTATTACGACATATCTCCTTTCCATCACCTAGGTGATTTGACACTTTTGTTTTTCCTGTTTTTGGCATATTTTGGGTATGGTGACCTATCACTGAGTTCAACACCCATGAGATGGGAGGCTTCTGCCTGAGCCCAGCACATAAGTGGACTGGTGACGTATCTTTGCATTTATTATCTAGTAGATTTAACCCCCCCTTTTCTGCCTGCACCCTGACCACTGGGAAGATTGTAATGAATCACTGGGCTCAGCAATCAGATGATGTGTTTTTCCTGCCTGGTCCTTGCCCACAGATCGTTGTGACATATCACGGTGTCTAGCATCCAGGTGATGTGACTGCTGACTGTACTCTACTTTCAGGAGGAGATTTTAACATATCCCTAATCGAGCACCCAGGTGGTGTGACACTTCTGCCCTGTCCCTACATTAAGAGAAGATTGTGACATGTCACTTCCCCAAAACGCAGGTGATGTGAGTCTACTGGTCATTCTCTATTCACTGGTGGGATTGTGATGCATATCTTGTCCAAACTTACAGGTTCAATAATGGCTCTCATACCTCAAAACAACCAATAGCAGATACACTGTCTCTCATAGCCAGGGTCAGGAAAATGAGTAATGTCTTATTTCTCCTCTTTGTTTGAAGGTCATAAAGAATTAACACTTTCTCATATACTGTGCAAAGTTGTCAAGAGGTACAGAGAATGTCCTAACAGTACTCGGCACACAGGGGAGGTTGTGACATTCGTATACATAGCCTACCAAAAGTAAAAAGACTGTCATCCTTCCCTATAAACACTGCTCACTGTTGAGGTTCTGAATCTCATATCTAGGTGCAGTTGAAAGTTGGAAAATTGAATCTCATCTGTTAATTCAGTCCATAGAGAGGTTAGTGTTTCTGAAAACAAGATTCAACACACCTGTGAGTTGGTCACTTCACTAAAATAACAATTTGTAGGAGGGATTGAGGTTCTCATATTCAAGTCTAGACCATCACTGACATTGTCACTCATGTACTTACACCCAACATACAGAGGGTATTATGTCTCATACCTAGAACTAGGTGAAATTGTGAATCTCATACCTTGACCTTAATTGAGCTGTTTGTGACATACACTACTTTCAGCACCTGAGTAATTTGACTTTCCTGCATTGGCCCAGCATACAGATGGAATTGTGTGATATTATTGGACCCAGCATTTAGGTGATGTGAGTCTACTCTTATTTCACAGAGGGCGTTGGATAGAGGGTATTATCACAGAGAGAAAGGGAGGATTGCTCCTGTTTTTCCTGGGCCTCACATATTCTGAGTATTGTAAAAAATTACTAGGCCTGCCACTTATGGGATTGCATGCTCCTGCCTGGCCTCTGCACACAGGGACCTTGTGACACGTATCTGCATCCATGACCTAAAAGATGTGATACTTCTTGCCTGAACCCAGCCCTACACAGGAAAGATTGTTATGTGTCCCTGAAGCACACACCAGGTGATGTGGCTCTTCTGCCTCTGTCTTGTCCCCAGGGAGCATTGTGACATACTGCTGAGCTCAGTACCCAGGTGATGTGATTCTGACATATACCCCCAGCTGAGTACCCAGGTGATGTGACATTCCTTCTTGGTTCCTTCCCTCAGGGAAGACTGTGAAATATCCTTGGCTGATATCCCAAGTGATGTGTCTCTCTGCTAACTCCTTATCTGTAGGTAAAATGGTGACATGTAATGTTACATACACTCTGAATGAAGAGACCCCCTAAACAGGCTTTGGGTGAGCAACATGGCTGTTTACTCACCTGGGTGTGGGTGGGCTGAGTTCAAAAAAGAGAGTCAGCAGACTCACCTGGGTGTGGGTGGGCTGAGTTCAAAAAGAGAGTCAGCAGAGGGTGGTGGGATAGGAGTTGGTTTTTGGTTTTTTTTTTTGAGACTGAGTTTCGCTCTTGTTACGCAGGCTGGAATGCAATGGTGCGATCTCAGCTCACCGCAACCTCCGCCTCCTGGGTTCAGGCAATTCTCCTGCCTCAGCCTCCTGAGTAACTGGGATTACAGGCACACGCCACCATGCCCAGCTAATTTTTTGTATTTTTAGTAGAGACGGGGTTTCACCATGTTGACCAGGATGGTCTCGATCTCTTGACCTCGTGATCCACCCGTCTCAGCCTCCCAAAGTGCTGGGATTACAGGCTTGAGCCACCACACCCGGCTAGGAGTTGGTTTTATAGGTTGGGGTAGGCAGTGGAAAGTTACAGAAGTTACACTTCAGGGTGGTTTCTGCAAGCTGGGAGTGGGTCATAGGGTCTGGAGTCACAGGGTGGACCTATCAGTTGAGCAGTTAAGGTCGGTTACAAGGTCCAGTTGCCTTATCAGTTGAGGCAGGAATAAGGAAAAAGAGAATAATGTCTCAAAGTTAATTAGGTGCCGAAGGGGTTGGCCATTCTTCTCCTTTTTGTGGTTTTCCAGTTACCTCAGTCTTTCTGTTTTCAAGAACTCATCAGGAAGTGTATGTGCAGGTCACAGGTTGCCAAGCAGTCCATGGTGTAGCCCGTCAGCCTAAAAGACCTTACATGTGCTATAGTCAGCTTGTAAGTGTGATGATTACTCTCCTACCTCTAGTCAGCTATTAGAAGAAATAGTCTCTCATAGCTTGACTTAGATAAATGAATCACATCCTTGGTCTTCTCTTTTTATGAAGGCTGTAAAGAATTGCCACACTCCTGCGTATCATATAATGCCCTCATTTGTTACAAGGAGTGTTAATCCCAGGGCACAGCACACAGGTGCGATTGTTTATTTTATTTTATTTTATTTTTTTTGAGACGGAGTTTCGCTGTTGTTACCCAGGCTGGAGTGCAATGGCACGATCTCAGCTCACCGCAACCTCCACCTCCTGGGTTCAAGCGATTATCCTGCCTCAGCCTCCTGAGTAGCTGGGGCTACAGGCGCATACCACCATGCTCAGCTAATTGTTGTATTTTTAGTAGAGACGGGGTTTCACCTTGTTGACCAATATGGTCTCGATCTCTTGACCTCGTGATCCACCTGCCTTGGTCTCCCAAAGTGCTGGGATTATAGGCGTGAGCCACCGCGCCCTGCCGCGATTGTTTCTTATATGCACACCTCACCAGCCATTAGGATTATCACCTTCACACATGGAAAGAGCCCATTGCTGAGGTCTTGAATCTCACATGTAAACACTGTCCACAGTTGGAACTGTGACTGTCATATGTGAGCCTCTAGCCATAGATGAGATGGTGACAGATTTCTAAACTCAGTACATAGCAGATGAGGACTCTCCTATCTAAACCAACCAACTGGAGAGATGTTGACTCTAATAGCTGGGCTGAGGGCCACAAGTATGGTCGTGGGTGCTTACAAAGATGATTAGAGAGTAAATTGTGACTCTCATTTATACTGGATAAAAGCTTTGAGTAGTATAGAGAGTGTTATCCCAGCACTTTGGAAGGCTGAGGAGGGTGGATCATGAGGTCAGAAGTTCAAGACCAGCCTGGCTGACATAGTGAAGTGCTGTCTCTACTAAAAATGCAATAAATTAGCTGTGCATGGTGCTGGGTGCCTGCTGGGTCTGTCCTGCAGACCCTGGCCAATGGATGAAGTGAGTACTCAGACACAGGTATACAGTGTAAGAGCAGTTAGGTGACAGCCTAGCTCTAGTGGCCAGACAGCAGCCCTGAGAAGCTGGAGCTTCTTGCTTTTATTTAGAGCAGGCATAAAGCCGAAAGGGAGACAACACAACCTGTGGCTAATTAACATTTATTGTTCCACTTATAGGGGACGTCACTTGTGTGGATGATCAAAGGTTAGTTCCTGGTCAATATAAGTAAACAAGTCTGTTTAAGATAAATTCCCCTATGCTTTGTTGTACCTAGTCTTTGCCCTCTGCCTCAGGGTTATAGAACTGCTGCCTTCAGCTGTTCTTCCATGGGGCTCTGCAAAACCTCTCGACCAATCAAGAGTTTGTGTTCTTTCCCTATATTTTTTCCCACTACTCTGACCGATCCCACAGAGGCACCTGTTATCCCAGCTACTCAGGAGGCTGAGGCAGGAGAATCACTTGAACCTGGGAAGTAGAGATTGCAGTAAGCCAAGGTTGTGTCACCACCCTCCAGCCCGGGCGACAGTGCTAGGCTCCATCTCAAAAAAAGAGAGGGAGTGTACTAACGACTCAGCACACAGGAGAGATTTTTACTGTTCTATGAACAGTGTTATTCTCACATAAAACAGCTGACTTTTGAAGTTCTGAATCTCACACATAGAGGAAGTCAAAGGTAGAACAATTTACTGTCATATGTGGATCCAGTCCACAGGTGAGTTGTTGACACTCAGAGCAAGATTCAACATACCTATGAGGCTATGACTTCACTAATTGGACAAAGTCCACAGGAGAAGTACAGGCTATCAGGTACAGACTTAGTCCACCATTGACATTGTAACTTCTGTTCCTATATACAACATATAGAAGGGTTAACCTCCTATACCTAAAACTGAAATATGTATGGGATTGTTAATTTCATCCCTGCACCTTCCAGCAGGTTTAATTGTAACATTTTTCTCTGCCCAGCACCTGAGTGATCTGACTCTCTTGCCTAAGACCAGCCCACAGATGGAATTGTGACATACTGCTGAACCCAGAACTGAGGGGATGTGGCTCTATTTTCTACATAAGCAATTGTGACATATTGCTGGGCCTGACACCCTGGTAATGCAACTTTACTGCCAACAAGGAGCATTGTGACATATTTTCACTCATCACCCAGGTGATGTGACTCTCTTCTCCTGCCTGGTTCCTGCTTACAGGGGGAGTTGTGACATATCACTTTGCTCAGCTCCAAACAAGTGTTATCGTAAGTTCTGCTGGCAAGGGAGATTGAGACATATTGTGGGGCTCTCCACCAATGTGATATTACTGTTTGGCCTTGGCCTGGACCTCAAAAGGCCTTGTGACCTTGCTGGGCCCAGCAAGAAGTATCCTGTATGAACCCTGACAAGAGCATTGTGACATATCTTTAAGAACATCAACTACTTGATGTGACTCTTGTTTTTTTACCAAGGGTTTATTTATATGAGAGATTGTGGCATATCTTCTGGCCCAGAAATCAGGTGATGTGTTTCTCCTGCCTGAGCATTGCTCACAGGGATCACTGTGACATATTACTGGTTTCAGCACCCAGGTGATGTGACTCTACTGTCTGTGCCCTGCTTTCAGGAGAAAATTTAGTATATCCCTGACTGAGCACCCAGGTTTTAACAATTTGCCTGGTGCCTGCTGGCAGAGTAGATTATGACATTTCCCTGGCCTATTACCCAGATGATGTAACTCCTGCTCACTCCCTATCCACAGGGGAGATTTTGACATATCCCTTTGTTCATATCATAGGTGTGTTGTTGATGCTTATATCTGAAATCAGCCAATAGGAAACATACCATCTCATATGTGGGCTTAGGAAAATGGGTAACATTCTGGCTCTCCCCTTTGCAGGAAGGTTAGAGAAAATTACAGTCTCTCACATATTGTATAAAGCCCTCAGGTGGTATAGAGAATGTCATAGTAGGGTCCGGAAAATAGATGAGGTTGTGTTTTATGTATGCACACTTTGTCAATTGTTAAGAGTTTCACCCTCATCCATGGATAGAGCCTATGGGTGAGGTCTTAAATCTTACAGGTGAATGCAATGCAGGGTTGAAATTGTGACTGCCATATGTGAACATCAGGCAACAGCTGAGGTGACTCATTAGTAAGCATAGCTTATAGGCAGGTGACAACTCTTATATCTGGACCCAGCCAATACAGAGATGTGACCTCGTATCTGGGCATAGAGCCACAGGTACGATCATGGGTCCATACCAGCACAAATGTCTCCCAGTCACAAGATTGTGACTCTCATGCATACCTTGTAAATTCCTTGGGTGGTACAGAGTGTTCTAACTGGGCTCAGTGAACATTAGAGGTTTTGACACTTACACCCAATCAGCTGACAGTAAAGATTGTCATCTTTTCACATGATAGTCCACTGGAGGTTCTGAATCTCATGCAGAGACAGTTGCAAATTGGAAAATTTACTCTTGTAAGTGAATCCAGTCCAAAGGTAAGTTGGTGACTTTCAGACCAAGATTGAACACAGCTGTTAGTTTGTGATTTCCACTAAGGTGACACAGCCAGTGAGAGAGATTGAGTCATTCAGTGATTCAATTCATTCTAAAAATTGTGACTTGTGTGTACTTAAACCCAACATTATAGGACGTGTTGACTTTCATACCAAGAATTGGGGTATGTACAGAATTGTTAATCTCATCCCTGGTCTTATCTTCAGGTGTGATTTTAACATACGCTTCTGCCCAGCACCTGAATAATGTGATTCTTCAGAATTGGCCCAGCCTACAAATAGGATTGTGCCATACTGCTGGACCCAGCACCTAGGTGATGTAACTCTATTCTCCTGCCTTGGTGCTACTCTAAAAAGACATTGTAACATATCTCAGTGTCTTGCACCCAGGTAATGTGAGTCTCCTCTCTTGCCTTGGTGCTGGACACAGAAGTGGGATATGTACAGGATTTTTTTTTAAGGTGGTTTCACCATGATGGCCAGGCTGGTCTTGAACTTCTGACCTCAGGGGATCCACCCACTTCGGCCTCCCAAAGTGCTAGGATTACAGGCATGAGCCACCGTGCCTGGCCAGGATTGTTAACTCTTTGACCTTCCTGCACGTGTGGTTGTGACACATGCCTCTGTGTAGAACCTGAGTTTAGTCTCCCACTTGGATTTAACCCACAGATGGAACGTGACATATTGCTGGACCGGAAACTAGGTTATGTGACTCCCCTCTGTGGTTTCACATAGGGTATTGTGACATATCACTGGGCCTTGCACCCAAGTGATGGGAATTTTCTCTCCTGGTTTGGTGCTGTCCACAGTGAGCGTTGTGAAGTATTGCTGCCATCCCCACTAGGTTATGCTACTCTCCTGCTTCTGCTTTGCCCACATGAGTCACTGTGACATATTGCTGGGTCTAAAGCCCAGGTAATATAACTCTTGTTTGGCTTCTGCCTGCAGGAGCCATTGTCACATGTCTCGTGCTCATAACCCAGGTGATGTGACTCCCTTTTTCTGCCTAGTTCCTTCTCACAAAAGTAATATTGCTAGGCCCAGTTCCTAGCTGGTGTGACTCTTCTTTCTAGGATCCATCTGCAGCAGAGATTGTAACATATGCTGCTGGGTCAGCAGCGTAGTGCTGTTACTCTTTTGCCCTGGGTCTGCCCTCAGAAGGCACTGTAACATATTTATGAGCCCAACACCAAGGTGATGTGTGTCTCCAGCCTAGACCCAGCCATCAGGGGGCATTGTGACATATCTCATGGCTCATCAGATGTTTGATGTTATCCCCTCCCCTCTTTTGCCCTGTGTTTGCCTATAAGAGACATGGTCACATGTTCCCGGGCCTAGCACATAGGTGATGTCTTCCTGAGACCTGTCCATATGGGGATTGTGATATATCACGTGGCCAAGTACTTACTTGATGTGACTCTCCCCTTATGCCTAGGCCTTGCTCACAGGTATGATTGTGACACATAGCTTGGCCTAGCCCCTTGATTATGTAACTCTCCTTTTATTCTCCAGTCATTTTGACAGGGGGCATTTTGACGTATTGCTGGACTGAGACCCTAGGTAATGTGACGCTCCTCTACTGTTGGAATTGTACCCGAAAAGAGTGATATATTGTTTGGCCAGAATCCTAGGTGATGTTACTCTTTTCTTCTGTGTAAACCCTGCATACATTATGTATTTTGACACATTACTGGGGCCAACACCTAGGTGATGTAACTCTCCTGCCTGGGCTTTGCCTACAGGAATATGATAATGTATCTTTTCATTCATTATCCAGGTGGTGTGACTCTACACTTATGCCTGAGCCTGGATGAAAGAGGAATTGTGACGTATCCCTGGACCTAGCACTTAGGAGATGTAACTTGGTTTTATTGCCAGGGTATGGAATATTATGAGTATTGTGACATATCTCTGGGTCTGACACCTAGGGGATGAGATACTCCTACCTGGGCCCTGCCTACAGGAGGCTTTGTGGCATGTCTCTGGCCTTATTACCTTGAAAGAGGTGACTCTCTTCTACCTGCTTTCTTCCCACAGAGAAGATTCTGACATCACTGGATTCAGCAATTAGAACATGTTTCTCATTATAGGCGTGGTGGCTCATGCCTGTAATCCTTGCACTTTGGGAGGCCACGGCAGGCGGATCATGAGGTCAGGAGTTCAAGACCAGCATGGTCACCATGGTGTGAAACATCTGTACTAAAAATACAAAAATTAGCTGGGCATGGTCGCAGGTGCCTGTAATCCCAGCTACTGGGGAGGCTGAGGCAGGATAATCATTTGAACCCGGGAGGTGGAGGTTGAAATGAGCTGAAATTGCACCATTGCACCCCAGACTGGGTGACAGTGCAAGACTCTCAAAAAAAAAAGAATGAGCCTTTCCCACAGAAACAGTGTAACATATCCTTGGGCTCAGGACCCAGATGATAGGACTCTGCACCTGTACCTTGTCTACTTAGCATATTGTGAAGTATAAGTGGTTTTAATACCCAGGTGATGTAACTCTCCTGCCAGGCCACTGCCTTCTAAGGATATTTTGACATATCTTTGTACCAATCACTCTTGATGTGAATCTTTTCATCTGCCCGGTTCTTTTTCACTGGGGAATAATAATAACTGTTGCTGCTTTCAGCACTGAGCTAATGTGACTGGTCTCTTCTTCCTAGATTCTGCCCGAAAAAAAACCTCACATATCACTAGGCTCATAAGCAAAGTTGTTTAGCCTGGCCCTGCCCTTAAAAAACATTGTGACATATTGCAGTGCCCAGCACCATTGTAATTTGTCTCCTGCCTAAACCCTGCCTACTGAAGGCATTGTGTCATATCTCTTGGCTCATCAACTATTTGATGTGACTCTCCTTTCTTACCTGGGCTTTGCCAGTAGTAGAGATTGTTACCTATCTCTGGGCCCAGCACCTAGATGTTGTGACTCTCCTCCCCTGCCTGCTCCATGCCCACAGAAAAAAAGTGACTTATCGCTAGGCTCAACTCACAGGTAATTCAATTTTTCTGCATGACCCTAGCCCACACGTCTTATTGTGACATCTCTAGGTCCAGCATCTAGATGATGTGACTCTCCTTTTCCTCCTGGGAACTGTCCACAATGAGGATTGTGACACATCACTTGGTCCTGCACCTATGTGATAGGACTCTCTTTTCCCTGGGCCCGTCAATTTGGGTGATTGTGTCATACAGCTTAACTCAGCCTCTAGGTTGTGTGACTCTCCTGTTTTTCCTGAGTCCTTCCCACAGAGGTCATTGCAACATATCTCTAAGCCCCTGATTTAGGTAATTTGACTCTCCTGCCTGGGGCTTCCCCTCAATGATTTTTGTGACATATGTTTTGACATACTGCTGAACTGTGTCACAGAAGGTATTGTGATATATCACTAGGCCTAACAACTAGGTGAAGATACTGTCTTCTCCTGCCTGGACCCTGCATAAATTGTGTGTGTATATATATATATATATATATATATATATATATATATTTTGAGACGGAGTTTTGCTCTTGTTACCCAGGCTGGAGTGCAATGGCGTGATCTCGGCTCACGGCAACCTCCGCCTCCTGGGTTCAGGCAATTCTCCTGCCTCAGCCTCCCGAGTAGCTGGGATTACAGGCGTGTGCCACCATGCCCAGCTATTTTTTTGTATTTTTAGTAGAGACGGGGTTTCACCATGTTGACCAGGATGTTCTAGATCTCTTGACCTCATGATCCACCTGCCTCGGCCTCCCAAAGTGCTGGGATTACAGGCGTGAGCCACCGCGCCCGGCCATAAATTGTATATTTTGACATGTCCCTGGATTCAACACATGGGTGATTCGACTCTCTCACATGGACCATAAACATGGGGTTTTTAGGATGTCTATTTTTGTTCATCACCTAAGTGATATGACTCCTCTCCTCCCTGAACCCTGTCAAAAGCAAAGATTGTGACATATCACTGAAACCAGAAATTAGATGATGTGACTTTTCTATCTAGCAGCCACTTATTTTGGGGATTGTTACATTTCACTGGGCCAAACACCGAAAAAATGGGAGGCTCCTGCCTCAGCCCTGTCCACAGGGGTTCTTGTGCCATATCTGCATCCATTACATAAAAGATGTAACACCTTTTCTTTTTTTTTTGTTTTTGAGACGGAGTTTTCGTTCTTACCCAGGCTGGAGTGCAATGGCGCGATCTCGGCTCACCGCAACCTCCGCCTCCTGGGTTCAGGCAATTTTGCCTCAGCCTCCTGAGTAGCTGGGAGTACAGGCACGCGCCACCATGCCCAGCTATTTGTTTGTATTTTTAGTAGAGACGGGGTTTCACCATGTTGACCAGGATGGTCTCGATCTCTTGACCTTGTGATCCACCCGCCTTGGCCTCCCAAAGTGCTGGGATTACAGGTGTGAGCCACTGTGCCTGGCCGTAACACCTTTTCTATCTGCACCCTACCCATAAGAAAGATTGTGAAATACTGCAGGTCCCAGCCACCCGGTGATGTGTCTCTTTTGCATGTGCATAACCTTTTTTTTTTTACGATGGAGTCTTGCCCTGTTGCCCAGACTGGAGTACAATATCGCCATCTAGGCTCACTGCAACTTTTGCCTTCCGGGTTCAAGTGATTCTCCTGCCTCAGCCTCCGAGTAGCTGTGATTACAGGTGCCTGCCACCACGCCTGGCTAATTTTTTTGTATTTTTAGTAGAGATAGGGTTTCACCATGGTAGGGAGGATGGTCTTGATTTCCTGACTTCGTGATCTCCCTGCCTGAGCCTCCCAAAGGGCTGGGATTAAAGGTGTGAGCCACTGCTTCCAGCCATGTGCATAACTTTCAGAAGAAAATTGTAACATGTCACTGGTCAAAAACCCAGATAATGTGACTCTCCTGCCTTGTCACAGCCTTCAGGGAAAAACTTTACGTATCACTGGACTAGCATCCAGGTGATGTGACTCTCCTACCCAGCTCACAGGTTTAATTATGACCCTTGCATCAGCCAATAGAAGAGGTATTGTCTCTCACAGCTAGGCATAGAAAAACAAGTAAAGGGGCCAGGCCTGATGGCTTATGCCTGTAATCCTACCATTTTGGAAGACTGAGGTGGCAAATCACCTGAGGCTGGGAGTTTGAGACCTGCCTGACCAACATGGAGAAACCCCATGTCTACTAAAAATACAAAATTAGCCAGGCATGGTGACACATGCCTGTAATCCAAGCTACTGGGGAGAATGAGGCAGGAGAATTGCTTGAACCTGGGAGGCGTAGGTTGTGGTGAGCGGAGTTTGTGCCATTGTACTCCAGCCTGGGCAACAGGAACAAAACTCCATCTCAAAAAAAAAGAAAAAAAAAGTAAAATCCTGGTCTCTTTTCTGTATTAAGGTTATAGAGTATCACGACTCTCTCGTGTATTGTATAAAGCGCTTGGATGGTACAGAGCATGTTATCATAGGACCCAGCAAACAGGTTAGATTGTGTTTCATGTAAGCATACCCTGCCAATTTTTAGAATTGTCATCCTCACACATGGAAAAAGCCCCCTGAGGAGGTCATAATTCTCATCGACAGATGCAGTCCACAGTTGAAATTGTGACCATCATATGTGAACATGGTGACTCAGTTTTAAACCCAGCTCATAGGTCATTGAGGACTCTCCTCTCTGGACCCAGCCAATTGATGAGATATTGACCACATAAGATAATAGGGCCAGAGCAGTGCAAAGTTCTCAGAGCAGGTTGCAGCTCCTTAGTAAAGTTACAGTCAGAAAGGTGCGCTGAGTTTTGGTTTAAGAGTCACTAACCCAACTGTGGACAAAATATTTATGTATTTATTTATAGATGGAGTTTTGATGCTGTTACCCAGGCTGGAATGCAGTGGCGTGATCTCGGCTCACTGCAAACTCTGCCTCCTGGGCTCAAGCAATTCTGCCTCAGCCTCTTGAGTAGCTGGGATTACAGGTGCCCATCAACATGCTGGTTAAGTTTTGGTATCTTTAGTAGACATGGGGTTTCATCATGTTGGTCAGGCTGCTCTTGAACTCCTGATCTCAAGTGATCTGCCTACCTTGTTCTCTCAAAGTGCTTGGATTACAGGTGTGAGCCACTGTGCTAGCCTAAGGCACATAAATTGCTAAAGAAATTGAGGCTCTGGGGCCGGGCGCGGTGGCTCATGCCTGTAATCCCAGCACTTTGGGAGGCCAAGGTGGGTGGATCACCTGAGGTCAGGAGTTCAAGATCAGCCTGGCCAACATGGTGAAACCCCATTTAAAAAAAAAAAAGAGAGAAATTGAGGCTCTGATGCACAAATCCAGTCCACCATTGAGACTGTGACCCTTGTACTTACATCCAACATGCAGGAGGTGTTGACTCATCCCTTGACTCAGGACATGTGTGTAATTGTTAGTGTCATCACAAGACATTTCTACAAGTGTAACTGATATATGCCTTGGCCCAGCCTCTGAGTTATTTGTCTCTTTTTCCTGGTCCAGCTCACAGTGCCGTATTGCTGGACCCAGATCCTTGGTAATGTGATTCTATTCTGCCTTGAAACAGCCAACAGGGGTCATTATGACCTTTCACAGCATATAGCTTAATTGACTTTTATTTCTTAGTCTTTTCTGCAGGAAAGATTGTGAAATATTACTGAACTAAGCATCAAAAGGATGTTACTTTTTTTTTCTTGGACCTGGCCACATAAGACATTGTGACATGTTGCTGGGTCCTGTATCTAGATGATGTGAGTTTTCTGTTATCAGCTATTTTATGTGACTCTCCTCTGTTATATTCACTTTGTTCATAGGTTAGATCATAATGTGTCTTTGGGCCTGGGTCATGCTAACAGAAGTCAGAGTGACTTATTGCTGAGCCCAGCACACAGGGGATGTGACTCTTCTGCTTCGTTCCTGCTCAAGTGGTCATTGTGACATCTCTGGGTCAATGGCCTAAATTATTGGCATCTTCTTATCTTTCTGGACCTGTCCACAGTAGGAAATGTGACATATCGCTGGGCCCAACTCCTATGTGATGTGACTCTTTTTTTTTTTTTTGAGGTGGAGTTTCGTTCTTATTACCCAGGCTGGAGTGCAGTGGCGCAATTTCAGCTCACCGCAACCTCCGCCTTCTGGGTTCAAGGGCCGGGCACGATGGCTCACGCCTACAATCCCAGCACTTTGGGAGGCCGAGGCAGGTGGATCACGAGGTCAAAAGATCAAGACCATCCTGGTCAACAAGGTGAAACCCCGTCTCTACTAAAAAAACCCAGAAAATTAGCTGGGCATGGTGGTGCGCGCCTATAGTCCCAGCTACTCGGGAGGCTGAGGTAGGAGAATTGTTTGAACCCAGGAGGTGGAGGTTGTGGTGAGCTGAGATCGCGCCATTGCACTCCAGCATTGGTAACAAGTGAAACTCCATCTCAAAAAAAAAAAAGGAGGGGAAAAAATGTCAAAAGCATTTGAACCAGGGTGATTCTATTTTGAGTGAGGGCTAGGAAAATAAAGCTGAGACTTGCTGGGCTGCATTCTCAGAAAGTTAGGCATTTCTAGCTTCTGGACGTTTATGGTTAAGAGAATAAATTAATAATGTTTACTAAGCAGAACCAGACTTAGGAGTGTTCAGATATCTCAATATTTGTAGAACAAAGGCATTCCTATTTGCTTTAAGGATAATACCGAGTTGGCTAGGCATGATGGCTTGTGTCTAAAATCTCAGTACTTTTGGAGGCTGAGCCAGGTGGATCTCCTGAGGTCAAAAGTTCAAGACCAGCCTGGCTAACATGGGAAACCCCGACTCTACTAAAAGTATGAAAATTACCGGGAAGGTGTTGGTGTGTACCTGTAGTCCCAGCTACTCCAGAAGCTGAGGCAGGAGAATCGCTTGAACCTGGAATGCATAGGTTTCAGTGAGCTGAGATCGTGCCATTGCACGCCAGCCTCAGCAACAAGAGGGGACCTTCGTCTCAAAAGAAAAAAAAATATTGAGTCTTGCAAAATATAGTACTTAAGCAAATTAGTTCTTGATCACAAACCCTTGTGGCAGAGCACGTCTCCCTATACATACAAACATTGTACCTAGGGTGGATGTGTCCCTCCTCTTACTTTCAGGAATGTCCCACTCTGCCTGTGGAGTACCTGTTCTTTCAGCACTTTGCTTTCCTAATAAACTTGCTTTCACTTTGCACTGCAGACTCACCCTGAATTATTTTTTCCCCAAGATCCAGGAACCCTTTCTTGGGGTCTGAATCTGAGTCTCTTTCCTCTGACAAAACCAGTAATAAAAATTTGCCATTTGGATTTAGGTGCAGTGGCTCACTCCTGTAATCCCAGCACTTTGGGAGGCCCAGGTGGGCGGATAACTTGAGGTTAGGAGTTTGAGATCAGCCTCACCAACATGGCAAAACCCCGTCTCAACTGAAAATACAAAAATTTGCCAGGCTTGGTGGTACATGCCTTGTAATCTTAGCTACTCAGAGGCTGGAGAATCACTTGAACCAAGGAGGTGCTGGTTGCAGTAAGCTGAGATTGCACCCCTTCACTCCAACCTGTGTGACAGAGAATCCTCAAAAAAATAAAAATGAGAAATAAAAATTGCCAGCTGGGTGCAGTGGCTTATGCCACTAATCCCAGAACTTTGGTAGGTTGAGGATGAGTGGATCATTTGAGGTCAAGAGTTTGTGACCAGCCTGGCCAACATGACAAAACCCTGTCTATACTAAAAATACAAAAATTTACCAGGCATAGTATTTGGGCCTGTAGTCCCAGGTACTCACGAGGTTGAGGCAAGAGAATCACTTAAACCCGAGAGGTAAAGTTTGCAGTGAGCCAAAATTGCACCACTGCACTCTAACCTGTGTGACGAAGCAAAACTCAGAACAAAATTGCCAACAACAACAATAAAAAGTCCAGGACAAGATGGATTCACAACTCATTTCTGTCGGGCATTCAAAAAATTGGTACCAGTCCTACTGAAACTATTCCAAAAGATAGGAAAAAAGGGACTCCTTCCTAAATCATTCTATGAAGCCTGTATCACTCGCCAAGACCAGGAAAAGGCATAATAAAAAGATAACTACACACCTGTTTCTAATGGGCATAAATGCAAAAATCTTCAACAAAAGACTAGCTAACCAAATACAGCAGCGTGTTAATAATATTCACAATGGTTGAGTGCATTTTATGTCAGTAATTCAAAGAAGATTTAATATACTAAGTCGATACATGTGATATACCACATAAACATTAAAAACAAAAATCGGGCCAGGTGAGGTGGCTCAGGGCTGTAATCCTAGCACTTTGGGAGGCCGAGGAAGCTGGATTGCCTGAGGTCAGAAGTTCTAGACCAGCCTGGGCACCATGGTGAAACCTCATCTCTACTAAAATACAAAAAATTAGCCAGTCATGGTGGTTGGCGCCTGTAATTCCAGTTACTCAGGAGGCCGAGACAGGAGAATCGCTTGAATCTGGGAGGTTCAGGTTTTAGTGAGCCGAGATTGCACTACTACACTCCAGCCTGGTCAACAGTGAGACTCCATCTCAGAAAACAAAAATCATACAATAATCTCAATGTAGAGGGAAAAATTATTTGGCAATATCTAGTATCTCCTTATAATTAAAAATCTCAGCACAATTGTCATAGAGGGAACATATTGTAAGGTAATACAAGCCATCTATGACAGGCCAGGCATGGTGGCTCCCACCTGTAATCCCAGCACTTTGGGATGTCAAGGTAGGTTATTTGCCTGAGCTCAGGAGTTTGAGATCAGCCTGGGCAACATGGTGAGCCTGTCTACTAAAAATACAAAAGTCACCCATATTTAGCTATGTGGGAGGTTGAGGCAGGAGAATCACTCAAACCCAGGAGTTGGAGGTTGCAGTGAACCAAGATCTCACCACTGGACTTCAGCCTGGGTGACAGAGTGAGACCGTCTAAACACTCCTGGGTCTAAGTGATCCTTCTGCCTCAGCTTCCTGAGTAGCTGGGACTACAGGCACATGCCACCAGGCCCAGCTAATTTTTGTATATATATATATATATATATATATTTTTTTTTTTTTTTAGATAGAGTTTCGCTCTTGTTACCCAGGCTGGAGTGCAATGGCGTGATCTCGGCTCACTGCAACCTCTGCCTCCTGGGTTGAGGTAATTCTCCTGCCTCAACCTCCCGAGTAGCTGGGACTACATGCCCAGCTAATTTTTTGTATTTTTAGTAGAGACGGGGTTTCATCTTGTTGACCAGGATGGTCACTGTATTGATGCCAGACTTAGTGAGGACACCGATCGGCATAGTGCACGACAGCCCAGAACTCCTGGGCTAAAGCGATCCTCCCACCTCAGCCTCCTGAGCAGTTAGGACTACAGGTATGTGCCACCACACCCGGCTAAAAAATCCTTTTTTTTCATAAAGAGTGTACAAACAAAGGCCAGGCCTGGGGGCTCATGCCTGTAATCCCAACACTTTGGGAGGTCTAGACAGGTGGGTCATTTTGAGTTTAGGAGTTTAAGACCAGCCTGGCCGGGCGCAGAAGCTCACGCCTGTAATCCCAGCACTTTGGGAGGCCGAGGCGGGTGGATCACGAGGTCAAGAGATCGAGACCATCCTGGTCAACGAGGTAAAACCCCGTCTCTACTAAGAATACAAAAATTAGCTGGGCATGGTGGTGCGCGCCTGTAGTCCCATTTACTTGGGAGGCTGAGGCAGGACAATTGCTTGAACCCAGAAGGTGGAGATTGCGGTTAGCCAAGATCGTGCCATTGCACTCCAGTCTGGGTAACAACAGCGAAACTCCATCTCAAAAAAAAAAAAAAGACCAGCCTGAGCAACATGGAAAATTCCAGTCTCTACTTAAAATCCAAAAATAAACTTGGCATGATGGCAAACGCCTGTAATCCCAGCTACTCCAGAGGCTGAGGCTGGAAAATCGCTTGAACCTGGGAGACAGAGGTTACAGTGAGTCCAGATCATGCCACTGCACTCCAGCTTGGGCTACAGAGGACTTCGTTTAGAAAAAAAGTTAAAAAATTATAAAAGATCTTAAAATATGTATAAAAATCTAGAGTGTTCCAAAAGACAAATGTGATGGACTTAAAAAAATTTTTTTAATAATAATTTTTTTTTTGAGATGGAGTTTCACTCTTGTTGCCCAGGATGGAGTGCAATGGCATAGTCTTGGCTCACTGTAACCTCTTCCTCCCGGGTTCAAGTGATTCTCCTGCCTCAACCTCCCAAGTAGCTGGGATTACAGGCATGTGCCACCACGCCCAGCTACTTTTGTATTTTTAGTAGAAGACTGGGTTTCTCCATGTTGGTGAGGCTGGTCTCGAACTCCCCACCTCAGGTCATCCTCCCACCTTGGCCTCCAAAGTGCTGGGATTACAGGCATCAGTCACCACGTTTGCCTTGATGGACTTTAAGAGTCTCACTGGATTTCCAGAGTCTTGCTGTGTTGCCCAGGGTATGGTGCAGTGGCACCATTTCGACATACTGCAACTGCCTTCTTCCAGATTAAAGTGATTCTCCTGCCTCAGCTTCCTGAGTAGCTGGGATTACAGGTGCGTGCTACCATGCCCAGCTAATTTTTTTGTTTTGTTTTGTATTTGAGACAGAATTTTGCTCTTGTTGCCTAGGCTGGATTGTAAGATGCGATCTATGCTCACTGCAGCCTCCACCTCCAGGGTTCAAGCAGTTCTTATGCTTCAGGCTTTCAGGTAGCTGGGATTACAGGCATGCATCACCAAGCCCAGCTAATTTTGTATTTTTATTAGAGATGACGTTTCACCATGTTGGTCAGGCTGATCTCGGACTCCTGTCCTCAGGTGATATGCCCGCCTTGGCCTCTGAAAGGGTTGGGATTACAGATGTGAGCCATTGCGCCAGGCTGCCCAGTTACTTTTTTTTTTGAGTCTCACTGTCGGCCAGGCTAGATTGCAGGGACTCGATCTTGGCCAACTGCATCCTCTTTCCCGGGTTCAAGCAATACTCTGCCTCAGCCTCTGGAGTAGCTAGGATTACAGGCACCCACCACGGCCGGCAAATTTTTGTGTTTTTAGTAGAGAAGGAGTTTCAGTATATTGCTCAGGATGGTCTCGAACTCCTGGCCTCATGATCGACCAGCCTCGCCCTCCCAAAGTGGTAGGTTACAGGTGTGACCCACTGCGCCTGACTGATACACTTACTTAAAATGTTTTATGAAATTAGCTTTAGTATTGATAATACATTATTACTAAAGTAAAAGTTCATTTTCTCTTGAACTAAAATTTTATGTATTATTAATATGCATAAAATATTTTTGTTCACCTTTTAAAATACATTAAAAAACGGAGCGCAAAAAAGAGTTTTCCATGCTCTGGTGTGGGCCTGGCTCAGCTCAGGGAGGAAGCCCTGCATGAAAAGGCTGCAGCTTAGGCTGTCGCTCTTTCTTCATTCAGACCCGCGTGTGAGCACATCTTCTGTCACTCTGGGCTTGAGTAGGCAGGGTCTTTAACGATATCCAATCAGGGACGATGGGCTGGGAACTGTCCAATCAGACACACAGCTTGAGCGGACTGGGCGGTTTCCGGGATGTGGCGGGGCCTTTGGCTGCTGCGGGAGCTTCAGGTCTCCTCTTCGATCCTCTTGTCTTCTGCTCCTAGAGGCCCATTATCTGTGGCCCTGTGATCTGCGGGTATTGGAGCTCCACAGCTGAGATGCCAGGACCCCCTGGAAGCCTAGAAATGGTGAGAGTGCCGGACATACCGAGAGAGGGGAGGGGGTTGGTTGGAACTGGTGGAAAGTGGCTGTGGCAGGACTCTGGCCTCCCTGCAGTCAGCTCCACAATCTGCGTTCCGAGTTCTTGCCCAGCTCGGCCTTAAGTCCCCTTCAGTTATAAAATGGCGGCTGCGCTGACAGCTGCCCCGAGCGTCTTCTCTTCCCTGCTCAGTGTCTGTGCCTTGGCCTAGAGCCCTCTTTGGACATCTCTGTACCCGAAATGCCGCGTCTCCCAGACTGTGCGGGAAGCCTGGGAGGGTTTTCAGGGGAGAATCCTGACTCTGGGAGCGGGTTCATGAATGGGAAGAGCTTTGGTCAGTGGAGTTCCAAGGCCCTCTTTTATTCTATTAAAAATTTGTGGGCATCACTGTGAAAATATTTAAAAAATTAATCAAAGAGTGATTCAAAAATTGTAGAGCACCTAGCTGCTGTTTGTAATTTGTCGTCCATGGAAGGAGCTTGAAGGAAAGATTTTTATAAGTTTCATGATAAAGAAAATAAAATTCAGTAATTGGCTAGGTATGGTTATGTAGTGTTTCATTTTTGTTTGTTTGTTTATTTATTTATTTATTTTTGGGACAGAGTCTCACTCTTTTTCCCAGGCTGGAGTGCAGTGGCATGATCTTGGCTCACCACAATCTCCGCTTCTCTGGTTCAAGTGATTCTTTTGCCTCAGCCTCTATAGTAGCTGGGACTACAGGCACCTGCCACCACCCCTGGCCAATTTATTTATTTATTTATTTATTTATTTATTTATTTATTTATTTATTTATTTTCTTTCTTTTTTTATGGAGAATGGGGTCTCGCTATATCACCTAGGCAGGTCTTGAACTCCTGGGCTCAAGCTATCCTCCCACCTCTGCCTCACTAAAAGCTGGGATTACAGGCATGAGCCACAGCACCTGACCATTTTTTTTTTAAATTTTTAAAACAAGGTTTCACCATGTTGGCCAGGCTGGTCTTGAACTCCTGATGACGTTAGGGGATCCACCCACCTCAGTGCCCTAAAGTTGTGGGATTACAGGCATGAGCCACCATACCCAGCCTAGTTTCTTAATTTTTACAATCAAGGTGAAAATATCCTGGTTATGTAATCAGAGCTTAATTGGCAGTTTATAGTTGGTTAAGCCTGAATTTTGTTTTCCTCCAGTGTAATAATTTACCAAGAAATGCTCTTGAGTTTAGATTTGTTTTTTTTAAAGTAAAAATCCAGAGACTAGAACCAACTCAGTCTAATTACCTGCCACTTAATTATTTTCACACTCCACAGGGGACTGATTTTTCCCTGAAATTTTCACATGTCCCAAGCAGGGCCTCTAGTCCACACCTCATCCCCTATTCCTCCAGCCTGACTCTGGCTTGCAGTAAAATACTAAGTTTCCAGTTTTGTCTGCTATTCCCAATGCCAGTTTTCTCTCTCTAATATTTGAAACAGAATCTTGCTCTGTTGCACAGGCTGGAGTGCAGTGGCATGATCTTGGCTCACCGCAATCTCCGCTTCTCTGGTTCAAGTGATTCTTTTGCCTCAGCCTTTATAGTAGCTGGGACTACAGGTGCACACCACCACGCCCAGCTATTGTTTTTGTATTTTTAGTAGAGATAGGGTTTCACCATGTTGGCCAGGCTGGTCTCAAACATCTGACCTTGTCATCTGCCCACCTCGGCCTCTCAAAGTGCTGAGATTACAGGCATGTGCCACTGCATCCGGCCTAGTTTACATTTTGGTACATTTTAATTATTTTTATTTCTAATTTTTGAGATGGAGCCTTGCTCTGTTGCCCATGCTGGAGTGCAGTGGCATAATCTAGGCTGTCTACAACTTCCACCTTCGGGGCTCCAATGATTCTCCTGTCCCAGTCTAGCAAGTAGCTGGAATTACAGGCACCTGCAACCATGCCTAATTTTTTGTATTTTTAGTAGAGAGGGGGTTTTACTGTGTTGTCCAGGCTGGTCTCAAACTCCTGCCCTCAAGCGATCCACCCGCCTCCACTTCCCAAATGTCTTGGATTATAGACGTGAGCCACCACGCCTGGGCAATTAATTATTTTTTAACAAAGCATTTGATGGCACATTTAGAAAGATTTGTTTTCTTTTTGTAAATATTTTCTATGAGAAGAAAGCAAAGCATAATCTCCAGACACTGTATTGTGAAATATCTCTGTGTTTTTTTTTCTATTTTCCCTAGACACAGATATCTTATCAGAATGTTTTCGGGTCAAGTTTTCCTTTTGGAAACTTTATAGGGCGATGTGTCTTCAGTCACCCTTCAGTCTTGGACCTGGGTTTCAGTACTGTATGGGGATAAACCAAGATACCCACCATGACCCATGGCTATTTCTGCTACAGTGTCTAGTGAATATTAGCTTCTGTATCATTTTCTCTCATACGACAACTTGTGGTATTGAGTGTAGCTTCTCAAGTGTGCAGATGAATGCCCTGAGGCTGAGACATTTTCTGGTGTATTTTTTTAAGCTAATTCCTTGAGAAATTAATGTTATCTTTACCTAATTCAGATTTCATTTATTGGAGACACATTGCTGGTCAGCCAATCAGATACTAGTATTGAGGAGAAAACAAATAATTTCTGCCTCCTGGATTCATTTAGGGATCATAAAAGTAATGCAAGAAAAATAGTAAAAAATTTCTAGAAAAAAAAAACAACACCAAACAGCACTTTACAAGACAAACAAACAAACTAAAAACTAAACACTGACCCCAGTGAGATGGTCTAAGAACTTGCAGAGTAAAACATGCCTGAGGCACTCACTGGGCATAGAGTCTCCTGAGAAGGGGGTTATTAAGCACTCAAGTGAGCAGGATGGGGTGGGACAATCTCTCCTGACTTGACAGGAGTAAGACTTATCTGTACCTTGAAAAGATTTGTTTACTTATCTTGATCTCATGGTTTTGTTTGTTTATTTATTTTTGAGAGTTTTGCTCTGTCACCCAGGCTGGAGTACAGTAGTGTCGTGGCTCACTGCAACTGCACCCTCCCGGGTTCAAGCGATTCTCCTGCCTCAGCCTCCCCAGTAGCTTGGGTTACAGGCATGCACAACCATGCCTAGCTAATTTTTGTATTTTGTAGAGATGTGTTTTTACCATGTTGTTCAGGCTGCTCTTGAACTCCTGACCATGTGATCCTCCCGCCTTGGCCTCCCAAAGTGCTGGGATTATAGACATAAGCTACCACTCCCAGTCATTTTTTTTTTTTCAAAGAGAGTTTTTCTTTGTTACCCAGGCTGGAGTACAGTGATGAAATCTCAGCTCACTGCAACCTCCAAATCTTGAGTTAGGTGATTCTCATGCCTCAGCCTCTCAAATAGCTGGGCCTACAGGTGTGCAAGACCACATCCAGCTAGATTTTGTATTTTCAATAGAGATGGAGTTTCACTGTGTTAGCCAGACTGGTCTCAAACTTCTGGCCTCACTGACTCGCCTGCCTGGGTCTTCCAAAGTGCTGATATAACAGGTGTGAGCCACTGTGCCCAGCTAACCTCAGTTTTTTTAACTGTATGTTGCACTTTATTAGTAGAGCTTGAAAGGTAAGAAAATATTTACAAAGGCCACAAAAGAGATGAGTTAAAAAAATTAATATCTAATAATATATTTGTTTAACATTTATATTTTCCTTTTTCTTTCTCAGAGTGAGTTTAAAAATTTCCACGGATGTGTTTTTTATGGCTGAGTGATTTCAAACAAAATTCCATCTAGCTTTTAGAATGGTAGTTACCAAGGAAAAAAAATATATAATGAAAATCTCTCTTCAATTTCAGCTATAGACAATTAATACATTTCCACATATACACAAAAAATATGGTAGATAATTGGTGAGTTACATAGATTCCTGAAAACTTCAGTTCCTTTTTTTAGCAGGGTAACATTTCTGACAGTGAATGTCTTTGTTCTATAGCCTGTTTTTTATTTTGTTGTTGTTGTTTGTTTTGTTTTTTGTTTTTTGAGATGGAGGCTTACTGAGATGCCCATTCTGGAGTACAATGGTGCAACCTCAAGCTCAATGCAACCTCCGCTTCCTAGGTTGAAGCCATTCTCCTGTCTCAGCCTCCCAAAGTAGCTGGGACTGCAAGCACACATCACCACACTCAGCTGATTTTTGTACTTTTAGTAGAGACAGGGTTTTACCATGTTGGTTAGGCTGTTCTCAGACTCCTGACATGAAGTGATCCGGCCACCTCGGCCTCCCAAGTGCTGCGATTATAGGCATGAGCCACTGCGTCCTGCTGACTGATTGTTTACTGCATGGTTTTTGATAGAAATAATAATACATTTATTGTCTGAAAGGAATACTTTTGCTTTTCTTACTGAGATATAAAATGTAAGCATCTTAAAAATTTCTTCCCTTATATGAACACTGAGTAATTTTGCTGAATTTTTGTAGCACTTAGTTTTAGTTTCAAAAACCAAGTTAGTAACTCTGATATGAAAATTAAAGCTTATGCCCAGTGACTCTAAGTTAATATATAGCTAATATTGAGCCTGAAAATGTAGGTTATTAAAGGCCCAGTTAGTTTCTTTTGGGGAGCCTCCCTTGCAGATGTCCCAGCCTAATGATATGAGCCAGAGAAGGTCTCTGTACTGAGAGAAGCTACAGTGACCTGGAAAACTGGAGATCCATAGGTAGATGCAGTTAAGGTTTATGTAAAAGAGGATTGGGAGGGTCTTACTGAAGAGGAAGTCGTTGTTTTGAGGCAGTTTCCTTTTTAAAATAAAACAGTTAGATATAGGTAAAAAATTGAATTTCAAAGGAGTATTGCAACAGGAGCAAGTAGCAACTGTAAGATTTTTAAGATTACGGCCAGGCATGGCGGCTCACACCTGTAATCCCAGCATTTTGGAGGCTGAGGTGGGTGGGTCACGAGATCAAGAGATCAAGACCATTCTGGCCAACATGGTGAAACCCCGTCTCTACTAAAAACACAAAAAATTAGCTGGGCGTGGTGGTGCACACCTGTAATCCCAGCTACTCGGGAGGCTGGGTCAGGAGAATCACTTGAACTCAGGATACGGAGGTTGCCATGAGCCAAGATTGCATCACTGCACTCTAGCCTGGTGAAAGAGCAAAACTCCGTCTCCCAAAAAAAAAAAAATTTTTTTTTGAGATTGCAAAGATTAGGAAGAAAAGGGCTTTTATTCCTGGGGAAAGCAAACAATTAGTAAGGAGGTTGGAGGGTAATGTTTAAATGTTTAAATGGAGGGTAATAAAATCAGATTTTAGATCAGAGAATGTTTTACCCTGAAGCCAGCTTAGAAAGGGACATAAAGTGGGGTTGTATGGTGGCTAAGACTGAGGGTAGCTCAAAGTTCAGGAGCCTGTGGGAAGAAAATAAACAAGTTCAGTTGATTCGGAAGTATTTTATGTTGACCACTTAAGATGAAGTCAGCTGATTTTTAATGAGAAAATATGCAAAATGTTTTTCTTGCTGTGTGATAGATAAGAAAACAGAGCACCATTTAAGTCATAATGGAAAGTTTTTTGTTTTTGTTTTTTTCTTCCACAAAGTGTTCTTGGAGAATACAGAGGATAGAGAATTTATTAATTACAGCTGTTTTTCATCTGTGTGCTCATCTTTTGCCACCTATTTTCTTGGTCCTATATATTTCTTTGACTTGACTTTTTGGGGTTGTATTTTTTTTTTGAGACAGAGTTTTGCTTTTGTTGCCCAGGCTGGAGTGTAATGGCAGGATCTTGGCTCACAGCCACCTCCACTTCCTGGGTTCAAACCATTCTCCTGCCTCAGCCTCCTGAGTAGCTGGGACTATAGGTACCCACCATCACGCCCAGCTAATTTTTGTATTTTTAGTAGAGATGGGGTTTCACCATGTTGGTCATGCTGTTCTTGGACTGCTAACCTTGTGATACCCCCACCTTGGTTTCCCAAAGTGCTAGGATTACAGATGTGAGCCACCATGCCCCGCCAAATGCCTTGTATTTTGCCTGATTGTTCCGACCAGGATTTCCAATTTTATATCGAATAGTAGTGTTGAGAGAAGGCATCTTTGCCTTGTGACAGTTTTAAAGGAGGAATGCTTCAAGCATTTTATTTTCTTTTTGAGATAGAGTCTCCCTTTGTCTCCAAGATTGAAGTACAGTGGCACAGTCTCGGCCCACTGCAGCCTCTGCCCTCTGGGTTTAAGTGATTCTCTTTCTTTGACCTCTCAAGTAGCTGGGGTTACAAGCACCCGCACCACAGCTGGCTAATTTTTGCATTTTTAGTAGAGATGGGGGTTTTCCTGCTGGAATTACTAGCATGAGCTACTGCACCCATTTGCTTCCAGGTTTTGTCCATTCAGTATGTTGGCTGAGGGTTTGTTATAGATGACTCATTATTTTAAAGTACACACCTTCAGTGGCTAGGTTGCTGAGGGGTTTTAATATAGAAGATGTTAAATTTTATCAAAAACCTTTTCTGTATCTACTGAGGTAATCTTGTGGTTTCTGTCTAGTTCTCTTTATGTGATGAATTCATTTATTGATTTGTGTATGTTGAACCAACCTTGCATTCCCAAAATTCTACTTGATCATAGTGGGTTAGCTTGTTGTTATGCTGCTGGATTTGGTTTGTCAGCATTTTGTTGAAGGTTTATGCATCAATGTTCAAAGATACTGGCCTGAATTTTTTTTTTAAATCTCTGCCAGTGGTATCAGAATAATGCTGTTCTTATATAATGAGTTGGAGAGAAGTTACTTTTTAAAAAATTTGTTTAAATAGTTTCAGTAAAAATAATACCAGCAGTTTTTATATATCTGGTAGAATTTAGCTGTGAACCTGTCTGGGTCTTTGGCTTTATTTGGTTGGTAGGCTATTTATTACTGATTCATTTTTTTTTTTTTAGATGGAGTTTCGCTGTTGTTACCCAGACTGGGGTGCAACGGCACGATCTCGGCTCACCGCAACCTCCGCCTTCTGGGTTCAAGCAATTCTCCTGCCTCAGCCTCCCTAGTAGCTGGGACTACTGGCGCGCACCACCATGCCCAGCTAATTTTTGTAGAGATGGGGTTTCACCTTGTTGACCAGGATGGTCTCGATCTCTTGACCTCGTGATCCACCCTCCTCGGCCTCCCAAAGTGCTGGGATTATAGGCGTCAGCCACCGCGCCTGGCCTACTAATTCAGTTTTTGAGCTTCTTAATCTATTAGAACTTTGATTTTTTTTTTTGTTTTGATGTTTTTGGAAGGATGTATTTGTTCATTTAAAAAAAATTTCTCTAGATTTTCTTGTTTGTTTGCACACAGGTTTTCATAGTAGACTTCTTCAAGACATTTTTGTGGGGTTAGTGGTGATGTCTCTTGTTATTTCTAATTTATTTGGATCATTCTTTTTTCATTTATTTATCTAGCTAGTGGTTTATCTTATTATTTTTTTCCGTAGATTTAATTTCTCGATTTCTTGATATTTTATAAAGTTTTTATGTCTAAATCTCAGTTCAGATCTGATTTTGGTTATTTCTTGTCCACTGCCAGCTTAGGGGTTGATTTGCTCTTGTGTCTTTCATTCTTTTATTTATGATGTCAGGTTGTTAAATGAAGATCTTTCTACCTTTTTGATTTGAGCATTAAATGCTCTAACTTTCCCCTTTTACACCATCTTAAAAGGGATCTTAGCTGGTACTACAGAGATTCTGATGTGCTTCTTTTTTTCTTTTTTGAATTGGAGTTTCACTCTTATTACCCAGACCGAGTGCAGTGGCACAATCTTGACTCACTGCAATCTCTGCCTCAGGTTCAAGCACTCTCCTACCTCAGCCTGTCAAGTAGTAGGCATGTAGCATCACACCTACCTAATTTTTGTAATTTCAGTAGAGATGGGGGTCTCACCATGTTGGCCAGGCTGGTCTCAAACTCCTTACTTCATGTGACCTACCTGCCTCAGCCTCCCAATGTGCTGAGATTATGACATGACCTACCTTGCCTGGTCTGGTTTTTTGTTTTTATTTGTTTAAAAGAACTTCTTGTTTCTTTCTTAATTTCATTATTCACCAAAAAGTTACTTAAGTTCAGGTTGTTTAATTTTTATGTAATTATATGGTTTCAAGTTTTTTCTTTTTATTGAATTGTATTTTTGTCAGGCTGTGGTCTGTGTTTGTGGTTTGTATAATTTTGACATTTGTGAAATTGCTGAGAATTGTTTTATTTCTGATTGTGTGGTCAGTTTTAAGAGTATGTGTCATGTGGTCATCAGAAGAATGTATGTTAAATTATTTTTAGATGAAGAGTTCTGTAGATGTATATTAGAACTGTTTGGTCAAGTGCTGAATTTAGGTTCTAATACTTGGCTAATTTTCTTCTTCCATTATCTGTATCTGTCTGTTACTACCTGTGGAATTTTATAGTTTCCCACTATTGTGTCAGAATCTAAATCTCTTCATAGATCTCTAAGAACTTACTTTATTCCTGTGGATTCATGAATTTTATATAACACCTTTTTCTCTTCTGCTTTTTCTCCCATAAACATTCTTTTATGTGCACTCAGTGTGCAAAATGTAGATGTCCAAGAGTTCAAGAACATGTTTAGAGACCTGGCTGTTGCAAAGGAAAATAGAAATAAGAGGTTTAATTAGTCTGCATAAAAATAGGAGAAAATATCTTACTAAAAATCTCTTTTCTTAAAACGTTTAGATTATGTGTAGATTTTTATCATCCTTTTTTTTTGAAATATATGTAAATCATACTAACAGCTAAGTAAACCTTTTGTCTTTTTTTTTTTTTTGACTTAAGATTGTCTTTATCTGGGACCTGACATAAACTGCTTTGTTTTTGCTTTGGCAAAAGATTATTTTTATGAGTTTTAGTCTTTTAGTTGACACAGATTTGTCAACTGTGCATAAAAATATGATTAAATTTAGCAGTACAGCATTAGAAAGACTAAAAGATTCTGAGTAAGTTGTTTGACAGAAACCTAATTTTCTGAGGTGATTATTTGCAAGCTGAAGTATTTATACTACAAAAGCAAAAAGAGTTCAGTTTGTGGCTGGGCACAGTGGCTGACGCGTGTAATCCCAGCATGTTGGGAGGCTGAGGTGGGAGGATAACCCGAGGTCGGGAGTTCCAGACCAGCCTGACTAACATGGAGAAACCTCGTCTCTACCAAAAAAAACAAAATTAGCCAGGCATGGTTGTGCATGCCTGTAATCCCAGCTACTCAGGAGGCTGAGGCAGGGGAATCACTTGAACCTAGGAGGCGGAGATTGCGGTGAGCCAAGATCTTGCTGTTGTGGTGAGCCAAGATCTTGCCATTGCACTCCAGCCCAGGCAACAAGAGCAAAACTCCATCTTTAAAAGAAAAATGAGTTTATAAACTGAACAGTGGAGTTTGTTATCATATTTTGGTTTCTATTTATTACTTCAGTACAATCAGCATAGTTATGTGTAGTGTTTGTAGACAACCTGCATTCATATACAATTAATAGTATTTTCTACAATAGTATGAATATAAAACCACAATAGTTACTTTGAATGATTTTCTTTTTTTCTTTTTTCTTTTTTTTTTTGAAACGGAGTTTCGCTCTTGTTACCCAGGCTGGAGTGCAATGGTGCAATCTCAGCACACCGCAACCTCCACCACCTGAGTTCAGGCAGTTCTCCTGCCTCAGCCTCCTGAGTAGCTGGGATTACAGGCGCGCACCACCAAGCTCAGCTAATTGTTTTTTGTATTATTAGTAGAGACGGGGTTTCACCATGTTGACCAGGATGGTCTCGATCTCTTGACCTCGTGATCCACCCGCCTCGGCCTCCCAAAGTGCTGGGATTACCACGTGTGAGCTACCGCGTCCAGTCTTGAATGATTTTCTTAAACAGTTATTTTAATATTGTGATTCATACTTTTAAAATGTAGTTTTGTTTTTTTTTTGACACGGAGTCTTGCTCTCTCACAAGGCTGGAGTGTAGTGGTGCAATCTTGTCTCACTGCAACCTCCACCTCCTGGGTTCAATCAATTTGAACCCTGAGTAACTGGTACTGCAGGAGTATGCCACCACGCCAGGCTAATTTTTTATATTTTAGTAGAGACAAGTTTTCATCATGTTGGCCAGGCTGGTCGAACGGTAGTTTTTCAACTGAATTATAATTATAAATTTAAAAAGAAATTCTGCATACATTAAGAGTATACTTTAAAATTATTTATACTTACATATTTATATCTAACATCCAAAGAAAATTTACTACCAAATTGTTACACTAGATATTAATCTGATATTGATTTAACCAGTAGGGATAATTTAGGAAAGCATAATTTTAGTGTCTTTCATTTTACAAATTGGAATGCTGCTATTACAGGACAAATAAAGGCAGGTGATGTGGCTGCCCTAAAACTATAATAACATTCTAGTTAGCTATGTTGTAGGCTCACATATATTCCATTATGTTAACACAATCAGATTTTAATTTTTTATGAAAAACTGCTGGTGGAAGTTGTCAGATATATTTTAATATAGAGTCCGCATTCAATGGCTGGAAGATTAGAGAGCAGCAGAGATGAAATAAAAAAAATTTGTTTTAAAATTCTGCTGATAATATGCCCCGTTTCTTCATAATACTCATGTTTCTCATGCTGAGAGTAGCTATGCACTGGGTATTTAGAGAGAAATTTTTTTTTTTAAATTAATTTGCTCACTCAAATTTCTGAGAGAGAAATTCTTTTTAGAGGAATATTTTCTGGCTGACTTGATCAATCTTATATCTAATCTGCTTTTTTTTTTTAAGATGCGTTTAGCTTCTTTTTTTCTTCTTCCTCTCAACATAATCTTTCTAGAAGTGAGAGCTGTTTTTCTTTCAAATGCTTTGTGTATCTGTTTCAGAAGCCCTATTGTATCCCATAATGTCTGTGAAAGATGTGGGCTGCCACAGAACTCTTGGAGCTCTCTCTATCTGGATGCATGCTGGAAATACAGCAATAGTTTTTCTCTGTCATTGTTATAAATAAAAACTGTGGCTTCAGTAATGCTGTAATTCCCATTATTGTTAAGGTGCCGTTCTACCCAGAAGGCCTGAAGGCTCCCCTCCTGCAGCTTATGTTGCTGGAAATCAGGGAACTGGAGAGACCAATGAGATTACAGGAGGATTTATTTAAGGTGTACACCAGCTCAGTGGATTTGCATCCAGAAATTCTGAGCAACAGACAGAGAGCAAATGCCTTTTATGCATCCAAGGGCACAAAGACACGAAGCAGGAAGCAGGTTTACAGAAGCAAGAATAAAAGCAGTTAATCAAAACTGTGACAGGCTTACATGTGACTCTTGGTATGTGGGTCAGATGTTATCTTGAGCTCAGGGCGGTCCAGACAGAACCTTGCATGAGTTGATTTTTTTGGCCTTTGCCTGGCGCCCTGGTGTCTGCAGTTCTAGCCTGCTTACACATTTCTCATGACTTTCACTGTGTTACTTAGATACAAAACAGACTACATGAAGTTACACCGGAGACAGATACCTATAATTTCCTAAGCTTACTCATACTATAGGGGTATGGGTATGAGGAAAATTTTTTTTTTTTTTGAGACGGAGTTTCGCTCTTGTTACCCAGGCTGGAGTGCAATGGCACGATCTCGGCTCACCGCAACCTCCGCCTCCTGGGTTCAGGCAATTCTCCTGCCTCAGCCTCCCGAGTAGCTGGGATTACAGGCACGCGCCACCGGGCCCAGCTAATTTTTTTATCTTTAGTAGAGACGGGGTTTCACTAT
>CM052668.1:17753903-17773422 GCA_028533165.1 Leontopithecus rosalia
GATGCTCTTTAGCATTTGGTATGTTTCTGGAGTGGCTGGTACTGGTTGTTCTTTTCTATGTGTAGTGCCTCTTTCAGGAGCTCTTGTATAGCAGGCCTGGTGGTGACAAAGTCTCTGAGTACTTGCTTGTTTGCAAAGGATTTTATTTTTCCTTCACTTATGAAGCTTAGTTTGGCTGGATATGAAATTGTGGGTTGAAAGTTCTTTTCTTTAAGGATGTTGAATACTGGCCCCCACTCTCTTCTGGCTTGTAGGGTTTCTGCCGAGAGATCTGCTGTGAGTCTGATGGGCTTCCCTTTGTGGGTGACCCGACCTTTCTCTCTGGCTGCCCTTAGTATTTTCTCCTTCATTTCAACCCTGGTGAATCTGACAATTATGTGCCTTGGGGTTGCTCTTTTTGTGGAATATCTTTGTGGTGTTCTCTGTATTTCCTGGTCTTGAGTATTGGCCTGTCTTGCTAGGTTGGTGAAATTTTCCTGGATAATATCCTGAAGAGTATTTTCCAGCTTGAAATCATTCTCTTTGTCACATTCTGGTACACATATGAAACGTAGGTTAGGTCTCTTCACATAGTCCCACATTTCTTGGAGACTTTGTTCATTCCTTTTTGTGCTTTTTTTCTGTAATCTTGGTTTCTCATTTTATTTCATTGAGTTGATCTTTGACTTGTGATATTCTTTCTTCTGCTTGGTCGATTTGGCTGTTGAAACTTGTGCATGCTTTGTGAAGTTCTCGTGTTGTGTTTTTCAGCTCCTTCAATTCATTCATAATCCTCTCTAAGTTGTCTATTCTTGTTATCATTTCCTCAAATCTTTTTTCAATCTTTTTTCAAGGTTCTTAGTTTATTTGCATTGATTTAGAACATGTTCTTTTAGCTCATGGATGTTTCTCATTACCCACCTTCTGAAGTCTGATTCCGTCATTTCATCACCCTCATTCTTTGTCCAGCTTTGTTCCCTCGCTGGTGAGGAGTTTTGGTCTTTTGTAGGAAACGAGGCATTTTGGTTTTGGTTGTTTTTCTCCTTTTTGCGCTGGTTTCTTCCCATCTTTGTGGGTGTATCCACCTGTCGTCTGAGTAGTTGCTGACTTTTCTATTGGGTCTCTGTGTGGACACCCAGATTGTTGATGATGAATTATTTCTGTTGCTTAGTTTTTCTTCTATCCGTCTAGCCCCTCTTCTGTATGACTGCTGAGGTCCACTCCAGGCCCTGCTTGTCTGGGGTACACCTGTAGCAGCTGCAGAACAGTGAGAGTTGCTACCAGTTTCTTCTGCTGCTATCTTTGTCCCAGAATGATGCCCACCAAATGTCAGTCTGATCAGTCCTTTTGAGGTGACTCTTTGGATATACAGGGGTCAGGGAGCTGCTTGAGGAGACAGCCTGTATTTTATTGCAGCTCAAGTGTTGAGCTGTGAGCTCTGTTGTTCATTCAGGGCTATTAGGCTAGGATGTTTAGGTCTGCTGCTGCAGAACTCATAAAACCCCTTTTTTTCCTCAGGTGCTCTGTCTTGGGGAGTTAGGACTTTCTTTGTGAGTATCCATTGCAGTGTCCTGCCCAGCTAGGAGGCAGTCTAGTCACTATTTGCTGCCGAGGCTCCGCCCTGCTTCTGTGGGCTTCGCCTTGCTGTCCTGGGCTTTGCCCTGCTGTCGTGGGCTCTGCCCTGTTGCTTTGGGCTTCGCCCTATTGCCATGAGCTCCACCCTGCTGTTGTGGGCTCCGCTGTGTTGCCTCTGTGTTGGCGGAGTCTCTCTGTTATGGCAGTTGCCTGGGCAATGGCAGGCTTCATCAGCAATGGGAGTATACCTCCGTAGGGGTGCAATGCCTCGGTAATGGCGGACGCCCCTCCCCCACTGCGCTGCACCATCCCAGGCTCAGCTGTATCCACAGTGAAACTCTCAACCCCGGGTGTATCAAATCGCCACCCTGCTTGTTCCTGTGGGGGTGGGACCCGCCGAGCCTGATCACGTGGCTCGCTGCCTCAGAGCCTTTTTTTTTTTTCTAAGTTGAACAGTTGACTCTCTCCCAGGTATTTCAATCTCCTGTTGTTAGGGCACTGGGATCTGTGTGATTTCATGTGCAGTGACCCACTGCACTGGATCAAATGTCACCTTCCGGGAATCTCCTGATCTGGCTCAGTGTCCAAGTCCCATTCAATCAGATGGATATGCTAATCTGCCCTTTCAAATCTCAGATTGCTGGTTTAACTGGGTGCCCTGGCCAGTGCACCTTGTGTGGAGTGTTGCTGTGCTGCAGTGCCAGCCTAAATGGCAGCGCCAGCCAAAACAGCTGCGCCGGTATCCTGTGTCTCTCCTACACCTGGGAATTTCCCCGTTCTGTGGGTAACAAATATCCATCTGGAAATGCGGCCTGGACTCACCATCTGTGCCTTCACTGAGAGCTGCAATCCTGAGCTGCTCCTACCCAGCCATCTTTCGTCATTCTCGATTTGTTCTTTCTTAGTAGAATAAAGTTCTGAGACTTAGAAGTTTCATCTCTTGGAAATTCTTGATCGTTTTTAGTTAAAGAGAGTGTTGAGAGCCGAGTTCAGGGAACCATTATTACATCTTGAATAAATATTTTCAAAAGATTTAATATATTTTTCTTTGAACACGTGGCCTTTGCAAGCAAATATGAACTGTTACTATTGATTTACATAGTGTTAAATATACACATCTATTTGTCTAAAGATAAACCTTAGGTGTAAATAAATTGTGGAGTAAGTGTGTTTGTGTGAGTATAAGTTTATAACTATTTTTAGCAGATAAAAGCAATATTAGGACAAAATAAATTGTTTTAAGAAGATGTCTACTAGAAAACAAAAAGTCTCAAAAATTCTTAAAGCAAATTTATGCTCTGTGCTTTTATATTGAATTTATTACTCTATTATTTTTTGGCTTGTGGTTCAGAATCTCCACATATAAATTATCTGTTTTAACATGACTGGTACTCATGCTAGACCCATAATTTTCTTTTGTTGTTGTTTGTTTAATAAGTTTTTTTTTTTTCATATGGAGTCTTGCTCTTTTGTCCAGGCTGAAGTACAATGGTGCTATCTTGGCTCATTGCAACCTCTGCCTTTTGGGTCCAAGCATTTCTGCCTCAGCTTCTCAAGTAGCTGGAATTATAGGTGCCTACCACCATGCCAAGCTAATTTTTGTATTTTTAGAAGAGGTGGCATTTCATCATGTTGATCAGGCTGGTCTTGAACTCCTGACCTCAGGTGATCCACCCACCTTGGCCTCCCAAAATACTGGGATTACAGGCATTAGCCACCACCCCTGACCTGTGTAATAGTTTATGAAGTATTCATTATGTGAACTGGTCTGTAAGTATAAGAATGATTTTTTAAAAAATTTTTATTCTTTCATAAGGTATTGGTATTTGGTTAGATGAGTAGGTTCTTCAGTGTTGATGTATGAGATCCTGATGGACTCATCACTTGAGCAGTATACACTGCACTAAATATGTTGTCTTTTATTCCTTCCCCTTCCCACCACTCTTCCTCCAAGTCCCTAAATTCCATTGTAGCATTCTTATACATTTTTGTCCTCATAGGTTACCTTCCATATGTCAGTGAGAACATATGATGTTTGGTTTTTCACTCCTGAGTTACTTTACTTAGAATAATAGTCTCCAATCTTGGCCAGGTGCAGTGGGTCATGCCTGTAATTCCAGCACTTTGTGACGCTGAGGTGGGCAAATCACAAGGTCAGGAATTTGAGACCAGCCTGACCAACATGGTGAAACCCCATCTCTACTAAAAAATGCAGAAATTAGTTGGGCATGGTGGCATGTGACTATAATTCCAGCTACTCAGGAGGCTAAGGCATGAAAATACATTGATTCCCAGGAGGCAGAGATTGCAGTGAGCTGAGATCATGCCACTGTACTCCAGCCTGGGCGACAGAGTGAGACTTCATCTCGATAATAATAATAATAATAATAATAATAGTCTCCAGTCTCATCCAGGTCATTGCAAATGCTGGCATTCCTTGTTAATGGCTGAATATTATTTCAACATAAATATGTAGATAGATACATCTATCTATATATTTCCACTCTTTGATGGAGTTTTTTTTCTTACTGATTTGTTTGAGTTTGTTGTGGATTCTGGATATTAGTCCTTTGTCAGATGTATAGATTGTGAAGATTTTCTCCCACTCTGTGAGTTGTCTGTTTATACTGCTGTTTCTTTTGCCATGCAAAAGTTCTTTAGTTTAATTAGGTCCCAGATATTTATCTTTGTTTTTACTGCATTTGCTTTGGGGTTTTGGTCATAACTTTTTTTGCCTAGCCAATGCCTAGAAGGGTTTATTTGATGTTATCTTCCAGAATTTTTATAGTTTTAGGTTTTAGGTTTAAGTCCTTATTCCATCTTGAGTTGATTTTTTTTTATAAGGTGAGAGATGAGAATCTAATTTTATGTCCCTACATGTGGCTAGCCAATTATTCCAGAACTGTTTGTTGAAAAGGGTGTTTTTTCTCCACTTTATGTTTTTGTTTGCTTTGTTGAGGATTGGATGGCTATAAGTATTTGGGTTTATTTCTAGGTTCTCTATTCTGTTCCATTGGTCTATGTGTCTATTTTTATACCAGTACCATGCTGTTTTGGTGACTATGGCCTTACAGTATAGTTTGAAATCAGGTAGTGTAGTGCCTCCAGATTTGTTCTCTTTTCTTAGTCTTGCTTTGGCTATGTGGGCTCTTTTTTGGTTCTATATAAATTTTAGAATTGGTTTTTCTAACTCTGTGAAGAATGATGGTGGTATTTTCATGGAGATTGTATTGAATTTGTAGATTGCTTTTGTCAGTATGGTCATTTTAACTATTTTGATTCTACCCATCCTTGAGCATGGGATGTGTTTCCATTTGTTTGTGTCGTCTATGATTTATTTTGGTAGTGTTTTGTAGTTTTCTTTGTAGAGGTTTTTTGACTCCTTCCTTAGGTATCTTCCTAAGTATTTTATTTTTTTTCAGTGATTGCAAAAGGGGTTGAGTTCTTGATTTAATTCTCCATTATGTTGCTGTTGGTGAGTAGAAGAACTGCTGATTTGTGCACATTGACCTTGTCTCCTGAAACTTTGTTGAATTCTTTTATCAGCTCTAGGAGCTTTCTGGAGGAGTCCTTAGGGTTTTCAAGGTAAATGATTATATAATCAGCAGACAGGGGCAATTTGACTTCCTGTTTAGTGAATTGCATGCCTTTATTTCTTTCTCTTGTCTGATTGCTCTGGCAAGGACTTCCAGGACTATGTTGAAGAGAAGTGGTGAGAGTAGTCATCCTTGTCTTGTTCCTGTTCTCAGAGGGAATGCTTTCAACTTTTTCCCATTCAGTGTTAAGTTGTCTGTGGGTTTGTCATAGATGGCTTTTATTACATTAAGCTGTGTCCCTTGTATGCCAGTTTTGCTGGGAGTTTTAGTCATAAAGGGATGCTGGATTTTGTTGAGTGCTTTTTTTGCATCTATTGAGATGATCATGTGTGTTTTTTTCAATCCTATTTATGTGGTCAACATTAGTTGACTTGTGTGTGTTAAACCATCCTTGCATCCCTGGTATGAAACACACTTGATCATGATGGATTATCTTCTTGACATGCTGCTGGATTTGATTTGTATTTTGTTAGTGATTTTAGCATCAATGTTTCTCAAGGATGTTGGTCTGTAGTTTTCTTTATTGGTTGTATCTTTTTCTGGTGTTGTTATTAGGGGGATGCTGGCTTCATTCAATGAATTAGGGAGGGTTCCTTCTTTCTCTATGTTGTAAAATAGTGTCAAAAGGATTGGTACCAATTATTTGAATATCTGGTAGATTTCTGCTTTGAATCTCTTTGGCCCTGGACTTTTTATTGTTGGTAATTTTTATTTAATTATTTATTTATTTTTGAGACGGAGTTTCGCTCTTGTTACCCAGGCTGGAGTGCAATGGCGTGATCTCGGCTCACCGCAACCTCCGCCTCCTGGGTTCAGGCAATTCTTCTGCCTCAGCCTCCTGAGTAGCTGGGATTACAGGCACATGCCACCATGCCCAGCTAATTTTTTTATATTTTTTTAGTAGAGATGGGGTTTCATCATGTTGACCAGGATGGTCTTGATCTCTTGACCTCGTGATCCACCTGCCTTGGCCTCCCAAAGTGCTGGGATTACAGGCTTGAGCCACCGTGCCCAACCGTGTTGGTAATTTTTAAACTACCATTTTAATCTCACTGCTTGTTATTTGTCAATTCAGGATATCTAATTTCCTCCTGATTTAAGCTGGGAGGGTTGTATTTTTCTGGAATTTATTCATCTCTTCTAGGTCTTCTAGTTTATGTGTATAAAGGTGTTCATAGTAGCCTTGAGAGATTTTTTATATTTCAGTTGTGTCAGTTACAATATCTCTTGTTTCATTTCTCAATGAGGTTGTTTGTATTTTCTTTCTTCTTTTCTTGGTTAATCTTGCTGGTGATCTATCAATTTTATTTATCTTTTCAAAAAAGCTGCTCTTTGTTTCATTTACCTTTTGTGTTTTTTTGTTTGTTATAATTTTTTTAGTTCTTCTCTTATCTTGGTTATTTCTTTATTTCTGCTGGGTTTGGGTTTGGTTTGTTCTTGTTTCTGTAGTTCCTTAAGGTGTCCCCTTAGGTTGTCTGTTTGTGCTGTTTCAGACTTTTTGATGTAGGCATTTAGGGCTATGAACTTACCTCTTAGCACTACCTTAGCTGTATCCCAGAGGCTTTTATAGGTTGTATCATAATTGTCATTCAGTTTGAATAATTTTTAAATTTCCATATTGATTTTGTTTTTGACCCAGTGCTCATTCAGGAGCAGGTTATTTAATTTCCATGTATTTGTGTGGTTTTGAAGGTTCCTTTGGGAGTTGATTTCCAGTTTTATTCCACTGTGGTCTGAGAGAGTGTTGATATAATTTTAATTTTTAAAAATTTATTGAGGTTTATTTTATGGCCTATTATATGATCTATCTTGGAGAAAGTTTCATGCATTGTTGCATAGAATGTGTGTTCTTTGTTGTTGGATGAAATGTTTTGTATATGTCTGTTATGTCCATTTGTTCCATGGTATAGTTTAAATCCATTTTTGTTGTTGTTGTTGTTGACTTTATGTCTTGATGACCTGTCTAGTGCTGTCAGTGGAGTATTGAAATCCCCCACTATTATGGTGTTGCTATTTATCTCATTAAATTTGGGAGCTCCAGTGTTAGGTGCATATATGTTTAGGATTGTGATGTTTTCCTATTGGATCAGGCCAGGGTGGGTAGGGAAAAACCACTGGGTTTCAGGGAGGGGTTGCAGCAGGGGGTGGCAGTGGGCACTAGGTGTGTCTGAATACAGACTCTCTTTGGGTGGTGGATCTTGCTGCAACTGCTGTGGGGATGGGGGTGAGATTCCTAGGTCACTGGAGTTGTGTACCTGGGAGGATTATAACTCTCTGCTGAGTCATGCAGGATATCAGGAAACGGGGAGCAGTCACAGGCCTCACTCAGCTCCCATGCAAACCAAAGAGCCCATCTCACTCCCACTGTGCCTCACAACAGCCCTAAGTCTGTTTCCCGGTGGAGGCCTAGTTGGGATTGAAAATTGCCCAAGACTTTCTGCCTGCCAGCTGGGAAAGAAAAGATCTTTATTTCTTCTCCCGCTATGAAGTCTGCAAGCCAGATTCATGCCTTTCCTGAGTTCTGGTGAGGAAGCTTCCTGCTATGTTCAAATTGTTACAAAGTTTATTTAGGGAAGTCCTTCTCCCCTTGGAGTTTTACCCCTGGCTCCTCTGTCCTCCCTCGTGATGAATCCCTGTGGTGCCAGGCAGGAATGAGCTGCTTGGAAATACAGCAAGCTCTCAGGGCCTTTCTGCTGCCTCCTCCACCCCTGTATTTTACTCAGCCTGGCTCTCTAAGTTGACTCAGCTCCAGGTAGTCAGGAACTTCCATAAACAGACTTTCAGCTTCTCCAGTGGGTGTGTGTGTTTGGGAGAGGAAGGTCTGCCTTTCCCACTTCTGCAGTTGGGGTACTCACACCATTTGGGGTATCTCCCAGGTCCTGCAGCAACAGTCAGCTTCCTTCAGAGGGTCTGTTCTGATGCCTTTAAAGATACATTCTCAAGATGAAGGTGGTGATTTATTCAGATAATCTCTCCTGAGAAGAAATTAGAGAAGAGGGAAAAAATGGTTGATTCTCAGATAAACATGTCCCAGGTAAATACTGTGTCTACATTTTCTTCTGGACTGTCATGTATTTAGAATTGCAATCATTTACATTTCTACTTGTGATGCTTTTACCTAACAAGATTATTTTAACTACCTTTTTCCTTCTCGTGACAGTGAATGGGCCTCTTTAAAGTAATTCTTCCCTATATGTCAGAACCTTACCTTTATTCTCTCCATCTAGGCTTCTTACATATTGCAAATAATAACCACCTTAATTTATACCCTGAAATGTTGAAAATATTCCCTTTATTGACCGGTCAGCCTGGGCAGGTGGGAATATAAAACATTCTTATTGGAGATGGTGCTGAGTCCTTAGATATCAGTGAGGGAGAAAAGGGCACTGTTTAGGCTTTATCTGAATGCTTTATAAGTTCTATGAAGAACATAATTTTTAAATGTACACTTAAAAAGAATGGAATTAGCTGGGCTCGGTGGCTCACGCCTGTAATCCCAGCACTTTGGGAGCCTGAGGCGGGTGGATCATGAGGTCAAGAAATCGAGACCATCCTGGTCAACATGGTGAAACCCCGTCTCTACTAAAATTACAAAAAATTAGCTGGGCATGGTGGCACGTGCCTGTAATCCCAGCTACTTGGGAGGCTGAGACAGGAGAATTGCTTGAACCCAGGAGGCAGAGGTTGCAGTGAGCCAAGATTGCGCCATTGCACTCCAACTCCAGCCTGGGTAACAAGAGTGAAACTCCGTCTCAAAAAAAAATAAAATAAATAAAGAATGGAATTAATATTAATAGCCTGGAATAATTTAGAACTATATATAAAGAAATTAATTCAAAAAATAAATATGCGTTCTAGAATGCTTGTGAGAGTATTTAAATACACTATTAGAAATTATAAAACATAGGCAACATGTGTCTTGAACTTTACGTAAAATATGGTTATTATGATTAGATTCAGATTATGATTTATGTTTTTTGGCCAGTAATCTCAGAAGTCATGTTGCATCTTCCTGTATGTATCAGCATTTGATACCAATCTGTCTCATTAATTTTATTCACTTGGTTAGCATGTTTTGTGAAGAATTTCTTCACTACAAAGTCACTTTTTGAAAACTATTATTAACAGTATTCTGACTAATGTATGTAAGCAATCACATTTAATTTAAAAGTTTCCTTGTCATGCCGTGTCAGGTTCTGACCCAAGCTGAGGTCTGATGGGAGTGGGTGGGCAAGTGGTGGGTTTCTGGAAAAACTCTCAAGGAATTGTGGGAAGTTTTGACATGGCTTTATTCTTTCTGGGCATAAGCCTGGGGACAAGCTCTGTGTACAGTGTAAGCAGCTTTACTCTCTCTCTCTCCTCACTCCTGTCCACCTCTCCGTGCACTCCATATACACAGTAGTGGTTCAGTGCCAAGTCTGAGCTTACACAACTAGGTTACATAATGAGCAGAATTGTGCACCTGTGCTCCAAACTCACTGAGTCATGCTGAACCGGATGTTTACCTCAGCCTCTTCTTGATCACAGCACAACCATTTTTCTTACATCCCCTTTCTTAATAGTTTCTCTTTGTTTATACCTTGCTTTGGAAAATGAACACTGTCAACTTTGTGTACTGGTCATATGCACTGTGATAAAACCCAGGTTCTATCACTTACTAGATGTTTTACAAAATATTTTCGTTAAGCTAAAATTATGGACGTCATTGGTGAGTTTGTTAGGAATGCAGTAACTAAGGTATCATCCCGTATCTCTTGAATTAGAATACATGTTTTAACAAAATCTTTAGTTCATTGATGTATACAATAAAATTTGAGAGGTACCTTGTAACTTACTGATTTCATATGAGAACTGGACACAACTTACTATGTATAATGTAAATATGGCACTTAAAACTGTATATACTTGGTTTTATGCTACAAATTTTATGCTGTATCATTCAGAAAACTATAGTACCTCCACTGGCTTTATGGATCTTATTTCATGCTCTTTCCTCAGAATGAAGAAATAATTATTTCTTTTTAAATATATTAGAGATTCTTTTTCTATTAAGCAATTTTTTTTTTATGAGACGGAGTTTCGCTCTTGTTACCCAGGCTGGAGTGCAATGGCGTGATCTCGGCTCACCGCAACCTCCGCCTCCTGGGTTCAGCCTCCTGAGTAGCTGGGATTACAGGCATGCACCACCATGCCCAGCTAATTTTTTGTGTTTTTAGTAGAGAGGGGGTTTCACCATGTTGACCAGGATGGTCTCGATCTCTTGACCTCGTGATCCACCCGCCTCAGGCTCCCAAAGTGCTGGGATTACAGACGTGAGCCACTGCACCTGGCCCGTAAACAATATTTTATTGGCTAAATCTAGTCTCTCATGTAAAACAGAGCCAGCTCTCTTAACTCTCAAACACCTAGAGTAAAATGAACAATTCTGCCCATAGCCACTTGGTAAAAATGTGTGGGTGTTTGGGGTTTTTTTTTTAGGAAATGTTAACATTCAAGGCTGTGGCCATAGCATTCCCTCAGGAGGAGTGGGAATGTCTGAATCCTGCTCAGTGAAATTTGTATAGAGATGCAATATTAGAGAACTACAGAAACCTGGTCTCTCAGTGAGAGTAAATTTTCCCCAGATTTCCTAATATACCCTAAGCCTCCTATTTTCTCCCTTTGTAGATTAGTTTTGGGAGTTTTTCTCTGCATAAATTATTTTTAGATCAGTACTTTTAAGGAAAACTTGAAGGTTTATTGGAATAGAAAAACATCTTCAACATGTTTTCTCTTTTTTTTTCTTTTTTTTATTCAAGAGTTTTATCTTAACAGAAACCTTCCCCTTTCTTGAGCCAATCTGTATCCTTTGCTCTAGATTAATGATAATTTTAAAATTCAGTGACATTAAATATTGTTACCCAAATATTAAAATCCAATATCCAGCACCAATTTTAAATTCAATGGTATTGGATAGTAGAGCTAAGGACCCAAATATGATATATGTTCTAAATATTCTAAAAGTTCTTTCAGAAAACAGTATTTTAGAATTAAATTTCTAGAATCTTTTATACTATTCTCTCTACTGAACATAGTACTAGGTTGGTAACTGGAGAATCCCAGCAAGTCATGTTACTTTTTTCTAATAAAACAAGCCTTGCTGTCTCTAACCCTGATCTGATCTCCAGCCTTAAACAAATAAAAGAGCCCTGGAATGTGAAGAGACATGAGACAGTAGTCACTCAGGTACGTAAGCATGAATGAAACATAACACAAGACAAGAGGTACAAAGGTCAAAAGGATTCCAGACCTTAAAATGTGTTATGGGATGCTCTTCTTCAATGGAAAGGTTACCTAAAAAGCCATTTTTTTTCTAGCTTTCAAAAAGGAGCACCTTTTGTCCCATACCCTTAAATTCTCTAAGGATTCTACTTCCTATTAGTGATTTTCCTTTGAGGGTAAAGAGCGAAAATTCTCTTTATTGCTTAAAAGGTATTGCATGATATGCCTGTTCTTCCATTGCTTTGGGGAAATATGAGAATATCTCTGAGTATTTTTGAGGAACTTCATGTTAGATAATTTCTTAAGTTTTCTTATTATCTAGATTATACACAGACACACACACACACAGAGACACACTCAGGATGCAAGTGCTCTGCTTCACGTGTGTGTGTGTATGTGTGTATACATATATACATAATATATATATATATATTCTCTTTCTCTCTCTCTCTCTATATATATATATATATATACGTATATATATATATGTATATATATATATGTACATATATATATATGGCCTCTTCTGCCCAGGCTGGAGTGTGTTGGTGTGATCTCAGCTTACTGCAACCCCCACCTCTCAGGTTCAAGCAACTCTCCTGCCTCAGCCTCCCAAGTAGCTGGGATCATAGGTGCCTGCCATCACGCCTAGCTATTTCTTAATATTTTTAGTAGAAATGGAGTTTCACCATGTTGACCAGGCTGAGCAGTATTAATAATAAGACAGTGCAACTTTATTCACCTGAAATGGAGCACAAGATTCATACCCATTCCTGCAAAAGTTATATGACCCCCTGAAAGTAGCACAGAACTAAGTGTTTTTGTGTGCATTTCCAAAGAGGTTTTAGCCAAGACTTTTGTCTCTGACAGGTTCCCTGGTTAAAATATAGCTTAGAAACTATAGCTGCCTACTTATAAAGGCATGAAATCTAGAGAATGCTTTCCGCGGGCTTTAAAAATGAATACAAAATCACATTCTTCTCTTTGCAATTCCCTTTCCCTCACCTTCCACTTCTATTAAATTTACTTTAGATTAATTGTGCACAGGTACGGAGACCACTACGTCTACAAAGAAAAAAATAAAACACCTCAAATATTTGGGGATGGACTGGCAACTCTGCCTTTGCATAAATTACTTTGTTTCCTCCAGACAGAAATGTCTCACTATTTTCAGCATTCTTATCTAACAGGGAAACTTTGTTTCCATTGAATTTGAGAAGGCTAAGCTTAAATTGAAACTCTTAAACAAAAATGACAGTTCAATTTTCTTTTTTTTTTGAGACAAAGTTTCGCTCTTGTTGCCCAGGCTGGAGTACAATGGCGCGATCTCGGCTCACCGCAACCTCAGCCTCCTGGGTTCAGGCAATTCTCCTGCCTCAGCCTCCCAAGTAGCTGGGATTACAGGCACGCCCCACCATGCCCAGCTAATTTTTTGTATCTTTAGTAGAGACGGGGTTTCACCATGTTGACCAGGATGGTCTCAATCTCATGACCTCGTGATCCACCCGCCTCTGCCTCCCAAAGTGCTGGGATTACAGGCGTGAGCCACCGCGCCCGGCCGACGGTTCAATTTTCTATTAAGAGAAATCCCAGACAGGTTTTTCAACCTACCACATCATTATATTCACCCTTCTATCTCTATCACAACCGGTAACGTCAGCACCCACAAAAGAAGAAAAATATCCCTGCAATGTTTGTTGAATGTGTGCTGCTGCTAGTTGGGAAGCTGTGTAGAGTTTTGTAATGGGACATGAACTGCTGCTTTGGATCTGGGCTTGTGTTCTGTCTCCGATCCAGTAAGGAGAGAGTGAGGACAAATCTGCTGAGCAGGGAAAAATTTTTTTCTCCTCATTTTATAACCTCTCATGGATGCAGCGCTATTGAGGGTTGCTAGGTTCACGGGGCACCTGACAAGCGGCCCAGTGGCCAGCGCTTCTGCCCGGGGCGGGGTCGCTGCGCCCTGCAGGTCTCCACCCTGCCTTGAAAGAAAGCAGTCCCGCCAGGCAGTGGGATCGCCTGCCGCACCCGATCCTCACCCTTGGCCAGAAAGCGGGTCACATCCTCAATGCGTCCTCGGCCTGGAAAATGCACGGCTTCTCAGGGAGGGCATCGGTGACTGGAAGGACCTCCCTTGCTCCTTAGCAAACATTAGAGTCACAGTTTCCTAAGAGATGCAAGTGGGAAGGCGGGGAGAAACCTAGGCAGAGGCTGGTGCTGGGGGCACAGGAACCGACAGTAGGCTGCGGGTCAGAGTGGGAGGACGAAGGGAAGCCCCGGAACTATACAAATTTTTGCAGTGGGAGAAGGCCCCAGCTTTTTCGCTGTACTCAAGACGGCACCGGTCACCGAGCCCCCAACTCGTGCAAGGAAGGTGCACTCAACACCGACGGATCCCTGTAAAACACGCACCCCACCAATGGAAGGGCGAGGAACAATAGACCGGACCCTGGTCTCCTTTTTTCCTGGACGCCTTAGGTGGTAGTCAGCCACACCGCAACCACCATTCAAGTCCTGGTGGAACTGTAACAAATAAATTCACCCCAGTATTCCGGGAGGCCAAAGCAGGCAAAGCACTTGCGCCCAGAAGTTTCAGAACAGCCTGGGCAGCATGGTGAGACCCCATCACTACAAAAAACATTGTCAGGTGTGGTGGGCCATGCCTGTAGTCCCAGCTACTCAGGAGGCTGAGGTGAGTGGATCTCTTGAGGCTACAGTGAGTCATAATCTTGAGCCACTGTACTCCAGCCTGGGTGACAGAGCAAGACCCTTTCTCATAGAAATATATATATATATATATATATATATATATATATATATATATATATATATATAAACTCGGCCACCTGGGTTGGGCCGGATTCCTACCTTCCCAAAGCTAATGTAGATGAACATAAATTCTTGCTAGCACAGCACTGCAGAGGCTGCCACTACGTGTGCTGGGTGCTTCTTGGCATGGCCAGTGGCTCTCTAAGATGAGAAGGAGGAGTGGAGGTGTGGAGGAAGAGGAGGAGGAAAAGAGAATAAGAGGAAAAGGAGAAAATTAGAGAAGAACAGGAGAAGAAAATGAAATGAAGTATGAAGAAGTAGAGAAAAAAACGGATAAAACAATCGGATGAGGCGAAAGGAAGCAGGGAGGAGGAGAGGAAAAGAAGGAAAAAGATTGGAGGAGGAGGAGAGGAAAAAGGAGGAGGAGAAGAGTTACCACGTGGCATTTGTTAATTATAAGTATTTTCATGGCTTTTGGAGTTAAGTTTAAACTCAATAGGAGAGATGGTCGCAAAGATGAAAGATCCAGATTATTTCAAGAGCCTGATTTCAGAGCTAAAGGAAAAGCTATGTGGAAATACAACCATGGGCATTGCCAGTGCAGAAAAGTTGCATTATCTTGGTTTTGGACCCAGCCATATGTCATCGCATGCAGTGCATGCAGTGCCTAGGAAAGAGCAGAGAGCCACAGCACTTAGGCGCTGCACCCAGTGATACATCACAATCTCTCCTTGGTCAGAGCCCAAACAGTAGAAGAGAGTCACATTATCTAGGTCCAGCAATACATCACAGTACTTTCTGAGAGGAAGGCCAAAGCAGGAAAGCCACATCACCTAGGTGAGAGCTCCAAAGTTATGGCATGCTGCCTTTTGTTGGTAGGGCTCAGGAAGAAGAGGCAAGTTATATAATTTAGGGGCTACAGCCAGATAGATGTCACAATCATGGCAAGGGGCACGAACAATGCATGAGAGGAGAGTAACATCAAGTAGGTGGTGGGCAAAGCAATAAGTAACAGAGGAGAGTGTTATCACCTACATGCTGGGCCATGAGATATGTTACAATCTCCCTTATGGGCAAAGCCTAGGTAAGAGAAGAGATTACCATCAAATAGTTGATGGGCAAGAGATACTTTGCAATGCTCGCTGTAACAAGAGACTAGGAGAAATAAATTAGGTTGCCTGTGTGCTGGGCCCAGGAATAAGTCAATTCTTTATCAGTGGACATGACCCAGGCAGGAGAGGAGAGTCACATCATGTATATGCTGGGCACAGAGATATGAAACAATCTCTTCTATAAGCAAAACCCTGTCAAACGTTTGATGTGTCAAACCACATCAAATATAGTTTATTTTTTCAAAAGCTCAAATGGAATTTAATGACTTTTGAATTAACAAACGGGATAGCTTGACCAACAAAAATAGTAACACACACAGTATATTAAAAGACGTAAAATATCTAGATATCCATATGTTCACAATGATATTTAAAGATAACATGTAATGTGCCATACACTTTGTTAGGATACCAATTATCTTAAAAATGGATAAATGTAAGAAAAGGTTCAAACATTTATACTACTTTCCTTGGTAACCTGTATTTCAGGTTAACCAAATAATTCACCCAGAAAACTTGTTTTATGTAGCAATGAACTGAATCTAAAATTTTTTGATATTATAAAGTAAGCCCTCATGAAATAATAGACTTATGCCATGGTTATAAATGCAAGCTAAAATTGTCAGGTAAATGATTAATGGGCACATTTATTATGAATATGCCAGGCTGATAATACCTGATACAACTCCTGTAATCCCAGCACTTTGGGAGGCCGAGGCGGGTGGATCACGAGGTCATGAGATCGAGACCATCCTGGTCAAAATGGTGAAACCCCGTCTCTATTAAAGATACAAAAATTAGCCGGGCATGGTGGCGCGTGCCTGTAATCCCAGCTACTCGGGAGGCTGAAGCAGGAGAATTGCTTGAACCCAGGAGGCGGAGGTTGCGGTGAGCCGAGATCGCGCCATTGCACTCCAGCCTGGGTAACGAGCGAAACCCCGCCTCAAAAAAAAAAAATACCTGATACAACTGATGAAATTATTTTAGAAAATGAACACTGAGGAGGATGAAAAAAAAAGAAGGAAGAAAAGAAGAACAAAGGAAAAAGGAATAGTAGAAAATGAGGAAGAAGAAGGGGAGCAGGAGGAGGAGTGGTGAGTAAAAGACAAGGAACATTGCTGGTAGAAAAATACCAAAACATGTATAACCAAAATTTAGCATTTAGATGACACATCAAATATGTTATGGACCCAGAGATATGTCACAGTGCCGCCTCCTGACATAGTCAAAGCAACAAAGTTGTATCACCTCAGTCCTGCCTCCAGCAATAGGTCACAATGCCTTCTGAAGACAGGGCCAAATGAATAACATCTTGAAGCTGGTCCATCATGTATATAACAATCTCCCCTGTAGGAAGACGTATTAAGAAGAGAAGTGTCACATTAGCTAGGTGCTGAGCCCAGGGATATGTCACTATCCCTCCCATGAGCAGAAACCACGCAAGAAATGAGAGTACATTACCTGGGTGATAAGTGAACAGAGATGTCACAATCCCCCCTTTAGGCTGGACCCAGGAAGAAGAGTTACATCACCTGGGTGTTAGAATGAGGACTCTGTCACAATTGCCCTTGTGGGCAGCACCAAGGTAAGAGAAAACTTACATGACCTGAGTGCAAGTCCAAATGATATGTCATAATGCCTCCTGTAAGAACTACTAAGGCTTGAGAATAGAGTCATCTCACCTAGGTGTTGGGTACAGCAATACATCACGATTCTATTTGTGAACCGAGCCCAGGCAGGAGAGTCAAATCAGGTGTTTGGTAGAGGTATATGTCACAATCACACCTCCAAAAAAGTCCTGGGGTGAGATTATCAATCCCTCATCTGTCCTAGTTCCAGGTATGAGAGTCAACATATCTTGTATGTTGGATAAAGTACGCAAGACAGAATCTCAAATGAAACTGGATCTGTGCAGCAGCTTCTCAATGTTTTCTGGGCATTGTATCCCCTTAGATTAGTCACAGCCTGAGACAAGTGCTAAATTTTGTCTTGAGGGTACCAAATTCATGCATAACAAATCCATGTATGAGATTGAACACTGCATACGAAAATCCATGTAGGAGAGTCAACAGTGCAACTTTTGACTGCCTCTAGACGTAAGATTCAAAACCTCAACAGTGGGCCGTGCTCATGTGAGCAAGCATCTTTACTCTTGACTGTGTGTGTATACTAGTGTCACAGTCTCACCTTTGTGCCGGGCTCTGTTAGGACAGTCTGTACCACCCAAAGAATTTATGAGATACATGGTTTGACTCTATGTCCTCACCCAAATCTCATCTACAATTGTAATCTCCATGTGTCAAGGGAGGAGGATAATTTCACCATGGGGCAGTTTCCCCCATGCTGTTTTCATGATAGTGAATGAGTTCTCAGGAGATCTGATGGTTTTATAAGTGTTGAGAGTTTCTCCTTTATTCACTTTCTTTCTCCTGCCACCTTGTGAACAAAGTCCTGCTTCTCCTTCTGCCATGATTCCAAGTTTCCTGAGGCCTCCCCAGCCAGTTGGAATGGTGAGTCGCAAACTTCTTTTCTGTGTAAATTACTTGGTCTTGGACAGTTATTTAAAGCAGTGTGAAAGTGATATGATAGATATGAGAGTTGCAATCTGTATTAAGACTTTGATGCTGGTATAGACCCATGGTTGTACCTGTCACTCTGAGATCAGGTATGAGAGTCAACTCCTCCCAGTTGGCTGGGTCTAAATGAAAGAGTACTCATCTACCTATGAGCTAGATTTAGAAATGTGTCTATGCTATGTGTGGCTAGATGTTCACATATGACTGACACAATTCCATCTGTGGACTGTGTCTAATAGTGACATTCAGGATCTCACCGTGGGTTGTGTCCATGTGTGAGAATGTCTATTTTAAGGATTGTCAGGGTGTGCATATCAGAAACACTATATCTCCTGGGTCCTTGGACCTGTGATAATACTCTCTGTATCACTTAAGGGTTTTATATAGTATGCAAGAGAGTGGTAAACCTCTGTGACCTTTGTACAAAGAGGACACCGAAGATCTTACCTTATTCCCTAAGCCTAGCTATAAGAGACAGTATCTATCTTACTGGCTAGTTCAAGGTATGAGAGTCATCATCACACCTGTGAGCTGGACCAACATATATGTCACAATCACTCTGCTGAATTTGGAGTAAGCAGGAGAGTAGCATTACCTGGGTTTGGGGCCAGATATATGACACAATCTTCTCTGAGGGCTCAGCAATATGTCACAATGATCTGTGTATTCAAGACCCATTGAAAAGAGCCTCCTCACCTTGTTGCAGGGTCCAGTAATATGTCATAATCTTTTCTGTTAGGAGGGTGCAGGCAGAAAAGGAGAGTCACATTTCCTAGATAGTGTATGTGTATGCAGATGTATGTCACAAAGCCCCCTGTGGGCAGGGCCCAGGCAGGTGCCTCTTATCTTCTAGGTGCTGGACCCAGCGTTATTTCACAATACACCAAATATTTGAGGCCTAGGAGAAAGGAAAGTCACATCATGTAGGTGCTGGGCCAAGTGATATGTTATGATCCTCCTCATTAGCAGGGACCAGGCAGAAAAAAATATGTGTCACATCACCTAGGTGATAAAAAGTTATGGCATAGTACCCCTGTGGGCAGGCCTCATGCGTTTCTCTTCAAAGAATCAGTATGTTGGTGTGTTCAGCTCTCTTATTCTTTTTTGTTGTTGTTGTTGCATTTTAGGTTTTGGGGTACGTGTGAAGAACATGCAAGATAGTTGCATAGGTACACACATGGCAGTGTGATTTGCTGCCTTCCTCCCCATCACCTATATCTGGCATTTCTCCCCATGCTGTCTATCCCCAGTTTCCTACTCCCCGCTGTCCCTCCCATGTTTCCCCCAACAGACCCCAGTGTGTGATGCTCCCCTCCCTGGGTCCATGTGTTCTCATTGTTCAACACCCGCCTATGAGTGAGAGCATGCCGTGTTTGATTTTGTGTTCTTGTGTCAGTTTGCTGAGAATGATGGTTTCCAGCTTCATCTATGTCACTACGAAGGACATGAACTCATCATTTTTTATGGCTGCATAGTATTCCATGGTGCGTATGTGCCACCTTTTCCCTGTCCAGTCTATCATCGATGGGCATTTGGGTTGGTTCCAGGTCTTTGCTATTGTAAACAGTGCTGCAATGAACATTCGTGTGCATGTGTCCTTATAGTAGAACGATTTATAATCCTTTGGATGTATACCCAGTAATGGGATTGCTGG
>CM052668.1:17773522-17784217 GCA_028533165.1 Leontopithecus rosalia
TATTTGTTGGCCTCATATATGTCTTTTTTTTGTAAAAGTGTCTGTTCATATCCCTCACCCACTTTTGAATGGGCTTGTTTGTTTTTTTCTTGTAAATCTGTTTTAGTTCTTTGTAGATTCTGGATATCAGCCCTTTCTCAGATGGGTAGATTGCAAAAATTCTTTCCCATTCTATTGGTTGCTGATTCACTCTAATGACTGTTTCTTTTGCTGTGCAGAAGCTGTGGAGTTTGATTAGGTTCCATTTGTCTATTTTGGCTTTTGGTGCCAATGCTGTTGGTGTTTTGGTTGTGAAGTCCTTGCCTATGCTTATGTCCTGAATGGTTTTGCCTAGATTTTCATCTAGGGTTTTTATGGTGTTAGGTCTTATTGTTAAGTCTTTAATCCATCTGGAGTTAATTTTAGTGTAAGGTGTCAGGAAGGGGTCCAGTTTCTGCTTTCTGCACATGGTTAGCCAGTTTTCCCAACACCATTTATTAAACAGGGAATCCTTTCCCCATTGCTTGCTTTTGTCAGGTTTGTCAAAGATCAGATGGTTGTAGATATGTTGTGTTGCCTCTGAGGCCTCTCTTCTGTTCCATTGGTCTATATCTGTGTTTTGGTCCCAGTACAGTGCTGTTTTGATTACTGTAGCCTTGTAGTATAGTACAAAGTCAGGTAGTGTGATACCTCCAGCTTTGTTCTTTTTGCTTAGAATTGACTTGGCTCTGTGGGCTCTCTTTTGGTTCCATATGAAGTATAAGGTGGTTTTTTTTCAGTTCTGTGAAGAAGGTCATTGGTAGCTTGATGGGGATAGCATTGAATCTATAAATTACTTTGGGCATATGGTCATTTTTACGAAATTGATTCTTCCTAACCATGAGCATGGAATGTTTCTCCATCTGTTTGTGTCCTCTCTTATTTTGTTGAGCAGTGGTTTGTAGTTCTCCTTGAAGAGGTCCTTTAGGTTTCTTGTTAGTTGTATTCCTAGGCATTCTATTCTCTTTGTAGCAATTGTGAATGGCAGTTCGTTCTTGATTTGGCTCTCTTTAAGTCTGTTTTTGGTGTATAGGAATGCTTGTGATTTTTGCACATCGATTTTGTATCCTGAGACTTTGCTGAAGTTGCTTATCAGTTTCAGGAGTTTTTGGGTTGAACAATGGGGTCTTGTAAATATATAATCATGTTGTCTGCAAATAGAGACAATTTGACTTCCTCCTTTCCTAATTGAATACCCCTTATTTCTTTTTCTTGCCTGATTGCTCTGGCTAGAACTTCCAGTACTATATTGAATAGGAGTGGTGAGAGAGGGCATCCTTGTCTGGTGCCAGATTTCAAAGGGAATGCTTCCAGTTTTTGCCCATTCAGTATGATATTGGCTGTTGGTGTCGTAACTAGCTTTTATTATTTTGAGATATGTTCCATCAATACCGAGTTTATTGAAGGTGTTTAACATAAAGGGCTGTGAATTTTGTCAAAGACCTTCTCTGCATCTATTGAGGTAATCATGTGGTTTTTGTTTTTGGTTCTGTTTATGTGATGAATTACGTTTATAGACTTGTGTATGTTGAACCAGCCTTGCATACCCAGGATGAAGCCTACTTGATCATGGTGGATAAGCTTTTAGATGTGGTGTTGGATTTGGTTTGCCAGTAGGATTTTATTGAAGATTTTTGCATCTGTGTTTATCATGGATATTGGTCTGAAGTTTTCTTTTCTTATTGAGTCTCTGCCGGGTTTTGCTATTAGGATGATGTTGGTCTCATAAAATGATTTGGGAAGGATTCCCTCTTTTTGGATTGTTTGGACTAGTTTCAGAAGGAATGGTACCAGCTCCTCTATGTATGTCTGGTAGAATTCGGCTGTGAATTCATCTGGACCTGGGCCTTTTTTGGTTGGTAGGCTGTTCATTGCTGCCTCAAATTCAGCCCTTGTTATTGGTCTATTCAGGATTTCAATTTCTTCCTGGTTTAGTCTGGGGAGGATGCAAGTGTCCAGGAATATATCCATTTCTTCCAGGTTTACTAGTTTATGTGCATAGAGTTGTTTGTAATGATCTCTGATGATGGTTTGTATTTCTGTGGAATCTGTGGTGATATCCCCTTTATTGTTTTCTATTGCATCTATTTGGTTATTCTCTCTTTTCTTTTTTATTAATCTGGCTAGTGGTCTGTCTATTTTGTTGGTCTTTTTGAAAAACCAGCTCCTGGAATTATTGATCTTTTTGAAGGGTTTTTTGTGTCTCTATCTCCTTCAGTTCTTCTCTGATCTTAGTTATTTCTTGTCTCCTGCTAGGATTTGAGTTTTGTTGATTTTGCTCCTCTAGCTCTTTCAATTTTGATGATAGGGTGTCAATTTTAGATCTTTCCTTCCTTCTCATGTGGGCATTTATTGCTAGATATTTTCCTCTAGACACTGCTTTAAATGGGTCCCAGAGGTTCTGGTATGTTGTGTCTTCGTTCTCTTTGGTTTCGAAGAACATCTTTATTTCTGCCTTCATTTCTTTTTTTTTGAGATGGAGTTTCACTCTTGTTACCCATACTGGAGTGCAATGGCACGATCTCAGCTCACCACAACCTCTGCCTCCTGGGTTCAAGCAATTCTCCTGCCTCAGCCTCCTGAGTAGCTGGGACTACAGGTGCACACCTAAGTTTTGTATTTTTAGTAGAGACAGGATTTCACCTTGTTGACCAGGATGGTCTTGATCTCTTGACTTCGTGATCCTCCTGCCTTGGCCTCCCAAAGTGCTGGGATTATAGGCATGAGCCACCATGCCTGGCCTTCTGCCTCATTTAATTGTTTATCCAGTCAACATTCAAGAGCCAGCTGTTCAGTTTCCCTGAAGCTATGCAGTTTTGAGTTAGTTTCTGAATTCTGAGTTCTAACTTGATTGCACTGTGGTCTGAGAGACTGTTATGATTTCCGTTCTTTTGCATTTGCTGAGGAGTGATTTACTTCCAATTATATGTTCAATTTTAGAGTAGGTGTGATGTGGTGCTGAGAAGAATGTATATTCTGTGGATTTGGGGTGGAGAGTTCTCTAAATGTCTATTAGGTTTGTTTGGTCCAGGTCTGAGTTCAAGTCCTGGATATCCTTGTTAATTTTCTGTCTTGTTGATCTAATATTGATAATGGAGTGTTAAAATCTCCCACTATTATTGTTTGGGAGTCTAAGTCTCTTTGTAGGTTATTAAGAACTTGCTTTATGTATCTGGGTGCTCCTGTATTGGGTGTGTGTTTATTTAGGATTTTTAGCTCTACTTGTTGCATCGATCCTTTTACCATTATGTAATGTCCTTCTTTGTCTCTTTTGATCTTATTGGTTTAAAGTCTATTTTTTCAGACACTAGGATTGCAACTCCTGCTTTTTTTTTGCTCTCTGTTTGCTTGGTAAATCTTCCTCCATCCCTTTATTTTGAGCCTATGTGTATTCTTGTATGTGAGATGGGTTTCCTGGATACACACCAATGGGTTTTGGCTTTTTATCCAATTTGCCACTCTGTGTCTTTTGATTAGAGCATTTAGCCCATTTACATTTTAGGTTAATATTGTTATGTGTATATTTGATTCTGCCATTTTTATGCTAGTTGGTTGTTTTGCCTGTTAGTTGATGCAGTTTCTTCATTGTGTCGATGCTCTTTACCATTTGGTATGTTTTTGGAGTGGCTGGTACTAGTTGTTTCTTTCTATTTTTAGGGCTTCTTTCAGGAGCTCTTGTAAAGCAGGCCTGGTGGTGACAAAATCTCTGAGTACTTGCTTGTTTGTAAAGGATTTTATTTCTCCTTCGCTTATGAAGCTTAGTTTGGCTGGATATGAAATTCTAGGTTGAAAGTTCTTTTCTTTAAGGATGTTAAATATTGGCCCCCACTCTCCTCTGGCTTGCAGGGTTTCTGCTGAGAGATCTGCTGTGAGTCTGATGGGCTTCCCTTTGTGGGTAACCCGACCTTTCTCTCTGGCTGCCCTTAGCATTTTCTCCTTCATTTCAACCCTGATTGAATTCACAGATTCTGTTGATTATGTGCCTTGGGGTTGCTCTTCTTGAGGAATATCTTTGTGGTGTTCTCTGTATTTCCTTGACTTCAATATTGGCCCACCTTGCTAGGTTGGGGAAGTTTTCCTGGATAGTATCCTGAAGAATATTTTCCAGCTTGGATGCATTCTCTCCACCACATTCAGGTACACCTATCAAATGTAGATTTGGTCTTTTCACATAGTCCCATATTTCTTGAAGACTTTGTTCATTTCTTTGTACCCTTTTTCCCTAATCTTGCCTTCTCATTTTATTTCATTGAGTTGACCTTTGACCTCTGATATTCTTTCTTCTGCTTGGTCAGTTGGGCTATTGAAACTTGTGTATGCTTCATGACGTTCTTGTGTTGTGTTTTTCAGCTCCGTCAATTCATTTATATTCCTCTCTAAGCTGTTTATTATCATTAGTATTTCATCAAATGTTTTTTCAACATTCTTAGTTTCTTTGCATTGGGCTAGAACAGGTTCTTTTAGCTCAGAAAAGTTTCTTATTACCAGCCTTCTGAGGCCTGTTTCTGTCAATTCATCAGACTCATTTTCCATCCAGCCTTGTTCTCTTGCTGGTGAGGAGTTGTGATCTCTTGGAGGAGGAGAGGTGTTCTGATTTTGGGTGTTTTCATCCTTTTTGCACTGGTTTCTTCCCATCTTTCTCAATTTATTTACCAGTAGTCTTTGTAGTTGCTGACTTCAAATGGGTTCTCTGAGTGTATGTCCAGTTTGTTGATGATCAAGTTATTTCTTTCTGTTTCTTAGTTTTTCTCTAACAGTCAGGCCCCTCTGCTGTAGGACTGCTGGAGGTCCACTCCAGGCTTTGCTTGCCTGGGCATCACCTGCAGCAGCTGCAGAACAGTAATGATTGCTGCCAGTTTCTTCTTCTGCTATATTTGTTCCAGAAGGATACCCACCAGATGTCAGTCTGAGCTCTCTTTTATGAGGCAACTCTTTGGATATACGGGGGTCAGGGAGCTGCTTGAGGAGACAGTCTGTAAGTTTACTTTTCCTTTGAATATAGACAATTAGCAACCAGTGATGACTTCCAATATTTAGGTGAATTAAGATAAACTATATGTGACAAATGGTGCCGTCAAGTCTTCTACTTGAGAACTAATTATGGTGCCTATTTGCAATTAAGTGTCTTTGCAGTTTCTTAGCAGTTTGTTTATAATGAATGCCCATCACAATCTGGTGTAATTCTGTAATAAAAGGTTTTTTTTTCTGTTCTCCAGTTGTGGATAATTTCTCTGAGGCTTCAGATAATTCTGTTTATAATTATGTTTCTCTAACTTTCTCCAGAATTACTAAACAGGATATGAACACACAATGTGTCCACCAGGCTTCATTCACTATGGCCCTTTCCTTTTGGGCTTCAAGTCACAACACATAGTTGTGCAGCAAACTATACATGGCTTGCTTTTCTGCCCTCCAAAACTTAAGTCTGCAGTTTGAAAATTTGAGTCCAGCTTCTAGGGTTCTCCAGTATGTGTTAGAGCGGCCTTCATGTGGGGATTTCTCCTCCACTTTGCCACTTTTCCTCTCCTTACTGTAACACAAAGAATATGCAGCCAAGTTAATGGTACCTAGAATCTACATATAAGGCTGAAAGCCACCTGAAATTCACAAGACAAGGCCAGACTTTGGATCTTGTCAGCAAACTTTTGAGGCTGTGTGAGAAACTCTTGATGTAAACTGAAGCTGGTGGCAGAATCTGTAAGTGTAAAGAAACACCTTAGCAGGAGGAAGGCAGGGACACAACTGTCCAGAGCCATGAATACAACTCCATCTCCTATGTGTGAATTTTATTACTGGGGGAAAGTGTTATTTTATTATGTTATTATTATTTTTTTGAGACAGAATTTCACTCTTGTTTCCCAGGCTGGAGTGAAATCTTGGCTCACCACAACCTCTGCCTCTTAGGTGCAAGTGATTCTCCTGCCTCAGCCTCCCCAGTAGCTGGGATTACAGGCATGCACCACCATGTGTGGCTAGTTTTGTATTTTTAGTAGAGATGGGTTTTCACTCATCTCTACTAATCAGGCTGGTCTCAAACTCCCGGCCTCAGGTATCTGCCCACCTTTGCTTCCCAAAGTGCTGGAATTACAGGCAAGAGCCACTGTGCCCAGCCGAGAAAAATATTCTTGTCCTTGTACCCAACTGTTAGCTGAACAGGCATAGGCAATATAAGATCTGGATCAAGAATTAGAGACTGTTTTACTTTTACTTTTTTTGTGTGTATGTTGTTGTTTTATTATTATTATTTTTTGACAGAGTCTTGCTCTGTTGCCCTGGCTGAGTACAGTGTTGCAATCTTGGCTTGCTACAACCTCCACCTGCTAGGTTCAAGCACTTCTCATGCCTTAGCCTCCCGAGTAGTTGGGATTACAGGTGCCTGTCACAACACCTGGCTAGTTTTTTCTATTTTTTTTAAGTAAAGACAGAGTTTCACCATATTGGCTAAGGTGGTCTTGAACTCCTGACCTCAGGTAATCACCCACCTCAGCCTCCCAAACTTCTGGGATGACAGATATGAGCCACTGCATCTGGTCAACTGTTTCATTTTTTATTTCGGCCCCACAGAGTCAGCCCGAGTCTCTTCTGTTTGAATTACTTTTGAAGCATCAGCCCAGGGCCACTGCAGACCCTCTCACTAGCACTTAGGGGTCTGAGGCATTTGGGAATGTCCTGTGCAGACTAGGGTCGAGCTGACAATGGAGTCCAAACCTCCTCTTGGAGTAAGAAGAGTGAGTAATCCAGGGCTTGTTCTCCCCTCACAGAAGAAATCTCCTTATTCAATGAGTTGCCCTTGTTTTCTGATACTTGGATGAAGAAAAAGTAGGAGGTCTGGAGGCTCACACTGATAGGTAAGCAAATTGCTTTCTTTTTGCCATTAGAACAGGTGAAACAGTCATGGACTCTCCTATTCAGGAGTTTTTATTCTAGTACCAATAAATAAATGGTCGAATTAAGAGTAATGTGATCAGAACAAAGAAGGGAGTTGCACAGAAAACTTGGGCTTCATTTGGGGCACTGCTCTTACGTTGTTATTGTGAGTTCTGATGTCACCACGTACAGAGCCATCATAGAAGAGCTGTTACAATTTTATTTCTGTTGCTTTTCCCTTGTTAAGAATAGTTTCTAATATAGTTTTTCTAGAAAGTCCTACATGTTTTGGTTAAATCGGTTGTTAGTATATCATGCAAAATAAAGATGAGGCTTAAACCATTAAAATCAGAAAAATTCTGGGAGTCAAATTCTTGTTGGTCCAGCTTAGAAAAGTTAGAACACAAAATAAGTCAGCATCATAGAAATGCGAATCTGAGGCCCAGGTCCCTGTCCCAGCCCTATTTAGACCTACCATCTTCTGAGCCTTGTCTGGGTCTGGACACACCCTGAAGTCTTCCCTCACAGAACTAACTAGAGATCAGACTTTTATGTGGCTTCCCTTGGTTTCTCTTCAGAGCTGGAGCTCACAATTTATCCAAACCCCAAAGCAAATAAATGGGAGCAAAGGACTATACATTTGGGCCTTCATTTCTTTCTCACTGGAACCAGTGCTTCTAGAGACATTTCGCAAGCAACCTGGTTTTTTTTTTCTTTTTTTTTGAGACAGTTTCGCTCTTGTTACCCAGGCTGAAGTACAATGGCGTGATCTCGGCTCACCGCAACCTCCGCCTCCTGGGTTATCTTGGCAATTCTCTTGCCTCTGCCTCCTGAGTAGCTGGGATTACAGGCACGCGCCACCATGTCCAGCTAATTTTCTGTATTTTTAGTAAAGACGGGGTTTCACCATGTTGACCAGGATGGTCTCGATCTCTTGACCTCGTGATCCACCCGCCTCGGGCGTGAGCCACTGCGCCTGGCTAAGCAACCTGTTTTACATGTCTGAGATCCAATAGTTGTTCCACAGTCATGAGAAAGTAAATAGAAACACAACAGTTAAAAGTCTCTGTACTTACCCCTTCATTCTACATCCTTCCCATCTGTCTGTATTTAGCTTTTATTTATTAATTTTTATTTTTTTAATTTTTTCGCTGCTGAGAACTGTAGATGTATTTAGCTTTTATAGTGATAGGAAAACAAGAAGATATAAAAAGCCTGGGCCATCATCTAAATTCTGCTGGAAATTATGAGACACTTAGTACCCAGCTTTCAAAGGTTTTTGAGGCTTAACTCACACCATGTGAGTTTCCCAGGACAGCCCATGACAGCATTCTTGTGAGCACATAGTACAAGCTCAATAAATATTGTATTACTGCATTCTCCAGCCTTTTGTAAATTTTAAAAAGCTGGCAAAGCATGTCATCCTCTGGGACACTGGTTTGTAGTCTTCACTGTAACAAAAAGTATTTGTGCTGCAATAAGGGTATTGGATGTAAGAGACTCAGTGTGCTATGCCTGCTTTCTCCAAGTGCTGGAGAGCAACATTAACATTAACAGGGCACTTTTGATAAGCCAATTTCTGGACCCCTTGAAACCTGCAGAATCACATTAGTTAGAGAGTGGCCCAGAAGACCAAAAAATCTACATGCACGTTGAAGCTTCAGAAGCGATGGTCAGCTAAGTGGTCCTCAGCCCAGGCTTCCAGTTAGGATTACATGGCCAGTTTGAAGAAATACCATCACCTGTGTCTTTCCTACAGGTTTTGTTTTTTGATGATTAGATTCAGATTAGTATTTACTTTTCTCCCCACCAATATCATAGCTGTAATTATGGACCCATCTGTCATTGACCTCTGGATCCAATTTGTTTCATTACAGCTGACACTAACTTTATTTATCGGGCTAAGGTGTTTTCTGCCAAATTTCTTTACTATAAAGCTAGTTATTTTTCTTTTTATTATGAACGAGTATCTTGGAGGAATGGGTTTCCTAAATGAAGTGTATAAATTGTCCCATTTAATTAAAAAACTCTATTTCTGTTTAGTTTTTTTTTCTTGCAACTTGCTTTGAAACAAATAATCTCATATTTGTTGACTGTAGATAATAGCTTTTGAAACTGGAAGTTCTAAAAAATGTCTCAGTTTGGTAGATTTTTATTTTATTTCACTTTTATTTTACAAGCATACCCTTTATTCTCTGAATTTTCAGAGAAAGGGAATAAAAATTAATATATAACTGATATATGATCTTAAAATTCTAAAACATAACATAGCACATAGAATAAATGGAGCCTAAAATTGTTTGTTTGTTTGTTATCGAGACAGTCTTGCTCTTTTGACCAGATTGGGGTACAGTGGCATGATCTCAGCTCACCGCAACCTTAACAACCTGGGTTCAAGCAATTCTTCTGTTTCAGCCTCGCGAGGTAGCTGGGACTACAGGTGCATGCCACCATACCTAGCTAAGTTTTGTGTTTTTAGTAGAGATGGGGTTTCACTATATTGGCCAGGCTGGTCTTGAACTCCTGACTTTGTGATTCACCCACTTCAAACTCCCAAAGTGCTGGGATTACAGGCATGAGCCACCGTGCCTGGCCCAAAATATTTTCATAAAAGGGAATGAATGTTATTATTTGTCTCATAAATTATTTTGTGGTATTATTCATTAATATATAAAAAATTACTAGGATGAAATTTAGTATACAGTCAATATAGCCCAAAAAAGATTGTTGCTGAGCATGGTGGCTCACACTTGTAATCTCAGCAGTTTGGGCTTTCAAAGCAGGAGGATCACTTAAAGTGAGGAGTTTGAGACCATCCTGGCCAATATGGTGAAACATCTCTACTAAAAAATATACAAAAAATTAGCCAGGCTTTGTGGTGTGTACCTATAATTCCAGCTACTCAAAAGGCTGAGGCAGGAGAATCACTAAAATCTGGAGGGCAGAGGTTGCAGTGAACTGAGATCGCGCCACTGCACCCCATCCTGAGTGACAAAAGATGGCTCTGTCTCAAAAAAAAAAAAGATTGTTGTCAATCTTGTTATAATTGTATAAACCTGTACATTCTTTTCTTTTTTTAACCTATAACTCCTGAAAATATACCAAGTAATAAACCTGTAAATTCTGTGCAACTCCAGTTTCATCTTCTCCGTGAATTGTTACAGGCACACACTTGTAATTCCAGCTACTGAAAAAGCTGAGGCAGAAGTATTGATTGAACCCTTAATGCAGAGGTTGCAGTGAGCCAAAATTGTGTCACTGCACTCCAGCGTGGAGAATAGGTGAGACTCTGTCTCAAAAAAAAAAAAATGCAGAAACATAGGCCCAAGTCCAGATCTCTTAAATCAGAACCTGCATTTCAATAATACCTTCAGTTTATTGTTGCATATGATACACTTTGCAATGTATGCTTCTGAGTCACTGACTTTTCCACCTGATAATTATACACAGCTGATTCTGGATGATCTAAAATAGCACCCAGTAATGTGTATTTTTGCCACATGTGGTGGCTCACACGTGTAATCCCGGCACTTTGGCAGTCTGAGGTGCAGCCTGGAAAACATGGTGAAACCCGGTCTCTACTAAAAATACAAAAATTAGCCAGGTGTGGTTGTGGGCATCTGTAATCCTAGCTACTTTGGAGGCTGAGGCAGAAGAATCACTTAAACCCAGGAGGCAGAGGTTGCAGTGAGCCAGCATCGCACCACTGCACTCCAGCCTGGGTGACAGAATGAGATTCCTTCTCAAAAACAAACAAACAGGGCCGGGCGCGGTGGCTCAAGCCTGTAATCCCGGCACTTTGGGAGGCCC
>CM052668.1:17784317-17820002 GCA_028533165.1 Leontopithecus rosalia
CGAGACCATCCTGGTCAACATGGTGAAACCCCGTCTCTACTAAAGATACAAAAAATTAGCTGGGCACGGTGGCGCGTGCCTGTAATCCCAGCTACTCGGGAGGGTGAGGCAGGAGAATTGCCTGAACCCAGGAGGCGGAGGTTGCGGTGAGCCGAGATCGCGCCATTGCACTCCAGCCTGGGTAACAAGAGCGAAACTCTGTCTCAAAAAAAAAAAAAAACAAAAAAAAAAAACTTTCTACATATTCTAAAGAAGCTGGCAGGAAACAGTATTTTGGGAATAATTTAAAAAAATCTTTTATAGGCCGGATGCAGTGGCTCATGCCTGTAATCCCAGCACTTTGGGAGGCCGAGATGGGTGGATCACGAGGTCAGGAGTTCAAGACCAGCCTGGCCAACATGGTGAAACCCCAACTCTGTTAAAAATATACATATATAAAATTTTTTAAAATAATAAAAAAATCTTTTATAACGGCCGGGCATGGTGGCTCATGCCTGTAATCCAAGCACTTTGGAGGCCAAGGCGGGCAGATCACCTGAGGTCAGGAGTTCAAGACCACCCTTACCAACATGGCGAAACCCTGTCTTTAAAAAAAAATTTATAATGTTCCCTTTTCTCTACTGAGCACAGTACTGTGACCGGGTTTTTTGGGGGTATTGGTGAGGCACGGCTTCCCCGAGAGAATGCTATGGGTTTTTGGTTTCCACTCTCTTAAGAATAAGAGAAGGGACCACTGCAGGTGTGCTGTATGCTTGTAAAAGTAAATATTTGGCCAAGAAGTGTTGCAGAAAGGTGATTTTATTTAGGCAGAGAAAAGAGAAGAAAAGGAGAAGAGAAAGACTTCCAAGAAGAGTGTGGAAGGGGATTCCAGAGGGGAAATCTGGCCAGGTGTGTGGACATGGACTTTTATCCTGGGAGGAACCCCCACCTTCTCCAAGACCCTGGGCCAATGAAAAGAGTTCCTTAGAACTTCTGCTGTAGTGATTGACTTTTAGTTTCTTCCCACACCTGCGAAATTCAAACCTAAACCGTTAAATTTTCTGGATGAAGAGAGATGGGAGGGGGGCATGGCACTGGGAAATTCTTGCCCTTAAAACTACGCCCCCTTGTAAACCCAGTAAAAGAATACATTCCCTCAATACTAAATTGGAAATTACAGATCCTCCAGCATGAGTCATCCTACTTTTCATTAAAAAAACAGGTCTTGCTGCCTCTAAGCTGGACCTGGTGACCTTTTTGGAGGGAAGGAAAGAGCCCTGGACTGTGAAGAGTGAGGAGACTGTAGCTGCACAGCCAGGTAAGTGAGAGTGAATGAAGTAGGTGACCTGACTGAGAGGTCCAAAGGTCAAGAAGCCAGATTTTTTTGACATATTGCTGGGTCTTCTACCCAGGTGGTGTGAATCTTCTCTCCAGTTCTGGCTCTTCCACAGGGGGCATTGTGTCATATTTCTGGGCCCCACACATAGGTTATGTGACTCTCCTGCCTGTGTTCTGTCCATGTGGGCACTGTGACATATTACTGGGTTCAACACCTAACTCTCCCGCTTAGGCCCTGCCTACAGAGGACATTGTGACATATCCCTACACCCATCACACAGGTAATGTGGCTCTTCTCCTGCCTGCCCCCTGGTCACAGAAGGGATTGTGATTTATCACTGGTCTTACCACCTAGCTAAGTGACTTTTCTCCTCTTCCTAGGTTTTGCCCACAGGGGTTATTGTGACATGTCACTGGGCCTAATACTAAGGTGACATTACTCTTTTGGCATGGCACTGCTCTCAGAAGGTGTGGGGATGTGTTGCTGGGCCCAGGACAAATGTGATATGAGACTCCTGCCTGGACCCTGCCTACAAGGTACATTGTAACATATCTAAGCCCCTTTGACTGTTTTATTCCATTTATTTATTTATTTAATTTTAGACAATCTCACTCTGTTGCTCAGGCTGGAATACAGTGGCATGATCTTGGCTCACTGTAACCTCTGCCTCCTGGTTCAATTGATTCTCCTGCCTCAGTCTCCTGAGTAGCTGAGATCATAGGCTCTGGCCACCATGCCTGGCTAATTTTTGTATTTTTAGTAGAGATGGGATTTCACCATGTTAATCAGTCTGGTTTCAAACTCCTGACCTCGTGATCCGCCTGCCTTGGTCTCCCAAAGTGCTGGGATTACAGGCATGAGCCACTGTGCCCGGCCAACTTTGTATTATATTTTATTTATTTTAATTTTATTTTGTGAGACAAAGTCTCACTCTATCACTCAGGCTGGAGTGCAGTGGCGTAATCTTAGCTCCTGGGTTCAAGTGATTCTTCTGTCTCAGCCTCCTGAGTTGCTAAAACTACAGGGTTTTGGATTTACTACTAATGAGCTAGTATGGGGGAAACAAAACAAAACAAAACAAAAGAACTACAGGTATGCACCACCATGCTCAGCTAATTTTTATGTTTTTAGTAGAGACAAGGTATCACCATGTTGGCCAGACTTGTCTCAAACTTTTGACCTCAGCCAATCTGCCCACCTCAACCTCCCAATGTACTGGGATTACAGGTGTGAGCCATTGTGTTTGGCCTCCTTTGACTATTTTATGTGACTCCTCTCTTAACTGGATGTTGCCCAAAAGGAGATTGTGACATATTTTTGGTCCTGGCACCGCAGTGATGTGACTCTTCTTCTGCCTGGTCCTTGCCCACAGAAAAGAGAGTGACTTATTGCTGAGTTTAACATATAGGTGATATGATTCTTCTGTGGGATTCCAGAAGGCACTGTAACATATATCTGGGCCCATCAATGAGATTGTGTGGCTCTTTTCTCCCTGGGACCTGTCCATACTGGGATGGTGACATTATTGCTTGGTTAAGCACCTACATAATATGACTCTCTTCTTATGCCTGGGCCCTGCCCACTGGAGTGATTTTGACACATAGCTGGGCCCAGCTGAAAGGTTTTGTGACTCCACACTTCTTCCTGAGCCCTACCCATGAGGATCACTATGTCTTATCTCTGAGACCCTTAATTAGGTGATGCGATTCTTTTTATTTATTTATTTGTTTGTTTGTTTGTTTATTTATTTTTAAAGACGAGGTTTCACCATGTTGATCAGTCTGGTTTTGAACTCCCGACCTCAGGTGATCCGCCTGCCTTGGCTTCCAAAGTGCTTGGATTACAGGCATGAGCCACCATGCCTGGCGATGTAACTCTTTTTGAGATGGAGTCTGGCTCTATCACCCAGGCTGGAGTGCAGTGGTGCGATCTTGGCTCACTGCAACCTCCACCTCCTGGGTTCAAGCAATTCACCTGCTTCAGCCTCCTGAGTAGCTGGGATTATAGGCCTGTGCTACCGCAACTGGCTAATCTTTAAATTTTTAGTAGAGATGAGGTTTCACCACGTTGACCAGGCTGGTCTCAGACTCCTGACCTCAAATCATCCACTTTCCTCGGCCTCCCAAAGTGCTGGGATTACAGGTGTGAGGCACCATGCCCAGCCGATGTGACTCTGTTGTTTGGCGCTTCTTGTTGGGATATTGTGACATATTGCTGGGCCTAGCATCTAGGTGATGTGACTCTTCTCTACTGTTGGTTCTCTGCCCAAAAATGGATTGTGACCTATCACTGGGTCAAGAACTTAGATAAGGTAACTCTCCTCTCCAGTCTGGGACCTGCACACATTGTGTATTGAGACATGTCCCTGGGTCTAACACCTAGTGTCTCTTGCATGGGCCCTGCCTATAGGGTTATTATGAAATATCTTTCTATTAATCACCTAGGTGATGTGACACTTCTCTTCTGCCTGGGAACTGACTAAAAAGTATTATTCTATATCACTGAGCCCAGCATGTAGGTGATGTGACTCTTTTCTCATGCATGGGCCTAAATCCTAGGTCATGTGATTCTTTTATTTTCCTGGACTATACTCACAGAGAGCATTTTGACATATTTTTGGGTCCATAATTTAGATGATGTGACTTTCTTGCATGTGCCCTCCCCAGAGCAGGTACTGTGACAAATTGCTGAACTCATTACATAGGTGATGTGACACTCTCATGGGCCCTCCCCATAAAGGGTAGTGTGACATGTTGCTGAGCCCAGTACATAGGTGATGTGACTATTCTCTATGGCTTGGGCTTTGCTCAGGCAGGGATACTGATGTGTTCCTGGAATCATCACTCATGTGTTGTGACTCTCCTCTTCTGCCTTAGCCCTGCATGCATTGTGTGTTCTGACATATGCATGGACTCAGAAGCTAGGTGAGATAATATTATGACATGAGAACTGCCCACAGAAGTATTATGACATGTCTCCTTTCTATCACCTGGTGAAATGACACTTTTATTTTTTCTGTTTCTGGCATATTTTGGTTATAGTGACATATCTTTGAGTTCAATACCCATGAGATTTTTGTATTTATGTGTCTGAATCTCATACCCAGATGCAGTCAAAAGTTGGGCTTCTGCCTGAGCCCAGCACATAAGTGTCCTTATGACATATCTTTGATTCATTATCTAGGAGATTTAACTAAATTTTTTTGTCTGCACCCTGACCACTGGGAAGACTGTGACAAATCACTGGTCTCAGCAATCAAGTGATGTATTTTCCTGCCTGAGATCATTGTAACGTATCACAGTGTCTAGCATTCAGGTGATGTGACTCTGCTGACTGTGTTCTACTCTCAGGAGGAGGTTTTAAACACATTGCTAATCAAGCTCCGAGGTGATGTGACACTTCTGCCTTTTCTCTGCCCTCAGAGAAGACTGTGACATGTCACTGCCCTAAAAGACAGGTGATATGAGTCTACTGGTTAGTTTCTATTCAGTGGCAGGATTGTGATGCATATCTTTTCCAAACTTATAAGTGTGATAGTGACTCTCATACCTTAAAACAACCAATAGCAGATACACTGTCTCTCATAGCCAGGGTCAGGAAAATGAGTAATGTCTTATTTCTCCTCTTTGCACAAAGGTGATGAGGAATTAACACTCTCTCACATACTGTGTAAAGTTGTCAAGAGATACAGAGAATGTTCTAACAGAACTCAGCACATAGGGGAGGTTGTGACACTCATAGACATAGCCTGCCAACAGTAAAGACTGTCATTCTTCCACATAAACAGCTCACTGTTGAGGTTCTGAATCCTATATCTAGATGCAGTCAAAAGTTGGGAAATTGAATCTCATATGTTAATTCAGTCCATAGAGAGGTTAGTGTCTGAGACCAAGATTCAGCACACCTGTGAGCTGGTGACTTCACTAAATTGACACAATTAGCAGGAGAAATTGAGGTTCTCAGACACAAATCCAGATCATCGAGATTGTCACTCATGTACTTACACCCACCATACAGAGGGTGTTATGTCTTGTACCTACAACTAAGAAATGTGTGAAATTGTTAGTCTCATACCTCAACCCTCATGCAGGTGTGATTGTGACATACACCTTTGTCCAGTACCTGAGTGATTTGACTCTTCTGCCTGGGCCCACCGTACAGATGGGATTGTGCCATGTTGCTGGACCCAGCATTTAGGTGATGTGAATCTATTCTCTTGCCTTAGTGCTTTTCACAGAGAGCATTGGACATAGTACTGGGCTTAGTGCCCAGATAATGTGCCTTTCCTCTACTTCCTGGGCTTTTCCCAAGAAGGAATCATAATATATTGCTGGGACCAGCCCCTGGGTGATGTTACTCTCCTTGGTGATGTGAATCTCCTGCATGGGCCTTGCCTATAGAGGTGTTATATCTTCTTGTTCATTACCTAGGTGATTTAATTCTCTTTTTCTGCGTGGGACCCTGCCGAAAGGGAGGACTGTGGCATATCACTGGACCCAGCACCTAGGTGATGTGATTCTCCCATTTCTCCTGGGCCTCACATATTCTGAATATTGTAAAATATTACTAGGCCTGCCATTTATGGGATTGCATGCTCCTGCCTGGGCTTTGCACACAGGGACCTTGTGACATGTATCTGCATCCATGACCTAAAGATGTGATACTTCTTGCCTGAACCCGGCCCTACGCAGGAAAGATTGTTACGTATCCCTGAAGCAGACCCAAGGTGATGTGGCTCTTCTGCCTCTGTCTTGTCCCCAGGGAGCATTGTGACATAGTGCTGAGCTCAGCACCCAGGTGATGTGACTCTTGCCTGTGCTGTGCTTTCAGGAGAGAATTCTAACATATCCCTGGCTGACCACCCAGGTGATGTGACACTCCTGCTTGGTTCCTTCCCTCAGAGAAAATTGTGAAACATCCTTGGCTAAAATCTCAGGTGACATGACTCTGCTGCCTGTGCCCTGCTTTCAGGAGAAGGTTGTAATATATTCCTGGCTGAGTATTAACATTCCTGTCTGGTCCCTGCCCTTGGTAAAGATTGTGATGTATTCCTGGCCAAAAACTCAGGTGATGTGACCCTCCTCTCTGCCTATTCACTGGTGGGATTGTAAAATATATTTTGGCCTAGCTCATAAGTGCAATGGTGACTCTCATTCCTCAAACCATCTAGTAAAAGAGATGCTTTTTTTTTCTTTTCCTTGAGATGGAGTCTTGCTCTGTAGCCCAGGCTGGAGTGCAGTCGTGCAATCTTGGCTCACTGCAACCTCTGAGATTCTCCTGCCCCAGACTCCCAAGTAGCTGGATTACAGGTGCACACCACGACACCCAGCTAATTTTTGTATTTTTAGCAGAGATGGGGTTTCAGAATATTAGGCTGTCTTGAACTCTTGACCTCATGACCTGCCAGCTTTGGCCTCTCAAAGTGCTGGATTACAGGCATGAGCTACTGTGCCCAGCCAATATTGTCTTTTACAGCTAGGCCTAGGGTAATGTTTATGACCTTGAGTCTCCTTTTTGTACAGAGTCATAGGGAGTTACCACTTTCTTGCATGCTAAATAAATCTCTGTGGTACAGAGTATCATATCACCACAGTTGAGATTGTGGTCCTCATGTGTACATGCCACCGATTGTTAGGATTGTCACCCTTGTACATGGCAGAACCCACTGATGAGGCCCTGAATTTCACACAGACACAGTCTACTGTTGAAATTGTGACTGTCGTGTGAAGACCAACCAGAGTTAGAATCATAACTTATTTCTAAACCCAGTTCATAGACAGGTGAGAATTCTATCTGAACCCATGAAAATTCCACCTGGGCTTAGGGCCAGAGTAAACACAGTTTACAGGAGGAATGCAGGCTCTCGTGCACCAATCCAGTTCATTGGTGAGATTGTCACTACCGTACTTGGATCCAACATAGAAAATGTGACTCTCAGGCCAGGAGCGGTGGCTCAAGCCTGTAATCCCAGCACTTTGGGAGGCTGAGGCGGGTGGATCATGAGGTCAAGAGATCGAGACCAACCTGGTCTACTAAAAATACAAAAAATTAGTTGGGCATGGTGGTGCGTGCCTGTAATCCCAGCTACTCAGGAGGCTGAGGCAGGAGAATTGCCTGAACCCAGGAGGTAGAGGTTGCGGTGAGCCGAGATCGCGCCATTGCACTCCAGCCTGGGTAACAAGAGCAAAATTCCATTTCAAAAAAAAAAAGAAAAAAGAAAATGTGACTCTCCTACCTAGAACCGGGACCTGTGCAGAATTGTTAATTCATTACTGAACTTTCCTGCAAATGTTATTGTTACATATGCCCATATTCAGCACATGAGTGATTTGGCTTTGCTGCCTGTTTCTAGTCTGAAGGGTAAGATTGTGATATATCACCAGATCCAGAAATTCAGTGATTTGACTCTCCTCTTTTTTTTAAGACCACAAATTCTGGGTATTGTCAATTATTGCTGAATCCCGCACCCATGTTATATGACTCTTCCAAATGTGCCTTACATGTTGTGCCATATTGTGGCACAATATATTACATTAGACATTGTTACATATTGCTGGGTTCAACACCCAGATGATATAACGTTTTTTTTGAGGGGAGGCCTGCCTACAGAAGATCTTGTGACATAACTCAATACCCATTACCCTGGTGATGTTACTCTCTTCTCCTGCCTGGTCCCTGCTCACAGAGCAATTGTGACACATCACTGGCTTAGCATCTAGGTGATGTGACTCTCTTCTTTTTCTCAGCCTCCACATATTTGAGTATTGTGACATATTGCTGAACTCAACACCTAAGTGATGGGAGTCTCTCACCTCAGCCCTTCCTACAGGGGGCATCGTGACATGTCTCTGCATTCCTCACCGAAAAGATGTGACCCTCTTCTTCTGCCTGCACCCTTCCTACATGGAAAGTTGTGGCATATTGCTGGTCAGCAACCAGAGGATGTTTTTCTCCCGCCTGGGTCTTTATTACAGGAAAGATGATTGACATATGACTGGGCCCGGCATCCAGGTGATGTGACCCTCTTCTTCTGCCTGGTCCCTGCTTACAGAAAAATTGTAGCATATTGCTACACCCAGCACCTAGCTTATGTGACTCTTCTTTTAGGTTTTGCCCTTAGGGGACAGTGTGACATACTGTTGGGCCCTGAACTGACAATTTGTGACTTCTGCCTGAGATTTGCTCACTTGGGCCATTGTTACCTATTCATAGGTTCAACACTCAGGTGATGTAACTTTTATGACTGAACATTGCCTACAGAAGTCATTTTGAAATATCTTTGCACCAATCCCATGGGTGATGTCTCTCTTGTGCTACTTGGTTTCTGCTCACAGGAAGAATTGTGACCTTTCACAGCATAGAGCTGATTTGACTTTTCTTTTTTTTCTTTGTAGGCAATCTCACTCTGTCACCCAGGCTGGAGTGCAATGGCACAGTCTTGCCTCACTGCAACCTCCACCTCTCGGGTTCAAGCCATTCTCCTGCCTCAGCCTCCCAAGGAACTGGGATTACAGGCATCCACAACCACATCCAGCTAAGTTTTGTATTTTTAGTAGAGACAGGGTTTCACTATGTTGGCCAGGCTAGTCTCGAACTCCTGACCTCATAATTCTCCCTCTTCAACCTTCCAAAGTGGTGGGATTACAGGTGTAAGCCACCGCCCCCCTACCAATTTGACTTTTATTTCTTAGTCTTTTCTACAGGAAAGATTGTGAAATATTACTGAACTAAGCACCAAAATAATATTACTTTTTTTTCCTTGGACCTTCCCATGCAAGACATTGTGACACATTACTGGGTTCCTACATCTAGATAATGTGAGTTTTCTGCCCATCAACTATTTTATGTGACTCTCCTCTCTTATCTTCACTTTGACCATAGATTAGATTGTAATATATCTTTGGGCCTGGGTCATGCTAACAGAAGTGAGAGGGATTTATTGCTGGGCCCAGCACACAGGGGATGTGATTCTTCTACTTGGTTTCTGACCAAGCGGTCATTGGAACATATCTCTGAGCCAATCACCTAATGATTGGCCTCTCCTTATTTTTTCTGGACCTGTCCACAGTAGGAAATGTTACATATGGCTGGCCCCAGCACCTATGTGATCTGACTCTCTTGTCATATCAAGGCTTTGCCTACTGTAGTGATTGTGCCATGTAGCTGGGCCCAGCTCCTTTGTTATCTGACTCCTGTTTTCTTTCTGATTCCTACAAAATGATAGCATTATAAAATATATCTGGGTCTTGCAGTGAGCTGAGATCACGCCATTGCACTCCAGCCTGGGTGACAAGAGTGAAACTTCGTCTCAAAAAAAAAAGTAATATTTCTGGGTCTTTTGCCTAGGTGATGTGACTTTTCTTCCTGGGTTGTCCTCTCAGGGGGTATTGTGACATACTGCTGGATGCAGCATTTAGATGATGTAACTTCCTCTACTTCTTGGACTTTTTTTTTTTTTAAGACACTGTTTCAGGCTGGGCGCGGTGGCTCAAGCCTGAAATCCCAGCACTTTGGGAGGCCGAGGTGGGTGGATCATGAGGTCAAGAGATCGAGACCATCCTGGTCAACACGGTGAAACCCCGTCTCCACTAAAAAATACAAAAATTAGCTGGGCATGGTGGTGCATGCCTGTAGTCCCAGCTACTCGGGAGGCTGAGGCAGGAGAATTGCTTGAATCCAGAAGGCGGAGGTTGCGGTGAGCCGAGATCATGCCATTGCACTCCAGCCTGGGTAACAAGAGCGAAACTCTGTCTCTCAAAAAAAAAAAAAAAAAAAAAAGACAGGGTTTCACCATGTTGGTCAGGATGGTCTTGAACTCCCAACCTCAGGTGATCCGCCTGCCTTGGCTTCCAAAGTACTTGGATTACAGGTGTGAAAAGGAATTGTGATGTATCACTAGGCTGAGCACCTATGTGATGAAACTCTTGTCTGGGCCCTACAAACATTTTGCATTGTGACATATAGCTGGGTCTCCCACCCAGGTGATATGAGTCTTCTGCAGAAGCCCTGACCACAAGAGTATCATGAAAATTTTTTTTATTCATCACCTAGGTAGCGATATGACTCTTGGTCAGCCTGTACCCTGCCACAAGGTAATTGTTATGTATCACTGGACCTAGCCCCTAGATGATACAACTCATCTTTTGACTGGACCTTGCATAGTTTGCATATTGTTACATATCACAGGTCTAGCATTAGGAGATGAGAGGCTCCTTCCTGGGCTGTACCCACAGGCAGCCTTGTAACGTATTTTAGAATTCACCACCTATGAAATGTGACTCTCCTCACCTACATGCAGCATGCACAAAGAAAAGATTGTAACATATCACTGGGATCAGCCGCCAGGTGTGTGTCTCACCTCTCAAGGTGTTGCTCACGGTGAGCTTTGTAACGTATCACTGGGCCCAGCACCGATAGGCCATAACCATGTGACTTATGGCCTATGCCCATTTTTTCTTTCTTTCTTTTTTTGTGTTTTGTTACAATGGGAGAGTGGTAACCAATCTTTCTTTTTTTTTTCTACTTTTTTTTTTTGAGACAGTGTCTCACTTTGTCATCCAGGTTGGAGTGCAATGATGTGATCTTGACTCACTGCAACCTCTGCCTCCTGGGTTAAGTGATTCTTCTGCCTTCCAATTAGCTGTGATTACAGGCATGCACCACCACACCATTTTTGTATTTGTAGTAGAGGTGGGGTTTCACCATGTTGGTCAGGCTGGTCTCGACCTCCTGACCTAAGATGATCCACTTGCCTTGGCCTCCCAAAGTGCTGGGATTACTGGCATGAGCCACTGCACCTAGTCTGCCTGTGGCTATCTTATAGGAATAGATTTTAATGCATCCCTGGCCAAGCACCTAGATGATGTAATATGACTATCTTGCCTGGTCCTTGCCTCCAGAAAGGATTGTGACATACCTGTAGACCAGCCCCAGATGATGTGTTTCTTCTGCTCACTGCCTACACACCAGTCTAATTGTGACATAGATCTTGCCCGAGATTGCAATTGCTATGATTCTCATACCTTCAACCAGGCAATAAACCAGGCTTAGCCTGGCCTAAGATTGTGTTTCCTGAAATAACTTACTGGCTGGGCATGGTTGCTCATGCCTGTAATCCCAGCATTTTGGGAGACCGAGGCAGGCAGATCACCTGAGGTCAGGTGTTCAAGACCAACCTGACCAACATGGTGAAACCTCATCTCTACTTAAAATATGAAAAAAATTAGCTGGGTATGGTGGCATATCCCTGTAGTCTCAGCTACTCAAGAGGCTGAGACAGGCGATTTGCTTGAACCCGGGAGGCGGAGGTCACAGTAAGCCGAGATTGTGCCACTGCACTCCAGGCTGGGTGACAGAGTGAGATGTTGTCTCAAAAAATACTAATTCCTAGATTTGGACTGCCTAAGAGCTTACAGAGAGATAACAGCCTATCTTTCACAGTGACAATTACACAAAGCCTATCTTCAGCCCTAGAAATTTAGTATCGCCTTTACTCAGTGTGGAGGCCACCATTTTCAGTGAAAGTAAAAAGAGCTGATCAAACTTTAAAAAGGACTCTTGCTAAACTATGCAAAGGAACATTGAATGCCTGGCTGTCTTTATTATCTGTAGCCTTATTACAGGTTCCAGTGGGATCTATGGAAAATCTGCCACTCAGTGCCACCCTGCCCTTTTTTCTTTTCTTTTCTTTTTTTTGAGACAAAGTCTTGCTAAGTCTCCTATTCTGGAGTGCAGGGGTGTAATCTCAGCTCACTGCAGCCTCCACCTCCCAGGTTCAAGTGATTCTCCTGCCTCAGCCCTTTTGCTCAACCCAGTGCCTTTTGAAATAATGTATGAAAGACCTTTCTTAGCTATAGATCCTCTAATAGACACAGATACTTTCAAGCTACAGAATTATGTGACAAGTGCCAAACACACTTGGAATATGGAAATCAAAGACTCCATTCTCCAACTACAGAAAATAATCTTCTTACAACCCAGTTGGGAAATTGGGTCTTATTAAAAACTTAGTCAGAAGGATTTCTAGCAGATCGACTTCCCAAAATGGAAGGCACCCTATCAACTTCTCTTTAGTACCCCAACTGCAGTTTCAATTTTGGTAATAAACAGCTGGGTCTACTTATCTGGAATTAAACCCATAAAGTCCTACAGACCAACAGAACACAAGAGATAGATCCTGTTTATTCTCATGAGTTATGTTTAGAAAAAATGAAAAAAATGTGTAACATAAAGATATGAATTGGCATTGTACTTTTTTTTTTGGAGACAGAGTCTCTGTTGCCCGGGCTTAAGTGCAGAGGCATGATCTTTCCTCACTGTGACATCTGCCTCTCAGGTTCAAGTGATTCTCCTGCCTCAGCCTCCTGACTAGCTGGGATTATAGGTGCATGCCACCATGCCCATTAATATTGCATTTTTTAGTAGAGATGGGGTTTCACCATATTGGCCAGGCTGGGTTTGAACTCCAGACCTCATGATCTGCTGGCCTCGGCCTCTGAAAGTGCTGGATTACAGGTGTGAGCCACCGCACCTGGCTCTTGGAGTTTCTAAAAACCATATATTTTTGATTAAAGGAGTTACCCCTCCCTATTGCAGATTACCATCTCTGCTCCCCAGAATTCTTCCTTTTTATTAAGCCATTTCAATGGTATAGGAGCAGAAGTCTCAGGGAAGGACCCCACAGAATCTTTTAAAACGTGCTTTATTGCCTCCTCACCTCCTGCACCTCCTTCTCCCTCTCCTAAGTTCTCCACTAACCAAACCTCCTCTTGCCATCTACCCAAAAATAAAACCAAAGTATTTGTTGTAGGGGTTAAAGATTTAAAACAAACTATGGCAATTGAATAGGGTATCAGGACACAAATTCTTGGCTGGAATACATTAGATATTCTATTTGCATGCTAAACAAGAGTGACTGTTGTGCTTGTGCAACAAACAGGCCAGAGACCCAGATTCCCTTTTCACTTGGGTGGTCCTTTGATTGGCTGGGCATGAGCTCTATGGTAACTCTCTTCCAGAACCCCACACGTGGCGCGGGGCGGGTGGGGGTGATGAGTCATGCAAGCTCTTTCACTGCTGTTCCCTGAGGTTAAGAGTCTTCAGTCTTCAGGGTCAACCCCCAAGGGCTATCAGGCCTCCAGTCCCTGATGTTAACTGCACCACCTACCTTTCACGGCAAGGGGAAAAGTTGGCATTCTGTAAATATATGTATATATATATATTTTAGACAGAGTTTCGCTCTTGTTACCCAGGCTGGGGTGCAATGGCGCTATCTCGGCTCACCACAACCTCCGCCTCCTGAGTTCAGGCAACTCTCCTGCCTCAGCCTCCCGAGTAGCTGGGATTACAGGCATGTGCCACCATGCCCAGCTAATTTTTTTTTGTATTTTTAGTAGAGACGGGTTTCACCATGTTGACCAGGATGGTTTCGATCTCTTGACCTCGTGATCCACCCACCTCAGCCTCCCAAAGTGCTGGGATTACAGGCATGAGCCACGGCACCCGGCTTCCTTAAAGACTTAACAGGGTGTGGTAAAACCAAGCCTTTTCAAGAGCTTACTAATCAATCTGCCCTTGTTTATCCCAAGCAAATGTGTGGTGGTATTGCAGGGGACTGTTGCTGGTACTCTGAAAAGTAATTATAGCAGCACTCATGCTCTGTAATTGGCCATCCCTTACACCCTAGTATTCCGTCAACATGATAAAAAAAAAAATTGTAGAAGTGCCGTACATGGGTTCTTTAACCCCCATGTTTATATAAACACTATTGGAGTTGCCGAATAAATTTCAAACCTGAGATCAGATAGCTGAAGGATTTAAGTCATTATTTTCATAGGTGACAACTAATAATGTAAATTAATTATATCCATTATGATCAGCAGCATTTTCTTAATTACACTAAGGGATGTTGTCAAAGAGATAGCAGAACAACTAAGCCAAGACATGTTAAGGAAGTTTGAAGAGAAAACTAAAAATTCAAGATGGGGAATTGTTAGATATAGTGAACCCCAAGTTCCTCTTCAAAGAATCAGGATGTCAGTATGCTCAGCTCTCTTATTCTTTAATTCTCCATTTTAAAGTTTAACTTCCTTGGAGTTTCAGTAAACAACCTTTTCCACCAGTTCTAATCAGTAGTTCACATCTATTTCCCCTGTCCCTGCCTCCATTCTGACTCATTCCGGTTACCTGCTCCAGTCATCTGCTTTGACCTGCCTGTAACCGTTCTTTCCACCAAATTATCCACCCTACTACTCTGGCTCATACTCCTGCTCCCTTTAAAATAGCCAATCAGAATTAGACTAGACTGTGCGGTCTCTAACCCTAGCCAATAGGGGAATGACACAGTAGTAGGCATGACCTCCATCAGGAGTAAGTACCCTTTACCCTCCCTTGTCCAAGTGTGTGTTCACCATTATTTCATCTGTTAGTGGCACCCTTCTATAGAAGTAAATTGCCTTGCTAAGGAAATTTATATTTGAGTGCTACTTCTTTTGCAGCACCAAAATTTTACATATAAGAGAATGAAACTTCTAGCATCGTAAGAACTCACCTAATGACCAGATCAGACAACTCTAGGAATAACCCTTTCTAGTGCCTTGGGGCCTGATGCTGTTGGCCTGATATGCATTCTGTGGAGTGGTTTTTGGCCAGAAGAATGGACTGAGGACTAAACTCTGATTTTTTATTTTTCTCAGATTCCTACCTAAGGGATCTAAAGAGTCATGCCACACAAATCATAAATTCTCTTTAGATGGGGTTTATTTGACCCTATATGTCATGACTTACTTTTCACTCTGACTCTGACATAACATGATAAAACAAGAAAAAATATTTAAACCCAAAACATATTTCCTTGCCATACCTTGGAATTGCCACGTAAATCTCTTGTGGGAAAAATTGACATTCTGTGGAGAATCCCCTTCCCCCTTTGCTTTCCTTCTTTTTTTCCCCCAAGATCCAGGAGATAATCAACTAAGATTCACGCACCCTTTTAGGTTTGATGAGAAACATTTTACAACATTCTCTCTCTCTGAAGTCAGCTGTCTGAGGGACTTCTCTGCACAATGAAACTTGGTCTCCACAATCCTTTACCTTAACCTAAGCAATCCCTTTTATTGATCTCAGGTCTTCAGATAAACTCCACCAATAGTCAACCAGAATATATTTAAATTTACCTGGAAGCTCTCTGCTTTGAGTTGTCTTCCCTTTCTGGACAAAACCAGTGTTTTTTGTTTGTTTGTTTTTGAGACAGTGTCTTGCTCTGTTGCCCAGGCTAGAGGGCAGTGGCATGATCTCAGCTCACTGCAACCTCCACCTCCCAGGTTCAAGCGATTCTCCTGCCTCAACCTCCTGAGTAGCTGAGATTACAGGCACCCACAACTGCAGCTGGCTAATTTTTGTATTTTTAGAAGAGATGGGGTTTCAATATCTTGGCCAGGCTGTTTTTGAACTCCTGACTTTGTGATACACCCACCTCGGCCTCCCAAAGTGCTGAGATTAGAGGCATGAGCCACCGTGCCTAGCCACCAATGTATTTCTTAAATGTATTTGATTGATGTCATGTGCCAAACTATATCAAAGCAAGCTGTACTTTGATCATCTTGGGCACACGTTCTCAGGACCTCCTGAGGGCTGTGTCATAGGCAATTATCACCCATATTTGGCTCAGAATCAACTCTTAAAAAAATTTTTTTTAAAAGTCATCTATGACAAACCCACAGCCAACATTACACTGAACGGGAAAAAATTGAAAACATTTTCTCTGAGTCCTAGCCAGAGCAATTAGAGAAAAGAAGAAAGACCATCCAAGTTGGCAGAGATAGTCAAATTGCCACTGTTCACCAATGTTATAATCATAAACTTAGAAAACCCTAAATACTCATGAAAAAGCTCCTAGATCTGATAAACAAATTCAGTAAAGTTTCAGGATACAAAATCAGTCTGCACAACCGTGCACAGTGGCTCACGCCTGTAATCCTAGCAATTTGGGAGGCTGAGGTGGGTAGATCACCTGAGGTCAGGAGTTCAAGACCAGCCTGGCCATCAGGGTGAAACCCCATCTTAAAAAAGAAAAAAAAATCAGTCTGCACATATTAGTGGCATTGGTATATACCAACAGCAACCAAACTGATATTTAAATCGAGCACTCCACCCCATTTTAAAGCAGCCACAAAAAAATAATTAGGAATATACCTAACAAAGGCAATGAAAGATTTCTACGTGAAAAACTATAAAACATTTGCTGAAAGATATTATGGATGACACACACAAATGAAAACACATCCCATGCTTATAGATGGGTAGAGTTAGTATTGTAAAAATGATCATACTACCAAAAGCAATCTACAAATTCAATGCAATTCCCATCAAAGTAACACCATTAGTCCTCACAGAACTAAAAAAATCTAAAATTTATATGAAATTAAAAAGAGCCTGCATAGCCAAAGCAAGACTAACCATAACAAAAATCTACTCAAGATGGATAAAAAATGTTAAGACCTAAGGGCCGGGCGTGGTGGCTCACGCCTGTAAATCCCAGCACTTTGGGAGGCCGAGGCGGGTGGATCATGAGGTCAAGAGATCAAGACCATCCTGGTCAACATGGTGAAACCCCGTCTCTACTAAACATACAAAAAATTAGCTGGGCATGGTGGTGCGTGCCTGTAATCCCAGCTACTCAGGAGGCTGAGGCAGGAGAATTGCCTGAACCCAGGAGGCGGAGGTTGCGGTGCGCCGAGATCGCGCCATTGCACTCCAGCCTGGGTAACAAGAGCGAAACTCCGTCTCAAAAAAAAAAAAAAAATGTTAAGACCTGAAACTATAGAAATTCCAGAAGATAATATTGCAAAACTCTTCTAGACATTGGCTTTAGCAAAGAGTACATGACCAAGTCCTCTAAAGTGCATTCAACAAAAAGACAGATAAGACTTAATTAATTCTCAAAAAAAGATATAAAAATGGCTAACAAACATGGGTTGAAATGCTCAACATTATTCATGATTAATGATCAAGAAAATGCAATTCAAGACCACAATGTGATACTACCTTATTTCTGTAAAAATGGCCATAATTAAAACATCAAAAAATAACACATGTTGGCATGGCTGTGGTGAACAGGAAAAATTTTAACACTACTGGCAGAATGTAGTACAACCACTATGGAAAACAGTATGGAGATTCATTAAAAAACTAAATTAGAACTGCCATTTGATTCAGCATTGCCTCTACTGGGTATCTATAGAGAGAAAGACATCATTGTATGAGTAAGACACTTGCACACGAATGTTTATAGCAGCAGAATTTGCAATTGCAAAAATGTGGAAGCAGCCTAATGCCCATCGTCTAATAAATGGAAAAAGAAAATGTGGCATATGTATACACCAATGAAGGTTACTCTGCCATAACAAGGAATAAAATAATAGCATTTGCAGCAACCTTGATGGAGTTGGAGACCATTATTCTGAGTGAAGTAACTCAGGAATAAAAAAACCCAAACATTGTATGTTCTCTTAAGTGAGTACTAAGCTATGAGAAAGTAAAGGTGTGAAAATGATATAATGAACTGGGTACTCAGCGGGAAGGGTGGGAGGGGGTACGAGATAAAAGACTACATATTGGGTACATTGCACACTGCTTGGGAGATGCATGCACCAAAATCTTAGAAATGACTACAAAAGAACTTATCCATGTAACCAAACATCAACTGTACCTTTTTTAAGGTACCTTAGAAATAATAACAAAAATCCCCCAAACCTTCATAAGTTTAACTTTCTGTGCTGTGGCTGTTTTTGTTTGTTTGGTTTTGTTTTAGAAAGGGTCTCATTCTGTCACCCAGAATAGAGTGCAGTGGCTTGATCAGGGCTCACTGCAGCGTCCACCTCCTGAGCTCAGGAAACCACCCTCCCTCAACCTCCCGAATAGCCGGTATTAAAGGTGCAGGCCACCATGCTCACAGTTAATTTTTGTATTTTTTTAGACATGTGTTTTTGCCATGTTGCCCAGGCTGATCTCAAATTCCTGGGCTTATAGTCTTCATTTCTTGACCTCCCAAAGTGCTGGGATTATAAGCCTGAGCCACAAGACCTGACAAGAATCTTTTTTTTTTTTTTTTTTTTTTTTTTTGAGATGGATTCTCACTCTGTGGCCCAGGCTGGAGTGAAGTAGCATGATCTCGGCTCACTACAATCTCTGCCTCTCGAGTTCAAGCGTTTCTACTACTACAGCCTCCTGAGTAGCAGGGACTACAGATGCCCACCACTACGTCCAGCTAATTTTTGTATTTTTTAGCAGAAATGGGATATTACCATATTGGCTAGGCTGGTCTCAAACTCCTGACCTCATGACTTGCCCGCCTCGGCCTCCCAAAGTGCTGGGATTATAGGGGCGAGCCACCATGCCTGGCCCAGAATCCTTTTTTAAAATTATTATTGTGATAATATGATATAGAAATGCTCACTATATTTAGATCTGTTAGTTAAAAAAATTGAAAAAAACATAAAATATTTTTTATCTACAAATATTGATAGAAAACAGTTCAAAATGAATTCCCAGGAATATCACCAAAAATTAGTTTGTTAAGGGTTATTGTAAATTAACCAGTTCTTTTAGACAGTATATAAACAAAGGCCAGGCGTGGCTCATGTCTGTATTCTCAACACTTTGGGAGGCTGAAGGCAGGCACATTATTTTGAGTATAGAAGTTCAAGACAAGCCTGAGCAACACGGCAAATCCAGTATCTACTTAAAATACAGAAATAAACCAGGTATGATGGCGCACATCTTTTATCCCAGCTATTGCTGAGGCTGAGGAATCGGTTGAACCCAGAGTTGGAGGTTGCAGTGTGCCCAGATCACGCCACTGCACTTCAGCCTGGGCGACAGAACAAGACTGTCTCAGAAAACAACAAAGACAAAAAACGAGAGAATTTATGAACAATAGCAAAATATGCTTTTGATGAAGAAAGAAACATTACTTCTACTTTGAAATTACTTAAAGGTTGTTTTAAATTGAAAAAATATAAAAAATGTAAATTAAAATAAAGTACAGAAAGTTAAAAAATGGCCAGGCGCTGTGGCTCACGCCTGTAACCCCAGTACTTTGGAAGGCTGAGGTGGATGGATCCTGATCATCTGAAGCCAGGGGTTCGAGACCAGCCCAGCCAACATTAAACCCCATGTCTACTAAAAATACAAAAAAATTAGTCAGGCATGGTGGTGCACGCCTGTAATCCCAGCTATTCCGAAGGCTGAGACGGGAAAATCGATTGAACCCAGGAGACAGAGATTGCAGTGAGCCGAGTTCAGGCCACTCCACTTCAGCCTGGGCAACAGAGCAAGACTCCAATCTCAAAAAAAAATAAAATTAAAAAAATTTAAGAGGTCATAAAATATCCTAAAAATCTAGAGCAGTGATAAAGACAAATTTGGTGGACTTCTTTTTTTAATTTTAATTATATATTTTTTTGAAACAGAGTCTCCCTGTGTCGCTTTGGCTGGGGTGCAGTGGCACAATCTCGACTCACTGCAACCTCTGCCTTCTGGGTTCAAGAATTCTCCTGCCTCAGCCTCCCGAGTAGCTGGGATTACTGGCGCTCCATTATGCCCAGCTAATTTTGTTTTCTTTCTTTCTTCATTTTTTTTTTGAAATGGAATTTCACTCTTGTTGCCCAGACTGGAGTGTAATGGTGTGATCTAGGCTCACTGCAACCTCCACCTCCCAGGTTCACGCAATTCTCCTGCCTCAGTCTTCCAAGTAGCTGGGATTACAGGCACTGGCCACCATGCTCAGCTAAGTTTATAGTTTTAGTAGAGTGGGGTTTCTCCTTGTTGTTCGGGCTGGTCTCGAACTCCTGACCTCAGGTGATCTTCCTGCCTTGGCCTCCTAAAGTGCTAGGATTATAGGGGTTAGCCACTGCACCTGGCTGCCCAGCTGCTTTTTGCAATTTTTTTTTTTTTTTTTTTTAGACTGCAACCTCTGCCTCCACGCCCGACTAATTTTTTTTTATTTTTAGTAGAGACGGGGTTTCACCATGTTAGCAGGCTGGCCTTGAATTCCTGACCTCTCAAATTGCTGGCGCCCGGCTGATGAATTTACTTACAATGTTTTATCAAATTAGCTCTAGTATTGATAATGCACGATTACCAAAGTGAACGTTGATTTTCTTTTGAACAAAAATTTTATGTATCAATATACATAAAATGGTTTTGTTCACATTTTGAATACATTGAAAAAGAGATCGAATTTTCCCATGCTCTGGGGTGGGCCAGGCTCAGCTCAAGGAGGAAGCCCTGCCTGAAAAGGCAGCAGCTTAGATTGTCACACGTTCTTCATTCAGCTCCGCGTCTCATCACATCTTCTGTCACTCAGGGTCAGAGAAGGCGGGGTCTTAAATGTTATCCAATCAGGGACACTGGTCTGGGAGCTGTCCAATCAGGCACACAGCGGGAGCTGACAGGGCGGCTTCCGGGATGTGGCGGGGTCTTTGTCTCTTGCTGCTGCCGGACCTCCATGTCTCTACTTCACTCGTCTCTGCCCTCTCCTTTTAGAGGCCGAGCTTCTGTGACTCTGTGACCTGCAGGTATTGGAGATCCACACCTAAGACGCCAGGACCCTGTGAAAGCCTAGAAATGGTGAGAGTGCTGGGTCCGACATTCCGACAGAGGGGATGGGGCTGATTGGAACCAGTGGGAAGTGGCCGTGGCGGACTCAGGCCTCCCCGCTGTCAGCTCCACAATCTGTGCCTCTAGTTCTCCTGGCCCAGCTGGGCTTCAGTCTCCTTCAGCCATAAGATGGCGGCTGCTTTGACAGTCGGCTCCTGGGTGTCTTGTCTTTTCCCTGCCCAGTGACTGTGCCCTGGCCTGGAGCCCTCTCTGGGCAGCTCTGCACCGGTAGGCTCCCTCTCCCTCAGATTGTGCAGGGACCACTGGAGGATCCTCAGGACGGAATCCTGACTCGGGGTGCGGGTTCATGAATGGGAAGAGCTTTGGTCCATGGAGTCCCCCGGCTTTCTTTTTTCCTATTAAAAATTTACGGGCGTCACCGTGAAAATATTAAATAATTAAAGAGTTATTCAAAAATCGTAGAGCACCTAGCTGTGGTTTGTAATTTGTGGTCCATGGAAGGGACTTGATGGAAAGACTTTTATGAGGTTCAGGATAAAGAAAACCAAATTCAATAATTGGCAAGGTATGTAGTGTTTTTTTTTTTTTCTCCCCGGAGACAGAGTCTCACTCTGTTGCTTAGGCTGGGGTGCAGTGGTGTGATATCGGCTCACGGCATCCTCCGCCTCCCGGGTTCAAGCGATTCTCATGCCTTAGCCTTTCTAGCAGTTAGGAATACAGGCAGCCGTCACCACACCCAGCCAATTTTTTTTTTTTTTTTAGTAGAGACGGGGTTTCACCATGTTGGCCAGGCTGGTTTCGAACTCCTTACCTGAGGTGATCCACCCACCTTGGCCTCCCAAAGTGTTGGGATTACAGGAATGAGCCACCACGACTGGCCTAGTTTGTTTATTTTTACCATCTAGGTAGAAATACCCTGGTTGTGTAATCAGAGCTTAATTGACAGTTTAGAGTCGTTTAAGCCTGAATTTTGTTCCGGCAGTGTAGTAATTTATCAAAAAAATGCTCTTGAGTTTAGTTGTTGTTGTGTTTTTTTTTGTTTTTTTTTTTTTAAAGAAATCGAAATCCGGGGACTAGAGCCACCTCAATCTAATTGCCTGCCACATAATTATTTTCACACTCCACAGGGGACTGATTTTTCCTGAACTTTTCACATGTGCTTTTAAGCAGGGTCTCAAGTCCTCCCTTGTCCCCTATTCCTCCAGCCTAACTCTGGTTTGCAGTAAAATACTAAATTTCCATTTTTTTCTGACATTTCCAAATGCCAATTTCCCCTTTTGTTTAATTTTCTTTCTTTTTTTTTGAGATGGAGTTTTGCTCTTGTTGCCCAGGCTGGAGTGTAATGGTGCAATCTCTGCTCACTGCAACCTCCACCTCCCAGGTTGAAGCAATTCTCCTGCCTCAGCCTACCAAGTAGCTGGGATTACAGGCATCTGCCACCACACCCATCTAATTTTTGTATTTTTAGTCGAGATGGGGTTTCACTGTTTTGGCCATGCTAGTTTTGAACTCCTGATCTCGTGATCCGCCTACCTTGGCCTCCCCAAAGTGCTAGGATTACAGGTGGGAGCCACTGCACCCAGCCCAATTTCCCCTTTCTAATTCACTTGATCAACTATTTGTTTTTTAGTGTACATTTTGATAACTATATTAATTTACCTTTTTTTTTTTTTTAAATTCTTGAGATGGAGTCTTGCTCTGTCACCCAGGCTGGAGTGTAGTGGTGCAATCTAGGCTCACAGCAACTTCAGACCCCTGGATTCAACCTATTCTCCTGTCTCAGTCTCCCAAGTAGATGGAATTACAGGTGCTCACTGTCATGCCTGGCTAATCTTTGTATTTTTAGTAGAGACAGGGTTTCACTATGTTTGCCAGGCTAGTCTCAAACTCCTGGCCTCAAGCTAACCGCCTGCCTTGACCTCCCAAAGAGCTGGGATTACAGACATGAGCCACCAAGCCTGGCCAGTTAATCAGTTTTTGACAAAGCATTTGATGGCATATTTAAAAAATTTGTTTTTTTTGTTTTGTTTTTTTGGTAAACATTTCCTATGAGAAGAAAGCAAAGAATAATTTCCTGACACTGTACTGTAAAATATCTGTGTGTTTTTTTGTTGTCTCTTTTCCCTAGACACAGATATTTTTTCAGAATGTTTTTGGGTAAAGTTTTCCCAAATTTTATAGGGTGACGTGTCTTCAGTCACCTTTTAGTTTTTTCTTGGACCTGGGCTTCCGTACTGTATGGGGATAAACCAAGATACCCACAGTGGTCCATGGCTATGTCTGCTACAGTGTCTAGTGAATATCAGTTTCTGTATCATTTACTGTCATAGGAAAACCTGAGGTATTGAGTGTAGCTTCTCAAGTGTTCAGGTGGATGTTGAGAGGATAAGAGGCAATTCCTGGTGCACTTTTTTTTAAGCTAATTCCTTGAGACATTCATATTGTCTTCACCCAACCCAGCTTTCATTTCTTGGAGACACATTGCTGGTCAGCCAATCAGATACTAGTATTGAGGAGAAAACAAATAATTTTTGCCTGCTGGATTTTCTTAGGGGGCAGAAAAGTAGTAAAAAATTTCTAGGATAAAAAACAGAAAAACAAAAAACCCCTAGGACTCCAAAAGACAAAAAGAAAAAGAAAAAAAACAGGGCCGGGCATGGTGGCTCCCGCCTGTAATCCAAGCACTTTGGAGGCCAAGGTGGGTGGATCACCTGAGGTTGGGAGTTCAAGACCAGCCTGACCAACATGGTGAAACCCGGTCTTTAAAAAAAAAAAAAAAAGAAAAAGAAACAAACAAACAAACAAAACAATGACCCCAGTGAAATGGTATAAGAACTTGCGGAGTAAAATGTGCCTGAGGCATTCACTGGGGCATAGTTCAGTCTCTTGAGAAGAGGTTACTGAGCATTCAAGTGAGCAGAATGAGGTGCGACAATCTCTCACGTAATTGAATGGCTTGACTTCTTGACATATGAGTAAGACATATCTGTACCTTGAAAAGATTTGTTCACTTATTTTTACCTAAAGTTTTTTTTTGTTTGTTTGTTTTTGACAGAGTTAATCTCTGCCACCCAGGCTGGAGTGCAGTGGTGGCATCTCGACTCACTGCAACCTCCAAATCCTGAATTTATGTGTTTCTCATGCCTCAGCCTCCCAAGTAGCTGGGACTACAGGTGTGAACCACCATATCCAGCTAGTTTTTATATTTTTAGTAGAGACAGGGTTTTGCCATGTTAGCCAGGCCAGTCTCAAAATTCTGACCTTAAGTGACTCACCTGCATGAGCCTTCCAAAGTGCTGAGGTTACAGGTGTGAGCCACTGCGCCCAGCAGATCTCAGTTTTTTAACTGCATATTGCATTTTATTAGTAGAGCTTGAAAGGCAAGAAAATATTTCCAAAGGGCATAAAATACATGAGTTACAAAAAATTAATATCTAATAATATATTTATTTGTTGAAAATTTTCATTTGCCTTTTTCTTTCTCAGAGTGAAATTAGAAATTTTCTCTGTTTTTTTGTTTTTGTTTTTTGAGACAGTCTCACTCTGTTGCCAGGCACCAGGCTGGAATGCAGTGGTGCGATCTCGGCTCACTGCAACCTCTGCCTCCTGGTTTCAAGCAATTCTCCTGCCTCAGCCTCCCGAGTAGCTGGGACTACAGGCGCATGCCACTACGCCCAGCTAATGTTTGTATTTTTAGTAGAGACAGGGTTTCACCATGTTGGCCAGGATGGTCCCGATCTCTTGACCTAGTGATTTACCCGTCTCGGCCTCCCAAAGTGCTGGGATTACAGGCCTGAGCCACTGCGCCCGGCCTCTGGTGTGTTTTTTATGGCTCAGTGATTTCAAACAGAATTCTATCTAGCTTTTAGAATGTTAGCTACAAAGGAAAATAATAAAGAAAATTTCTATTCAATTTCAGCTGTAGAAAATGAATACATTTCCACAAAAAATGTGGTAGATAATTGGTGAGTTACATAGATTTCTGAAAACTTCAGTTCTTTTTTTTTAGCTGGGTAAACTTGTGACAGTGAATATCTTTGTTTTATATCCTGGTTTTTGTTTGTTTATTTTTGAGATGGAGTCTCACTGCGATGCCCAGACTGGAGTACAATGGTGCAATCTCAGCTCACTGCAACTATCCCTTCCCAGGTTCAAGTGATTCTCCTGCCTCAGTCTCCTGAGTAGCTGGGGCTGCAGGCACATGTCACCACACCCAACTAATTTTTGTATTTTTAGTAGAGACGGGGTTTCACCATGTTGGCCAGGCTTGTCTTGAACTCCTAACCCCAAGTGAATCCACCACCTTGGCCTCTCAGAGTGCTGGGATTACAGGTTTGTGAGCCAACACGCCTGGCCCTATGTCCTGTTATTTTGATTTTTGAGTTTAATGCTAAATTTTATTTTATTTTATTTTATTTTATGTATTGTTTGAGACGGAGTCACTTTGTTGCCTAGGCTGGAGTACAGTGGTGTAATCTCGGCTCACTGCAACCTCCAGCTCCTGGATTCAAGCATCTCCTGCCATAGCCTCTTGAGTAGGGATTACAGGCATCTGCCACCACGCCTGGCTAATTTTCGTATTTTTAGTAGAGAGAGGGTTTTGCCATATTGGCTAGGCTGGTCTTGAACCCCTGACCTCAGGCAATCTGTCTGCCTCAGATTCCCAACGTGTAATTACAGGTGTAAACCACTGCATCTGGCTAATTGTTTATTATATATTTTTAAATACAAATAAAATACATTTATTGTTTGAAAGAAATACATACTTTTTCTTACTCAGGTATGAAATGTAAGCACCTTAAAATTTTCTCCCCTTATATGAAGACTTTGTTTGAGGAATTTTGGGAAGGTCTTATTGAAGATAAAGTTGATATATTTTATTTATTTATTTATTTTTTTGAGACGGAGTTTCGCTCTTGTTACCCAGGCTGGAGTGCAATGGCGTGATCTTGGCTCACTGCAACCTCCGCCTCCTGGGTTCAGGCAATTCTCCTGCCTCAGCCTCCTGAGTAGCTGGGATTACAGGCACACTCCACCATGCTCAGCTAAGTTTTATTGTATTTTTAGTAGAGACGGGGTTTCACCATGTTGACCAGGATGGTCTCGATCTCTTGACCTCATGATCCACCTGCCTCGGCCTCCCAAAGTGCTGGGATTACAGGCTTGAGCCACTGCGCCTGGCAAAGTTGATATTTTTTAAAGATAGTTTCTTGACTTTTTAAAATAAAACAGATACATGTAAAAAGTTGAATTTCAAAGGAGTATTGCAACAGGAGGAAGCAGCAAATGTAAGATTTTTAAAGATTGCAAAGATTAGGCAGAAAAGGGATTTTTTTTCTAGGGAAAAGCAAACAAGATTAGTAAGGAGGTTGGAGGGTAATGTTTAAATGTTTAAATGGAGGGTAATAAAGTCAGAATTTAGATCAGAGAATGTTTTACCCTGAAGCCAGCATGTTCTTAAGAGGGACATAAAATGGAGTTGTATGGTGGCTCAGACTGAGTAGCTCAGAGTTCAGGAGCCTGTGGGAAGAAAATAAACTTCAGTTCAGTTTGATTAAGAAGTATTTTTTAATTTTTATTATTTATTTATTTATATTTTTGAGACGGAGTTTTGCTCTTGTTACCCAGGCTGGAGTGCAATGGCGCGATCTCGGCTCACCGCAACCTCCGCCTCCTGGGTTCAGGCAATTCTCCTGCCTCAGCCTCCCGAGTAGCTGGGATTACAGGCGCGCGCCACCATGCCCAGCTAATTTTTTGTATGTTTAGTAGAGACGGGGTTTTACCTTGTTGACCAGGATGGTCTTGATCTCTTGACCTCGTGATCCACCCGCCTCGGCCTCCCAAAGTGCTGGGATTACAGGCTTGAGCCACCACACCTGGCTGATTAAGAAGTATTTTATGTTGACCACTGAAGACAAAGTCAGCTGATTTTTAAATGAGAAAAAGGAGAAAATGTGCAGTCATTTTTCTGGCTGTGTGATAGGTAAGAAAAGAAAGTACCATTTCAGTCATAATGGAAAGTCATAATGGAAAGTTTTTTCTCAAAGAATAGAGAATTTTATTAATCACAGCTGTTGATTATTTATATGCTTTATCTTTTCTCACCTTTTTCTTGGTCCTATAATTGACTTTTGGGGGGTTGTATCTTTTTTTTTTTTTCAGTTGTTAGTTTTGCTCTTGTTGCTCAGGCTGGAGTGTAATGGCACATCTCAGCTCACCACAACCACCGCCTCCCAGGTTCAAGCAATTCTCCTGCCTCAGCCTACTGAGTAACTGGGATTACAGGCATGTGCCATTATGCCTTGCTAATTTTGTATTTTTAGTAGAGACAGGGTTGCTCCATATTGGTCAGGCTGGTCTCAAACTCAGACCTCAGGTAATCTGCCCACCTCAGCCTCCCAAAGTGCTGGGATTGTAGGCATGAGCCACTGCGCCTGGCTGGGATTGTATCTTTTGTATAAAAATGTAAATACAGTGTTCTGCTGAGTTCTGTGAGTAACTCTATCAAATTGGTAAATTTCAGTAACATTATGGGAGTCCTCAATTTGTAAACAGTATCTCAGAAGCATAGATGGGCCGTGAGGAGAACGTTGTGGGACTGAGCCCTGAATCAGGGTCTGTGCTGAATCTGGGTGGTGTCAGAATTCAAGTGTTAGACAGTAAGTTGGTGTTGCAGAATTGCTTGTTCAGCAAACTCGACAGATTTGGTGGCAGAAGAAAGATATTACAGTCTCCTGGCCTAGAATAAAACTTTGACTGTCCAGGAATGGGAGGCTTTGCTATGCTCTACACAGGCTGTCACACTGTTTCTTGTTCTGTGATACCAACTCTCCCTCCAAGGTAACAGAAGACTGAAAACTTAGAGAAAAGAAGCTCTGATGACAGACCCCTTTTGCCACAGCTGCCACCACAAGATTTTCACCCACTCACAAACATACCCACTAGACAGTAATGTGTCCACACCTCTTCCAGGACAAGGAACCACACTCAGGAATTTTACCTCAGCATTTTTGATCATCGTGTTTTTTTTTTTTTTTTTTTTGCCAAAAACTTACAAAAGTGTCTACAAGTCTCCTGGCATATTCTCACCTCCAAACACTCAATCTTCAGTAGCAGCAACCTGTTTTCTCTACCAACCTAGGGTTCTGGACCACCGGTTCATAATGTCATCTGCCTGCATGGACCCAGAAATAAATCAGAGTACAGCCCCACCTGGGCCACCATAAGTAGCACAAACCAGTCCTTCAGCCTGCATTGCACTCTTTCCCACCCAGGTATTTTTTTTTAACTTTTATTTGTGGTTTAGGGATACATATACAGGTTCGTTGTACAGCTAAAATTGTGTCATAGGGGTTTTGTGTGTACATTATTTTGTAACTAAACTAGCATAGTACCAAAGAGGTGTTTTTTCTGACCCTGTTTCTACTCCCACCCTACACCCCTAACTAGGCCTCTGTGTCTGTCATTCCTCTCTGTGTTCCTGTGTTTTTACTTTTTAGCTCTTATAAATGAAATGCATTTGGTTTTCTGTTTTTACATTAGTTTCCTAAGAATAATGGTCTCAAGCTTTATCCATGTTGCTGTAAGAGACGTAATCTTGTTTTTGGTTGCTTTTTATTGCCACACAGTATTCTATGATGTTTATGTACCATATTTTTAAATTATGTATTTTTTTTTTTTTTGAGACGGAGTTTCGCTGTTGTTACCCAGACTGGAGTGCAATGGCATGATCTCGGCTCATCGCAACCTCCGCCTTCTGGGTTCAAGCAATTCTCCTGCCTCAGCCTCCTGAGTAGCTGGGACTACAGGCGCGCACCACATGCCCAGTTAATTTTTGTATTTTTAGTAGAGATGGGGTTTCACCTGGTTGATCAGGATGGTCTCGATCTCTTTTTTTTTTTTTTTTTTTGATCTCTTGACCTCGTGATCCACCTGCCTCGGCATAAGCCACCGCACCGGCCTAAATTATGTATTTTATGTTATGTTGTGTTGTTTTATTTTTGGAGACAGGGTCTCACTCTATTGCCCAGGCTAAAGTACAGTGGCGTGATGTTCGCTCACTGTAGACTCAACCTTCCAGCCTCAAGGAATCTTCTTTATGAGACGGTGTCTCTCTTGTGGCCCAGAGGGAGTGCAATGGTGCAATCTTGGCTTACTGCAACCTCCGCCTCCTGGGTTCAGGTAATTCTCCTGTCTCAGCCTCCTGAATAGCTGGGATTATAGTCAACTACCACCACCATGCCTGACTAATTTTTGTATTTTTAGTAGAGACAGGTTTCATGTTGGTCAGGCTGCTCATGAGCTTCTGACCTCAGGTGATCCACTTGTCTTGCCATCCCAAAGTGCTGGGATTACAAGCATGAGCCATCGTGGTGGGCCAAGCAATCCTCTTGTACCCCAGCCTTTTTTTTTTTTGAGACAGAATCTCACTCCATCACCAGGTGCCAGGCTGGAGTGCAGTGGCGCGACCTTGGCTCACTGCAACCTCCGCCTCCCAGGATAAAGCAGTTCTCCTGCCTCAGCCTCCCAAGTGGCTGGGACTACAGGCGCACACCACCATGCCCAGCTAATTTTTTTGTATTTTTATTAGAGATGGGGTTTCACCATGTTGGTCAGTATGGTCTCGATCTCTTGACCTCGTGATCCACCTGCCTCGGCCTCCCAAAGTGCTGGGATTACAGGCGTGAGCCACCGTGCCCAGCCACCCCAGCCTTTCAAGTAGCTGGAACTACAGGTGTGTGCCACCATGCCTAGCTATTTTTTTAAAAATTGTTTTAGAGATTGGATTTCTTTATGTTGCTCACTCTGGTCTCAAACTGCTGAGCTCAATCCACCTGTTTTGGCCTCTTAACGTGCTAGGATTACAGGCATAAGCCATTGTGCTCGATTATACTAAATTTTCTTTATCCAGTCTTCCACTGATAGGCATTCAAGTTGATTCTGTGTCTGCTATTGTGAATAGTGCTGCAGTGAATACATTTGTGCTTAGGTCTTTATGATAGAATAGTTTATATTTCTTTGAGTATATACCCAATTATGAGGTTGCTTGGTGAAATGGTAAATCTGGTTTTAGTTCTGTGAGGAATTGTCACACTACCTTTTACAATGGTTGAATTAACGTACACTCTTAACAGCAGCGTATAAGTATTTCCTTTTCTCAGCAACCATCACAACATCTTTTTTGACTTTTTAATAGCTGTTCTCACTGGTGTAAGATAGCATCTTACGTTTTTTCTTTTTATTTTTGTAGCGATTATTGGTGAGCATTTTATTATATGCTTGTTAGCCACATATTTGTCTTCTTTTGCAAAGCAACTTTTTCATGTTTTTTGTCTACTTTTTAGTGAGGTCTTTTTTTTCTGTAAACTTGTTTAAGTTCCTTATGGATTCTAGATATTAGAACTTTGCCAGAAGCATAGTTTGCAAATATTTTCTACTATTTTGTAGGTTGTCTGTTTACTGTGTTGATAGTTTCCTTTTCTGTGAAGAATCTCTTTAGTTTAATTAGGTCCAATCAGTCAATTTTGGCTTTTGTTGCAATTGCTAAATTGCAACAATTCCTAAGTTATCTTCCAGGGTTTTTTTTTTTTATGATTTTAAAATACACATTTCAGTCTTTAATTATTCTTGAGTTGATTTTTGTATATGGTGTAATAAAGTGGTCCAGTTTCAATCTTCAACATAGTGCTAGCTAGTTATTCCACCACCATTCAAAAAATTGGAAATTCTTTCCACATTTCTATTTCTATTGTCACCTTTGTTGAAGATCACATGGTTTTAGGTGTGTGGCATTATTTCTGAACTCCCTATTCTGTTGCATTGGACTATTAATTTGTTTCTGTACCATTCCATGTAGCTTCGTTTACTGTAGCTCTGTAGTATAATTTGACGTCAGGTAATGTAATGCTTTCAGCTTTGTTGTTTTTGCTTATGATTACCTTGGCTATTTGTACCCTTTTTTGGTTTTAAATAAATTTTAAATAGTAGGATATTTTTTTCCTTTAGTTTTGTTAAAAATATTTTGGTCCTTTGATTAGAATAGCATTAAATCTGTAAATTTTGGGGGGCAGTATGATCATGCTTAGGATATTGATCTTTTCTGTTTATGAGCATAAAGTTGTTTTCTATTTGTTTGTGCCATTTCTGATTGCTTTAAGCATTGTTTTATCATTCTTACAGAGATCTTTCACCTAGCTGGTTAGGTGAAATATTCATAAATATTTTTATTCTTTTTGTGGCAGTTGTGAATGTGATCGTGTTTATGATTCATATTTGGCTTGGATGCTGTTGATTTACAGGAATGCAACTAATTTTGTACATTTATTCTGTATCCTGAAATTACACTGATATTGTTTGTAAGTTTAAAGAGCTTTTCTGCCAAGACTATATGGTTTTTCAGATGTAGAATCAGGTAGTCTGTAAACAGGGATAGTTTGATTTCCTCTCTTCCTGTTTAAATGCCCTTTATTTTTATATTTTGCCTGATTGCTCTGACGAGGACTTCCAATTTTATCTTGAATAGTAGTGTTGAAAGAAGGCATCTTTGCTTTGTGCCAGTTTTCAAGGAGGAATGCTTCAAGCTTTATTTTTATTTTTATTTTTTATTTCTGAGATAGAGTTTTCTTTTGTTTCCGGGGCTGGAGCGCAGTGGCACGATCTTGGTTCACTGCTGCCTCCACCTTCTGGGTTCAAGTCTTCTCCTTTCCTAGCCTTTTGAGTATCTGGGACTATAGTCATCTGCCCTCACACCTGGCTAACTTTTGTATTTTTAGTAAAGACAGCATTTTGCCGTGTCAGCTAGGTTGATCTCAAAGTCCTGACTTCAGGTGATCCACCTGCCTTGGCCTCCTAAAGTGCTGGAATTACAGGTGTGAGCCAAGGCACCCGTCTTCTAGGTTTTGTCCATTCAGTATGTTGGCTGAGGTTTTGTCATAGATAACATTATTTTAAAGAAGGTACCTTCAAATGCCTAGGTTATTGAGGGTTTTTAACATAAAAGATGTTAAATTTTATCAAAAGTTTTTTCAGCATATATTGAATTAATCTTGGGGTTTCTGTCTTTAGTTCTGTTTATATCATGAATCACATTTATTGATTTGTGTGTGTTGAACCAACCTTGCATACCCAGAACAAATTTTACTTGATCATAGTTGGTTAGCTATTTTATATGCTGCTGGATTTGGTTAGTATTTTGTTGAGGATTTTTGCATTAATGTTCAAAGATATTGGCCTGATTTTTTTTTAAAAATCTCTACCAGGTTTTGGTATTAGAGTAATGCTATTCTTATATAATAAGTTGGAGAGAAGTTATCTTTTCTTAATTTCTTAAAATAGTTTCAGTAGAAATAGCACCAGCACTTTTCTGTACATCTGGTAGAATTCAGCTGTGAATGTCTGGTCCTTGGCTTTATTTGGTTTAAGGCTTTTTTTTTTTTTTTGTAAATTTGTTCATTCTTGGAAGAATGTATTTGTTCAGTAATTTCTTCTTCTTTATTTTTTTAAGAGACAGAGTCTCACAATGTTACTGAGGCTGGAGTACAGTGGCTGTTCACAGGTGCGATCCCACTACTGATCAGCATGAAAGTTTTGACTTGCTCCATTTCCGACCTCAGGTGGTTTACCCCTCTCTAGGCAACCTAGTGGTCCCACGCTCCTGGGAGGTCACCATACTGATGCCGAACTTAGTGTGGACACCCGATTGGCATAGCACACTGCAGCCCAGAACTCCTGGGCTCAAGTGATCCTCCCACCTCAGCCTCACAAGTGGCTGGGACTATAGGCATGTACCACAGCTCCTGACTTTTTTTTCTTCTTTTTTTTCTTTCTTTGAGACAGAGTCTTGCACTGTCGCCCAGGCTGGAATGCAGTGGCCTACTCTCTGTTCACTGCAACCTCCGCCTCCTGGGTTTAAGCAATTCTCTGCCTCAGCCTCCCAAGTAGCTGGGATTACAGGTGCCCGCCACCACCTGGGCTAATCACGGGATTTCACTCTTAGCCAGGCTGGTCTTGAACTCTTGACTTCGTGATCCACTTGGCTTGGCCTCCCAAAGTGCTAGGATTACAGGCATGAGCCACCGGTGCCTGGACAATTTTTAATTTTTTTTCAAGATTTTTTTTGTTTGGGTACACAGAAATGTTCATAGTAGACTTCATTATTTTTTTGTGGGGTCAGTGGTAATGTGTCTTTGGTTATTTCTGATTGTGTTTATTTCAATCCTTCAATTCCTTCTTTCTTCATTAGTTTAGCTAGTGGTTTATTTATCTTATTTTTTTCATAGATTTAATTACTGGATTTCTTGATATTTTGTAAAATTTTTATGTCTAAATTTAGTTAAGATTTGATGTTGAGGCCAGGTACGGTGGCTCATGCCTATAATCCCAGCACTTTGGGAGGCCGAGGTGGGTGGATCACAAGGTCAAGAGATCGAGACCATCCTGGTCAACAAGGTGAAACCCCGTCTCTAAAATATAAAAATTAGCTGGGCATGGCGGCGCACGCCTGTAGTCCCAGCTACTCGGGAGGCTGAGGCAGGAGAATTGCTTGAACCCAGGAGGTGGAGGTTGTGGTGAGCCGAGATCGTGCCATTGCACTCCAGCCTGGGTAACAAGGGCGAAACTCCATCTCAAAAAAAAAAAAAACAACAACAAGATTTGATTTTGGTTATTTCTTGCCTGCTTCTAGCTTAAGGGTTGATTTGCTTTTGCTTCTTTCATTCTTTTCTTTATAATGTCAGGTTGTTAGATGAAGATCTTTCTAACTTTTTGATTTGGGAGTTAAATGGTATAAATTTCTCTTTTAACCCCACCTTAGCTGTATTGCAGAGATTCTGATGTGTGTGTGCGTGTTTTTTTTTTTAATTGTTCTTTTTTTGTTTCTTTAATTTTTTTTGAGATGGAGTTTCGCTCTTGTTGCCCAATTTGAGTGCAGTGGCATGATCTCAACTCACTGCAACCTCCACCTCCTGGATTCAAGCATTGTCCTTCCTCAGCCTCTCAAATAGTTGGGATAAAAGGCATGTTCCACCACTCCAACCTAATTTTTGTAATTTTAGCAGAGATGGGGCCAGGCTGGTCTTGAACTCCTAACCTCATATGATCTGCCTGCTTCACCTTCCCAAACTGCTGGGATTACAGGCATGAGCCACAGTGTGTGGCCTCTTTCTTTGTTCTTATTTGTTAAAAAACAAAAACAAAAAAACTTACTGGTTTCTGCCTTAATTTCATTATTTACCAATAAGTTATTCAAGTGCAGGTTGTTTAATTTTTATGTATTTGTATGGTTTCAAGTTGTTTTCTTTTTATTGAATTATATTTGTGTCAAGCTGTGGTCTGTATGGTTTGTATAATTTTGAGATTTTTGAATTTACTGAGGATTGTTTTATTTCTGATCGTGTGGTCAGTTTTGGAGTATATATAAAAATATCTGTCTATATCTATCTATATATTTTTTTTTGAGACAAGGTGTTGCTTAGTCACTCAGGCTGGAGTGAAGTGGCACAATCTTGGCTCACCACAACTTCTGCCTCATGGGTTCAAGTGATTCTCCTGCTTCAGTCTCCTGAGTAGCTGGGATTACAGGTGCCCCTACCATGCTCAGCAATTTTTTGTATTTTTAGTAGAGACGGGGTTTCACCTTGTTGACCAGGATGGTCTTGATCTCTTGACCTGAAGTGATCCACCTGCCTTGGCCTCCCAAAGTGCTAGGATTGCACGCATGAGCCACTGCGACTGGCGAGAAGAATGTATATTATGCTATGTTTAGACAAAGAGTTCAGTAGATGTCTAGTGTTGAGTTTAGGTCCTAATATTTTGTTACTTTTCTTCTTCCATTATCCGTCTATTAGTGCCTGTAGGATGTTGTAATCTCCCACTATTATTATGTCCGAATCTAAATCTCTTTATAGGTTTCTAAGAACTTGTTTTATTCATGTGAACCCATGAATTTTATATAACACCTTTCTCTCTTCTGCTTTTTTTCCCCATAAACATTTCCATATGTGCACAGTGTGCAGAATTTAGATGTTCAAGAGTTAAAAAAAAATGTTTAGAGACCTGGATGTTGTAAAAGAGAATATAACTTAGAAGTAAGAGGCTTAATTAGTCTACATACAAATAAGAGAAAACGGCTTACTAAAATCTCTATTCTTAAAACATTTAGATTATATGTAGATGTTTATCTTCCTTCTTTTGAAATATATGTAAATCATATTAACAGCTAAATAAATATTTTGTCATTTTTTTTTTTTGACTCAGGACTGTCTTTATCTGGGACCTGACATTAATTGCTTGGTTTTCGTTTTGGCAAAAGATGATTCTTATTATTTTTAGTCGTTTAAAGTTGACACAGATTTGTTCAGAGTAAAGCTCATTCCAAGAGCACGTAAAAGTTGAGCATAAAAGCAGGATTAAATTTAGCAATACAGAATTGTAAAGACTAAAAGATACTGAGTAAGTTGTTTGACGGAAATGTGATTATCCAAGGTGATTATTTGCAGGCTGAATTATTTATACTACAAAAGCAAAAAGAGCTCAGTTTTCTTTCTTTTTTTTTTCTTTTTTTTTTTTTTTTTTGAGACGGAGTTTCGCTCTTGTTACCCAGGCTGGAGTGCAATGGCGCGATCTCGGCTCACCGCAACCTCCGCCTCCTGGGTTCAGGCAATTCTCCTGCCTCAGCCTCCTGAGTAGCTGGGATTACAGGCACGCGCCACCGGGCCCAGCTAATTTTTTGTATCTTTAGTAGAGACGGG
>CM052668.1:17820502-17852674 GCA_028533165.1 Leontopithecus rosalia
TAATCAGTCTGGCTAGTGGTCTGTCTATTTTGTTGATCTTTTCAAAAAACCAGCTCTTGAGTTTATTGATTTTTTGAAGGGTTTATTGTGTCTCTATCTTCTTCAGTTCTGCTCTGATCTTCGTTATTTCTTGTCTTCTGCTAGGTTTTAAGTTTTTTTTGATCTTGCTCCTCTAGCTCTTTCAATTTTGATGATGTGGTGTCAATTTTGGATCTCTCCTTGCTTCTCATGTGGGCACTTATTGCTACATATTTTCCTCTAGAGACTGCTTTAAATGTGTCCCAGATATTTTGGTATGTTGTGTCTTTGTTTTCGTTTGTTTCAAAAATCTTCTTTATTTTTGCCTTCATTTCATTGTTTATCCAGTCAATATTCAAGAGCCAGTTGTTCAGTTTCCATGAAGCTGTGTGGTTTTGAGTTAGTTTCTGAATTCTGAGTTCTAACTTGATTGCACTGTGGTCTGAGAGACTGTTTGTTATAATTTCCGTTCTTTTTCATTTGCTGAGGAGTGATTAACTTCCAATTATGTGGTCAATTTTACAGTAGGTGTGATGTGGTGCTGAGAATAATGTATTTCCTGTGTATTTTTGGTGGAGAGTTCTGTAAATGTCTATCAGGTTTGCTTGTTCCAGGTCTGAGTTCAAGCCCTGGATATCCTTGTTAATATTCTGTCTGGTTGATCTGTCTAATATTAACAGTGGAGTGTTAAAGTCTCCCACTTTTATTGCGTGGGAGTCCTAAGTCTCTTTGTAAGTCATTAAGAACTTGCCTTATGTATCTGAGTTCTTCTGTATTAGGTCCTTACATATTTAGGATCCTTAGCTCTTCTTGTTGTGTTGATCCTTTTACCATTATGTAATGTCCTTCTTTGTGTCTTTTGATCTTTGTTGCTTTAAAGTCTATTTTATCAGAGATGAGAATTACAACTCCTGCTTTTTATCTGCTCTCCATTTACTTGGTAAATCTTCCTCCATCCCTTTATTTTGAGCCTTTGTGTATCCTTGCATGTGAGATGAGTTTCCTGGATACAGCACACCAATGGGTTTTGGCTTTTTATCCAATTTGCTGGTTTGTATCTTTTGATTGATGTATTTAGCCCATTTACATTTAGGGTTAATATTGTTATGTGTGAATTTGATACTGCCATTTTGATGCTAGCCAGCTGTTTTGCCCATTCTGCATCTAGCTGATGCACATTCTTCATTTTGTTGATGCTCTTTAGCATTTGGTATGTTTTTGGAATGGCTGGTACTGGTTGTTTCTTTCTATGTGTAGTGCCTCTTTCAGGAGCTCTTGTTAAGCAGGCCTAGTGGTGACAAAATCTGAGTACTTGCTTGTTCACAAAGGATTTTATTTTTTCTTCACTTATGAAGCTTAGTATGGCTGGATATGATATTCTGGGTTGAAAGTTCATTTCTTTAAGGATGTTGAATATTGGCCCCCACTCTCTTCTGTCTTGTAGGGTTTTTGCTGAGAGATCTGCTGTGAGTCTGATGGGCTTCCCTTTGTGGGTGACCCGACCTTTCTCTCTGTCTGCCCTTAGCATTTTCTCCTTCATGTCAACCCTAGTGAATCTGACAATTATGTGCCTTGGGGTTGCTCTTCTTGCAGAATATCTTTGTGGTGTTCTCTGTATTTCCTGGACTTGAATATTGACCTGCCTTGCTAGGTTGGGGAAGTTTTCCTAGATAATATCTTGAAGAGTATTTTCCATCTTGGATTCATTCTCTTTGTCACTTTCAGGTACACCTATCAAATGTAGATAAGGTCTCTTCACAGAGTCCCACATTTCTTGGAGACTTTCTTCATTCCTTTTTGTGCTATTTTCTCTAATCTTGCCTTCTTGTTTTATTTCATTGAGTTGATCCTCGACCTCTGATATCCTTTCTTCTCCTTGGTCAATTTGGCTGTTGAAACTTGTGCATGCTTCGTGAATTTCATGTGCTGTGTTTTTCAGCTCCATCAATTCACTCATATTCCTCTCTAAGTTGTCAATTCTTGTTATCGTTTCCTCAAATCTTTTTCAAATTCTTAGTTTCTTTGCATTGAGTTAGAACATATTCTTTTAGGTCACAGAAGTTTCTCATTACCCACCTTCTGTATTCTGATTCTGTCATTTCATCTCACTCATTGTCCTTCCAGCTTTGTTTCCTTGCTGGTGAGGAGTTGTGATTCCTTGTAGGAGGAGAGGTGTTCCAGTTTCAGATGTCTTCTTTTTCGCTGGTTTCTTCCCATCTTTTTGAATTTATCCACCTGTCATCTGTGTAGTTGCTAATTTTCAGATTGGGTCTCTGAGTGGATATCCAGGTTGTTGATGATGAAGTTATTTCTGTTTCTTAGTTTTCCTTCTAACAGTCTGGCCCCTCTGCTTTAGGACTGCTGAGGTCCACTCCAGGTCCTGCTTGCCTGGGGTCATCTGCAGCAGCTGCAGAACAGTAAGGATTGCTACCAGTTTCTTCTTCTGCTATTTTTGTCCCGGAATGATGCCCGCCAAATTTCAGTTTGATCAGTCTTTTTTGAGGTGACTCTTTGGATATACGGTGATCAGGGAACTGCTTGAGGAGACAGTCTGTTCTCTTTAGAAGCTCAACTGTTGAGCTGTGAGCTCCGTTGTTCTTTCAGAGCTGCTAGACAGGTACATTTAAGTCTGCTGCAGCAGAACTCTGAAACCGCCTTTTTTTCTCTTCAGGTGCTTTTTCTCAGGGAGTTAGGGCTTTATTTATGAGTGTCTGTTGTGCTGCTGCCTTTTTTTTTCTTAAGGGCTGCCTTGCCCAGCAAGGAGGCAGCCTAGTCACTGTCTGCCTGCAGAGGCCTTGCTGAGCTCTGCCCTGCTGCCGTTGAGCTTCCCTGTAGTCCTGTTTATATGGGTGTGGTTAAAACTGCCTCAGTAATGGTGCCTGCCTCTGTAATGGTGGACTCTCTTTGTTGTGGCTGGTTGCCTCAGCAACAGCAAGCTGCCTCAGCAATGGTGGACTACCTCCATAGGAATGGAGGGCCTCGGTAATAGTGTACGCCCTTCCCCCACCAAGTTGCACCATCCTGGGTTCAGCTGTGCTTGCCGTGAAACTCTCAACCCTGAGCATTTCTAATTGTTTTTTTTGTTTGTTTTTGTGAACAAGGGACCTGCTAAGCCTGATCACCTGGCTCCCTGCCTCAGAGCCTTTTTTTTTTTTTAAGTTGAATGGTTGACTCTCTTTTAGGTGTTCCAGTCACCTGCTGAAAAGGCACCTGGATCTGTGTGATTTCCCATGTGGCAACCCACTGCACTGGCTGAAACAACAGCCCTGCCCGGGAATCTTCTGGCAAGCTTAAAAGGGCAACCAGTCCAGTGTATTTTGTATGAAGAGCTGCCGTGCCACAGTGCCAGCAATACAACTGCGCTGGCTAAAACAGTTGTGCTGGCCAAAACAGCTGCACTGATGACCCATAGGGCTCCTTCACCTAGGAATCTCCTGGCCTGTGGGCAATAAAAATCCGTCTGGAAATGTGGTGTCCACTCACCCTCTGTGCTTTTGCTGGAAGCTGCTCCTAAAAGGGCCATCAGGAATCTTCCTGAAAGTTGGTTTCTTGTCTTTTATCAGAAAGTCATGTGGGTACCCTCTGACTGTGCACACACACACACACACACACACACACACACACGTGCCTGGTATATAGTTTGTGTTTTTTAAAGAAAGGTCAGACTCTTAATGTGCCTTATTAACTTATATTTGCTTTATATATTGAAAATAAAATATTCTGGTCACTGGATGAGTAGAAGACCCTGGAGAACAGCATCTGATCAATGGATGAAGGCCACTCTATAGCCTGTGGCTTTTTCTCAGGTATGAAACACCCTCTCCCAGTGAGCTTCCTTGTCAGTGTTTTCAGTTTTCCCCATGTCTGCTGACTGCTGGGGTGAGGAGCCTTCTCTTTCCCAGAGGCCCTGAATAGGAGCAGAGAGAACTGTAAAGTTGGGGTGAGGAGCTACATGCTTTGGTTACATTTTCAGCACATTTGATGTTAATTTTGTGGCTTTGACAAGCTATTTTACTTTTCTAGTCTTGTTTTTTGTTTGTTTGTTTGTTTTTGACTGAAGAATAGCAATAATAAAAACACCCTTTCTGCTTTGTTTTCAGGCACATGCCCCTGCTAAAGCTTGAAGATCCCTTTGTATTCTGATCACATTGGGGTGAAGCAAGATGCCTTTCTATAGGCTTAGCACAGTAATCTTGAGTTTGGCCACAGTTTTAAGAGAGCATTAATGCGTAGGATGGCAGGCTCATATTTCCTTCATTCATACCTTCTCACAGCCTTTCAAGAAGTAGAGAGGCCATTATTTTTGCAACTTACTTCAAACTCATGGGTCCTGCCCAGGCATGGTGGCTCACATCTGTAATCCCAGCACTTTGGGAGGCTTAGGTGGGCTGGCCATGAGGTCAGGAGATTGAGACCATCCTGGCTAATACAGTGAAACCCCATCTACTAGAAATACAAAAAGTTAGGCAAACATGGTGGCACACACCTGTAGTCCCAGCGACTTTGGAGGCTGAGGCAGGAGAATCCCTTTAACTAGGGTAGTAAAAGTTACAGTGAGCTGAGATCACACCATTGGACTCCAGCCTGGGTGACAGAGTGGACTCCATTTCAAAAAAAAAAGTAGTCATGGGTCCTGAAGACCTGATTTCTCTTTACCTGACTAAGCCTCCCAAGTAGCTGGGATTATAGGCTCATACAATCACGTCTGGCCTTTTTCTGTAATTTTAGGAGAGACGGGGTTTTTTCATGTTGACCAGACTACTCAATTCCTGACCTCAGATGATCCATCCTCTTCAGCCTCACAAAGTGCTGAAATTGCAGGCATGAGCCATTGCGCCTGGCCTGTGTACCTGGATTTTGTTTATACTGTGATGCTCCCCCACTCCACCCCACCCACTGCTAATTCAATTTACTTAGTATCCTTTTATTTTTCCTAGGTCCCCTTTGGGGATTACTATTAAATAATTTGAGAAAAAAAGCAGTACGACACACCCAACAAAACTTTCATTAATTAATTAAGTCAGTTACATTCACTTAGTATCAGGTGTATTCTTCTGTGAATATATTTGGACTGAGATCCCTCCTCCCAGGATGCCAGTTATGGTTTTATGCTGACCTAACCCCCCAGTCCCCAAGTAAGAACATATGTAATAAGACACTGAAACTATAGCTAAAGTGGGGTGTTTTTTCATGAAGCATTAGATGAGTTGGGAAAACAAAAATACTTTTAAAACAGTTTTCATTAGATATACATATTTTCTTCAAACCTTAGTTATTTTTCTCCTGGCTTCTTTTCAACTAAAGCAAAAAGTAATTACAGGTTTGCTAATACCTGTGCTGAATTCTACCTGCAAAGCAATGCTAAGCTGCACAGTCCCAAAGTCCCCATGCTGGGCCGCCTTAGTCAGAAACATCCTGAGAGGTCCTGCTGTCTAGCAGGAAACGCACCCAGAACAAATTAGGAGAGTATCTGCCATGATGCCTCCCAGCTTCGCCAGGAGCCAACTGGGTTTCAGGTGGCTGGCGGGTAATTTATTCGAGCCAGTCAAGGAATGTGCCACACTCTGAGATTGAAATATAAGTTCTTTATTATGCTGGTGACTGAGAGGTGGCTAACGTCCAAAATTTTCTCTTCCCCTAAGAATAAGTTAGGTGATCCTTTATACCCTAGTTTTGAAGGGGAGGGGGAACCCAGCTGAAGTAAATTTTTCACAAATGCAGAGTAAGCAAAAAAGTTAAAAGATAAACTGGTACCTGAGAAATAAAATAGTGCCAGATGTGAAGGGCAAAGTTGTCATGAAAGACATACAACTTATAGATGATGGGGGCTCTAGGCACTCGACAGCACCTGCATTCCCAGGCTCTGCTGATACCACTTAACTCAACCTCTTATCAACAAATGCATTCCTGGAGGTGCTCAGTGTTAGCCTGCCCCAGTTACATACTACACAGTTACATACTTAATGGTGGTAAAATAACTAAAATGAAGAAGATAAGATGGAGTCTGTCCAGCTCAAGGAGCTAACATAAAGTATGAACAAATTTTAGTCTGAGAGTTGTTTTAGCTGTCAAAAAGCAGGTTATCACATTCTCCTCTTGTGTTTTTGGGGATTCAAATCACTGATTTCTCTGTTACAGCAAAGGGGTTATATTGGGTTCCAAGATACATAAGTTTGACAGAAGCTATGTGCTGTTTTAAAAAATTAATAAACCAAGTTAATTGACAGGACCCAAAAGTTAACCCCAACAAGAGGAGGAGAAGAGGTCCTGCTAACCCAGTTATTAAGGTACTCAACCAAGGGTTCCAGTTAAACATGCTCTGGTACCATGGGGTGTTACGTTCCCGTCGGTGTCTGTATAAATTTTCTCAAAACTTCTGAAGAGCATCCTTTATGACTTCAGACTGGTTAGCATAAAAACAACAGCTTTCCCTTACCCCCTGGCACATAAACCCCCTTGGGAGAGAAACACTAGGTCCAGACCAACAAAGTTTTGAAGAACAACTTCAGCTAAGGAGTCTAACAGCATGCAGTGTATTTACAGCTTATTAGAGATTACTTAAATCAGCATCTACTTGTTGGATGAGGAACCCTAGTCCCACTTTTCCTCAGACTAATACTGCTGCGCCAGTTGCTGCTGACCCAGCCAAACTAAGGCCAGCCAAAAGGGGCATTAGGAGTGGGGCACCCTGGGGAATCCTGGGGTACAGTTCAGGAGGGTCAATGAGAAGCTGTCCCTCTGGTCTGCTGCACACATAAACCTGAGGAAGCACATGAACTAGCATGCATAGGAGGGGTCCAGGTTCAGTCCTGTTAATGCAGTGGGTGGAGCCTGAGGTGCAAGTTAGCCAAGTGTTATTTGGTGCCTGGTAGGAGACTGATGTAGTTAGGGAAGTAAGTAGAGACCAATTTCAGGTGCCCTGGAAAGGAGAAGCAGATACGTTATACCCCTTACTGACTAGGCAGGATTTTTCTAAAACATCCCCTAATGTAAGGGAGCAAGGATGAGCAAGACATGAAAGAGGGCCAGTATTCAACTTGAAGTGGACTCCCAATCCAACATAATATGGAGGTTTTGCCTTCAGGCATAACTAACAGTCTTGAGCCAGTTTAGGCTGAGTAATATTAAGGAGGTGATGTACTCCCCCTAAGATGGACAGTAAGCTGGGTTGGAGGTGTTGGGGTTGCAGCCAGAGTTGGGGAGCCTGGACTGGCAATGGGACAGTTGGGCCAAAGGGGCTGACCTTATCTGGGTGTGGGCAGAACATAGGGTCTCCTAAATCAGTTAAGGAAACAATGGGTTTGGGGGGGCTCCAGGGTATCAGGACCCTCTTCTGAATGGTAAACATAGTTCCAAAATCAAACCCTTCAATATAGAGTTGCAGTCCCCAGGTCATACCATAGTGCTATTGAACCGAGTTAGGGTTATGGACAGTTATACCAATGGGATTACAGTCTCCCATAGTACATGGTCTAGGATGAGAGGTCCGGGCTAATGGAAAGCATTAGGGACCGAGTCGCCCCCACCACCCCGGGTATGTAGCCAAGGTTACACATGACCAAAAAGGGCAGAAAAACTCATAAATGTCCCGGCAGGCAGCATCAGGGTGGTCTCCAGGACAGAGGTAGAAATCCACTCGTTGGAGTCCCTTTGCAGCACTCCTTGAGCCGCCACATTCACTTTGACTTCCAGTGTGCCTGAACCCTGCAGCAAGGTCAACAAGTTCCTATCCTGTCCACAGGGACACACTTAGCTGGTCCTCGAGGGAATAGCTAGGCTTTTGGAACAAAACACATAAATCGATTGAAAAAGAAACTTCATCTGAGGTATTTTCTTTTCCGTTGGTGTTCAGAAGCACTCTGTCTGTTGCAAAAGAATTAAGGAGAAAAGAGTAGGAGGGGGCTGAGGGCTAAATGACTGGGAACAGACAAGAAAAGTAGACAAAAAGAGCTAGTTTCATGGCTGCACCTGACTCAGGTGCAGTCTTAAGGGGCTTGACCTGGGCTTGGGGACCCATGTTTCTTGCTGTGTCCTGTTGACCTTCTTGATGCCAGAATAATAAATCCAGCCAAGAATACCGTCCAACTTTGGGGCCGTGGGTGTAGCAGTGATGACAGTATGAGGTCCTTTCCAAGCAGGAACAAGACCTTCCTTCAGGAACTTTTTGAAGTATATCAGGTCACCTTGATGGAAAAGGTGGCAGGATTCTATTGAGCTGGATTAGGGTGTGCTTCCCAGACAAGTGACTGGATAATATCTTGAACCTGTTGGAGAGACTGCAAGTACTGTAACAAAGTAGCTTGGGATATTTCTGTCAATCAGGTATCCCTTAATTTCAGCAAAACAGGTGGGGCCCTCCCATACATAACCTCAAAAGGAGTGAATCCTGCCCTGGAAGGAATGCACCTGACCCTAATAAGGCTAAAGGAAGGAGCTTTATCCAATTTTCACTGGCCTCCAGCATTAATTACGTAAGAGTACTTTTTAAGCTTCAATTTATGCATTCTACCGTCCAGAGCTCTGGGGCAGGTAAGCAAAATGGAGCTTCCACTGAAAATATTTTTTTATTACATTTTAGGTTTGGGGTACATGTGAAGAATAGGCAAGATAGTTGCATAGGTACACAGGTGGAACTGTGATTTGCTGCCTTCCTCCCCTTCACCCACATCTGGCATTTCTCCCCATGCTATCTCTCCCCAACTCCCACCCCTGCTGTCCCTCCCCTATTCCGCCAAACAGACCCCAGTGTATAATGCTCCCCTCCCTGTGTCCATGTGTTCTCATTGTTCAACACCTGCATATGAGACATTGCGGTATTTCACTTTCTGTCCTTGTGTCAGTTTGCTGAGAATGATGTACTCCAGGTTCATCCATGTCCCTACAAAAAACACAAACTCATCATTTTTGATGGCTGCATAATATTCCATGGTGTGTATGTGCCACATTTTCCCAGTCCAGTCTATCATTGATGGGCATTTGGGTTGGTTCCAGGTCATTGATATTGTAAACAGTGCTGCAATGAACATTTGTGTGCATGTGTCTTTATAGTAGAACGATTTATAATCCTTTGGATATATACCCAGTAACGAAATTGCTGGGTCAAATGGAATTTCTCTTTCTAGGTCCTTGAGGACTCACTACACTGTCTTCCACAATGGTTGAACTAATTTAGACTGCCACCAGCAGTGGAAAATATTTCTATTTCTCCACATCCTCTCCAGTATCTGTTGTCTCCAGATTTTTTAATGATTACCATTCTAACTGGTGTGAGATGGTATCTTAATTTAGTTTTGATTTGCATTTCTCTAATGGCCAGTGATGATGAGCATTTTTTCATGTTTGTTGGCCTCATGTATGTCTTCCTTTGTAAAGCATCTGTTCATATCCTTTGCCCATTTTTAAATGAAACTTTTTGTTTTTTTCTCGTAAATCTGTTTTAGTTCTTTGTAAATTCTGGATATCAACCCTTTATCAGATGGGTAAACTGCAAACATTTTTTCCCATTCTTTTGGTTGCCAATTAACTAATGACTGTTTCTTTTGCCATGCAGAAGCTGGGGAGTTTGATTAGGTCCCATTTGTCTATTTTGGCTTTTGTTGCCAATGCCTTTGGTGTTTTGGTCATGAAGTCCTTGCCTATGCCTATGTCCTGAATGGTTTTGCCTAGATTTTCTTCTCGGGTTTTTATGGTGTCAGGTCTTATGTTTAAGTCTTTAATCCATCTGGAGTTAATTTTAGTGTAAGGTGTCAGAAAGAAGTCGTTTCTGCTTTCTGCACACGGCTAGCCAGTTTTCCCAACATAATTTATTAAACAGGGAATTTTTTCCATATTGCTTGTTTTTGTCAGGTTTATCCAATATTGTATGGTAGTAGATATGTTGTGTTGCCTCTGATGCCTCTGTTTTGTTCCGTTGGTGTATATCTGTTTTGGTAGCATTACCATGCTGTTTCGATTACTGTAAAGAATCTGAAAAAGAAAAAGAAAAGAAATAAGACAGATCAGTGTGTACAATTGTAAAAAACAAGGTGCCAGATGACTCCACCCCCCACCCTGCCTTTCTTTATGATGTAATGTTTCTCGCTTATCAACAAGGCTGGAACCTCACGATTTGCTTGTCTCAGCCTTCCAAAGTGCTGGGAATACAGGCATGAGCCCCCGAGCCCAACCTAAGTTTTGTTTTCATTTTAAAGACAAAGTTTCACCATGTTGGTCAGGCCAGCCTCGAACCCACAAATTTGGATGATTTCCCTGTTTTGGTCTTCAAAGAACTTGGATGACAGCCTCACATGAGCCACCGTGCCCAGCCAGCCAACTTTATTGTTAAAAAAGAAATCAGAGATACTGGGCTGGGCACTGTGACTCATGCCAGCAATCCTAGCACTTTGGGAGGCCGAGGTGTTAGCGTCACCTGAGGTCACGAGTTGGAGGTCAGCCAGGGCATCCCGGTGAAAACCCACCTCATTTTAAAAAAGAGAAAAAGAAGAAAATGAAATCAGAAAGATCAGAGAGTACAATTGTAAAATACGAGGTGCTGGATGACTCCACCCGCCTCTGCACCTTTCTCTAAGACGTTGTGTTTCCCTCGTCACCCAGGGTGGAGTGCAACTGTGCAACCTTGGCTTATTGCAACATCTGCCTCCTCGGTTCAAGTGACTGTCCTGCCGCACCCTCCAAAATAGCTGTGGTTGTAGGTGTCCAAACCACCACGTCCAGTGAACTTTTTTTTCCTGAGGTCTTTTTTATACCTCAAATCTATCTTTATTTGATTTCTACAAAACAGCCACAATGGCAAAAAAAAAAATACAGAACACTGCACACATTTGCATGTCATTCTTGTGCAGTGGCCATGCTGGCCTTCTGTGTATCATCCCAATTTTAGTGTAGGTGCTGCCAAAGCGAGCACATTCCATGCCCGGCTCAGCGTTTTTATTTTTCTCTCTTTTTATGTTTTTTATAGGGAGTGGGTTGCACTGTGTCTTTCAAGACCAGTCTCGAACCTGTGACCTCACGATTTGCTCGCCTCAGCCTTCCAAAGTGCTGGATTACAGGCGTGACCTGCCCAGCGCAGCCTAAGTTTTGTCTTCATTTTAAAGACATGGTTTCACCATGTTGGTCGAGCCACTCTTTACCCCCCAACCTCGGGTGATCCGCCCGCCTTGGTCTTCAAAGCACTTGGATGACAGGCTCAGGTGAGCCACCATGCCTGGCCAGCCGACTTCATTGTTAAAAAGAAAATCAGAGCGACTCTGGCGGGCGCTGTGACTCACACCAGCAATCCTAGCACTTTGGGAGGACGAGGTGGGCAGGTCACCTGAGGTCACGAGTTCCAGATCAGCCTGGGCAACCCTGTGAAAACCCACCTCATTTAAAAAAAAGAGAAAAAGAAAAAGAAATCAGACAGATCAGTGTGTACAATTCTACAAAATGAGGTGCCAGATGACTTCACCCCCTGCCCCATCTTTCTTTATGACCTAGTGTTTCCCTCTTGTCACACAGGCTGGAGTGCAACGGTCTGATCTTGGCTTATTGCAACATCTGCCTACTCGGTTTAAGCGATTGTCCTGCCACAGCCTCCCAAGTAGCTGGGGTTGCAGGTGTCCACACCACCACGTCCAGCTAACTTTGTTTTTTTGTTGTTTTTCTGTTTTTCTACCTCAAATCTATCTGTATTTGATTTCTGCAAAACAGCCACAATGGCAAAATAATACAGAACGCTGCACAGCTTTGCATGTCAACCCTTCGCAGAAGCTATGCCGGCCTTTCTGTGTATCGTCCCAATTTTAGTGTAGGTGCTACTGAAGCGAGCACATGCCATGCCCAGCTCAGCTTTTTTATTTTTATGTTTTTATGTTTTTTATAGAAAGTGGGTTGCGTTGTGTCATTCAAGGCCAGTCTCGAACCTGTGACCTCACAATCTGCTCGCCTCAGCCTTCCAAAGTGCTGGGATTACAGGCGTGAGCCGCTGAGCCCAACCTAAGTTTTGCTTTTGTTTTTAAGACAGGGTTTCACCATGTTGGTCAGGCTGGTCTTGAACACGCAACCTCAGGTGATCCACCCTCTTGGTCTTCAAAGCGCTTGGATGAAAGGCTCACGTGAACCACTGTGCCTGGCCGGCCAAATTTATTGCTAAAAAAGAAATCAGAGAGACTGGGCCGGGTGATGTGACTCATGCCAGCAATCCTAGCATTTTGGGAGGCCAAGGTGGGTGGGTCACCTGAGCTCATAAGTTTGGTGTCAGCCTGGGCAACCCTGTTAAAACCCACCTTATTTTAGAAAAAGAGAAAAAGAAAAAGAAAAGAAATCAGACAGATCAGTGTGTACAATTGTAAAAAAACAAGTTGCCAGATGACTCCACCCCCCCACCCCGCCTTTCCTTATGACTTAGTGTTTTCCTCTTGTCACCCAGGCTAAAGTGCAATGGTGCAATCTTGACTTATTGCAACATCAGCCTCCTCAGTTAAAGTGATTGTCCTGCCACAGCCTCCCAAGTAGCTGGGGTGGCAGGTGTCCACACCACCATGTTCAGCTAACTTTCTGGGTTTTATTGTGTTTTTTTTTTTTTTGGACCTCAAATCTATCTGTACTTGATTTCTACAAAACAACCACAATGGCAAAAAAAATAGAGAATGCTGTATACCTTTGTGTGTCATGCTTGCATGGAGGCCAGGCCGGCCTTCTGTTTATCATCCCAATTTTAATGTATCTGTTTCCAAAGCGAGCACATGCCATGCGTGGCTCAGCTTTTTGATTTTTTTGTTTTTATATTTTTTATAGAAGGCGGGTTGCACTGTTTCGTTCAAGACCAGTCTCGAACCTGTGATCTCACAATCCCATCACCTCAGCCTTCCAAAGTGCTGCAATTACAGGCTTCAGCCACCGAACACAACCTAAGTTTGTTTTCATTTCAAAGACAGGGCTTCACCATGTTGGTCAGGCCGGTCTTGAACCCACAACCTCGGGTGATCCATCCATTTTGGTCTTCAAAATGCTTAGATGACAGGCTCATGTGAGCCATCATGATGGGCCGGCTGACTTTATTGTTAAAAAAGAAATCAAAGAGACTGGGCTGGGCACTGTGAGTCACGCCAGGAATCCTAGCACTTTGGGAGGCCGAGGTGGGCGAATCACCTGAGGTCATGAGTTCAAGGTCAGCCTGGGCATCCCAGTGAAAAAAAAACTCACCTCATTTAAAATAAAGAGAAAGATTGGGAGCAACGGGAAGATAGCGCAGTAGGAGCAACTCAGAATTGCAGCTTTCAGTGAAGGTGCATAGGGTGACTCCAAGCCACATTTTTAGACGGATCTTTGTTGTCCAAAGAATGGGGAAATTCCCAGGTGTAGGAGAGACACAGGACGCCAGCACAGCTATTTCAGCTGGTGCGGCCATTTTGGCCAGTGCCGCAGTGCAGCGGCACTCCACAAAAAATGCACCAGTCTGGGTGCCCTGTTAAACTGGCAATCTGAGATTTGGGAGGGCAGTTTAGCATATCCATCTGATTAAATGGGACTTGGAAAGTGAGCCAGACCAGAAGATTTCTGGAAAGCGACATATGAGCTGGTGAAGTGGGTCGCTTCATGGAAGATCATGCAGATCCCAGTGCCCTATCAGCAGGTGACTGAAACATCTGGGAGTCAACCGTTCAACTTAAAAAAAAAGGGTTCTGAGGCAGGGAACCAGGTGATCAGGCTTGGCGGGTCCCATCCCCACAGGGACAAAATGGCGATTTGATGCACTCGGGGTTGAGTTTCACTCTGAACACAGCTGAACCCAGGACAGTGCAGCTCAGTGGGGGAGGGGCATCTGCCATTACCTAAGCATTTTGCCCCTACTGAGGTACATTCCCATTGCTGATGCAGCCTGCCATTGCCAAGGCAACCCGCCATAACAGAGAGACTCTGCACAATACAGAGGCACCCATATAAACAGAACTACAGGGAATTACACTCAGCAGCAGGGCGGAGCCCACAGCAACAGGGCACAGCACACGGCAACAGGATGGAGCCCAGGACAGTAGGGCGGAGCCCACGGCAACAGGGCAGAGTTCACGAGACCAGAAAAGAGCCAAAAACAGCAGGGCAGAGCCCACGGCAACAGGGTGGACCCCACGGCAGCTGGGTGGAGACTTGGCAGGCAAATAGTGACTAGGCTGCCTCCTAGCTGGGCAGGACAGTTCAATGGATACTCATAAAGAAAGCCCTAACTCCCCGGGACAGAGCATATGAGAAAAAATAAGGATTTTATAAGTTCTGCTGCAGCAGACTTAAAAGTCTGTGCCTAACAGGCCTGAATAAACAACAGAGCTCATAGCTCAGCACTTGAGCTCCTATAAAGTACACACCATCTTCTCAAGCAGCTCCCTGACCCCCGTATATCCAAAGAGTCACCTAAAAAAGGAATGATCAGATTGACATTTGGTGGGCATCATTCCGGGACAAAGATAGCAGAAGAAGAAACTGGTAGCATCCCTCACTGTTCCGCAGCTGCTACAGGTGTACCCCAGACAAGCAGGGCCTGGAGTGTACCTCAGCAGTTGTACAGCAGAGGGGCTAGACTTTTAGAAGGAAAACTAAGTAACAGAAATACTTCATCATCAACAATCTGGACGTCCACTCAGAGGCCCAATCGAAAAGTCAGCAACTACTCAGACGACAGGTGGATAAACCCACAGAGATTGGAATAAACCAAAGCAAACAGAAGAAAAACACCCGAAATCAAAACACCTCGCCTCCCACAAAGAACCAAAACTCCTCCCCAGAAAAGGAAAAAAGCTGGACGGAGAATGAGTGTAATGAAATGACAGAATCAGACTTCAGAAGGTGGGTAATGAGAAACTTCCATGAGCTAAAAAAAAATCATGTTCTAAATCAATGCAAAGAAACTAAGAACCTTGAAAAAAGATTTGAAAAAAGATTTGAGAAAATGATAAAAAGAATGAACAACTTAGAGAGAAATATGAATGAATTGAAGGAGCTGAAAAACACAACGTGAGAACTTCATGAAGCATGCACAAGTTTCAACAGCTGAATTGATCAAGCAGAAGAAAGAATATCAGAAGTCGAAGATCAACTCAATGAAATAAAAGGAGAAACCAAGATTAGAGAAAAAAGCATAAAAAGGAATGAACAAAGTCTCCAAGAAATGTGGGACTATGTGAAGAGACCTAACCTGTATTTGATAGGTGTACCAGAATGTGACGAAGAGAATGAATCCAAGCTGGAAAATACTGCTCAGGATATTATCCAGAAAAATTTCCCCAACCTAGCAAGGGAGGCCAATATTCAACTCCAGGAAATAGAGAACATCACAAAGATATTCCGCAAGAAGAGCAACCCCAAGGCACACAATCATCAGATTCAACAGGGTTGAAATGAAGGAGAAAATACTAAGGGCAGCCAGAAAGAAAGGTTGGGTAACCCACAAACGGAAGCCCATCAGACTCACAACAGATCTCTCGGCAGAAACTCTACAAGCCAAAAGAGAGTGGGGGCCTATATTCAACATCCTTAAAGAAAAGAACTTTCAACCCAGAATTTTATATCCAGCCAAACTGAGCTTCATAAGTAAAAGAAAAATAAAATCCTTTGCAATCAAGCAACTACTCAGAGATTTTGTCACCACCAGGTCTGCTTTACAACAACTCCTGAAAGAGGCACTACACATAGAAAGAAACAACCAGTACCAGCCATTCCAAAAACATAACAAATGGTAAACAGCATCAACAAAAGGAAAAATCTGCATCAACTAATGAGCAAAACAACCATCTAGCATCAAAATGACAGTATTAAATTCACACATAACAATATTAATCCTAAATGTAAATGGGCTAAATGCACCCATCAAAAGACACAGACTGTCATATTAGATAAAAAGCCAAAACCCATTAGTGTGCTGTATCCAGGAAACCCACCTCACATGCAAGGATACACAAAGGCTCAAAATACAGGGATGGAGGAAGATTTACCAAGCAAATGGAGAGCAAAAAAAAGCGGGAGTTGCAATTCTCGTCTCTGATAAAATAGACTTTAAAGCAACAAAGATCAAAAGAGACAAAGAAGGTCATTACATAAGGTAGGACCAATACAACCAGAAGAGCAAATGATCTTAAATATATATGGACCCAATAAAAAAGCACCCAGATATATAAGGCAAGTTCTTAATGACTTACAAAGAGACAAACTCCCACACAATAATAGTGGGAGATTTTAACACTCCACTGTCAATATTAGAAAGATCAACCAGACCGAAAATTAACAAGGATATCAAGCGCTTGAACTCAGACCTGGAACAAGCAAACCTGATAGACATTTACAGAACTCTCCACCCCATATCCACAGAATATACATTCTTCTCAGCACAACATCACACCTACTCTAAAATTGACCACATAATTGGAAGTAAAGCACTCTCAGCAAATGCAAAACAACTGAAATCATAACAAACACTCTCTCAGACCATAGTGCAATCAAGTTAGAACTCAGAATCCAGAAACTAACTCAGAACTGCACAGCCTCATGGAAATTGAACAACTGGCTCTTGAATGTTCACTGGATAAACAATAAAATGAAGGCAGAAATAAAGAAGTTCTTTGAAACCAAAGAGAACGAAGACACAACATACCAGAATCTCTGGGACACATTTAAAGCAGTATCTAGAGGAAAATATATAGCAATAAGTGCTCATATGAGAAGAGTGGAGAGATCCAAAATTGACACCCTATCATCTAAATTGAAATAGCTAGAGGAGCAAGATCAAAAAACCTCAAAACCTAGCAAAAGACAGGAAATAACTAAGATTACAGCAAGACTGAAGGAGATAGAGACACGAAAAACCCTTCAAAAAAACAATAAATCCAAGAGCTGGTTTTTCGAAAAGATCAATGAAACAGACAGACCACTAGCCAGAATTATAAAAAAGAAAAGAGAGAACAACCAAATAGATACAATAAAAAACGATAAAGGGGAAATCACCACAGATTCCACAGAAATTCAAACCATCATCAGAGAATATTACAAACAACTCTATGCACACAAACTAGTAAACCTGTAAGAAACAGATAAATTCCTGGACACCTGTGTTTTCCCAAGCCTAAACCAGGAGGAAGCCGAAACTATCAATAGTCCAATAACAAGGTCTGAAGTCGAGGCAGCAATTAAGAGCCTACCACACAAAAAAAGCCCAGGTCCAGATGGGTTCACAGCCGAATTCTACCAGACTCACAAAGAGGAGCTGGTACCATTCCTTCTGAAACTATTCCAAATAATCCAAAAACAGGTAATCCTTCCCAAATCATTTTATGAGACCAACATCATCCTGATACCAAAACCCGGCAGAGACTCAACAAGAAAAGAAAACTTCAGGCCAATATCCATGATGAACATAGATGCAAAAATCTTCAATAAAATACTAGCCAGATGATTGCAACAGCACATCAAAAAACTTATCCATCATGATCAAGTAGTATTTATCCCAGAGATGCAACACTGGGTTCAACATACGCAAGTCTATAAATGTAATTCACCACATAAACAGAACCAGAAACAAAAACCACATATCTCAATTAATGCAGAGAAGGCATTTGACAAAATTCAACAGCACTTTATGTTAAAAACCCTCAATAAACTCGCTATTGATGGAACGTATCTCAAAGTAATAAAAGCTATTTATGACACACCAACAGTCAATATCATACTGAATGGGCAAAAACTGAAAGCATTCCCTTTGAAATCAGGCACTAGACAAGGATGTCCTCTCTCACTACTTCTATTCAATATAGTACTGAAAGTTCTAGCCAGAGCAATCAGGCAAGGAAAACAAATAAAGGTATTCAAATAGGAAAGGTGGAAGCCAAATTGTCTGTATTTGCAGATGACATGATAGTATATCTAGAAGACCCCATCACCTCAGCCCAAAAACTCCTGAAACTGATAAGTAACTTCAGCAAAGTCTCAGGATATAAAATCAATGTGCAAAAATCACAAGCATTCCTATACACCAATAACAGACTAAAAGACAGCCAAATCAAGAACGAACTGTCATTCACAATTGCTACAAAAAGAATAAAATACCCAGGAATACAACTTACAAAGAACGTAAGAGACCTCTTCAAGGAAAACTACAAACCACTGCTCAACAAATTAGGAGAGGACACAAACAGATGGAGAAACATTCCATGTTCATGGTTAGGAAGAATCAATATCGTGAAAATGGCCATACCACCCAAAGTACAGACTCAACGCTATCCCCATCAAGCTACCAATGACCTTCTTCACAGAACTGGAAAAAAACACCTTAAACTTCATATGGAACCAAAAGAGAGCCCGCATAGCCAAGTCAATCCTAAGCAAAAAGAACACAGCGGGAGGCATCACACTACCAGACTTCAAACTATACTACAAGGTTACAGTAACCAAAACAGCATGGTACTGGCAGCAAAACAGAGAAATAGACCAATGGACGAGAACAGAGGCATCGGAGGCAACACAACATATCTACAACCATACAATTTTTAATAATCCTGACAAAAACAAGCCATGGGGAAAGGATTCCGTTTAATTAATGGTGTTGGGAACACTGGTTAGCTATGTGCAGAAAGCAGAAACTGGACCCCTTCCTGACACCTTACACTAAAATTAACTGCAGATGGATTAAAGACTTAAACATAAGACCTGGAACCATAAAAACCCTAGAAGAAAATCTAGGCAAAACCATTCAGGACATAGGAGTAGGCAACGACTTCATGACCAAAACACCAAAAGCATTGGCAACAAAAGCCAAAATAGACAAATGGGACCTAATCAAACTCCACAGCTTCTGCACAGCAAAAGAAACAGTCATGAGAGTGAATTGGCAACCAACAGAATGGGAAAAAAAATTTGCAGTTTACCCATCTGACAAAGGGCTGATATCCAGAATCTACAAAGTACTAAAACGGATTTACAAGAACAAAACAAACAAACCCATCCAAAAATGGGCAAAGGATATGAACAGACACTTTACAAAAGAAGACATACATGAGGCCAACAAACATATGAAAAAATGCTCATCATCACTGGTCATCAGAGAAATGCAAATCAAAACTACATTGAGATTCCATCTCACGTCAGTTAGAATGGCATTCATTAAAAAATCTGGAGACAACAGATGCTGGAGAGAATGTGAAATAGGAACACTTTTACACTGCTGGTGGGAGTGTAAATTAGTTCAAACATTGTGGAAGACAGTGTGGCAATTCCTCAAGGACCTAGATATAGAAATTCCATTTGACCCAGCAATCCCATTACTAGGTATATATCCAAAGGACTATAAATCGTTCTACTATAAGGACACATGCACACGAATGTTCATTGCAGCACTCTTTACAATAGCAAAGACCTGGAATCAACCCAAATGCCCATCAATGATAGGACAGGGAAAATGCAGCACAGATATACACCATGGAATATTATGCAGCAATCAAAAACAATAAATTCGTGTCCTTTGTAGGGACAGGGATGAACCTGGAGAATATTATTCTCAGCAAACTGACACAAGAACAGAAAATGAAATATTGCATGTTCTCATTCATAGGCGGGTGTTGAACAATAAGAACACGTGGACACAGGGAGGGGCGAACTACCCACTGGGGTCTGTTGGGGGGAATGGGAAGAGACAGCAGGGCGTGGGGAGTTGGGGAGAGATAGCATGGGGAGAAATGCCAGATATAGGTAAAGAGGAGGAAGGCAGCAAATCACACTGTCACGTGTGTACCTATGCAACTATCTTGCATGTTCTTCACATGTACCCCAAAACCTAAAATGCAATAAAAGAAAAAAGAGCCCAATGGTGAGATCCTGAATCTTACAATCACCCTCCACAATTAGATTTGTGACAGTCCTATGTGGGTCCTGAGACACTTGGTATGATTACTTATTTTTAGAATCAGCTTATGAACACATTGATGACTGTCATACCTATATCTGGCCAAGAAGAGAGATGTGACTCTCATACCTGGGCATAGGGCAATGGGCACAATCATTGGTTTATACCAGCATGAAGGTCTCAAAGCAGATTGTAACTGCCACTTACACCATATAAAGTCCATGGGTAATACAGAGGGTGTCATAACAAAACCAAGAACACAGGTAAAATTGTGACTTTCCTGTGCACACTCAGTCAACTGTAAACACTGTCACTCTCACACATAGAAACCATCCACTGTTGAGGCTGTGGATCTCACACATGGAGGCAGTGGAAAGTTGGAATTGTTACTCACTTACATGGACCTACTTAACAGGTAGAATAGCAACTCAAAGAGCAGGATTCAGAACACCTATGAGGCTGTGACTCATAGATTCAGAAACATTTTGGAGGCCAGGCTCAGTGGCTCAAGCCTGTAATCCCAGCACTTTGGTAGGCCGAGGTGGGTGGATCACGAGGTCAAGAAATCGAGCCCATCCTGGTCAACATGGTGAAACCTTGTCTCTACTAAAAATACAAAATATTATCTGGGCATGGTGGTGCATGTCTGTAAATCCCAGCTACTCAGGAGGCTGAGGCAGGAGAATTGCCTTAACCCAGGAGGCAGAGGTTGCAGTGAGCCGGAGGCGGAAGTGGCAGTGAGCACCATTGCACTCCAGACTGGGTAACAAGAGCGAAACTCCATCTCAAAAAAAAAAAGAAAAGAAAGAAACATTTTGGATTTGGAGTTGTGGCTCTCTTGCAGGGAGAAAGTTTACCATTAAGATGATGACTCATGTACTTGGACCAAACTCAAATGAGATCTCTTGACTTTAATACCTGAAGTCAAAAATAGGTGGAATTTTCAATCTCATGTCTCAACCTTCTTGCTAGTGTGACTGTGACGTGTGACTGTGACATGTAACTTTGCCCATTGCCTGAGTGATTTGATTATCCCACTTGGGTAAAGCTCAAAAAATAAAATTGTGATATATACCTGGGCTAAACATTTAACTTATTTAACTTTACTGCATAGGGCCTGTCCTCAAGGGAAATTGTGACATATCACTGGACCCATAACCTAGGTTATATAATCTTCCCCTTTTGCCTGGGCCCTGCCAACAGAGACAGTTGTATCATATAACTGGGCAAATCACCTAAGTGGTGTGACTTTATTGCATGGGCTTTGCTGCAGTATGGGTTGTGACATATCACTGGGCTCTATGCATAGACTTTCCTGCCTTGGCCCCTCCAAAAGGAGACATGGTGATGTATCAATAGGCCCATCAACTGGGTATTGTGGCTCTCCTCTCTTACCTGAACCCTGTCCACAGGATGATATATTACTATGCCCTGCATGCACATAATGTGCCTTTCCTGCATGAACCCTGCTCACTGAAGGCATTGGAATGTACTGCTGGGCCCAGTACCCAGGCTTTGTGAATTTTCTGTCACAGCCCTGTCCACAGAGTAGATATTGACATGTTTCTGGTCCAGCATTCAGGTAATCTGATTATCTTTTCTGGTTTATTCACACAGGCTGTTTTGACATATAGTTTCCCCAGCTCACAGGCATTATGATTACCCATATATGAGAACCCAGATAATAAGAATGATTTTTAGGCTCTTAGCTAGACTTTAGGCAGTAGGTAAAGTCCTGGGTTTCCTACTTTTAGAAAGGTCACAGAGATGTATAAAATTTGTGCATATTCTATAAATAGTTTGTGTGCTACAGAGAATGTAGTAACAGGGCTCAGCACACAGGTGAGATTGCAACTCTCACAGGCACACCAAGCCAACAATTAGAATTGTCACTTCCAAACATGAAGGAAGCACACTGGTGAGCTTCTGGACCTCAGGCAGATGCAGTCCACAGGTAAAAGTCTGACTGTCATGTTTACATCTAGAAACAGGTTGAATAGTGACTGAAATCTGGACCCAACTCAGAGGCACAGTGATTAGTTGCATACCTGGACCTAGACAATAAGAGATGTGTTGACTCTCATAGGTAGCCTTAAAGCAATGGGCAAGGTCCTGGGGTTTCTACTCGTGTGAAGGTCATGAAATATTACAAAACTCATGCATAGTGTATGATCCTTTCTGGTGGTACACAGAGTGTCATAACAGATCCCATCATAAAGTAAAAATTGTGATTCTCATAGGTGTACTGAGACAACAGAGAACTGTCATTCCCACACAGTTGAAACTGACTGTCATAGGTGGATTGGGCCACAGGTGGGATGGTGACTTCTTTCTGCACCCAACTCAAAGGCACAGTGAGAACTCTCATATCTGAGCCTAGCCATTAAGAGAGACATTAGCTCTCATTCCTGGGCTTAGGACAATGAGTAAAATCATGAGTTCATACCAGCATGTAGATCTAAGTGTGGATTGTGACTTTCAGGCATACCATAGAAAGTCCTCAGGTGGCACCAAGAGTGTGATAACACGGCCCGGTGCACAGGGGAGATAGTGACCCTCATATGCAAACACAGTTTACAGTAAGGATTTTCACCCTCTTAAATAGTCACAGCCCATTGTTGAGGTTCTGAATCTCACACTCAGAGGCAATTAAAAGTTGGAATTGTGAGTCTCATTCATGGATCAGGTCCACAGATGAGATGATGACTCTCAAACTGAGATTTATCACACCTCTGAGGCTGTGACTCTATTACAAGGACACAATCTGAAGATTGAATTGAGACTCTCAGGCACAAATTCAGCCCAATATCTAGATTCTGACTTGCATATTTGGGCTGAACACACAAGAGGTGTTGATTGTTATTCCTAGAGTTGGACATGTTTGAGATTGTTTATCTCATCCCTGGACTTTTATGAAGGTGTGATTGTGACAGATGCTTTTATCCATACACTGAGCAATTTTAGTTTTCTGCCTGGGCCCAGCCCACAAATAAAAATGAGACATATACGAAGGCCAAGCAACAAGGTAATATGACTGTCCCCATCTGCCTGGACCCATCACATTAGAAATGATTGCTATGTATTTGTGAATGCAATACCGTGGTGATGTGACTCTCCTCTTGTGCCAAGGCTTTGAGCACAGAGAAGACTCCAACGTATCACTGAGATGAGCACCTAGGTGATATGCTTGTTCTGCTTTAATTCTTTCCAGAGGAAACATTATAAAATATTTCCTTGTCAATCACCTAGGTGAAGTGACTCTTCTCTTCCTCCAGTGTCTCAGCCTCAGAACATGTGACATACTGCTGGACACAGCACCTAGATAATTTGCATCTTCTCTGCTCCCTGATCTTTGCTAATAGTGGGGATTGTGAACTATTGCTTAACCCAGCACTTAAAATTTTGTGACTCATTTCTTTTGCTGAGTCCTGAAAACAGTGGGAATTGCAATATACTGTGGAACCAGAAACTAGGTGATGTGACTCTCCTCTCTTTCCTGGGCCCTGCCCACATTGGGTATTGTTACATATTGCTGAGCTCATCATCTAAGTAATGTTATTGTTCTCTTCTGCTTGGTACCTGTCCACATGAAGGATTGTGGCATATCACTAGGCCCAGAACCCAGCTGATATGACTCTTCCTCCTTGATCCTGCTAATAGTGAGGATTGACATATTTCTGTCCTAGTATCCAGGTGATGTGACTCTTCTGCCTGGTCCCTGCCTACAGGTGTAATTGTGACATACGCCTGGACTCAACTCACCAGTACTTACAATCATACCTGAACCCAGCAAATAGGAAAGATATTAAAACTCTTTGCTAGGCTTAGGGCAATGGGTAAGGTCTCAGTGTTTCTTCTATGAAAGTCAGAGAAAATTACAATAGTCATGCATATTTTACAAGGCTTTCCACTGGTACAGAGAGTGTCATAACAGGGCTCAGCACAGAGGTGAGACTGTGACTCTCATATGCACACCCAGCCAACAGTTAGGATTTTAACGTACACACATGTTAAGGTCCCAAATCCCACATATAAATGGAGTTTTCAGTTAGAATTGTGACTTACATGGGGATCCAGCCACAGGTAGGATGGTGACTCACTTCTGAATGCAGCTGACAGGCACAGTAATGACCCTCATTCCTGGATGCAGCAAATCAGAGAGGTTGACTCTCAAACCTGGGCATAGGGCAACAGATAAAATCATGGGGCACACCAGCACAAAATTCTCAGAACAGATTGTGACTCTCATGCTATCATATAAAGCCTTTGGGTGATAACAGAAAATGTCCTAACAGTGCCAATCACACAGGTCAGATTGTGATTGTTAAATGCACACCCACCCAAAAGTAAGCGTTGTGACTCTCCCACATGGACATAGCTCACCTTTGAGATTCTCAATCTGATACCCAGAGGCAGTTCAAAGTTAAAATAATGACTATGATATATGGATACCATGCACAGGTGGAGTGGTGACTCTAGACCAGAATACAGCACACCCGGTACCCTGTTACTGTCATATCAGAACAGAGTCCATAGGTGGGGTTGGAACTCTCATGCACAGATCCAATTTACTATTGAGATGATGAGTCCCATAATTGCATGTAATTCACAGGAGACATTGACTCCCATACCTGTAGCTGGGACATGTGCAGAATAATAAATCTAACCACTGGACCTTCTTGCATGTATGATTTTTATATATACATTTGCCTAGCACTTGAGGAATTCCACTTACCTGTGTAGGCCAAGCCTACACAGTGACATTAATTAAATCAAGCAACTAGGTGATATAACTCTCCTTCCTGGGTACTGCCCTCCAGGGATATTTTCAAATATTTCTGGGTCCAGTACATTAGTGATGTATTCATTTTCTCCTGCCTGATTCCTGTACACTGGGAGCATTGTGACATATCACTGGGCCCAACACCTAGATAATACAACTCTCCTTTCATGTCTAGACCCTGCCCATTTTATAGATTGTGACATAGCACTGAGCATGGTACCCAGGTGAAGTAAATATTCTTTTCTGTTTGGGTTTTGCATACAGGGGGCATGGTGACATAACATAGTACCCAACATTAAGGTGACTTTACTTCATGGGTAATGTCTAAAGAGAGAGCATTGTGACATAATCTCTGGACCTAGCACCTAGATGATGTGACCCCTTTTTGCCTGCACCCTTCATATAGGAGGAATTATGACCTATTGCTGAGTCTAGCACCTGGGTGCTGTGACTCTTCTGCCTGAGCCTCATCCTTGCTCTCGGCTAACAGAGATGAGGATGACTTTTGTACCTTAACTTGGCCAACAGGAAAGATAGTAACTTTCATAGCCAAGATTAGGGCAACCAGTAAGGCCCTTAGTTTCCTAATTGTATAAATATCAGAAAGGATTACATCACTCACGCGTACTATATGAAGCACTCGAGTGGTACAGAGAGCATCATGGCAGAGCTCAGCACATAGTTGAGATTGTGACTCTCATGTGACACCCAGGCCACAGTAGTAACTGTCACTCTCTCACATCGACAGAATCTGCTAGTAAAATTCTGAGCCTGAATTGTGACTACAGTCCACAGTTGGAATTGTGATGATCATAAGTGAATATGGCCACACTTCCCATGTTGACTCATTGATGGACTCAGATCACAGGAACAGTGATAACTCTCATACCTGGATCCAGCCAATAAGAGAGATGTTTAATCTAATGCCTGATTATAGGGCAATGGGTAAGGTTGTGAATCCATATAGGCATGAAGGTCTCAGAGCAGACTGTGACTCTCAGGTTTATATTTTAAAGCCCTTGAGTTGTACAGTGTGTCATAATAAGGCCCAGCACACCAATGAGACTGTGATTCTTGTATGCACACCCAGCTGAAAGTAAGAATTGTCACCCTCCCACTTGAATACAGCACACTGTTGACATTCTAAATCTCAGAGCTGGAGGCAGTCAAAATTTGGAATTGTGTCTCAGACAAGAATCCAGTCCACGAGTGAGTTAGTGACTCTGACCTGGATTTAACACAACTGTGAGGCTGTGAGTTCCCTACTGGGATACAGTCTGCTGGTGAGATTGAGGTTCCACGCACATACCCAGTCCACACTGAGTTTGTGACTCATGTACTAGGACCCAACACACAGATGTTGACTCTCATACCTAGAGCTGGGACATATACAGGATTGTCAGTCTCATCTCTGCACCTTCCCACAAATGTGATTATGACATATGCCTTTGCCCAGTCCCTTAATAATTTGACTTTCCTGCCCATGCCCAGCCCCAAACTGAAATTGTGACCTATCCCCAGGTCAAGCACCTAAATGCTGTGACTTTCTTCTTTTGCCTGGAAGCTACAAACAGAAATGATTGTGATATATTACTAAGACCAGCCATCATAGGTTATATGATTCTTCCTCTGGGGACATTGTGACATATTCCTCCCTGTAATATGGGACATTGTGACATTCCTCCCTGTTCCTACAGGGAGACTGTGACATATCTCTGGGAATGTCCTTAACTAGATTAAGAAACTCCCCACTCATCCCTGGGTCATTTCCCCAGGTGGGATTATGACATATCACTGAACCCAGAACCTAGGTGATCAGATTCTCCTCTACTGCCTGGACCCCATCCACAGTATGAATGGTAATATATTGCCAAGCCCAGCAACTAGATGATATCACTTTCCTCTCCTACCTGCAGTCTGCTCAGTGGGAAAGTTACTTATCTCTAGGCCTTGCACCTATGTAATGTGACTCTCTCCTCCTCTTTGGGCCCTCCCCAGAGTGGGAAATGTGACATGTCACTGGGCTCATGACCTAGGTAATGTAATGCTTCTCCCATTTCTTGACCTACCCACAGTGAGTATTGTGACATATTACCGTGTTCAACAGCTAAATGATGTGACTCTTTTCACCTGACTGAGTACTGGTCTTAGGGGTCACTGTGACATACAACTTGGCCTTGAATCCAGATGATTTAACTCTCCTACCCAAGCTCTGCCTATGGAGAATAGTGTGACATGTCTCCACATCCATCATCTACATGATGTGACTCCTATCTGGTTCTGGCTCACAGAAGAGAATGTAATCTATCACTGGAGCCAGCACCTAGGTAATATATCCCAGTGTTTTTCCTAGGCCTTGCTTATAGGGTAAATTGTGACATGTATTTGGAGGTATCACCTAGGTAATATAACTCCCTTTCATGCCTGAGCAATGCTCAAGGGGAGATTGTGACATGTTGCTGAGCCCAGGACCCAGGTGATGTTACTCTCCTGCCTGGCCTTGGCTGCCCACAAAAGGCATTGTGATATGTCTTTGTGCTCATCACACAAGTAATGGGATGCTTTTTACCACCAGAGCTCTGTTCCTAGCGAAAATTGTGACATATCACTGTATGAAGCATGTAGGTAAGGTGACTTTTCTGCCTCTTCCCTACAAATAGGAAAATTGTGACATATCACTGAACCCAGAACCTAGGTGATGTGACTTTTTTTCTGTGCCTTACATTAAAAAACTAAAAATAGAACTAGGTGAGATGACTCTCCTCTACGACCTGAACCTTGCCCAAAAGGGACATTGTGACATATCTCTGGCCCCATCACCTGGATGAAGTGGATATCCTCTTCTGAATAGGTGCTGCCCATACTGTGATTGCTACAAAACCCTGGGCCCAGCACTCAAGTGGTTTGACTCTGCTGCATGGACTCTGCCTACAGAGGGCAGTGTGATACATGCATGGGCCCATAGACTAAAAATGTGATTTTCTCTATCAGTCTGTTCTCATACTGATAATAAAGTCATACTCAAGACTAGGTAATTTAAAAAAGAAATAGGTTTAATGGACTCACAGTTCCACATGGTTGTGAAGGCCTCACAATAATGGTAACAGATGAAGGAAGAGCAAAAAGGCATCCTACATGTTGGCAGGCACAAAGGCCTATGCAGGGGAACTCCCCTTCATAAAACCATTAGGTCTCATGAGACTTATCCACTACCCCAAGAACAGTATAGGAGAAACACCTCCATAATTCAATTATATTTGCCTGGCCTTGCTCTTGATACATGGGGATTATTAAAATGGCCCTGTTCGTAGGAGAGATTTTGACACATCACTGAACGCAGCATCCTGGTGATTGAATTCTCCTGGGCCCTGCCCTCAAAGAGAATGGTGATATGTCACTGGGCTCAGTACTCAGGTGATGTGACCTCCCTCTCTACTTGGACTCTGTCCTCAATGAGAATGGTAAGATATCACTGAGACCAGCACTTAGGTAATGTGATTTTCAGCTTCTATCAGGGCCCTGTTTAGAAGGGGCTAGGTGATATAATGTGGGGACAATCTCTTGGGTGATGTGACTCTTCTGCATTGGCCTAACATAAAGGAGAATTTGTGACATATCTCTGGGCCTATCACCTAGGTGATGTGACCTTCCTTACCTGCTTGTGCTCTGCCCACAAGATTTCCATGTATCTCTGGGCCCAGCACCTAGGTAATGAGACTCTTCTGCCTAACCACTGCTTTCACCAGCCTTTGTGACATATTTCTAGGCCCAAAACACAATGATGTGACTTCCATTTCTGCTCAGTCCCTAAACAAGGGGAGCACTCTGACATATCACCAGCCCATCACCTAGATGATGTCATTCTTTTGCTCAGGCCTTGCCCACAGAATAAATAATGATATATTGCTAGGCATAGCACCTAGGTGATGTCATATTTCTGCTCTGGCCTGTACCACAGAGGGCATTGTGACATATTTGAGAACTTAGTGCTCATGACATGTTACCCTGGGGCCAGGGCTGAGTCCACAGGTGGACTGTGACATACTCCCTGCATGGCACCTAGGTGACATGACACTTTCTTCCTGCATGGCCCCTGATGTCAGTGAGGATTTTGGCATATTGCTGGGCCCTACACCCAAATGATCTGACTCTGCTGCCTAAGTTCTGCCAAAAAAGGCATTGTGACCTATCCAATAGGCTAGAGCCTATACGATCTGATTTTCCTCTCCTTCCTGAGCCCTGTAAACAGAGTTAATTGTGAAATACTGCTTTGCACAGGACCAAGGTGATGTGGTTCTCTAGTCTGGGCTCTGCCCACAAGAGGCATTGTGACATATTGCTGAGCTCAGCATTCAAGTAATGTGACTTTCTGGCCAGGGTTCTGAATATAGAGGTTTCTTGAAATATTCCTAGACCAACATACAATCAGCCTGACTCTCCTATTTGGTCTCTTCCCACTGGCCTAGCTCACAGGTGTGATGATGACATGAGTCTCATCTGTGAACTCAACTAATAGAAAAGATTTTGACTCTCATGGCTGGAATTAGGGGAATAGGTCAAGTCTTGTTTTCTACTTGTGGTAATTCACAGAAGGGGATGACACTGAAGCACCAACACACAGGTGAGATTGTGCATCCCATAGGCACACGCAGCCAACAATTAGAATTGCCACTCTTACACATGGACAGAACCCACTGGTGAGGTCCTGAGTCACACATGTGGACATCATCCACAGAGTTGTGACTGTCATATGTAAATTCGGAAACATGTGAGATGATGATTCATTTCTAGACAAAACTCACAGGTGCAATGATGACCCTCATATTTGAATTTAGCCAATAGAAGAGGTGTTAATTTTGTAGCTGGGTTTAGGACATTGGGTAAGGTCATGAGTCTTCTGTTTGCAGAAAGTTCTGAGAGATTACCCCACTCATGCATATAATATAAGGCCCTTAAGTTTTATACAGTTTCATAACAGAATCCAGTACAAAGTTGGGATTGTGACTCCTCTATGCACATCCAGCTGACAGGATTATCACCCTCACACATGAACGAAGCCCACTGATAAGGGTATGGGTCTCACTTGTGGATACAGCTCACAATTTGAATTGTGACTGTATATGTGAATTTTACCACAAATGGGATGTCTTATTTCTGAACCCAGCTCATAGGCACAGTGATGACTTTCATACCAGACCCAGCAAAGAGAAGAAATGATGAATCTTGTAACAGGAAGTTGTGTGTGTATGCGTGTGTGTGTGTATGTGAGTATGTGTGCGTGTTTTAGTTTCTTAAGCTTTGAGAAAATGATTCCACATTATCTTACACAGATGCAAATGTATCAGGGTTTTTTTTTGCAAAGCTGTATATATATATTTCTCCTGTTGATTAAAATATTGTCATTGGTGTTACGTAGGTATATTTATGGATCTTGAAAAAGAAACAGAATTGTAAACATTACAGCTTAATAAATATTTAGGGTGTATAAATAAAATATATAAATTCTATATATTTAGGTGTTATTTACAATTGCTGTAACTCACCTGGTCAACCAAGGCCTATCTTCTTCAAAACCATGCTTAAATTGCACTGCTTCATTACAGCATCTCCTGAAATGAAATGAGCCTTACTGAAATAAGAAAAAAAAAATTGGGTAGATAAATCTTATATGTAAAGAAACAAAGCTGTGAAGAAAAAAATTCAGAAAAAAGTAAATAAATCATACCACAGTCATTTTTTTAAAAATAAATGCTTCAAAGTCAAATCAAATTTATTTATTTAATTAAAAATTCCAGATACTATGGTAAATGAAATTAAAGGCCTCTGACCACAAAGTTTACACAGTAGCGTTTGAAAAATAAAGACAATAGAGGAGAGGGGAGGAAGATGGCGCTCTAGAAGCAACTCACCACTGCAGCTCTCAGTCAAGATGAAGAGGGTAAGCAAACACCGCATTTTCAGATGGATCTTTATAGCCCACAGAGTGGGGGAAAAGCCCAGGTGTAAAAGGCAAGCAGGAATCAAGGGCAGCACTCTCCGCTGGCACAGCCAGGCAGCCAGCGCTGGCACGGCCAGGCAGCCAGCACCGCCACAATGGCACGGCGCACAAAACACATGGGTCTGGGTGACCTGTTAAACCAGCAATTTGAGACTTGGAAGGGCAGATTGCTATGTTCATCTGATTGAACGGGTTTTGGATGGTGAACTAGACCAGGAGATTTCTGGGAGGTGAATTGTGAACCAGCACAGCGGGTTGCTGCACGGGAAATCACACAGATCCTGGTGCCCTTTCGGCCAGCGACTGAGGCACCTGGGAGAGAGTCAACACTACAACTTAAAAAGGAAAAAAAGAAAAAAGGCTCGGAGTCAGGGAGCCAAGTGATCAGGCTCGACAGGTCCCACCCCCACAGGGACAAGCAATAAGGGGATTCGAAGTGCCAGAAGTTGAGAGTTCCACTGCAGGAAGAGCTGAACACATGACTGTGCAGCTCAATGGGGAAGAAGCGTTCTCCATTGCCGAGACCTTCGACCCCTACTGAAGTACTGGCCCACTAATGACGCAGTCAGCCATTGCCAAGGCAACCCGGAATAACAGAGAGACTCCACCGACAGGGCGGAGCCCACATCAGCAGGGTGGAGCCTATGTCAGTAGGGGGGAGCCCAAAACAGCAGGACGGAGCCCACAACAAAAGGGCGGACCTCACACCAGCAGGGCAGAGGCTTGGCAGCCAAATAGTGACTAGACTGCCTCCTAGCTGGGCAGGACAGTGCAACGGATACTCACAAATAAAGCCCTAACTCCCTGAGACAGAGCATCTGAGGAAAAAAACCGGTTTCATGAGTTCTGCCACAACAGACTTAAATGTACTTGCCTAGCAACACTGAACGAAAAACGGAGCTCACACAACAGCACTTGAGCTCCTATAAAGTACAGATCGTCTCCTCAAGCAGCTCCCTGACCCCCGTATACCCAAAGAATCACCTCAAAAAGGACTGATCAGACTGACATTTGGTGGGCATTATTCTGGGACAAAGATAGAAGAAGAAACTGGTAGCATACCTCACTGTCCTGCAGCTGCTACAGGTGTACCCCAGGCAAGCAGGGCCTGGAAGGCACCTCAACAGTCTTACAGCAGAGGGGCTAGACAGTTAGAAGGAATATTAAGAAACAGAAATACTTCATCATCAACAATCTGGGCCTCTACTCAGAGACCCAATCGAAAAATCAGCAACTACTCAAATGACAGGTGGAAAATCCACAAAGATGGGAAGAAACCAGCACAAAAAGGAGGAAAACACCCAAAACCAGAACACCTCACTGCCTACAGAAGACCAAAACTCCTCACCAGCAAGGGAACAAAGCTGGACAGAGAATGAGAGTGATGAAATGATGGAATCACACTTCAGGAGATGGGTAAGGAGAAACCTCTGTGAGCTAAAAGAACATGTTCTAAATCAGTGCAAAGAAACTAAGAACCTTGAAAAAAGATTTGAAAAAAGCTTTGAGGAAATG
>CM052668.1:17853174-17881344 GCA_028533165.1 Leontopithecus rosalia
TTCTAGGCTTTTAAGTAGATAAAACAGGACACTTGTGATTATTCCAGGTTTGTGTTTTACCTCAATGATTCCTCATGCCCTATTGTGGAAATTCAGGAGACCGGAGGGACCAATGGGTGAGACAGGAGAATTTGTTTGTGTGTGTGTGTGCACCAGCTCAGTGGATTTGCATCCAAAAGCTGAGCCCCGAACAAAGACAGGGCGTGGTTTTTACACATGAAGTACATAGTGGAGAGAAAGCAAGTTTGCAGGTGCAGAACAAAGACAGTTTCTCAAACGATGACAGGCACATAACTCAGGCTTACATGTGACTTTTGCCGTGCAGCACAGATGATAGTTACCTGAGGTGCTTCAGGGATTGTAGCACAGGCTGTATTTCACTGCCGTTCGATACAGCGACTAGATGGCTGGAGTCTAGCCTGCTTAGGCTATTCTCATGACCTTCGCTGTGTTTATTGAAAGGAAACAGAAACATGTTTATCAGTCACAGACTACAGGAATCCATAAACTCATAAACCTTGCAGAACAGAGCAAGGGGTAAGGGCATGGGTTAGTTTCTGCTCCCCTTTACCACATTATTCCCCCCTTGCTGTTTTTGTATCAATGAAATTTGAGAGAAACCATCACTATTATTTAATTCTTGTGGAGAATTAGTTTCTTATTCAGCAAGTGTTGATGTTTGGTTGAAGTAACTAGTTGAGAGTTAGTTTGCTTGGTAATGTAGGTGACAGGGGGATGGAGCAGCAAACCACCATGGCATGTGTGTACCTGTGTAACAATCCTGCAAGACCTGCACCTGTACCCCAGAACTTAAAGTATAATAAATAAAAGTAAGAGTGACGTATTGCTTAGCCCAGCACACAGGTTGTGTGATACTTCTTTTTGACCTTTTCCCAAACAAGTAACTGTGACATAACTCAGGTTTTCTTACCTAAATGATGTGATGCTCCTCTTTTTCCTGGGGCTCATCCACAGTGCAGGTTGTGACAAATTGCTTGACCCAGCACCTAGCGATGTGACTCTACTCCCATGCCTGGGACCTGTCCACTAGGGTGATTGTAACATATAGCTGGGCTCAGCTTTTCTTTTCTTTTCTTTTCTTTTTTTTTTTTTTTTTTTTTTTGAGATGGAGTTTCGCTCGTTACCCAGACTGGAGTGCAATGGCGTGATCTCGGCTCACAGCAACCTCTGCCTCCTGGGTTCAGGCAAGTCTCCTGCCTCAGTCTCCGGAGTAGCTGGGATTACAGGCATGAGACACCATGCCCAGCTAATTTTTGTATTTTTAGTAGAGACAGGGTTTCACCATGTTGACCAGGATGGTCTCGATCTCTTGACTTCGTGATCCACCCACCTTGGCCTTCCAAAGTGCTGGGATTACAGGCTTGAGCCACGGCGCCCGGCCTGGGCTCAGCTTTTCAATTATGTGACTCTCCTCTTTTTCCTGAGATCTACCCACAGGGGGCATTGAGAGATATCACTGGGCCCCTCACTTAAGTGACATGGCTCTCTTGCCTGTACCCTCCCCTCAGCAGGTATTGTGACACATTATTGGACCCAGCACCTGGGTGATGTGACTCTCCTCTACTCCTTGGGCTCTGCCCAAGAAAGGATTGTATAGTGGCCCCAACAAATAAGTGAAGCTACTATTGTCTCATGCCTCGGCTCTGTATACATTGTATATTGTGACATATTTCTGGGTCTAACACCTAGGTAATGTGACTCTTCTACATGGGTTCTGCCCATGAAACTATTATGGCATGTATTTTCATTCATCACCTAGGTGATGTAACTTTTCTTTTTGCTTGTGCCCTGCCAAAATAAAAAATTGCGATAAAACATGAAACCCAGTACCTAAGTAATGTGGCTCTCATTTTTTGCCTCAGCCCTTAATAATTTGGGAATTTTGATGTATAACTGGACCCAAATGTTAGCAGATGGAAGGCTTCAGTCTGGACCCTGCCCACAGGAGCTTTGTGACGTATCTCTGCATCCATCACCTAGGAGATATGACTCTCCTCTTCTGCCTGCATGGTGCCCACAGGAAAGATGGTAACAACAGTAGGTTAAGCAACCAAGTGATGTTTTGACTGCCTGAGTCTTTCATACAGGGGGCGTTGTGGCATATCTCTGCTAACACCTACTATCTGATGTTAGTCTTCCCTCTTTTATCTGGGTTTTGCCCATATAAAAGATTGTGTTGTATCTCTCGTCCCAGCATCAAAATAATGTGACTCTGCTCTTCTGCCTGGGCCATGTCCGCAGACATTAGGGTGACTTATCACTAGGTCTAGCACACAAGTGATAGGATTCTTCTGCCTGATCTCTGCCTAAAGAGGTCATTTTGACATGTCTCTGGGCCTATCACCATGAGGAGTATGACATATCACTTTATCCAGCACCTACATTATACAACACTCTTCTCTTTAATGAACCTGTCTGCTAGGGTGACTGTGTCATAGAGCTGAGCTCAGCTTCTAGGTTATGGGACTTTTTTCTTTTTTGTGAATAGCCGAAGATGGAATTGCTACATATCTCTGAGATTCTCATCATGGTGACTCTCTTTCCTGGGTCCTCGTCTCAGAAGGTAATGTGACATATTGCTATACCCCTCACCTAGGTGATGTGACTCTTGGGCTTTGCCCAAGAAGTGATTGAGATGTATTGCTGAGGCCGGGCACGGTGGCTCACGCCTATAATCCCAGCACTTTGGGAGGCCAAGGCGGGTGGATAACGAGGTCAAGAGACCGAGACCATCCTGGTCAACAAGGTCTCTACTAAAAAATACAAAAATAAGCTGGGCATGGTGGTGCACGCTTGTAGTCCCAGCTACTTGGGAGGTTGAGACAGGAGAATTCCTTGAACCCAGGAGGCGGAGGTTGCGGTGAGCCGAGATCGTGCCATTGCACTCCAGCCTGGGTAGCTAGAGCAAAACTCCATCTCAAAAAAAAAAAAAAAAGAGAAGAGAGGAGGGGAGGGGAGGGGATGTTGACTCCCGTACTTAAAATTGGGTCATGTGCAAGAATTTTAATTTTATCCCTGTATCATTCTGCATGTGAGATAGTGTTGCATATGCCTCATTCCACTTAGTTGTGATTTGACCCTTCTGCCTAGTCCCAACCCACAGATTTCCATCTGACATAGTGCTAAACCCAGCATCTTCATGACAGGACTCTATTCCACTGCCTCAGCACTGCCCACAGACAGCATTGTGACATTATCACTGTAACTAGGCCTTATATTCACTTAATGTGAGTCTACCCTTCTGTTTTGTCACTGTGCACAAAAGGCATGGTGACATATCACTGGGCCCCACACCCAGGTTATGTGATTCTCCTGCCTGTACCCTGCCCAAATGGCCCACTGTGATACATTACTGGTACCAAAACCCAGGTGATGTAACTCTTCTGATTGGGCCCTACAGGAGGCATTGTGACATTGCTGCACCCATTACCCAGGTGATGTGACTTACTTCTGCCTAATCTCTGCTCACAGTAAATATTATGACCTATCACTGGGCCCAACATTTAGTTGATGTGACTCTTCTATCCTTTTTAGGTTCTTCCTGCAGGAGAGGTTGTGACATGTCTCTGGACCAAACAGTAAGGTGAGGTCACACTTTTGCCTTGGTCCTGACCTAGAAAGCTTTGTGACATATTGCTGGGCTCAGCACCAAGATGTGAGTCTCTTGCCTGGACACTGCCCACAAGGGGCATTGTGACATATCTCTAAGTTCATGAACTATTTCATGGGATTCTTCTTGCTTACCTGGGCTTTGCCATTAGAAAAGATTGTGACATGCCTCTGATTCTAGCACATGGGTGCTGTGACTCCTCATTTGCCTGTGCTATGTCCACTGAAGGTAGAGTGAATAATCACTGGGTCCAACACACAGGTGATGTGTGATGCTGCCTGGTCATTGCCCACAAGGGCCACTGCAGCAGATCTCCAGGCCCATTACCTAGATGGTGTAATTCTTCTGATTTTTCTGCTTCTGTCCCCAGTGGGGGACAGAAGTGACATAGTCCTTCTGTTTTGGGTGACATAGTCCTTCACCCAAAATTTATGTGATGTCCTTCTTCTCTCATGCCTGGACTCTGACCACTGTTGTAATTTTGACAGAGAGCTGGGCTCATCTGTATAGGCCATGTGACAGGTCATGTGACTCTCTTATTTTATCCTAAGCCCTACCTACAGGGATCACTGGCACATATCTCTGGGCTCCTCACCAAAATGATGTAATCCTCATTCTTGGCCTTTCCCTCAGTGAGTACTGTGGCATACTGATGGACCCAGCACCTAGGTGAGGTAACTCTCTTCTACTTCTTGGGCTCTGACCAGGGAGGTATCGTGATGTACCACTGAGCCCAGCACACAGGTAATGTTACTCTTTTCTCCTGCCTGCACTCAGCATGAATTGTGTAGGGTGACATAGGGCCTATCTTAACAACTATGTGATATAACTCTTCCTCATGAACCCTGCCCACAGGGGCATTATGCCATATCTTTTTGTTTATCACCTAGGTGTGATATAACACATTTTTTTCCTGCCTGGGCCCTGCTAATGAGGGCAAATTTAACACAACACTTGGCCCAGCACCTACGTGACGTGACGTGATGTGACTTTCCTTTCTCCTAGGTCCCAAATATTTAATGTATTGTAAAATAATGCTGGTTTCAACACCTAGAATATAAAAGGCTCCTGCCTGGGCCCTGCCCATAGGGGGCCTTGTGACATACATCTGCATACACTGCCTAGGAAATGTCACTCTTCCTTTCTGCCTGCACCCTCCTAACAGAAATTATGACCTGTCACTGGACCCCAAAACAAGGTGATGAGGCTCCTTTGACTAAATCTTGAATACATTGATCAGTAACATATTGCTGAACCCTCAGAAAAGATTGTGACATACATCTGGCCCCAAACAAAGGTAATGTTACACTCCTGCTGACTCCCAATCCAAAGGAGTAACTGTGACATATTGTGGTCCAGTACACAGGTGTGGTGATGACTCTCATACCTTCAACTAGCCAATAAGATAGATACTGTTTATCGGGCTGGGCGCAGTGGCTCACACCTGTAATCCCAGCACTTTGGGAGGCCGAGGCAGGTGGATCACGAGGTCAAGAGATCAAGACCATCCTGGTCAACAAGGTGAAACCCATTTCTACTAAAAATACAAAAAATTAGCTGGGCATGGTGGCACACGCCTGTAATCCCAGCTACTCAGGAGGCTGAGGCAGGAGAATTGCCTGAGCCCAGGAGGCAGAGGTTGCGGTGAGCCGAGATCACGCCATTGCACTCCAGCCTGGGTAACAAGAGCGAAACTCTGTCTCAAAAAAAAAAAAAAAAAAAAGATACTATCTATTATAGCTAGGCTTAGGAAAAAGGTAAGATCCTTGGTGTCCTCTGTACAAAGGTCACACAGGTTTACCACTCTCTTGCATATGATATAAAGACCTCAAGTGGTACAGAGAGTAATATCACAGGTTCAAGGTCACAGGAGATATTCTCTCATGCACACCTGCCAATCCTTAAAATAGTCATCCTCTCCTAGTCATGTAAACATGATGAAAATAAAAGACAAAAACAAAATAGTCTCCTCACACATGGACACAACCCACTGATGAGATCCTTAATCTCACACAGACACAGTCTATAGATGGAATTATGTCAGTCATATGTGAACATCTGGTCACATATGTGATAGTTACCCATTTCTTTTTTTTTTTTTTTTTGAGACGGAGTTTCGCTCTTGTTACCCAGGCTGGAGTGCAATGGCGCAATCTCGGCTCACCGCAACCTCTGCCTCCTGGGTTCAGGCAATTCTCCTGCCTCAGCCTCCCGAGCAGCTGGGATTACAGGCACACGCCACCATGCCCAGCTAACTTTTTTTGTATTTTTATAGAGACGGGGTTTCACCATGTTGACCAGGATGGTCTTGATCTCTTGACCTCGTGATCCACCCGCCTTGGCCTCCCAAAGTGCTGGGATTACAGGCTTGAGCCACCGCGCCCGGCCTCCAGTAACCCATTTCTAAACTCAGTTCACATGCAGATGAGTGCTCTTCTATTTAGACCCAGCAACTGGGGGAGGTGTTCACTCTCATACCTGAGCTTAGAGTGACAGGTACAATGATGGGTCCATATCAGCATGAAGGTCTTAATGCAGATTGCAACTCTCGTGCCTATCATATTTTATTAGTTCATTTTCACATTGCTATAAAGAACTACCCACTCAGGAGGCTGAGGCAGGAGAATTGCTTGAATCCAGGAGGCAGAGGTTGCAGTGAGCCGAGATTGCACCACGGCACTCCAGCCTGATACCTGGCGACAGAGCGAGACTCGGTCTCAACAAAAGAGAACTGCCCAAAACCAGACAATTTATGTAAAAAAGAGGTTGAATTGACTCACAGTTCCACCTGGCTGGGAAGGCCAGAAAGGAAAGCAGGGACCTTCTTCAGAAGGTGTCTGGAGGGAAAAAGTGAATGAAGGAGGAATTTCCAACACTAATAAAACCATCAGATCTCCTGAGAACTCACACACCGTCCCAAAAACAGCATGGAAGAAACTGTCTTATGATCCAATTACCTTCCTCCCTTGACACGTGGAGATTACAATTGTAGATGAGATTTGGGTGAGGACATAGAGTCAAACCATGTATCTCATAAATTCTTTGGGTGGTACAGACTGTCCTAACAGAGCCCGGCACAAAGGTGAGATGGTGACACTAGTATACACACACAGTCAAGAGTAAAGACGCTCGCTCACATGAGCATGGCCCACTGTTGAGGTTTTGAATCTTACATCTTGAGGCAGTCAAAAGCTGCAGTGTTGACTCTCCTACGTGGATTTTCGTATGCAGTGTTCAATCTCATTTGTTAGGCATGGATTTAGTGACTCAAACCAAAATGTAACCCACGTGTCAGGCTGTGATTTATCTAAGGGGACACCCTGCCCAGAAAACATTGAGAAGCTGCTGCACAGATCCAGTTTCATTTGAGATTGTGACTTGTGTACTTTGTCCAACATACAAGACATGTTGACTCTCATACCTGGAACCAGGACAGGTGAGGGATTGATAATCTCACCCCGGGACTTTTTTGGAGATGCGATTGTGACATATACCTCTGCCAGACACTGGATTTGATTCTCCTGCCTGGGCTCGGTTCACAAATAGAATCGTGATATATTGCTGGACCCAGGTAGGTGAGATGACTCTATTGTCAACCTTTGGTGCTTCTTACAGGAAGCATTGTGACATATCACTGGGACTTGCACTCAGGTGATGTAAGTTTTCTCTCCTACCTTGGTGCTGCCCACAAGGGCGATTGTGACAGATTGCTCATTCCAAAACTGAGCTGATGTAACTCTTCTGCCCAGGCCCAGACTAAAGGGGGGATTGTGACATCTCTATTCACTCATCACCCAGGTAACATGCTCTCATCTCTTGCCTGGTTTCTGCTCACAAGAGGAATGCTGACATATCCCTGGGCTCAGCACCTAGCTAATGTGACACTTCTCTTCTGCCCACACAGGAGATTGTCACATATGTGATGGACCAGTTCCAAGATGTTACTCCTTTGCCCTGGCCCTGTCTTCACAAAGTATTGTGACCTATTGCTGGGCCCAGGGCCAAGGTTATGTGACTTTCTTGCCTAGATTCTATCAAGAGGGAGCATCGTGACATATCTCTGGGTCCACAAAATATTTGACATGTCTTTCTTATCAGGGTTTTTCTTATAAAAGAGATTGTTACATACTCTGTGTCCAGCATTTAAGTGATGTGACTCTCCTCTCCTGTGTGGGCCATGTCCATAGATAAAAAAGTGACTTATCTCTGGGCACAGCACACAGGCAATCTGATTTATTTCTCCTAGTCTCTTTTCACAGGGGGCACTGTGAACTATCTTTTAACCCATCAACTAGTTGATGTAAATCACTTCTCTTACCTGGGCTTTGCCCACAGGGGAGGTTGTAACATATCACATGGCCCAGCATGTAGATGATGACACTCTCCTCTGACTGTGACATATTGCTTTTCTCAGCACCTACTTGATGTGATCTCACGCATCGTCCCTGCCCCTTGGGGTGATTATGACATCTAGCTGGCTGTAGTCCCTAGATTCTGTAACTTTTTTCTTCTTCCTGAGCCCTACAGAAGGCAGTGTGCCATATCACTGGGGCTCTCACCTAGGTGATGTGGCTCTCCTGCTTTAGTCTTCCTCTCGGAAAGTATTGTGAAGTACTTCTGGACCTAGAACCTAGACCTAGAACTCTCCTCTACCTAGAATGTAGACCTAGAATCTCTCCACAAGGAGAGATTGTGATGTATCGCTGGGCCCAGCACCTAAGTGCTGTGGCTCTCTGGTTTCTCTTAGGCCCTGCATACTTTGCATACAGTGACATATGGCTGGGTTCAAAACCAAGATAATGCAACTCTCTTGGACTGGCAACATTCACAGGTGTATTACCACATAGCTTTTCCTTTTAAACTTGAATCCAACAGCCATGAAAATAGTTATAATTACTAAATGCCACAATGTGGCAACTTTTTTTCCCTTTTCCTTTTCTATTCCTCCTTTCCATCACTTCCTTTTTCTCTTCTCCTCCTCCCATCCTCCTCCTCACCACCGCTATTCCTCCTCCCCTCCTTTTTCCTTCCACCTCCTCCTCTCTACTCCTGCTCTTCTCCTACTTCTCCTCATTCTTTTCTCCTCTTCTCCCCTCCCTCTTCTATCCTCCTCTTCCTTCTCATTTTCCTTTCCTCCTTCTTCCCCTCCTCCTTTCTTCTTCCCTTCATCTCTTCTCCTCCTTCTCCTATCCTCCCCTCCTGCTTTCCTTTTTTTCTCTTCCTCTCCTCTTCCTATTCTCCTCTCCTCCTTCTCTTACTTTTTTCTTCTCCTCTCCTCTCCTTCTGTGCCTCCTCCTATTTTACCTTTTTCTTCTCCTCCTCATCTGCACCTATTACTCCTTTTTCTCCTTCTCCTCCTCCCCTCTTCTCTTCCCTTCTCTTCTTTTTCCTTCTCCTCCACTCATTTTCTCCTCCTTTCTCCTTTTATCCTTCTCCTCCTCTTGCCTATTTTTTCCTTCTTCTCCCCCTCATCCTTCATCTTTTCCCTCTCCTTTTCTCTTCACCTTTTTTCTCTTCCTTCATCTTCTCCTTTTTCATCCCTCTCCTTCTTCCCTTCTCTTCCTCTCCTACTCATCTCCTCCTCCCTTTCTCCTCCTCAGCTTCCTCCTCCTCCTCTTTCCTTCTCTTCTCCTTTTTCCTTTTCTCCTTTTTCTTCTCCTGTTTTTTTTCATTTCCCTCTCTCTGCCTCATCTCCTCTTCCTGTCCTCCTTTCTCTCCTTCTCCTCTTTTGCTTCTCTTCCTATCCCTTCTCCTCTGCTTTCTCTCCTTCTCCTTTTCCTCATTCTTTTTCTCCTCCTCCTGCTCTGCACCTCAATTCATTTTTTCTTTCTTCTGCTCTCCTCCTCTCCTACTTGTTCTCCTTTTTCTCCTGTTTCTCCTCCCCTCTTCCTATTTTCTCCTCCTTTCTTCTCTTCTCCTTCTCTTTCCATTCTCTTCCTCTTTTCCTCTTCCTCCTCCTTCTCTCCTTTTTTCCATTCCTTTATCTCCCCTCCTGGTCCAGTTATCCTTCTCTCATTTTTTTCTCCATTCTTTTCTTCTCACTATGTTCTTCTTTTCTCCTGTTCTGTTTTCTCCTCCTTTTCATAGTCTCATTTTCTTTTTTCCTCCTCCTCTTCCTCCACTCCTCCATTCCTACTCTTTCTGAGCCACTGGCCATGCCAAGCAGCACCCAACACATGTAGAGGTAACCTCTGCAGCGCTGTACTAGCAAGACTTGTGCATTTCACCTCAAAAAGGACTGATCAGACTGACATTTGGCGGGCATCATAAAAAAAAAAAAAGACTTGTGCATCTGCATGAGCTGATGGCACATTCAAATGGAACCTAAACAGTGCACTTTTCTCCCTTTCTGATATCTAAGGACCCAGCACCAACCCCAAAAAGAATGTCTTATATCCCCACCTGCCCATGCTGATATTTCAACATAGGAAATGCTTTCAATATTTCAGACTATAAATTCAAGGTGAGTACTGTGATATGTAAGAAGCCTGGATGAAGAGAATAAAATAAGGCTCTGATATATAGGGGAGAGTTATTTTAAAGAGGTCCTTTCAAAGAGAAAAGGTACTTGAAATAATCTTTTTGCCAAAAGCATCGGAAGTAAAAATGTAAATGTTTACAATTCTAAATACATGACATTCTAGAAGAAAATGTGGACACAGTATTGACCCAGGACACACTTATCTGAGAATCAACTATTTTTTCTCTTTTCTCTAATTCCTTCTCAGGAAAGATTATCTGAACAAATCACCACCTTCATCTTGAGAATGTGTCTTAAAAGCATCAAGACAAATCTCTGAAGGAAGCACACTGCTTCTGCAGGACCCAGGAGACACCCCCAATACTGTGAGTGCCCCAACTGCAGAAGTTGGAAAGAGAAATCCTCCTTTCCTGAACACACACCCTCACTGGAGAAGCTGAAAGTCTGTTTGTGGGAGAAGTTCCCGACTACCTGGAGCTGAGTCAAGTTAGAGAGCCAGGCTGAGTGAAATACAGGGGTGGGGGAGACAGCAGGGAGACCCTGGGAGCTCACTGAATCCTCAAACAGCCCATTCCTGCCTGATACCACAGAGACCCATCAGGAGGGAGGACAGAGGAACAGGAGGTTCCTCTCCAAGTGGAGAAGAACTTCCCTAGCTGAACTTTATAACAAGTTGAACAGGGCAAGAAGCCTCTGGGCCAGAACTCAAGGGAAGGTCTGAACCTGGCTTGTAGATTTTACAGGCAGGGAAGAACTAAATCCCTTTTCCTTCGCAGCTCGAAGGCAGAAAGCCTTGAGCAATTTTCCAGCCCAACTCGCCCTCAACCTGAAAACAGACTCAGGGATGTTTTTGGGGGCACAGTGGGAGTGAGACTTGACCTGGTCCTTTGGTTTGCATGGAGCTGAGTGAGGCCTGTGACTACCGGCTTTCCCCTACTTCCCTGACACCCTGCATGACTCAGCAGAGACAGCCATAAGTCTCTTACATACACAACAACAGTGAGATCTCTCCATCCCCCCACAGCAGCCACACCAAGATCCACCCAAGGAATGTCTGAACTCAGAAAGGCCTCGAATTTCCAACACACACCCAGTGGTCCTTCAACCTACCCTGGTAGCAGAAGACAAAGAACATAGAATCTTGGGCGTCTTAATGCCCCACTCACCACTGCTCCCCCTCCACACTGCTGCAGCTGATGTTTTCTGGAAAGCACTACCTCATGGCAGGAGACCAACATAATAAAGCATTAAACCACCAAAGCTAAGGCCCCCCACAAAGTCCACTGCACTTTCCACCATCTCCACTAGAACAGGCACTAGTAAACATAGCTGAGACCCACAGATGGTTCACATCATAGGGCTCTGTGCAGAAAACCCCAGTATCAGCCTGGAGCTGAGAAAACTCATGGGGTGGCTAGACCCAGAATAGAGACAACCAATCACTGCAGTTTGGCTCACAGGAAGCCACATCCACAGAAAAAAGGAGAGTACTACATCAAGAAAACACCCAGTGGGACACACACAAAAAATGGGAACAACAGCATTCGGCCCTGGACCTTTCCTCTGACAGAGTCTACCCAAATGAGAAGGAACTAGAAAAGCAAACCTGGTAATATGACAAAACTAGGTTTGTCAACACAGCCCCTCCCCCCCCAAAAAAATCACACTAGTTCAGCAGCAGCATTGGATCCAAACCAAGAAGAAATTTCTAACTTATCTGAGAAAAAGAATTTGGGAGGTTAGTTATTAACCGAATCAGGGAGGGACCAGAGAAAGGCAAAGCCCAATACAAGAAAATCCAAAGTATCATACCAAAAGTGAAGGGAAAAATATTCAACAAAATAGATAACTTAAAGAAAAAAACAATAAAAAATTCAGGAAGCTTTGGACACACTTTTAGAAATGTGAAATGCTCTGGAAAGTCTCAGCAATACAAGTAAACAAGTAGAAGAAATTTAGAACTCAAAAACAAGGTATTTAAATTAACTCAATTCAACAAAGACAAAATAATAAGAAAATATGAACAAAACCTCCAAGAAGTCTGAAATTACGTTAAATGACCACACCTGAGAATAATTGGTGTTTGTGAGGAAAAAGAGAAATTGCAAAGTCTGGAAAGCACGTTTGGGTTAATAACCAAGAAAAACTTCCTCAGCCTTGCTAGAGACCTAGATATTCAAATACAAGATGCATAAAGAACACCTGAGAAATTTATCACAGAAAAATTATCATCTAGGCACACTGTCATCAGGTTATCTAAAGTTAAGATAACGAAAAGAATCTGAAGAGCTGTGAGACAGAAGTACCAGGTGACCTATGAAGAAAAACTATCAGCTTAGCAGCAGATTTATCAGTAGAAACCGTACAAGCAAGAAGGGATTGAGGCCCCATCTTCATCCTCCTCAAACAAAATGATCATCAGCTGAGAATTTTGCATCCAGTGAAACTAAGCCTCATATATGAAAGAAAGATACAGTCATTTTAAGACAAACATATTCTGAGAGAATTTGCTATTACCAAGCCTCCACTAAAAGAACTGTTAGGGCCGGGCGCGGTGGCTCAAGCCTGTAATCCCAGCACTTTGGGAGGCCGAGGCGGGTGGATCACGAGGTCAAGAAATCGAGACCATCCTGGTCAACATGGTGAAACCCCGTCTCTACTAAAAATACAAAAAATTAGCTGGGCATGGTGGTGCACGCCTGTAGTCCCATGTACTCGGGAGGCTGAGGCAGGAGAATTGCCTGAACCCAGGAGGCGGAGGTTGAGGTGAGCCGAGATGGCACCATTGCACTCCAGCCTGGGTAACGAGAGTGAAACTCCATCTCAAAAAAATAAAAATAAAAATAAAAAATAAAAAATAAAAGAACTGTTAAAAAAAAAATCAAAATCTTGAAACAAATCCTGAAAACACATCCAAACAGAATTTTGAAAGCATAAATCAAACAGAACCTATAAAACCAAAATACAAGTTCAAAACCAAAAATAAAAACAAACAAAAACAACCAGGTGTGGTGGCTCATGCCTGTAATCCCAGCATTTGGGGAGGCAATGGTGGGTGGATCACAAGGTCATGAGTTAGAGACCGGCCTGGTCAATATGCTGAAACCACATCTCCACTAAATGTTAAAAAATTAGCCGTGGCCAGGCGCGGTGGCTCACGCCTATAAGCCCAGCACTTTGGGAGGCCGAGGCAGGTGGATCACAAGGTCAAGAGATCGAGACCATCCTGGTCAACAAGGTGAAACCCCGTCTCTACTAAAACTACAAAAATTAGCTGGGCATGGTGGTGTGCACCTGTAGTTCCAGCTACTCGGGAGGCTGAGGCAGGAGAATTGCTTGAACCCAGAAGGCGGAGGTTGCAGTGAGCCGAGATCATGCCATTGCACTTCAGTCTGGGTAACAACAGTGAAACTCTGTCTCAAAAAAAAAATTAGCCATACATGGTGGCGAGTGCCTGTTGTCCTGGCTACTCAGAAGGTTGAGGCAAGAGAACTGCTTGAACCTGGGAGGTGGAGGTTGCAGTGAGCCAGGATTGTGCCACTGCACTCCAGCCTGGGTGACAGAGTGAGACTCCATCTAAAAATAAATAACACCAAAGTATGCAGGCAACAAAGAGCATGATGAATGCAATGGTACCTCACATTTCAATACTAACATTGAATGTAGATGGCCTAAATGCTTCACTCAAAAGACACAGAACTGCGGAATGGATAAGAACTCACCAACCATCTGCTATCTTCAAAAGACTCACCTAACACAAAGGGACTAACATAAACTTAAAGGGGTAGAAAAGGCATTTCATGCAAATGGACAACAAAAGCAAGCAGGGGTAGCTATTCTTATATTAGACAAAACAAACTTTGGAGCAACAGTGGTTAAAAGAGACAAAGAGAGACATTATATAATGGTAAATGGCCTCATCCAACAGGAAAACATCACGATCCTAAACATATACACACCTAACACTGGAGCTCTCAAATTTATGAAATGATTACTAATAGTCCTAAGAAATGAGATAGCTGGTAACATCATAATAGTGGGGGACTTCAATACTCCACTGACAGCACTAGACAGTTAATCAATAAAGAAAGTCAACAAAGAACAACAGATTTAAATGATACCATGGAACAAATGGATGCAACAGATATATACAACACATTTCATCCAACAACTGCAGAACATACATTCTATGCAATAGCAAATAAAACTTCCTCTAAGATCGATCATATAATAAGCCATGAAATGAGCCTCAATAAATTTAAGAAAATGGAAATTATATCAAGCACTCTCTCAGACCACAGTGAAATAAAACTGAAGTCAACTCCCAAAGGAACCTTCAAAACCACGCAAATACATGGAAACTGAATAACCTGCTCCTCAATGAGCATTGGGTCAAAAAACAAAATCAACATGAAAATTTATAAATTCTTCAAATTGAATGACAGTAATGGCAAAACCTATCAAAACCTCTGGAATACAGCTAAGGTGGTGCTAAAAGTTCATAGCTCTATATGCCTACATCAAAGAGTGTGAAAGAGAACAAACAGAAAATCTAAGGTCACACCTCAAGGAACTAAAGAAAAAGAACAAACCAAACCCAAACCTAGCAGAAAAACAGGAAATAACGAAGGTCAGAGCAGAAGTAAATAAAATTCAAACAAAAAATAACTAAATAAATCAAAAAGCTGCTTCCCTGAAAATATAAATAAAATTGATTGACAGTTAGCAAGATTAACCAAGAGAAGAGAAAAAATCCATATAACCTCACTGAGAAATTAAGCAGAAGATACTACAACTGAAACAACTGAAATGCAAAAAATCACTCAAGGCCACCATTAACACCTTTACACACATAAACTAGAAAACCTCAAAAAGATGGATAAATTACTGGAAAAATACAACCCTTCTAGCTTAAATTGGGAAGAATTAGATAGCATGGACCGAACAATTACAAAGAATGAGATTAAAATGGTGATTTTAAAATTATCAACAAAAAAGGTCCAGAACCAGAACGATTCACAGAATTTTACCAGACATTCAAAGAATTGATATCAATGTTTCTGACACTATTCCACAAAAGATAAAGAGTGAACCCTCCCTTGTGTCTAGAAAAAGACACAAGCAAAACAAATGAAACAACAACTACAGACCAATATCCTTGATAAACACTGATGCTAAAATCCTTGACAAAATACTAGCTAACCAAATTCAACAACATGTCAAAAAGATAATCCACCATGATCAAGTGGGTTTTATACCAGGGATCCAGGAATACAGAGATGGTTTAACACACATAAGTTAACAAATGTGATACACCACATAAACAGAATTGAAAACAAAAATCACACAATCATCTCAATAGATGAGAAAAAAGCATTTAACACAATCCAGCATTGCTTTATGATTAAAACCTCAACAAAGTTGACATACACTGGATACAGCTTAATGTAATAAAGGCAATCTATGACAAACCCACAGACAACATAATACTATGGGGGAAAAGTGTGAAAGTATTCTCTCTGAGAATGGGAACAAGACAAGGATAAGCACTCTCACCACTCCTCTTTAACACATTTAGTCCTGGAATTACTAGCCAGAGCAATCAGACAAGAAAAAGAAATAAAGGGCATACAAATCAGTAAACAGAAAGTCAAACTGTCCCTGTCTGCTGATGATATAATCATTTACCTTGTAAAACCTAAAGACTCCTCCAGAAAGCTCCTAGGACTGATAAAAGAATTCAGCAACGTTTTTGGATATGAGATTAATGTACACAAATCAGTAGCTCTTCTATTCACCAAGAGCAACCAAGAATTAAATCAAGAAGGCAAACCCTTTTATAATAGCTGAAAAAAAAAATACAATACTTAGGAATATACCTAATAAAGGAGTCAAAAGACAAGGAAAACTACAAAACACTGCTGAAATAAATCACAGACAACATAAACAAATGGAAACAGATCTCACGCTCCAGGATGGACAGAATCAATATTGTGAAAATGACCATACTGCCAAAAGTAATCTACAAATTAAACACAATTCCCATCAAAATACCACCATCATTCTTCACAGAGTTAGAAACAACAGTTCTAAAATTCATATGGAACCAAGCCGCATAGCCAAAGAAAGACTAAGCAAAAACAACAAATCTGGAGGTACCACACTACCTGATTTCAAATTATACTGTAAGGCCATATTCACCAAAACAGCATGGTACTGGTATAAAAATGGGCACATATTACAATGGAACAGAGAACCCAGAAATAAACTCAAATATAGCCAACCAGTCTTCAACTAAGAAAACAAAAACATAAAGTGGGAAGAGGACACCTTTTTCAATAAGTAATGCTGGGATAACTGGCTAGCAACATGCAGGAGAATGACGCTGAATTCTCGTCTCTCACTTTATAAAAAAAATAAACAGAATAGATTAAGGACATAATTCTAAGACATGAAACTGTAAAAACTCTGGAAGATAACATTGAAAAAACTAAGCATTGGCAAGGCAAAAATTTCATTAGAAAACCACAAAAGCAAATGCAGTGAAAACAAAGATAAATAGCTGGGACTTAATTAAACTAAAAAGCTTTTACATGGCAAAAGGAACAGTCAGCAGAGTAAATAGACAACTTGGATTGGGAGAAAGTCTTCACGATCTATACATCTGACAAAGGACTAATATCCAGAACCTACAACATATTCAAATTAGTAAGAAGAAAAAAAGATTTCATCAAAAAGTGGCTAAGGACATGAATACACAATTCTTGAAAGAAGATAAACAAATGGCCAACAAACATTAAAAAAAAATTCTCAACATCACTAATGATCAGAGAAATGTAAATTCAAACCACAATGCAATACCACCTTACTCCTGCAAAAATGGCCATAATGAAAAGATCAAAATATTGTAGATGTTGGCATGGATCTGGCCATCAGGGAACACTGGTTGGTGGAAATGTAAACAAGTACAGCCACTATGAAAAACTGTGTAGAGATTTCTTAAAGAACTAAAAGTACAACTACCATTTGATCCAGCAATCCCACTACTTGGGTATCTAGCCAGAGAAAACGAAGTCATTATTTGAAAGAAATACTTGCACATACATGTTTCCCTCTCTCCCTCCCTCCCTCCCATCCTCACTTTTTTTTGAGACAAAGTTTCGCTCATTTCCCAAGCTGGAGTGCAATGGCACAGTCTCATCTCACTGCAATTCCACCTCCCATGTTCAAACAATTCTCCTGCCTCAGCTTCTCGAGTAACTAGGATTACAGATCCTACAAATGCTACAGGTGTATGCCACCACACCCAGCTAATTTTTTGTATATTTAGTAGAAACAGCATTTCACCAGGCCAGCCAAGCTCATCTCAAACTCCTGACCTCAGGTGATCTGCCTGCGTCGGCCTCCCAAAGTGCTGCAATTACAGGCATGAGCCACCGCATATTCATGTTTCTAGAAGCACAGTTTACAATTGCAAAATCATAAAACCAATCAAAATGCCCATCAATCAACAAGTGGATAAAGGAACTGTGGTACATATATACGATGGAATACTAAGCCATAAAAAGGAAGGAATTAACAGCATTTGCAATGTCGTGGATGAGACTGGAGACTATTATTCTAAGTGAAGTAACTCAGGAATGGAAAAGCAAACATCGTTTGAGGGTACAAAGGCAGAATAATAATACAACGGACTTCAAGGACATGGGGAAGAGTGGAAGAGATGAGGAATAAAGGTCAACCTATACAGTGCAGTGTATACTGCTTGGGCGATGGGTATACCAGGTTCTCACAAGTCACCACTAAAAATCTTACACAACTAACCAAATACCACGTGTACCCCAATAACTTATAAAACAATAAAATTTTAAAAATATGTATTCTCACACAAACACAATTACTCCATTATTTATTTACAACTAAGGTTTATCTGTAGACTACGAGATGTGTATATTTAACTCAATGTCAATCAATACTAAGAGTCGATATGTGCTTGCAGGCAGAGGTCACATGTTCAAAGAAAAATATATTAAAACATATAAAAATATTCAGGACTCATAAATGTATGGATTTTACTTGTATTTGTATATAATTCTTAGTATATAATTTTTATTACGGCCATATAAATGACCCTGGAGTCAATAACAATTTAATTGTACATTTAAAAACAAGTAAAACTGTAGAATTAAATTGCTTGTAATACAAAGAATAAATGCTAGCGGTAATGGATACTTCCTTTCCTCTAAAGTGATTATTATATATTGTATGCTTGTATCAAAAGATGCCATATATGGCATAAATATATACACATATTATGCATCCAAAAAAATTAAGAAGAATAAATTTAAATGTGAAAATAGGAATAAAATTTTAACCTATAGGGACAATATTTTTTAACTTATTGGCAATTTAAAGCTACCAGCAAAAAAGATTACTAGAGATGTTAGTCCATTACCTTACCAAATAGTGTATTCTTACCATCTTTTACCTACACCCTTGAGTAGTATGTGGAATAGGTTAAGGTTAGTGGCATAATAACAATTTATTGAATTCAAAATCATATTTAACATGTTAAAAATGTTGAATTGAAAAGTTCAAACATAACTTATAATTTTAAAATATGCTGCATATTATTCCATAAAAGCACAATTAATAAAATAACATACTACTAAATTTTAAGTAAAATTAAGAATATTTCTCTTTCATAATAATGCAGAATGTTACTTTGAACACCTACCTCCTGCATCACTCAATATTATAAGTTAACTACAAAGAGCCTCCCTACTTAAATTTTCATCATGCACCTTACATTTTAATGTCCTTACCTTTCCACAAAAAAAAATCATTAATAATGCCAAATAAAAAAGAATCTCTCATATCTTTTATGCAGCAACAATTAGTCACGTGCTTTCACATGTGAATACACCAGGAATAATAAAACAGCATGAAGTAATTTCAGAGTTTAACACCATTATTATTCACCTTTTTAAAAAATCTGCATTTTCAAAAAAGTATACTTTGAATGTAATTATAATGCTCCAAAAAATATTCTAATTCTTTTACAGTTATATACAAATAATGCTTACACAAACTTTAGTTTGCATTTTCTATACTCAGCACTCTGATTTCATGTAATGTCTAATTTTAGAGTGCCCTAGATATTTCTAACTATGAATTATTCCCTGATATTTAATTTTGAATTGAATATCTTTTATATTTACTGCAAGTGAAAATACATTTGATTTTCTTTATGTTTAGAATAGTTTGAGGTATTGTAAAAAGCATTAGCACATCTTTCAGGTTTGTAGAGTTTCTATCCAGCATGAATGTTATGCTTATTAAGAATTTAAGACTTTTTGGCCAGGTGCGGTGGCTCACGCCTATAATCCCAGTACTTTGGGAGGCCGAGGCAGGTGGATCATGAGGTCAAGAGATCGAGACCATCCTGGTCAACAAGGTGAAACAACGTCTCTACTAAAAATACAAAAATCAGCTGGGCATGGTGGCGCATGCCTGTAGTCCCAGCTACTCGGGAGGCTGAGGCAGGAGAATTGCTTGAACCCAGGAGGCGGAGGTTGCAGTGAGCCGAGATCCTGCCATTGCACTCCAGTCTGGGTGACAACAGTGAAACTCCGTCTCAAAAAAAAAAAAAAAAAAAAAAAAAAGAATTTAAGACTTTTTATACACTTTGCCACATTATTTACACTTGTAAGACTTCTCTCCAATATGAGTTGTCTTAGCTGTAGTAAGGTGTAAGGACTGGTTAAAGGCTTTGTCAAATTTTTCCCATTTGTAGGTTTGCTCTCCTGTGTGAAATCTCTTATGTTTAGTTAGAGTTGAGGACCAGAAAAAGGCTTTGTCGCATTCTTCACATTTGTAGGGTTTTACTCCAGTATGAATTACCTTATGTTTAGTAAAGGTTGAAGACCGGTTAAAGGCTTTGCCACATTCTTCACACATGTAGGGCTTCTCTCCAGTATGAATTCTCTTATGGTTAGTAAGGATCGAAGACTGGTTAAAGGCTTTGCCACATTTTTTACATTTGTAGGGTTTCTCTTCAGTATGAATTATCTTATGTTTAGTAAGAGTTGAGGACCAGTTAAAGGCTTTTCCACATTCCTCACATTTGTAAGGTTTCTCTCCAGTATGAATTATCTTATGTGTAGTAAGAGTTGAGGATTGGCTAAAAGCTTTTCCACACTCTTCACATCTGTACGGTTTCTCTCCGGTGTGCATCCTCTTATGCCTAGTTAGGGTTGAGGACCATAGAAATGCTTTGCCACATTCTTTGCATTTGTAGGGTTTCTCTCTAGCATGAATTCTTTTATGTTTAGTAAGAGTTGAGGACCAGATAAATGCTTTGCCACATTCTTCACACTTGTAAGGTCTCTCTCCAGTATGAATTATCTTATGTGTAGTAAGATTTGAGGATCTATTAAAAGCTTTGCCACATTCTTCACATTTGTAGAGTTTCTCTCCAGCATGAATAATTTTATGTGTAGTAAGGGTTGAGAGCTGCTTAAAAGCTTTGCCACATTCTTCACATTTGTAGGGTTTCTCACCAGTATGAATTATCTTATGTGTATTAAGGGTTGAGGACTGGCTAAAAGCTTTGCCACATGCTTCACATTTGAAGGGTTTCTCTCCAGTGTGAATCCTCTTGTGTCTAGATAGGGTTGAGGACCATATAAATGCTTTGTCACATTCTTCACATTTGTAGAGTTTCTCTCTAGTATGAATTCTCTTGTGTTTAGTAAGGGTTGAGAACCAGATAAATTGCTTTACCACATTCTTCACACTTATAAAGTTTCTCTCCACTAGGAGTTATCCTACCAGTAGTAGGATTTGAGGCTTGATTAAAAGCTTTGCCACATTCTTCACATTTGTAGAGTTTCTCTCTAGCATAAATTATTTTACATGTAGGAAGGGTTGAGGGTTGCTTAAAAGCTTTGCCAAAGTCTTCACATTTGTAGGGTTTCTCCTCAGTTTGAATTTTTTTATGATTAGTAAGGGTTGAGGACCAATTAAAGGTTTTTCCACATTCTTTACATTTGTAGGACTTCTTTCGTGTATAAATGCTTTTATGCTGGGTTTTGTGTGAAATCACGCAAAGTGATTTGACACATTTTTTACATTTGAAAGATTTCTTTCCAGTATGTCTTACCTTATGTCTGTTTGAATTTAAAAATTTATTAAAAACTTTGGGATACTGATCACATTGAAACACTTTGCTCTGGGTAGTTGTGAAACACTGGTTAAGTCCATTATAACCTTCTTTGTGCACCTTACACTCATCCACACTTTCACAGCCTTTTTTAAACTGTAAATTCTTAGGTCCACATTTTTCATATCTTCTCAGTATTACTTTTTGAAAAGAATCTTCCATGCCCTGCTCTGGCCAAAGGTCTTGAGCAAAATGAGGACTTATAACTAAAAAGAAAATAAATAAAAATAATAAATTACTCCATTTGCTAGAGTCACATGTATGTAGTTTAAAAATCTTACCTATAACATTATACAAACTACATAATCAAAATGGCATTGCAAAATACCCCAGGCCCTAATTCTTTCAGACATATGAGTGTAACAAAAACATACAGACCCAAATACATCTATGGAAAACTTATAAATGAATTAATTGTGTACAGTGTCCCAGGTGAGCACAATGCAAAAAACCACACAAAAGAAAAATAAAAGTCTGTGAAATTTATCCAACACAGCTTTTCCTGCTTCCCACTATAACCTAGTGCCTTAAGAAGTAAATTGCCAGCTCTTGGTTTCTGTTTTAAAATAAAATACTGGCACATTCATTGTTATTTCTGGCTTTTAGGGGCTTTTCTGACACTGGTTTCTATCTCTCATGACATAAAGTGCTGAAAGAAATGGTGGTATATTTTGAAATGAGAGTTTGAGTCTGCTGAAACCAAAGAAAAATCTTACAGCAGCAGAGAGACTGCAGAGCTACAGATAGGGAACTGGAATGGCAAGTGATTACTGACTCCTACAGAATAATATTAGTAAACTCTCTCTTAAATAAAAAAACACAGTTTCTTCTCTGAAAAAAAAAATTGAAGGATGCCAGTGTGGCAGGGGGCCCTGGGATGGGGTAGAGCAGTGGTTTCTGAGGATGTTTCAGCAGCAGCATCAGACCCAGTGTCTCAGCCTTGGACAGGTCTGGGTCCCGGTCCGCAGTTGGGCCACAGAGCTTGTGGAGACAAGGCCAAAGATAAGGCGTGGATGCCTGTCATGAATCTGGGCAGCCTGGTTAAGAACATGAAGATCAAGTCCCTGAAGATCTATCTCTTCTCCATGCCCAACAAGGAATCTGAGACCACTGACTTTTTCCTGGGGGCCTCTCTCAAGAATGAGGTTTTGAAGACTATGCGGTGCATAAGCAGACCTGTGTCAGCCAGTGCAGCAGGTTCAAAGTGTTTGTTTCCATCAGGGACTATAACAGCCACATCGGTCTGGGTATTTAGTGGTCCAATAAGGTGGCCACTGCCATCCATGGGGCTATTGTCCTGGCCAAGCACTCCATCATTGCCGTGTGCAGAGGCTACTGGGAAACAAGATCGGTAAGCTCCACATTATTTCTCACAAGGTTATAGGCTGCTGTCGCTCTGTGCTGGTAAGTCTCATCCCCGTGCCCAGGGGCACTAGCATTATTTCACCGCCTGTACCCAAGAAGCTGCTCATGATGGCTGGTATTGATGACTGCTATACCTCATCCAGGGGCTGCGCTGCCACCCTGGGCAACTTCACCAAGGCCACCTTTGATGCCATCTCTAAGAGCTACAGCTACCTGACACCCGATCTCCAGAAGGAGACTGTATTCACCAAGTCCCCTATCAGAAATTCACTGACCACCTCATCAAGGCCCACACCAGATTCTCTGTGCAGAGGACCTAGGCTCCAGCAGCTACAGCATAGGGTTTCATACAAGAAAAATAAATGAATTAAGCCTGTAAAAAGAAATAAATAAATAAAAATAAACACTAAATTTTAGACAACACATATCCTAAGTACATGTTTGAGAAACTCCCATTATCACCAGTCAAGACAACTGTTTTCAGACTGTGCCAGAAAAAAAGCTACATTTTAAAGATTTTGACAAGTGAACTTTTTTTAATGTCCAAATCTAAATCAAAGATCATAATATATACAAAATAGGGCAATATAATTCCACCAAAAATATAAAATTTTCTGAAAAAAACATAAAGTATACATTAGTTTAAAGAATTGCTAATAAATTGAAAAATACTGATTAAAATACAGAGACAACTATGGAAAATCGGAAAAATGAGGATGAAAATAAAATTATTTAAGATATCAAAAAATTGAAAATTCTGGAGGAAAAAATACAAAAAAAATTAATAGATCCTAAAAGAAAAAAATAGTAAAAATAAAGAAGCTTAACAAACTAGGAACACAAAAAATATTTATAACAAACACATATATAAGCACAATTTCAAAAGCCACAGACAAAATGATTATCTTTGGAGCTGAAGATAAAAGTGATGTGCCAAATCAGGCATGGTGGCTCACTCCTGGAGTCCAGGCACTTTGGAAGGCCGAGGTGGGCAGGTTACCTGACATCAGGAGTTTGAGACCCGCCTGACCAACATGGTGAAACCTAGTCTCTATTAAAACTACAAAACTTAGCTGGGTATGCTGGCATGTGCCTGCAATCCCAGCTACTCAGGAGGCTGAGGCTGAAGAACCACTTGAACCCAGGAGGTGGAGGTTGCAGTGAGCTAAGGTCACACCACTACATTCCAGTCTGGCTAAGGAATACAGTCTCCAAAAAAAAAAAAAGGAAGAAGAACAAAAGTGATGTTCCATTTACAAATATAGTCTTTTGAGATAATCAATGAACTGTTAACAAAAATTTTGCAGGCCATAAGGAAACTATGTGATGCAGTCATGAAAAAAACTGTGAAAAAATTAGCTTTAATTAAGAGGGAATAATATCGTCAGTGAATCTGTCCTGCAAAATAAAATAATAAAAAGCTTTCAAAGTAACCAAATTCTATAAAACTATATTGTAACTACATAGCCCCTACATATAAAACATGCTGAAAACAGTTCCTTCTACTGAAAATAACATTAAATAATTTTTTTAATGATTAAGAAAAGAAACATTATCATATAAAAATACATTATTTTCTGGGAAAAATATGCAAATACTCAAAAGTAGAATTTCATAGCATTATTTCAGTAGTGTAGAAAACGCTGACAATAGCAAAGACTTTGAACCAACCCAAATGCCCATCAATGATAGACTGAATAAAGAAAATGTGGCACATATATACCATAGAATACTATATGCAGCCATAAAAAAGGATGAGTTCATGTCCCTTGCAGGGACATGAATAAAGTTGGAAGATATCATTCTCAGCAAACTGTCACAAGAACAGAAAACCAAACACTGCATGTTCTCACTCATAAGTGGGTGCTGAACAATGAGAACACATGGACATAGGGAGGAAAACATCACATACCAGGGCCTGCCAGAGGGTTGGAGACTAGGGGAGGAATAGCAACAAGTAGAGGAATGGGGACAGATAGCATTAGGAGAGACACCTAATGTAGAAGACAGGGTGAGGAATGTGGCAAACCACCAAAGCATGTGTATACCTATGTAACAAACCTTCAGGTTCTGCACATGTACCCCACAAATTAAAGTATAATAAATTTTTAAAAAGAAAGCATTTATACACAGCTCCTTGGAAATGTAGAAAAAATAAAATCTTTAAAAAAGAGAAAAAAGAAAATAAAACATTTATAATTATTCTCTGAAATTTGAAGAATAAAAGCATAGAAATCAATATAAACCCTTGTTAGTGAATATACAACACAAAAATATATAATTAACAACATTGATGATAAATTTGAGGGAAGATGTAATCATAAATAATTTTTATATGAACTTTTTTTTTTTACCAGATTAAAATATATTGTTATATCTTTTAGAGGTTATATATAATCCCCAGGGTACAACAAAAATATTGGTATAAATACACAAAGAAAATAAGTAAAAGCATATCAATAAAAACATCAGAGACACAAAGAAATAACAAAGATACCTCGTTGTCAAATAAATAAAAATACTTAATAAAATAAGTCTTTGCTGGGTGCGGTGGCTCAGGCCTGTAATCCCAGCACTTTGGGAGGCCGAGGCGGGTGGATCACAAGGTCAAGAGATCGAGACCATCCTGGTCAACATGGTGAAACCCTGTCTCTACTAAAAATACAAAAATTAGCTGGGCATAGTGGCGCATGCCTGTAATCCCAGCTATTCAGGAGGCTAAGGTGGGAGAATTGCTTGAACCCAGGAGGCAGAGCCCGGTGAGCTGAGATCACACCATTGCACTCCAGCCCGGGTAACAAGAGTGAAACTCTGTCTCAAAAAAAAAATAATAATAAATAAATAAATAAATAAATAAATAAAATCTTTCTCTTTCAGAAAATTATTTAAATATATATATAATTAACTTTTAAATTGAGTCACACTTTCAATAAAAAGATTTATTTAAAAATTTTAAAAGCCAAGATCCATCTTGCTTTTCTACAAGAGGCAGTTGAAATCTAATGATAAAAAAGACCGAAGTGGCAGAATGGAATTAGACATTCCAGGCAAATACTAATCAAATGAGAGCAGAAACAGTCAAAATAATATTACACAAGGTACATCTGAAGTCAAAAAGTATGCTATTTTATAAAATGTTCTAGAAATTGAAACTCCAAAGAAACAAAGAAGGACATCAAGAAATAATAGATTCATTCACTGGGAGCCTATGGTGTGTGTGTGTGTGTGTGTGTGTGTGTGTCATTAAAGTTCCAAATATATAAAGCAAATTTGACAGAATCAAAGAATGACAGACTGAATAAAGAAAATATGGTATATCTGAATTCTAATACTTGAGTTTTAGTTGAAAAAAAGGATGAGTTCATGTCCTTTCCAGGGACATGAATAAAGCTGGAAACCATCATTCTCAGTAAACTCACACAAGAATAGAAAACCAAACACTGCATGTTCTCACTCATAAGTGGATGTTGAACAATGAAAACATATATGCCCTATGTGAATGAAAGAAACACATAGAAAGCAATATAATTATAGCAAGATATTTTAATACCACACTTCCTATAATAAAAATAAAACAAGAAATGTTAATAAGGGAACAGATGACTTAAAGGCAGTATAAAAATAGTATTCCAGGAACCAAGATGGCTGATCGCTAACATCTCGGGATTGCAGCTCTCAGTGAAAGCACACAGAAGTAGAAGATGCCACACAGAAGTAGAAGATGCCACACTTTCAGACCAAGTCTGGTCACTCAGGAGAAGATTCCCAGTGGAGGAGACACACGGGTGGCCAACATGACCCTTGTGGCCAGCGCAGCGGTTTCCCCAGCACCGTGGTGCAGCGGTTTCACCGGCACGTCTGCACGGCAGCTCTCCAAGCTGAGTAGGCGGGGCTGGCTCCCCTTCTGACCGAGGTTTGAAGGAGCCACGCGGGTCCCCAGCGCTACTCCTGAAGCCGGCACAGCGGTTGTGCCGGCACTTCAGTGCAGAGTGAACAAGACTCATTCCCCTTCTGACGGACGTTTGGAGCTTTGGGAAGGCAGAGTCGCCTATTAGGGACACAAGAAGGAAGCCAGACAGGCAAAGCCTGGGCAGAAAAACACCATCAGGCTTAACGCCGCTCTTCTGGCCCTGGGAACTAACAACTTGGACGACCACTCAAGAGACCTAATCTGAAAGCTGGCAATTTCACAGATGACAGGAGGATAAATTTACAATGATGGGAAGAAACCAGCATAAAAAGGCTGAGAATACTCAAAATTAGAACGCCTCTCCCTCTAAAGATGATCACAGTTCCTCATCAATAATGGAACAAGGCTTGAGGGAGAACGAGCGCATCCCAATAATAGAATCAGGCTTCGGAGTATGGATAATAAGAAGCTTCTGTGAGTTAAAAGAACATGTAGCCAATGTAAAGAAACTAAGAATTTTGAAAAAAGTTTTGATGAAATCCTAATGAGAATAGGCAACTTAGAGAGAAATGTAAGTGAATTAATGGAAATGAAGACTACAATACAGGAACCCCAAGAAGTATGCAAAGGTTTAAACAGTTGAATTGTTCAAGCAGAAGAAAGGATATCAGAGGTCGAAGTCCAACTTAATGAAATAAAACAAGAAGACAAGATTAAAGAAAAAAGGATAAAAAGGAATGAGCAAAGTCTCCAAGAAATGTGGGACTATGTGAAAAGACCAAATTTACATTTGATAGGTGTACCTGAATGTGACAGAGAGAATGAATCCAAGCTGGAAAATACCCTTCAAGATATTATTCAGGAAAATTTTCCTCAACTAGCAAAGCAGGTCAATATTCAACCCCAGGCAATACAGAGAATACCACAAAGATACTCCTCAAAAGAGCAACCCCAAGGCACATAACTGTTAGATTCACCAGGGTTGAAATGAAGGAGAAAATACTAAGGGCAGCCAGAGAGAAAGGTCAGGTAACCCACAAAGGCAAGCCTATCAGACTTACAGCAGATCTCTCAGCACAAACTCTACAAGCCAGAAGAGAGTGGGGGCCAATATTCAACATCCTCAAAGAACAGAACCTTCAGCCCAGAATTTCATATGCAGCCAAACTAAGCTTCACAACTGAAGGAAAAATAAAATATTTTATGAACAGGCAAGAACTCAGCAATTTTATTACCACCAGGCCAGCTTTACAAGAGCTTCTGAAAGAAGCATTACACGTAGAAAGAAACAACCAGTATTAGCCTTTCTAAAAATATACCAGAAAGTAAAGAGCACCAACGAAAAGAAGAATTTACATCAACGAATGGATAAAACAGCCAGATAACAACAAATGGCAGTAACCCTAAATTTAAATCGAATAAATCCCCCAGTCAAAAGACACAGCCGAAACCCAATGGCATGGTACATCCAGACCCGTTTCACATGCAAGGATACACAAAGACTCAAAACAAAGGGATGGAGAAAGATTTACCAACCAAATGGAGAGCAAAAATAAATA
>CM052668.1:17881844-17902154 GCA_028533165.1 Leontopithecus rosalia
CTTTGCTCATTCCTTTTTATTCGTTTTTCTCTAATCTTGTCTTCTCGTTTTATTTCATTAAGTTGGACTTCGATCTCTGATATCCTTTCTTCTGCTTGAACAATTCGAGTGTTTAAACCTGTGCATACTTCTCAGAGTTCCTGTATTGTCTTCTTCATTTCCATTAATTCACTTATATTCCTCTCTAAGTTGTCTATTCTCATTAGGATTTCCTCAAACCTTTTCTCAAAGTTCTTAGTTTCTTTACGTTGGGCTACAACTTGTTCTTTTAATTCACAGAAATTTCTTATTATCCATACCCTGAAGCCTGATTCTGTTATTGGGATGCACTCATTCTCCATCAAGCCTTGTTCCATTGTTGATGTGGAACTGTGATCATCTTTAGAGGGAGAGGCGTTCTGATTTTGAGTATTCTCAGCCTTTTTACGCTAGTTTCTTCCCATCATTGTAAATTTATCCTTCTGTCGTCTTTGAAATTACCAACTTTCAGATTAGGTCTCTTGAGTGGAGGTCCAAATTGTTAGTTCCCAGGGCCAGAACAGCGGCATTAAGACTGATCATGTTTTTCTGCCCAGGATTCTCCTGTCTGGCTTCCTTCTTGTGTCCATAATAGGCGACTCTGCCTTCCCAGAGCTCCAAACCTCGGTCAGAAGGGGAACCAGTCCTGCTTACTCTGCGCCGAGAGCTGCTGTGCTGAGGTGCCATTACAACTACTGCACCGGCCTCAGGAGTCATGTTGGGGACCCGTGTGGCTCCTCCAAACCTTGGTCAGAAGGGGAACCAGCCCCGTTTACTCTGCTCTGAGAGCTGCCTTGCCAAGGTTTCAGCGAAACTGCTGCACCGGCCACAAGAGTTGTGCTGGGGACCCGTGTGGCTCCTCCACTGGGAATCTTCTGCTCCTGAGTGACCAGAATTTGTCTGAAAGTATGGTGTCCTCTAGTTCTGTGTGCTTTCACTGAGAGTTGCAATCCCAAGATGTTAGTGATCGGCCATCTTGGATCATTCTCCTCCGGAAATCACATTAATATTTTTAATGCTGATAGTAGCTCTTTACTTTGAGTGATTAGAGAGCAGTTTTTTTGTAGAGGTATACTTTCTGGCTGAATTGATTAATCTTATATCTAGTCTGACTTTTTTCTTAAGATGCTTTTAATTTTTTTTTCTCAGTATTATCTTTCTCAAAAAAGTGCCGGGATTATGGTCTTGAGCCACCTTGTCCGGCCAAGAGCTGTTTTTATGTCCAATGCTTTAGGTTCCCTTTAGACCTATTACTTTCCCTGTGTGTCTGTGAATGAGGTGGGCTGCCACAGTGAGAATTTTTGGAGCTATCTCTATCTGGATTACTACTTGAAATCCAGCAGTATTTTCTTCATCACTGAGACCCTGGGTCCCATTTTTATTATTGTGAAGGTGCAATTCTACCCAGGAGACCTGCAGGCTCTCCTCCTGCAGCTCATACTTCACTCTGATGTGACACTGGAGTGCTGTTGTGGCAATTGAGGTTCTCATAAGTTGTGAGTTGTCAGCTGTGAGTTCTGTGCTGTGGAATGTGCCTCAATTGCAGATAGTAGGGGTCAAGAGAATACACTAACCCCCAGGGGATGGCAAACAGGAGTGCTAGAGCCCAGTGCTCAGAAAGTAGAGAGCCATTGATTTAAAGTGTACATAGACAAGAAGATTGCACCCTAATCAACCATTTTTGCATTGTAAGATGTCAACACAGACATCTTAAAGTCCCCCTTGGAGAGTGTGGCTCTTTGAACTTTTCAGGTCTTGTTCAGTGACCTGCTGCAGTTCTGTGAGAGGGTGCCAGGGTAAGTAGCATCTGATGGCAGAATCTGTAAGTGTAAATGACTATCTTAGGAGTGAAAGATCAAGACTATGAAGTATCCAGAGCCATAACCACAACGATACCTATGCGTAAAAATGTGATGCTGGAGTAGAATATTCTTGTCTTTATTCTTACCCAAGAGCTACCTCATCAGGACAGGTAATCCAGGTTCTTGAGCTCCACCTAAGCAGCTCCATTTTTTATTTAGAATCAGCCTGAATTGGCTGAGCATGGTGGCTCATGCCTGTAATCCCAGCACTTTGGGAGGTTGAGGTGGGTAGATCACCTGAGGTCAGGAGTTTGAGAGCAGTCTGGCCAACATAGTGAAACTGTATCTCTGCTAAAAATACAAACATTAGCCCTGTGTTGTGGTGTGTGCCTGTAGTTCCAGCTACCTGGGAGGCTCAGGCAGGAAAATCACTCGAACCCAGGAGGCAGAGTTTGCAGTGAGCCAATATTGCATCATTGCACTCTAGCCTGGGCAACAGGGTGAGACAGTGAGACTCCATCTCAAAAAAAGAAAAAAAGAATCGACCTGACTCTCCTCCCTGACTTATCATTGGGCTACCAGTATCATTGGGCCACCAGGGTCACCAGGAAAACTATCACAAATCCCCTAGGCATCCTTGAGTTATTTGAGAATGTCCAGAGCAGAATTTTATTAGGCTGACAAGAGTGGTTAATTCTACTTCTCAGTGAAAGAGAAATTACTCATTTTGTGTTTTTTCTTGTCTTTTTCTGAGAAGTGTCTGTTTATCTGCTGCCCATTTTGTGATGGTATTGTTTGTTTTTTTTTTTCTTGTAAATTTTTAAAAGTTTCTTGTAAATTCTGGATATTAGACCTTTGTCAGATGGTTATATTTCTGCCATTCTATAGGTGTTTGTTTGCCATAAAAGGTGGCGATTTCTCCTTTTTTTTAAAAAAAAATGTGTGTATTTGATTTCTCTCTCTCTCTCTTTTTATTAGTCTAGCCAGCCAGCAGTCTCTTTTTTTTTTAAAGAGAAGGTCTCACTGTCACCCAGGATAAAGTGCAGTGATGTGATCTTGGGTCACTGCAACCTCCACCTCCTGGTTTCAAGCAATTCTTTCTGCCTCAGCCTCATGAGTAGCTGGGATTACAGGGAACAACCACCACACCCAGCTAAATTTTCTATTTTAAAGTAGAGATGGGGTATTGACATATTGGTGAGGCTGGTCTTGAACTCCTGATCTCAGGTGATCTGCTTGCCTTGGCCCCCCACATTGCTGAGATTACTGGCATAGGCCATCACACCTGGTGTTAGCTCTTTTGAATGTGATGTTAGGGTGTCAAGTTAAGATTTTTCTAGCTTTGTGATGTGGGCATTTAGTGCTATAAATTTTCCTCTTAACACTGTTTGAGTTGTGTCTCAGAGATTCTGGTATGTTGTGTCTTTGTTCTCATTGGTTTACAATAACTTCTTGATTTCTGCTTCAATTTTATTATTTACCCAGGAGTCATTCAGGAGCAGGTTCTTCTTTTTTTTTTATGTAAATGCATGACTTTGAGTAAGTTAATCCTGAGTTCTAATTTGCCTATGCTGTGGTCTGACAGAGTGTACGATGTCAGTCCTGTTGTGTTGCCTGAGGAGTGTTTTATTTCCAATTATGTGGTTGATTTTAGAAAAGTGCCATTGGCACTGAGAAGAATGTATATTCTTTTAACTTGGTGTGGTAAATTTTGTAGATGCCTATAAGGTCCACTTAATCCAGAGCTGAGTTTAAGTCCTGAATATCCTTGTTAATTTCCTATTTTGTTGATCTGTCTAGTGTTGACAGTGGAGTGTTAAACTCTCCCACTATTATGGTGTGGGCATCTAAGTCTCTTTGTAGGTCTATAAGAACTTGTTTTGTGAATCTGAGTGCTCCTGTATTGGGTGCATATATATTTAGGATAGTTAGTTCTTTATCCAATTTGCCAGACTGTGTTATTGTATTGGGACATTTAGGTCATTTAAATTTAAGGTTAGTATTGCTCTGTGTGAAGCCGATCCTGTCATCATGATGCTATTTGGTTATTTTGTGCACTTGCCGATGTGTTTCTTCACAGTGTCATTGTTCTTTATGGTGTGTTTTTGCAGTGGCTGGTACTGGTTTTCTTTTTTCCTTATTTAGTGCTTTTTTTCAGGAGCCTTTGCAAGCCAGGCCTGTGGAGACAAAATCCCTTAGCCTTTGTATTTCCAGAAAGGATTTTATTTCTTTTTTACTTATGAAGCTTTGTTTGGCTAGATATAAAATTATGGGTTCAAAATCCTTTTCTTTAAGAATGTTAAATATTGTCCTGTACTGTCTTCTGGCTTGTAGGGTTTCTGGTGAGAGGTCCACTGTTAGTCTGATGGACTTACTTTTGTAGGTGACCTGGCCTTTCTCTCTGGCTGCCTTTAACATTTCTTTGTGTTCATTTCATCCTTGGAGAATCTGATGCTTATGTTTCTTGGGGTTGATCTTGTGGAGTGTCTTAGAGGTGTTCTGTGTATTTTCTGAATTTGAATGTTAGCTTGTCTCGCTAGGTTGGGGAATTTCTCCTGGAGAATATCCTGAAGTGTGTTTTCCAGTTTGTTTCCATTCTTCCTGTTTCCTTCAGGTATTTCAGTCAGTCGTAGGTTTGGTCTTCTTATGTAGTCTCATATTTTTCATAGGCTTTTATTTAATTGCTTTTTATTCTTTTTTCTCTTATCTTGTCTGCATGCCTTATTTCAGCAAGATGGTCTTCAAACTGATGTATTTTCTTATACTCTGTCAATTTATCTGTTGATACTTGTGTATGCTTCATGAAGTTCTCATGCTGTGATTTTTTTACTCCATCAGTTCATTTATGTTTGTCTCTAAACTGGTTAGTTAGCAGCTCCTCTCTCTAGCTTTTTATTGAGGTTCTTAGCTTCTTTGCCTTCAGTTAGAACATGCTCCTTTAGCCCAGTAGAGTTTGTTACTACCCATCTTCTGAAGCCTACTTCTGTCAGTTTGTCTATCTCATCCTCCGTTCAGTTCTGCACCCTTGCTCAAGAGGCATTGCAGTCATTTGGAGAAGAAAAGACATTCTTTGCCTTTTGAATTTTTAGCATTTTTTAAATTGATTCTTTCTCATCTTCAGGACTTTGTCTAGTTTTGATCTTAGAGGCTGCTGACTCTAAGATGGGGTTATTTTGGGGACTGTTTTTTTGCTGTGGTTCATTGCTTTTTGCTTTGCTTTAAATGGCCAGGTCCCTCTTCTATATGTTTGCAGTGGTTTTCTGGGGGTTCACTTCAGACTCTGTTTATCGGGTTCACTCCTGCACCTGGAGATATTACTCAAGGAGGCTGCAGAACAGCAAAGATGGCTGCCTGCTCCTTTCTCTGGGATCTCTGACTTCAAGGAAAACCAATCTGCTAGTAGTGGGAATGTTCATGTGTAGGGTGTCTGCCAACCCTTGTTGGAGTATCTTGTCTAGTTTGGTGGCATGAGGAACAGGACCCATTTAATAAAGCACTTTTACTGTCCTTTGGTGGAGGGGGTGCTTTGCTGGGTAGAAGTCCTCATTTTTGGGCTGCTTGGATTCCTCAGAACTCACAGGAGGAAAAGTTAATTCTGCTGCTCTGCAGAGACTGCAGTCAACTCTCCCCCTAGGGACTCAGGCCCAGGGAGATCAGAATTCTGTCCCTGCACCTCTGGCTGAAGTTGTTGGAGTTCCTCCAGGGAGACCCCTCACAGAGCCGAGGGATAGGTCAGTGTCAGGCCTGAAGAGGTGCTCTGGCCACAGTCTGCCGCCTCTGGTGTGTTGGGCTGTGGAAGACACATCTTGGGACCAAGCCATCCAGCATCCCTGGCTCCAGCAGGGGAAAGGTGTGGTCCTTTCTCTGCTTAAGGAGCCTAGTGTGTTAGGCAGCTGTCAGTCACAGTGCTGGTTGCTGCGCCTCCCCCAGGGAGCTCAAATGGCTTAGACAGCAGGCATCAGTAGCTGTGATGCTGGTCACCCCTCCCATGGGATCTCAGCAGGCTTAAGCAGATTTTAGCTGAGAGGTTGTAGGGAATCTGCACAGCTCTGGGGTTGGAACCCTAGGCCCTGGTACCATGGCTTCTTGAGTAAAATCTTTCAATCTGTGGGTTACACAGTTGCATGTGAAAAGCATGCTTGTGTTGGCTGAGTAGCACACTCATTCACTGCCTCTTTGGCTGGGGGGTGGGGGCTCCCATGTCCTGTGTGGCTCTCAGGTGGGTTGCCACACCACACTGCTCTTTCTTCCTCTCTGTGGGTCATGCCAGTTGTCTAGTTAGTTCTGATGAGATAACCTGGATACCGCAGGTGCTGGTGCAAGATTCACATGCTATTATGTTTCTTTTGATAGAAGTTTTCTAGTCAGCCATGTTTGTCCCACTCTTAAAAAAAGGCTTTTTTCTTTAAAGCTAAACATGTCTCAGCTTAAGAGCTGTGTCTGCTCTGTCTCCTGGAATGCTGTGCATTTAGTACTTGCAAAGCTTTACTTTTCTACTTGTGCTTTTTCTTTCTAATGAGTTTGTTTTAACTACTTTTTAGTTCTTTTTTTTTTTTTGAGATGGAGTTTCGCTCTTGTTACCCAGGCTAGAGTGCAATGGCATGATCTTGGCTCACTGCAACCTCCGCCTCCTGGGTTCAGGCAATTCTCCTGCCTCAGCCTCCCGAGTAGCTGGGATTACAGGCACGCACCACCATGCCCAGCTAATTTTTTGTATTTTTAGTAGAGACGGGGTTTCACCATGTTGACCAGGATGGTCTTGATCTCTTGACCTCGTGATCCACCCGCCTTGGCCTCGCAAAGTGCTGGGATTACAGGCTTGAGCCACAGCGCCCAGCCTACTTTTTAGTTCTTCTAATAGTCAAGGATCTCTGAAAAATATTTATTTTCTATATATCAGAGCTTCCTTTACATTCTTAACATCACGGCTTCTTATATGTCATAAGGAATTCTCATCATGAATTGATGAACTGCAATATTAAGAATATTTTCTTCATGGCTGTGGAACACGGGAAGGTGTGGATACTCAGGATTTCTATGGGGGAAAATCTGGAATCCTTAGTAAAGGTGGAGAGCCCATATTGTTGAGGTTCCATCTCTGTTCTCCATTAGCTGTATGCAGAACAGGATTAAGAAAATGCTTATTTAAATGAAATGGCACTTATTACCTAGAAAGTTTAAAAATATTAAAGAATACTTGCTCTTTAGGGTGTGAAAGAAACACTGCTTAAAATCACTATTAAAATTAACAGAATATTGGGGATATCTGCATCTAACTTTGCATAAACTGTTTTCTTTTTTTTAAGATGAGAGTTTAGCTCTGTCATCAGGCTGGAGTGCAGTGGCATGATCTCGGCTTACTGCAACCTCTGCCTTCTGGATTCAAGCGATTCTCCTGCCTCAGCTTCCCGAGTAGATGGGACTACAAGTGCGTGCCACCACATCTGGCTAATTTTTGTATTTTTAGTGGAGACAGGGTTTCACCATGTTGACCACGATGGTCTCAATCTCTTGACATCATGTTCCACCTGTCTTGACCTGCCAAAGTCCTGGGATTATAGGCGTGGGCCACCATGCCTGGCCAAACCGACATTTCATGATTAAATTCAGACCGTAATTTACTTTTTGGGGGAGGTGATAGTATAGCCGTGGTGCTGTGTCCTCTGTGATCAGCACATCACAGATATTTGTCTTAATGCAGTTGATATTAATAACTTACTTGGTTAATGAGCTCTGTGACTGATTTTTTTTTCTACAGAGTTAATTATTTAACTCTTTATTATTAAGTATCTTTATGCAGCTGATGTGGATAAACAATCACATTTAATCTGGCATTTATTTTTCTTTGGAAAATGAAAGCTCTCATCTTTGTTTATAGGCAGGAAAAACTAAAAATTACACAGGCTCTTTCACCTACTGGATGTTTGATAAGATAGTTTTCTTGAACCAAAAACATTGGCATTACTGGTGAGCTTGTTAGAGATTTAGAAACTCAGATTTTACTCCAGATTTTCTGAAAAAATTATCTGCATTAACAAGATCTCCAGTGTATTTTACAAATTAAAATTTGAGCAATACTTTCTAACTCAGTATGTTTTTTCCATCTGAAAAATGTACACACATCATTCTCTACAATGTAAATATGGCACTCAAAAATGTACATGTTAGTGTTTGTGCTCTCGGTTTTACCCTTCAACATTCAGAAAAGTTTCATCTATATTTTGATGTTGTGGATCTTTTGCTACTGGCTTTTCTCAGAGTTAGATAATACATTAGAGAATATTTCTGTGTTAATAGTTATTTATTAATTATTTTTAGTCCTGTAAGTAAGAACTACTTCTCTTTATTTTTGTTTTGCCTTGAGTCAAATTAAAAATTCTGCTCATGGTCACTTGGTAAATATATATGCATATGCGTGTGTGTTTCAGGGAGTGTTGACATTTAGGGATGTGGCCATAGAATTCTGTCTGGAGGAGTGGCAATGCCTGGACACTGCACAGCGGAATTTGTATACGGATGTGATGTTAGAGAACTACAGAAACCTGGCCTTCCTAGGTGAGCATACCTTCAGTAAACAGTTTCCTAATATACCCTAATATTTATTGGTTTTTTGTAATTTATGCTTTCAGATCTTTTTTTTAACTTTAAGATATGCCTTTATAAAAGAGAATTTTAAGATGTTTAATTTTGACCTGAACTTTCTACATTCCTGAGCTGATCTGTGTCTTTCACTCTAGATTAGTGTTAATTTTAGAAATTTAGTAGCATAACATACTGTTGCCCACATCTTAAAATCTAATTGCCACTACTAATTTTTGATTGAGTAGTACTAGGTAGTGAAATTAAGAATTTACAAAATTAAGGGATTAAAGGCTCAAGCCTTTAATCCCAGCACTTTGGGAGACCGAGGCGGGTGGATCACGAGGTCAAGATCATCCTGGTCAACATGGTGAAACCCCGTCTCTACTAAATATACAAAAAATTAGCTGGGCATGGTGGCGCGTGCCTGTAATCCCAGCTACTCGGGAGACTGAGGCAGGAGAATTGCCTGAACCCAGGAGGCGGAGGTTCGGTGAGCCGAGATCGTGCCAGCCTGGGTAACAAGAGTGAAATTCCATCTCAAAAAAAAAAAACCAACTTATAAAATTAAAATGTTTCCTTAATATTTAATTTTTTTATAAATTAGTATTTTAGAATTCATTTACTAGAATGTTCTATTACATTCTTTTTACTGAGCACACTTCTAAGTTGGTAATTGGAGAATATGAGCAAGATTCATGTAATTATTGGTAAAACAGGTATTGCTGCCTCTAAGCCAGACCTGATCACCTGTCTGGAGCAAGGAAAAGAACCTTGGAATGTGAAGAGTTGTGAGCTGGTGGCCGAACCCCCAGGTATGTGAGAATGAATATGAGTACAACTGACTACACAGATGAGAAGTCATAAGTAAAAAAAAAAATCCGGTCCTTAAAATGATTTGGAAATCCATGTTCCACAGGAAATAATTTCTGGGAAGCCTGATGTATATATTTTTTTAAATTTTGCTTTCACATAGAAACATCTTCTGTCTTACCTTTTTAAAATCGCTACAGATTTTACTTTCCCTGCAGTGATCCTCCTTCAAATTTACAGTGACAGCCAGAGTCCTCTTTGTGGCACCTAAGACTGTAAAATCTGACTTCTTTTATGTTGTTTTTGAAAACACACAGATATCTGCATAATTTTGAGGAACTTTATGTTAAACTTTTTTTTTAAGTTTGCTTTTTACATCACGTCTAAAATGTGTGAGAGTGGTGGTTTCTGTTCTATTGGTTTCTTTATTGCTAATTTCTGCACATTGCATTTTCTGTTTTATAGTCTAGAAGTATAGTTTGAAATTATAAAATATGATTTATAAAATATGATCTGCTTTGTTCTTCTTTTTATTTCAAGATTGCTTTGGCTATTCCAAGTTCATTGTAGTTCTATGTGAATTTTAGAATTGTATTTTTTATTACTGTAAAAAATACTGAAATTTCGATAGGGCATTTAGTGAATCTAAAGATCACTATAGATTATATGGCACTTTAACAATATTCTTTCAATCAATAGACATGAAATGTTTTTAACTTTATTTGTCATGTTAATTTTATTGATGTATATTTTATTCAAAAGATATTTAAACTCCTTGATTAAATTTGTTCTTAGAAATTTATTATTTTAGTACTATTTTAAATAAGATTACTTCCTTTTTCTATCTTATCAGATAGTTCCTTTAAAGTGTATGGAACCAGAACTCATACTTGTAATGTTAATTTTCTATTTCGCTAATTTATTGAGTGTAATTATTACTTTAATTAGATTTTAATATACTGGTTATGTTTTTTTATATAAGATCAAATAATCTACAAAAAGCAACTTTTTACTTATTTGTCTTTAATTTCAATGACTTAAAATTTTTTTGACTAATTTTTATTCTACATACTTCCAGTGCTATGTTAAATAGAAGCATTCAGAATGAGCACAATATACTTTTCATTGGTGTCTGTGAATTTGAAGGAGCAAACACCTCTTCAAGTTTTTATAAACTGGTTTCAGAAAGTAAAGATCTTTTTTTTTGAGCTCCCAGGATAATGGGATGTTCTATGTGTTTGTAGTGGAGAGGGGTTGTAGCTTGGTCACAGAGGCTGCTGGGTCCACATTAGGGTCCACCTTTAGCTGGCTTGTTACAAGGGAATTGGGTATTTGTAATTCCCATTATATTTTTGAACAGAGTGAATATTCTTCAGGACTTGGCTCTGTGGGGTAGACTCTAAGGCAGGCTTCTGCACATGGGTCTGCATATGTTAGGCTTTATATTAGGATGTAGATGAGTTTGGCTTTCACTGAGTACCAGAGAGGCTTTTCCAAAGTCGCTGTGTGGGTTTCTACTTAGGCAGAATGTGCCATGAACTGTGGCTCAGGGAGCTAAAACTGAGTCATGGAACTGCTTCAGGAACCACAGTAAGGGTCAGTGTCTGTAGGCTTGCCAGCGTGGCTATAAATGGGTTTCTTCCTCCAGGCCTCCGGAAGGGTAGGATCTCTCTCAGACTGTAGCTGGGAGGACTTTGGGATGATTACAGAATTCTTAGTTGGACCAAGTTCAGTGGGCCATTTTCTGGTCTATAGCCAAGAACAAAGGTCCTGTAGTTTGCCACCTGAATGGAAGCCTGTCTTCTGAAAAGAATGTTCCTCAGTCTTGGGCATTAGCAGAGTTTCACAACTCCCTCCCTGGTTCATAAAGCTCTTTAAGGGCATTTATTTTGGAGATGGTGTCTTGCTATATAACTGAGGCTGGTCTTAAAATTCTGGCCTAAAGCAATTATCTGACTTAATGTACCATGTAGCTGTCATTACAGGTTTGAGCCAATTCCTGTTTCTCTCATAAAGGCATTTTTCTCAGGGATGGCTGACAAATTTTCTTGTTGACAGAAAATAAGCAAACAGGGCACCTTTTATTTTTCCATCTCAGTGATGTCACTCTCGCTGTACATTTTTACTTTGTATTTTCTATTTTAATATTGTCTGTAATAGTAGATTTAGACATTTAGGACAATATACTAGAATTTACATGTTACACCTGAAATGAATTAGATAATTAGTAGGCAGGCAAAAAGAAATATAGGCAGGTGAAAAAGATTATTGGATTTTCACTCACTTTTGTCAGCCTATATATAAAATATAACATAATTTATTCCCAAATATTTGTTTTATGTATCAGAGGCTCTAACCATATTCTGCAAAATAGATATATTTTTTCTTTATTTAGCCATGTAAGTCTGTTCTTTGCTTCTAAAGTTGGATTACAGCAGTTTTATTTTGTGTAATAATAGTATATATTTAAAACTGAAAAATTATCTCATTTATTAAAATGCTTATTTGTGAAAAGTTTGTCGTTAGAATCTTTATTTTATGATTATACTGCATTTTTTCCTGACACTTTACTGCATGGCAGTGCATGGCAATGATTCAAAATAACCACCTTCAATGAGTAGACTGTTACAATAAAATCTTGCAGTTATCTACATAAATTCTTTTCAGTGCTTCATCAATGTTGCATATCAGATTTTATAGCCAGACATGGTGGTGTGGTCCTATCTACTGGGGAGAGTTAGAAGGGAGGATCACTTGAACCTTGAAGTTTGAGGCTGCAGTGAACCATAATTGTGCCATGCACTTCAGCTTTGGTGACCAAGTAAGACCCTGACTCAAAAACACTGTACATTTCAGGCATGTTAAGTATAGTAACGTTTTTTTTTTTAAATAGAGATGGAGTTTCACCATGTTGGCCCGGCCGGTCTCAAACTCCTGACCTCAGGTGATCCACCCACCTCAGCCTCCAAAAGTGCTGAGATTACAGGCATGAGCCACCACACCCAGCCAGTTACATTGTTTTGTAAAAGATTTCTGGAAATTTTACAATACACATTAAACAACTACCAATTTTTCCTATTTTCGGGCACTTTTAAAAAACAATTCTGTTTTCTCTTTCTAAGAGTAAGTGGTTTATATATCTGATAACATCTCTGTTTGTGGCTGGCTCATTTTATTTTACATAATGCAATCAAGATTTACCTTTATAGTTATAATATTTTCGGCTTTTTTGCAAACTGAGTAAATATGTTGGTATTTTTATATTTCAAATTATGTCTGCTGAATGATTAAGTAACAGAAATTTGCATTGCTTTTACTTATTTGGTTTCAGTAACAATGCTAAAATCATGGATATGCAAATGACTATGCATATAATTATGGGTATGCAAATGACCATATATGTGAGAGTTTATATATGTATTGCATCCTATTGAATTCAATTTTTTTTCTTTTTCTTTTTTCTTTTTTCTATCACCCAGGCTGGAGTGCAATGACACAATCTTGGGTAACTGCAACCTCAGTATCCTAGGTTCAGGCAATTCTCCTTCCTTAGCCTCCTGAGTAGCTGGGATTACAGGTGCCTGTCACCATGCCTGACTATTTTTTTAAAATTTTTAGTAGAGATGGGGTTTCAATGTGTTGGTCAAGCTGGTCTTGAACTCCTGACCTCATGATTCGCCCACCTCAGCCCCCCAAAGTGCTGGGATTACAAGCGTGAGCCACTGTGCCTGACCTATTCTATGTTATGAGTCTACTTTTTCACCTTTATACTCAGTTTTTAAGACAAAATTGTCTTAATTCTGTAGGTTTGTAATGTGTTTTGAATCAGGAACTATAATGCCCCCAACATTGTTTTGTTGTGTTTTCATTATTTTCTGATACTTTATTGTCTGTAGAGAGTCTACATAGTCGTGATTTCTGTTTCTTTTTCTTAAAAAATGCAGTGAGAAATTTGAAAACTTTGCATTAAATCTGTAGATTGCATTGAGAATAATGCACATCATTATAATATTACCTTTTCAACATTTCAGAAAGGCATGCTCAAGAGACTTGTTTGTAAAATTTTTAGTATTTTTTCTTTTATTGATACTCATTTCATTTTGGTAATACAAAGTAATTTATAAAATTTCAGTTTTTAAAAATGAGCTAAGACTTTTTTTTGGCCTAAGAGGTGTTCTGTCAAGAAATACGTTTTATTAGCTATTGAGAAACATGTGCATCCTGATGTTGAGGAGTGTTTTCTATACCCCTGTTACAAATAATTGTTTGATACTGCCTACAAGTCCTCTATTTGCTTAGTAATATTCTTGTTTTATGTTTATTACAAAAAGTACAGTATTGAAATATTCTGCTGTAATTAGGTTGTTCTCTATTTGTCTCTGTTATTCTGTTGATAATTTGCTTTATATGCTTGAAGCTGTAATGTGAGGTACATACACACAAACATGCGCACATGTATATACCAATTTGTCATAGGTTTCCAGTGAATAAATCTATAATTATTTATTTATTTATTTATATTTTTTAGACAGTCTCACTCTGTTGCCCAGGCTGGAGGGCAGTGGTGTGATCTCAGCTCACTGCAACCTCTGCCCCTCGGATTCAGGCAATTATTCTGCCTCAGTCACTAAAATAGCTAGGATTACAGGTGCATCCCACCATGCCTGGCTAATGTTTGTGTTTTTAGTAGAGACGGGGTTTCATCATGTTGGTCAGGCTGGTCTCGATCTCCTGACCTCAAGTGATCTCCCTGCCTCAACCTCTCAAAATTCTGGGATTACCAGCATGAGCCAGTGCCCCTGGCTAAATATGTAAGTTTTAATATCCCTTTTTGTCTCCTTGGAGTTTTTACTTCAAGTACATTTAATAAAATATGACAGTTTTTGACTTAAGGTGTAGCTTGCATAATATTATTTTGATTTATTCTGCTCTCATTTGATTAACATTTGCATAAAATGTCTACTTTGGTCTTGCCCTTTTCAGTGCTTTTTTATCACTAGATCTTAACTGACTTGTAGAAAAAAAAGTTGGATATTGGTTTTTAAGTTTTTAATAAATTTGCTTATTGAAAGCATGTCTCGATTTGAAAGTGAATTACATATATATTTTAATAATTTTCTGAAAGAGACCTGCTGTTATGTTTTTAATTATTTTATTTGATTTTTACAACTTTGTTTCTTATTTTCTCTCCATCTTTCTGTCTTTAGATTTTTGTATTGATATGCTTTTACTTATTTCTAATGCACTTTCAAGTATCCATATGGATTTGTGTTTGTGTCTGTGATATCTTGGGTACATAAACCTCTATAAGAAATAACAGTGTATTTAAATTTGGTACAAATTAAACTTCAGCTGAATAATAAATTTTTCCTCATTTCATCTGCCCTAAAATTTGACATTGATGTTGCTAATGATGTTTTACATTGTATATTTATTAAGAGATGTTCATAATTTCTGTGCTTTCATTTTTTAAATTTATTTTTATTGCATTTTAGGTTTTGGGGTACATGTGAAGAACATGCAAGATAGTTGCATATGTACACATGTGGCAGTGTGATTTGCTGACTTCCTCCCCTTTGCCTATATCTGGCATTTCTCCCCATGCTATCGCTCCCCAACTCCTCACCCCCCGCTGTCCCTCTCCTATTTCCCCCGACAGACCCCAGCGTGTAGTGCTCCCCTCCCTGTGTCCATGTGTTCTCATTGTACAACACCCACCTATGAGTGAGAATATGCGGTATTTTATTTTCTGTTCTTGCGTCAGTTTGCTGAGAATGATGGTCTCCACGTTCATCCATGTCCCCACAAAGGACACAAACTCATCATTTTTGATGGCTGCATAATATTCCATGGTATATGTGTGCCACATTTTTCCTGTCTAGTCTGTCATCGATGGGCATTTGGGTTGTGTCCAGGTCTTTGCTATTGTAAACAGTGCTGCAATGAACATTTGTGTGCATGTGTCCTTATAGTAGAACAATTTATAATCCTTTGGATGTATACCCAGTAATGGGATTGCTGGGTCAATTGGAATTTCTATTTCTAGTTCCTTGAGGAATCACCACACTGTCTTCCACAATGGTTGAACTAATTTACATTCCCACCAGCAGTGTAAAAGTGTTCCTATTTCTCCACATCCTCTCCATCATCTGCTGTCTCCAGATTTTTTAATGAACGTCATTCTAACTGGCATGAGATGGTATCTCAACGTAGTTTTGATTTGCATTTCTCTAATGACCAGTGATGATGGCATTTTTTCATACATTTGTTGGCCTCATGTATGTCTTCTTTTGTAAAGTGTCTGTTCATGTCCTTTGCCCACTTTTGAATGGGCTTGTTTGTTTGTTTTTCTTGTAAATCTGTTTTAGTTTTTTGTAAATTCTGGATATCAGCACTATGTCAGATGGGTAAACTGCAAACATTTTTTCCCATTCTGTTGGTTGCCGATTCAATCTAATGACTGTTTGTTTTGCCGTGCAGAAGCTGTGCAATTTGATTAGGTCCCATTTGTCTATTTTGACTTTTGTTGCCAGTGCCTTTGGTGTTTTGGTCATGAAGTCCTTGCCTACTCCTATGTCCTGAATGGTTTTGCCTAGATTTTCTTCTAGGGTTTTTATGGTGTTAGGTCTTATGTTTAAGTCTTTAATCTATCTGCAGTTAATTTTAGTGTAAGGTGTCAGGCAGGGGTCCGGTTTCTGCTTTCTTCACATAGCTAGCCAGTTTTCCCAACACCATTTATTAAACAGGGAATCCTTTCCCCATTGCTTGTTTTTGTCAGGTTTGTCAAAGATCAGATGGTTGTAGATATGTTGTGTTGCCTCTAGGCCTCTGTTCTGTTCCATTGGTTTATATCTCTGTTTTGGTACCAGTACCGTGCTTTTTTGATTACTGTAGCCTTGTAGTATAGTTTGAAGTCCGGTACTGTGATGCCTCCCACTGTTTTCTTTTTGCTTATAATTGACTTGGCTATGTGGACTCTCTTTTGGTTCCATATAAAGTTTAAGGTGGTTTTTTTCAGTTCTGTGAAGAAGGTCATTGGTAGCTTGAAGGGGATAGCATTAAATCTATAAGTTACTTTGGGCAGGATGGCCATTTTCACAATATTGATTCTTCCTAACCATGAACATGGAATGTTTTATCCATCTGTTTGTGTCCTCTCTTATTTTGTTGAGCAGTGGTTTGTAGTTCTCCTTGAAGAGGTCCTTTACATTCTTTGTTAGTTGTATTCCTAGGTATTTTATTCTTTCTAGCAATTGTGAATGGTTGTTCATTCTTGATTTGGCTCTCTTTAAATCTGTTTTTGGTGTATACGAATGCTTGTGATCTTTGCACATTGATTTTGTATCCTGAGACTTTGCTGAAGTTGCTTATCAGTTTCAGGAGATTTTGGGCTGAGATGATGGGATCTTCTAGATGTACAATCATGTGGTCTGCAAATAGAGACAGTTTGGCTTCCTCCTTTCCTATTTGAATACCCTTTATTTCTTTTTCTTGCTTGATTGCTCTGGCTAGAACTTCCAGTACTATATTGAATAGAAGTGGTTTGAGAAGGCATCCTTGTCTAGTGCCAGATTTCAAAGGGAATGCTTCCAGTTTTTGCCCATTCAGTATGATATTGGGTGTTGGTTTCTCATAAATAGCTTTTATTAGTTTGAGATGCATTCCATCAATACCAAGTTTATTGAGGGTTTTTAGCATAAAGGGCTGTTGAATTTTATCAAAGGCCTTCTTTGCGTCAGTCGAGATAATCATGTGATTTTTGTCTTTGGTTCTGTTTATTTGGTGAGCTATGTTTATAGACTTGTGTATGTTGAACCAACCTTGCATCCCCGGGATGAATCCTATTTGATCATGGTGGATAAGCTTTTTGATGTGCTGTTGCAATCAGCTTGCCAGTATTTTATTGAAGATTTTTGTGTCTATGTTCATCATGGTTTTTGGCCTGAAGTTTTCTTTTCTTGTTGATTCTTTGCCGGGTTTTGGTATCAGGATGATGTTGGTCTCATAAAATGAATTGGGAAGGACTGCCTTCTCATTTTATTTTATCAAGTTGATCCTCGACCTCTGATATTTTTTCTTTTGCTTGGTCAATTTGGCTGTTGAAACTTATGCATGCTTTGCGAAGTTCTCGTATTGTGTTTTTCAGCTCCATCAATTCACTCATATTTCTCTCTAACTTGTCCATTCTCATTAGCATTTTGTCAAATCTTTTTTCAAGGTTCTTAGTTTCTTTGCATTGGGTTAGAACATGTTGTTTAACTCGCAGAAGTTTCTCATTACCCACCTTCTGAAGTCTGATTCTGTCATTTCATTATACTCATTCTCCATCCAGTTTTGTCCCCTTGCTGGTGAGGAGTTGTGATACCTTATAGCAGGAGAGGTGTTCTGGTTTGGGGTGTTTTCCTCCTTTTCCACTGGTTTCTTCCCATGTTTGTGGATTTATCCACCTGTCATCTTCATAGTTGCTGATTTTCAGATTGGGTCTCTGAGTGGACATCCAGTTGATGATGAAGTTATTTCTGTTTCTTTTTTTTTTCTAACAATCTGGCCCCTCTGCTGTAGGACTGCTGAGGTCCACTCCAGGTTCTACTTGCCTGGGGATCACCTGCAGCAGCTGTAGAACAGTAAGGGTTGCTACCAGTTTCTTCTTCTGCTATCTTTGTCTCAGAATGATGCCCGCCAAATGTCAGTCTGATCAGTTCTTTATGAGGTGACTCTGGATATACGAGGGTAAGGGAGCTGCTTAAGGAGACAGTCTGTCCTTTATAGGAGCTCAACTGCTGAGCCATGAGCTCCGTTATTCATTCAGTTCTGCTGGGCAGGTATGTTTAAGTTCACTGCAGCAGAACTCATAAACCCCCTTTTTTTTCCCCCAGGTGCTCTGTCCTGGGGAGTTAGGGCTTTATTTATGAGTTTCCTTTGTGCTGCTGCCTTTTTTTTCAGGGCTGCCCTGCCCAGCAAGGAGGCAGCCTATTCACTTCTGCCTGCTGAGGCTTTGCTGAGCTGCCGTGGGCTCCGCCCTACTGCCGTGTGAACTTCCCTGCAGTCCTGTTTATGTGCGTGTGGTTAGAACTGCCTCGGCAGCTGGGCGCGGTGGCTCAAGCTTGTAATCCCAGCACTTTGGGAGGCCGAGGTGGGTGGATCACGAGGTCAAGAGATCAAAACCATCCTGGTCAACATGGTGAAACCCCGTCTCTGCTTAAAACACAAAAAATTAGCTGGGCATGGTGGCGTGCGCCTGTAATCCCAGCTACTTGGGAGGCTGAGGAAGGAGAATTGCCTGAACCCAGGAGGCGGAGGTTGCGGTGAGCCGAGATCGCGTCATTGCACTCCAGCCTGGGCAACAAGAGTGAAACTTGGTCTCAGAACTGCCTTGGCAATGGTGGCCCACCTCTGCAATGGTGGACTCTCTCCGTAGTGGTGGGTTGCCTCGGTAATGGTGGGCTGCCTCAGCAATGGCGGACTACCTTCTTAGGGGTGGAGTGCCTCCTTAATGGCAGATGCTCCTGCCCCACAGAGCTGGACCATCCCGGGTTTAGCTGTGGTTGCCGTGAAACTCTCAACAAGGGTGGTTCCAATTACTGTTTTTTGTTGGGGGGTGGTGGAACCCGGGGAGCCTGATCACCTGGCTCCCTGCCTCAGAGCCTTTTTTTTTTTTTTAACGTTGAACGGTTGACTCTCTCCCAGGTGTTCAAGTCACCTGTTGAAAAGGTGCAGGGATCTCTGTGATTTCCCGTGTTGTGACCCACTGCACCGGCTTAAACAGTGGCATTGCCAAGGAATCTCCTGGCCTGGCTGCCTGTTTCTGTCCCCTGTTTAATCAGATGAGTGGGGAACTCTGCCTTCCCAGAGCTCCAATCGCCAGCTTAAAAGGGCAAGCAGACCATTGTATTTTGTATGGAGAACCGCCACACAGGGGTGCCAGCAAAATAGCCGCGCCAGCCAAAATAGCTGTGCTGGTAACCCATGGGTCTCTTCTGCCTGGGAATCTCCTGGTCTGTGGGCAATAAATATCCATCTGGAAATGCAGCGTCCACTCACTTTCTGCACTTTCACTGGGAGCTGCTCCTAAACCGCCATCTGTGCTTTTATTTTTCAAATTTTAGAAAATAATTTAGAATGTTTTTGCACTTTCATGATAATGCCACAAGATTCTATTTTTGTGTGTATGCCTATCTTTCCCAGAACATAATGTATTTTTTATTATGTGTTGTTTTCTTGAATCCTTTTATTTTCAGTTTAAGAAACTACTTTCAGCATCTTTTATATATACGGCATATGCAGTTCCAGTACACTTTTTCAGGATTTGGTTGTTTCAGAAGGGTTTATCTTTTTTAATTTTTTGGTCAGAGACTCACTATGTCACCAGACTGGAGTGTATGGGTAAAAAGTCAGCTCACTGCAACCTCCACCTCCTTGGGTTTAAGTAATTCTCCTGCCTCAGCCTGCTTAGTGGCTGGAACAACAGGCATTAGTTACCACACTTGACTAATTTTTGTATTTTTAGTAGAGACAGGGTTTCACCATGTTGTCCTGGCTTGTCTCTCCTGACATTATGGTTTGCCTACCTCAGCCTCCTAAAGTGCTGTGATTACAGGTGTGAGACACCACGCCTGGCCTGGAAGGTTTATTTTCTTTTTTCTTGGCAGGACAGATTTGTTCATGGTTATTATTCTCACCTTATAGCTTTTTTTTTTAATGAGTTTAACTAAGTCACATGGTTTCTTTCTGGCCTGCAAAATTTATGTTGATAATTCAGTGGTTACATCATAAGACTGTGTTTGTAAATGACACATTACATTTATCTTGCGACTTCTGAGACTTTCTTCTTGTCTGTGATTTTTGAAAATGTACTTATATATATAGTTATAATTTGCATGTTTTCTAATTTGTTTGTTGAACTTCATTTTCACATAATTATCCTTACTTTTATGATTTTCCAGTTGTTTATTTTTTAAAAATTTTTATTGCATTTTAGGTTCTGGGGTACATGTGCAGAACATGCAAGATAGTTGCATAGGTACACACGTGGCAGTGTGTTTTGCTGCCTTCTGCCCCCTCACCCATATTTGGCATTTCTCCCCATGCCATCCCTCCC
>CM052668.1:17902654-17920524 GCA_028533165.1 Leontopithecus rosalia
GGTCATTAAAGAGATGCAAATCAAAACCACATTGAGATACCATCTCACACCAGTTAGAATGGCGTTCATTAAAAAATCTGGAGACAACAGATGCTGGAGAGGATGTGGAGAAACAGGAACACTTTTACACTGCTGGTGGGAGTGTAAATTAGTTCAACCATTGTGGAGGACAGTGTGGCGATTCCTCAAGGACCTAGAAATAGAAATTCCATTTGACCCAGCAATCCCATTACTAGGTATATATCCAAAGGACTATAAATCGTTCTACTATAAGGACATATGCACACGAATGTTCATTGCAGCACTCTTTACAATAGCAAAGACCTGGAATCAACCTAAGTGCCCATCGATGATGGACTGGACTGGGAAAATGTGGCACATATACACCATGGAATATTATGCAGCAATCAAAAATGATGAATTCATGTCCATTGTAGGGACATGGATGAATCTGGAGAACATCATTCTCAGCAAATTGACACAAGAACAGAAAAGGAAACACCGTATATACTCACTCATAGGTGGGTGATGAACAATGAGAACACATGGTCACAGGGAAGGGAGTACCACACACTGAGGTGTATAGAGGGAAATAGGGGAGGGACAGAGGGGGGGAGCGGGGGAGGGATGGCATGGGGAGGAATGCCAAATATGGGTGAAGGGGCAGAAAGCAGCAAAACACACTGCCACGTGTGTACCTATGCAACTATCTTGCATGTTCTGCACATGTACCCCAAAACCTAAAATGCAATAAAAAATTTTTTTAAAAAAAGAAATTTTATGCAAGGTAATGCAAGGAATGTTATTTCCGGGCAAGACAAGGCAAGGCAATTACAGGCAAGGCAAGGCAAGCTAATGCAGTACAATTCCAGGCAGAGAATTCCAGGCTAGGAAATGAAAGGCAACGCAAAATAATTCCGGCAAGGCAAAAAAAATCAAGGCAACAAAAGGCCAGGCAAAGAAAGTCAAAGTAAGGAAAGAAAAGGTAATTCCAGGCAACACAATTCCAGGCAAGGCAATTGCAGGCAAGGCAATACTAGGCAAGGCAAGGCAGGGCAACACAAGGAAATCCCAGCAAGGTAGTTCCATGAAAGGCAAGGCAAAGCAATTCCAGCCTAGGCAATTGCAGGAAAGGCAACTCTTGACAAGGCAAGGCAAGACAAGGCAATTCCAGGAAAAGCAATTCCACATAAGGCAAGGCAGGGCAATTCCAAGAAATGAAAATCCAGGCATGGCAAGGCAAATCAATTGCAGGCAAGGCAACTCCAGGTAAAGCAAGGCAATTCCAGGCTAGGCAATTTCAGGCAAGGCAAGGCAATTCCAGGAAAGGCAATTTCAGACAAGGCCAGGAACATCAAAAAAAATTTCAGGCAACGGCAAGACAAGAGAAGGAAAGGCAAGGCAAGGCAGGGCAATTCCACGCAAGTAAATTCCAGGCAGAGCTATTCAAGAAAATTGCAGGCGGAGTGGGGGCCCTGGAAGATGGTGCGGTAGGAGCAAATCAGGATTGCAGCTCTCAGTGAAGGCACAAAGTGTGAATCCAAGCGGCATTTTTAGACGGATCTTTGTTGCCCATAGAACAGGCTAATTTTCAGGGGTAGGAGAGACATGGGATGCCAGCGCAGCTGTTTTTGCTGACATGGCTGTTTCGGCTGGTGCTGCAGCGCAGTGGCACTCCACACAAAATGCACTGGTGTGGGTGCCCTGTTAAACTGGCAATCTGAGATGTGGGAGGGCAGATTTGCATATACATCCGATCAGGCTCAGCGGGTCCCACCCTCACAGGGACAAAAAAATGGCTATTCGATATGCTCTGGGTTGAGAGTTTCACTGTGGGCACAGCTGATCCCAGGACAATGCGGCTAGGTGGGGGAGGGGAGTTTGCCATTACCGAGGCATTCTGCCCCTACTGAGGTACACTCCCATTGCTGACGCAGCCTGCCATTGCTGAGGCAACTGCCATAACAGAGAGACTCTGCCAATACAGTGGCAAAAGGGTGGAGCCCATGACAGTAGGGTGGAGCCCATGGACGCAGGGTGGAGCCCATGACAGCAGGGAGGAGCCCACTGCAAAAGGCTGGAGCCCATGACAGCAGGGCACACCCCACTGCAACAGGGCAGACCCCACAGCAGCAGGGCAGAGCCTCGGCAGGCAAATAGTGAGTAGACTGCCTCCTAGCTGGGAAGGACAGTGCAACGGATACACATAAAAAAAGTTCTAACTCCCCAAGACAAAGCATCTGAGGAAAAAAAGGTGTTTTATAAGTTCTGCTGCAGCAGACTTAAACATACAGGCCTAACAGCCCTGAATGAACAACGGAGTTCCCAGCTCAGCACTTAAGCTCCAGTAAAGTACAGACTGTTTTCTCAAGCAGCTCCCTGACCCCTGTATATCCAAAGAGTCACCTCAAAAATGACTGACCATACTGACATTTGGCGGGCATCATTCTGGGATAAAGATAGCAGAAGAAGAAACTGGTAGCATCTCTCACTGTTCCACAGCTGCTACAGGTGTACCCCAGACAAGCAGGGCCTGGAGTGCACCTCAGCAGTCGTACAGAAGAGGGGCTAGACTGTCAGAAGAAAAACTAAGTAACAGAAATACTTCATCATCAACAATCTGGGTGTCCACTCAGAGACCAAACTGAAAAGTCAGCAACTACTCAGACGACAGGTGGTTAAACTCACAAAGATAGGGAAAAAACAACGCAGAAAGGAGGAAAACACCCGAAACCAAAACACCTCGCCTTCTACAAAGGACCAAAACTCCTCACCAGCAAAAGAACAAAGCTGGACGGAGAATGAGTGTGGTAAAATGACAGAATCAGACTTCAGAAGGTGGGTAATGAGAAACTTCTGTAAGCTAAAGAACATGTTATATATCAATGCAAAAAACTAAGAACCTTGAAAATAGACTTGAAAAAAGATTCGAGGAAATGATAACAAGAATGGACAACTCAGACAAGAATATGAATGAAATAAAGGAGCTGAAAAACACAACATGAGAACTTCGCAAAGCATCCACAAGTTTCAACAGCTGAATTGATCAAGCAGAAGAAAGGATATCAGAAGTCGAAGATCAACTCAATGAAATAAAATGAGAAGTCAAGATTTAAAAAAAGCACAAAAAGGAATGAACAAAGTCTCCAAGAAATGTGGGACTATGTGAAAAGACATAACCTACGTTTAATAGGTGTATGATAATGTGACGAAGAGAATGAATCCAAGCTGGAAAATACTCTTTAGGATATTATCCAGGAAAATTTTCCCAACCTAGCAAGGCAGGCCAATATTCAAGTCCAGAAAATACAGAGAACACCACATAGATATTCCACAAGAAGAGCAATCCCAAGGCACATAATCATCAGATTCACCAGGGTTGAAATGAAGGAGAAAATACTAAGGGCAGCCAGAGAGAAAGGTCGGATCACCCACAAAGGGAAGCCCATCAGACTCACAGAAGGTCTCTCAGTGGAAACCCTGCAAGCCAGAAGAGAGTATCGGCCAATATTCAACATCCTTAAAGAAAAGAACTTTCAACCCAGAATTTCATATCCAGCCAAACTGAGCTTCATAAGTGAAGGAAAAATAAAATCCGTTGCCAACAAGCAAGTACTCAGAGATTTTGTCACCACCAGGCCTGCTCTACAAGAACTCCTGAAAAGAGGCACTACACATAGAAAGGAATAACCAGTACCAGCCATTCCAAAAACATACCAAATGGTAAAGAGCATCCACAAAATGAAGAATCTGCATCAACTAACAGGCAAAACAGCCAGCTAGCATAAAAATGGCAGTATCAAATTCACACATAACAATATTAACCCTAAATGTAAATGGGCTAAATGCACCAATCAAAAGACAGAGACTGGCAAATTAGATAAAAAACCAAAACCCATCGGTGTGCTGTAGCCAGGAAACCCATCTTACATGCAAGGATAAACAAAGGCTTAAACTAAAGGGATGGAGGAAAATTTACCAAGCAAATAAAGAGCAAAGAAAAAGCGGGAGTTGCAATTCTCATCTCCAATAAAATGGACTTCAAAGCAACAAAGATCAAAAGAGACAAAGAAGGATATTACATAATGGTAAAAGGATCGATACAACAAGAAGAGCTAACAATCCTAAGTATATATGGACTCAATACAGAAGCACCCAGGTATATAAGGCAAGTTCCTAATGACTTAGGAAGAGAATTAGACTCCCACACAATAATAGCTGGAGACTTTAATACTCCACTGTCAATATTAGACAGATCAACCAGAGAGAAAATTAACAAGGACATCCAGGGCTTGAACTCAGACCTGGGACAAGCAAACCTGATAGACATTTACAGAATTCTCCAACCCAAGTCAACAGAACATACATTCTTCTCAGCACCACATCACACCTACTCTAAAATTGACCACATAATTGGAAGCAAAGCACTCCTCAGCAAATACAAAACAACTGAAATCATAACAAACAGTCTCTCACACCATATTGCAATCAAGTTGGAGCTCAGAATTCAGAAACCAACTCAGAACCACACAGGTTCATGGAAACTGAATAACTGGCTCTTGAATGTTGATTGGATAAACATTGAAATGAAGGCAGAAATAAAGAAGTTCTTTGAAACCAACGAGAATGAAGACACAACATACCAGAATCTCTGGGACACATTTAAAGCAGTTTCAAGAGGAAAATATATAGCAATAAGAGCCCACTTGAGAAAAGTGGAGAGATTCAAAATTGACACCCTATCATCAAAATTGAAAGAGCTAGAGGAGCAAGATCAAAAAAACTCAAAACTTAGCAGAAGACAAAAAATAACTAAGATCAGAGCAGAACTGAAGGAGATAGAGACAAGAAAAACCCTTCAAAAAATCAATAAATCCAAGAGCTGGCTTTTTTAAAAGATCTACAAAACAGACAGACCACTAGCCAGACTGATAAAAAAGAAAAGAGAGAACAATCAAACAAATGGAATAAAAAACAATAAAGGGGAAGTCACCACAGATTCCACAGAAATTCAAACCATCATCAGAGAATATTACAAACAACTCCATGCACATAAACTAGTAAACCTGGAAGAAACGGATACATTCCTGGACACTTGTGTCCTCCCAAGTCTAAACCAGGAGGAAGCCAAAACTATGAACAGACCAATAACAAGGTCTGAAGTTGAGGCAGCAATTAAGAGTCTACCACACAAAAAAAACCCAGGTCCAGATGGGTTCACAGCCTAATTCTACCTGAAACACAAAGAGGAGATGGTATCATTCCTTGTGAAACTATTCCAAATAATCCAAAAAGAGGGAGTCCTTCCCAAATCATTTTATGAGACCAACATCCTGATACCAAAACCTGGCAGAGATCCAACAAGAAAAGAAAACTTTAGGCCAATATCCAAGATGAACATAGATGCAAAAATCTTCAATAAAATACTGGCAAGCCGATTGCAACAGCACATCAAAAAGCTTATCCTTCATGATCAAGTAGAATTCATCCCGGGGATGCAAGTCTGGTTCAACCTATGCAATTCTATAAACATAATTCACCACATAAACAGAACCAAAAAAAAAACCACATGATTATCTCAATTGACGCAGAGAAGGCCTTTGACAAAATTCAACAGCCCTTTATGCTAAAAACCTTCAATAAACTCGGTATTAATGGAACGTATCTCAAAATAATAAAAGCTATTTACGACAAACGAACAACCAATATCATACTGAATGGGCAAAAACTGAAAGCATTCCCTTTGAAATCTGGCATTAGAAAAGGATGCCTTCTTTCACCACTCCTATTCAATATACTACTGGAAGTTCTAGCCAGAGAAATCAAGCAAGAAAAAGAAATAAAGTGTATTCAAATAGGAAAGGTGGAAGCCAAATTTTCTCTATTTGCAGATGACATGATAGTATATTTCGAAGACCCCATCTACTCAGCCCAATATATCCTCAAACTGATAAGCAACTTCAGCAAAGTCTCAGGATATAAAATCAATGTGCAAAGATCACAAGCATTCCTATACACCCATAACAGACTGAAAGATAACCAAATCAAGAATGAGCTGCCATTCACAATTGCTACAAAGAGAATAAAATACTCAGAAATACAACTTACAAAGAATGTAAGGGACCTCTTCAAAGAAAACTACAAACCATTGCTCAACGAAATAAGAGAGAAAACAAACAGATGGAGAAACATTACATGTACATGGTTAGGAAGAATCAATATTGTAAAAATGGCCATATTGCCCAAAGTAATTTACAGACTCAACGCTATCCTTATCAAGCTACCATTAACTTTCTTCACAGAACTGGAAAAAACAACCTTGAACTTCATATAGGACCAAAAGAGAGCCTGCATAGCCAAGTCAATTCTAAGCAAAAAGAACACAGCGGGAGGCATCACACTACCAAACTTCAAAGTATACTAGAAGGCTACAGTAATCATAAAACCATGGTACTGGTACCAAAACAGAGATATAGACCAATGGAACAGAACAGAGACATCGGAGGCAACACAACATATCTACAACCATACAATCTTTGATAAACCTGACAAAAACAAGCAATGGGAAAAGGACTTCCTATTTAATAAATGGTGTTGAGAAAACTGGCTAGCCATGTGCAGAAAGCAGAAACTGGACCCCTTCATGACACCTTACACTAAAATTAACTCCAGATGGATTAAAGACTTAAACATAAGACCAGGCACCATAAAAACCCTAGAAGAAAATCTAGGCAAAACCATTCAGGACATAGGAGTAGGCAAGGACTTTATGACCAAAACACCAAAAGCATTGGCAACAAAAGCTAAAATAGACAAATGGGACCTAATCAAACTCCACAGCTTCTGCACAGCAAAAGAAAGAGTCACTAGAGTGAATCGGCAACCAACAAAATGGGAAAAAATTTTTGCAATTTACCCATGTGACCAAAGGCTGATATCCAAAATTTTCAAAGAACTCAAACAGATTTACAGGAAAAAAACAAACAAGCCCATTCAAAAATGGGCAAAGGATATGAACAGAGACTTTACAAAAGAAGACATACATGAGGCCAACAAACATGAAAAAATGCTCATCACTGGTCATTAGAGAGATGCAAATCAAAACCACATTGAGATACCATCTTATGCCACTTAGAATGGTGATCATTAAAAAATCTGGAGACAACAGATGCTGGAGAGTATGTGGAGAAATAGAAACACTTCTACACTGCTGGTGGGAGTGTAAATTAGTTCAACCATTGTGGAAGACAGTGTGGCGATTCCTCAAAATTCTAGAAATAGCAATTCCATTTGACCCAGCAATCCCATTTTTGAGTATATATCCAAAGGACTATAAATCGTTCTACTATAAGGACACATGCACACGAATGTTCATTGCAGCACTCTTTACAATAGCAAAGTCCTGGGACCAACCCAAATGCTCATCAATGATAGACTGGACAGGGAAAATGTGGCACATATACACCATGGAATATTATGCAGCAATTAAAAACGATTAGTTTGTGTCCTTTGTAGGGACATGGATGAATCTGGAGAACATCATTCTTAGCAAACTGACACAAGAACAGAAAGTGAAATACCGTATATTTTGACTTATAGGCGGGTAATGAACAATGAGAACACATGGACACAGGGAAGGGAGCACTACACACTGAGATCTATTTGGGGAAATAGGGGAGGGACAGCAGGAGGGGAGCTGGAGAGGGATAGCCTGGGGAGAAATGCCAAATGTGGGTGAAGGGGAGGAAGGCAGCAAAACACACTGCCACATGTGTACCTATGAAACTATCTTTCATGTTCTGCACATGTACCCCAAAACCTAAAATGCAATAAAAAATTATGCTAGAAATTATAAATTTTTTTATTAGGCCTAATTTTAATCACTACTATTATTTAATCAGAATATGCTTGAAATTTGACATACAATTTTATAACTGATATATAGTTTTTCTAGAGTTGTAATATTTTTATTGCATTTTAGGTTTTGGGGTACATGTGCAGAACTTGCAAGATGGTTTTATAGGTACACACGTGGCAGTACTCGCTGAATCTGAACACAGGTTCAACTCTCTTAGTTGAATAAACACACAACAGAGCAGTTTGAAACATACGTTTGTTTTGTTTCAGACACAGTCTTACTGCTATTTCTTATATGCTGCCATTTGGCTGGAATTGTTTGTTTCTAGATTCTTTACAAAAATGTTTTACAAACTGCTGTCAACACACATCAGTTTAACTCTGTAAGTTGAATGCACACATTGAAGACCATTCTGTTAGGTAGCTCCGATTTCCTTTTAGAACCAGATATTTCTCAATATAGCATGTACTCCCATTCACTCAGGAATATCCAAACGCAGCTCCTAGAAGAAACGTGTTTCTAACTTGCTGAATCTAAACACAGGTTCAACTCTCTTAGTTGAACAAACACACAGTAAAGCAGTTTGAAAGATACTTTTGCTTTGTGTTTTAGATGCAGTCTTATTTCTATTGCCTATACGCTGGGATGTGACTGGAAATGTCCGTTTTTAGATTATTTACAGAAAGGGTTTATAAACTGCTGCAAACACACCTCAGTTTAAGTGTATAAGTTGAATGCACAGATTGAAGACCATTCTGTTAGATACCCCATTTTCGTTTTAGAACCAGATATTTCTCAATACAGCCTGTACTCCCATTCACTCTGAAATATCCAAACGCAGCTCCTAGAAGAAACATGTTTCTAACTCGCTGAATCTAAACACAGGTTCAATTATCTTAGTTGAACGAACACACAGCATAGCAGATTGAAAGATATGTTTGTTTTGTCTTTGGACCCAGTCTTACTGCTATTTCTTATATGCTGCCATTTGGCTGGAAACATCCGTTTTCAGATTCTTTACAGAAAGGGTTTACAAACTCCTGCAAACACACATCAGTTTAACTCTGTAAGTTGAATGCCCACATTGAAGCCCATTCTGTTAGATACCTCGGTTTTTGTTTTAGAAACAGATATTTCTCAACACAGCATGTACTCGCATTCACTCTGAAATATCCAAACGCAGCTACTAGAAGAAACCTGTTTCTAACTCGCTGAATCTAAATGCAGTATCAACTCTCTTAGTCGAATGAACACACAGCAGAGCAGTTTTATATATACGTTTGTTTTGTGTTTTAGACGCAGTCTTACTGCTATTTCTTATATCCTGGGATTTGGCTGGAAATGTCAAATTTTATATTCATTTATAGATTCTTCACAGCAATGGTTTACAAACTGCTGCAAACACACATAAGTTTCACTCTGTAAGTTGAATGAACACATTGAAGACCATTCTGTTAGATAGTTCCATTTTCGTTTTAGAACCAGATATTTCTCATTACAGCATGTCCTCCCATTCACTCTGGAATATCCAAACACAGCTCCTAGAAGAAGGGTGTTTCTAATTCGCTGAATCTAAACACAGGTTCAACTCTTTTTGTTAAACAAACACACAGCAGAGCCGCTTGAAATATATGCTTGTTTTGTGTTTTACACGCAGTCTTATGCTGTTCCTTACATGCTGCCATTTTGCTGGAAATGCCCATTTTCAGATTTTTTACAGAAAGGGTTTACAAACTGCTGCAAACACACATCAGCTTATTTCTGTAAGTTTAATTCACACATTGAAGACCATTCTGTTACATACCTCTTGTTTCATATTATAATCAGATATTTCTCAATAGAGCATGTACTTCTATTCAGTCTGGAATGTCCAAACGCAGCTTCTAAGAGAAACGTGTTTCTAACTCGCTGAATCTGAACACAGGTTCAACTCTGTTAGTTGAACAAACACACAGCAGAGCAGTTTGAAATATACGTTTATTTTGTGTTTTAGACGTAGTCTTACTGCTGTTTCTTATTTACTGAGATTGGGCTGGAAGTATTTGTTTTTAAATCTTTACAGAAAGAGTTTACAAACAGCTGCAAATACACATCAGTTTAACTCTGTATGTTGAATGCACACTTTGAAAACCATGCTGTTAGATAGCTCCATTTTCGTTTTAGAACCAGATATTTCTCAATACAGCAAGTACTTCCATTGTCTCTGAAATATCCAAACGCAGCTCCTAGAAGAATCGAGTTTCTAAGTCGCTGAATCTAAACACAGGTTCAGCTCTCTTAGTTGATTGAACAAACAGCAGAGCTCTTTGAAACATACGTTGGTTTCTGTTTTGGACACAGGCTTACTGCTATTTCTTATATGCAGAAACTTAGCTGGATACATTCATTTTAGATTCTTTACAGAAAGGGTTTACGAAGTGCTGCAAACGCACCTCAGTTTAACTCTGTAAGGTGAATGCACACATTGAAGACCATTCTGTTGAATAGCTTTGTTTTTATTTTAGAACCAGATATTTCTCAATACAGCATGTACTCTCATTTACTCTGGAATATCCGAACCCAGCTCTTAGAAGAAACGTGTTTCTAACTCTCTGAATCTAAACACAGGTTCAATTTTCTTAGTTGAATGAACACCCAGCTTCTAGAAGAAACATGTTTCTAACTTGATAAATCTAAACACCGGTTCAACTCCCTTAGTTGAACGAACACACAGCAGAGCAGTTTGAAAGGCAGGAATTTTCTTGCCTGGAGTTGCCTTGCCTGAAATTGTCTCACCTGACATTGCCTTTCCTTGTGAAGGCCTGGAATTGCACTACGTTGCCTTGCCTTGCCTTGCCTGGAATTTCCTTCCTTGGAATTTCCTTGCATTGAACTGCCTTGCCTTGCCTTGCTTTGCCATTTCCTTGCTTTGCCATTGCCTTGCTTTGCTTTTCCTTGCCTTAATTACCCTGCCTAGCCTTCCCTGGAATAGCGTTGCCTGGAATTGCCTTGTCTTGCCTTGCTTGAGTGGAAATACCTTGCTTCGAGTTGCCTTTTTTCTTGCCTTTTTTTTACCTGGAATTGCCTTGCCTAGAATTGCCTTGCCTTGCGTTGCCTTGACTGGAATTACCTTGCCTTGGTTTTAATTGCCTTGCCTGGAATTGGCTTTATCTGCCTTATCTTGCCTTGTTTTGCCTGGAATTGCCGTTCTGTCAATTGTCTTGAATGGAATTGCCCTGCGTTGCATTGCCAGGAATTGCCTTGCCTGGAATTGCCTTGCCTTACATTACCTTGCCTTGCCTGGAATTGCTTTGCCTAGAATTGCATTGCCTTGCCTTACCTTGTCTTGATTGAAATTGCCTTGCCTCGAATTGCCTTTCCTTGCTTTGCCTGAAAATATCTTGTTTGGAATTGCCTTGCCTTGTCTTGCCTAAAATTGCCTTGCTTGGAATTTCCATGTCTGTTGGAAATTTTTTTACATTGCCTTACCTTGCCTAGCCTCTAATGAACCTGTCTGGAATTGCCTGGTCTTGGCTTGCCTTGCCTTGCCTGGTATTTTTTTTGTCTTGAATTGCCTTGCCTTGCCTTGCCTTGCCTTATCCGGAATTGCCCTGCCTGGAAATGCCCTGCCTTGCCTTGCCTTGCCTGAAATTGTCCTGCCTGGAATTGCCCTGCCTTGCCTTTTCTGAAATTGTCTTGCCTTGCCTTGCCTTGCTGTGCCGTGCCTAAAATTGACTTTCCTAAAATTGCCTTGCATTGCATTGTCTTTCCTAAAAGAGTCCTGCCTGGAATTGCCCTGCATACCCTTGGTCTGCCTTGCCTGGAATTGCCTTGCTTAGAGTTGCTCTGTCATGCCTTTCCTTTCCTTGACTTGTCTGGAATTTTTTTGCTTGGAGTTGCCTTACATTGCATTGCCTTGTCTTGCCTGGAATGTCCTTGCCTTGCCTTGTATTTCCTTGCCTTGCCTGGAATTTCTTTACCTGGAATTTTGTTGCCTTGCTTTGCCTTGCATTGCCTGGAATAGCCTTGCCTTGCCTTGCCTTGCCTTGATTGAAATTGCCTTGCCCTGCATTGTCTTGCCTTGCCTAGAATCGCCTTGACTGAAATCGCCTTGCCTGAAATTGCCTTGCCTTGCCTTGTCTGGAGTTACCTTCCCTGGAATATCCTTGCCTTGCCTTACCTGGAATTGCATTGCCTGGGATTGCCTTTCCCTGCCTTCTCTTGCCTTAATTTACCTGGCATTGCCTTTCTGACCATTGCCTTGCCTGGAATTGTTCTGCCTTGTATTGCCTGGAGGTGCCTTCCCTCAAATTGCCTTGCCTTGCCTTATCTAAAATTGCCTTGCCTGGAATTGCCTTTCTCTGCCTTTTCTTCCCTGAAATTGCTTTTTCTGCTATTGCCTTGCCTAGAATTGCATTGCCTTGCCTTGCCTTCCCTTGCCTTGCCTGACATTGCCTTGTCTGGCATTGTCTTGTCTTGTCTTGCCTTGCTTTGCCTTGTCTAGAATTGCCTTGCCTGGAATTGCTTTGCCTGGATTTTCCCTGCCTTGTCTTGCCTTGCCTGAAATTGCCATGCCTGCAATTGCCCTTCCTTGCCTTGCTTTGCCTGGAATTGCCTTCCCTTGCCTTGCCTTGCCTGGATTTACCTTGCCTAGCCTTGCCTGGAATTTACTTGCCTGGAATTGCCTTGTGTTGACTTGCCTTACCAGGAATTTTTTTTGCCTGGAATTGCCTTGCCTTGCCTTGCGAGGGATTGCCTTGACTTTTCTGGCCTTGCCTGGGATTGCCCTTCCTGGAATTTCCTTGCCTTGATTTGCCTTGCCTAGAATTGCCTAGCCTGGAATTGCCTTGTCTTGCTTTGCCTGGAGTTGCCTTGCCTGGAATTGCCTTGCCTTGCCTTGCCTGGATTTGCATTTCCTGGAATTGCCCTGCCTTGTCTTACATGGAATTGCCTTGCCTGGAATTGCCTTGTCTTGCCTTGCCATGCCTTGATTTGCCTTTTCTGTTATTGCCCTGCCTTTCCTTACATGGAATTGCCTTGTATGGAATTGCCTTGCCTTGCCTGAAATTGCCTTTACTTCAATTGCCTAGCCTGGAATTGCCTTGCCTTGCCTTGCCTTGCCTTGCCTTGCCTTGCCTTGCCTTGCCTTGCCTTGCTTTGCCTGGAACTGCCTTTCCTGGATTTGCCTTGTCTTGCCTTGTCTTGCCTTTCCTTGCCTTTCCTCACCTTTTCCAGCCTAGAATTGCATTGCCTGTAATAGTCTTGCCTGGAATTGCCTTGCCCTTCCTTTCCTTGACTTTCCTTGCCTTGCCTGGAATTGCCTTGCCTGGAATTCTTTTGTGTTTCCTTGGTTTGCCTAGCCTGAAGTTGCTCTGCCTGGAAGTTTTTGCCTTGGCCTGTCTTGCCTTGCCTGGGATTGCCTTGGATATAGTTGCCTTGACTTGTCTTGCCCGGGACTGACCTGCCATGCATTACCTTGCCTAAAATTTCACTGCCTGAAATTGCAATGACTTGCCTTGCCTTGCGTGGAATTGCCTCGCCTTTCCTTGCTTGGAATTTACTTTCCCTGCGTTGCCTTGCATTGCCTTGTGTTTCCTTGCATGAGATTGCCTTGCCTGGAACTGTCTTGCCTGGAATTGCTTTGCCTTGCCTTGCATTGCCTGGAATTGCCTAGCCTGAAATTGCCTTGCCTTGCCTGTAATTGCCTTGCCTGTAATTAACTTTAATTGCTTTGCCTTGCCATGCCTAAAATTGACCTTCCTGAAGCTTCCTTGCATTGACTTGTTTTGCCTAAAAGAGCCTTGCCTGAAATTGCTCTACATACCCTTGCCCTGCCTTGCCTGGAATTACTTTGCTTAGAATTGCCCTGCCTTGCCTTGTCTTGCCTTGCTTTGCCTTTCCTCTCCTTGTCTGGAATTTCCTTGCTTGGAATTTTCTTGCATTGCCTTGCCTTTCCTTGCCTTGCCTGAAATTGCCTTGCCTGGAATGTTCTTGCCTTGCCTTGCTTTTTCTTGACTTGTTTGGAATTTCCTTACCTGGAAATTTTTTCCTTGCCTTGCCTTGCCTGGAATTTTCTGGTCTGGAATAGACTTATCTTTCCTTGCCTTGATTGGAATTGCCTTGCCCTGTGTTGTCTTGTTTTTTTCTGGAATTGCTTTGCCTTGCCTTGTCTGGAGTTGCCTTCCCTGGAATTGCCTTGCCTTGCATTACCTAAAATTTCCTTGCCTGGGATTGCCTTTCCCTGCCTTTTCTTGCCTTAATTTTCCTGGAATTGCCTTTCCAGCAATTGCCTTGCATGAAATAACACTGTCTTGCATGTTCTGGAGTTGCCTTCCCTGGAATTGCCTTGCCTTACCTAAAATTGCCTTGCCTGGAATTGCCTTTCTCTGCCTTGTCTTGCCTTGTGTTGCCTGGAATTGCCTTTCCTGCAATTGCCTTGCCTAGCGTTGCATTGCCTTGCATTTCCTTGCATTGCCTTTCCTTTTCTTGCCTTGCCTGGCATTGCCTTGTCTTGCCTTTTCTTTCCTTTTTTTTTACTTGTCTTGCCTTGCCTTGCCTGGAATTTCCTTGTCTGGAATTGTCTTGCCTTGCATTACCTGGAATTGCCTTGCCTGGAATTGCCTTGCATTGCCTTGCTTTTTTTTTCTTTAATTGCCCTGCCTTGCCTTCCCTGGAATAGCCTTGCATGGAATTGCCTTGTCTTGCCTTTCCTTGACTGGAATTGCCTTGCATCGAATTGCCTTGCCTTGCCTTTCCTCACCTGAAATTGCCTTGTGTGGAGTTTCCTTGTCTTGCCTTGCCTTGCCTGGAATGGCCTTAACTGCAATTGGCTAGCCTGGAATTGTCTTGTCTTGCCTTGCCTTGCCTGGAATCGCCTTGCCTTTCCTTGCCTTGACTTTCTTTGCCTTGCCTTTCCTTGCCTTGCCTGGAATCGCCTTGTCTTGCCTGGAGTTTTTTTGTGTTGCCTTGCTTTTCCTTGCCTTGAATTGCCCTGCCTAGAATTGTTATGCCTTGGCTTGCCTTGCCTTGCCTGGAATTGCCTTGCTTATAATTGCCTTGCCTTATTTTGCCCAGAACTGACCTGCCTTGCATTACTTTGGCTAAAATTTCCCTGCCTGGAATTGCACTGCATTGTCTTTTCTTGCCTGGAATTGCCTTGCCTTTTCTTGCCTGGAATTGACTTTCCCAGAATTGCATTGCATTGTCTTGCCTTTCCTTGCAAGGGATTGCCTTGCCTAGAGTTGTCTTGCCTTTCCTTTCCTTGCCTTGCCTTTCCTTGCATTGCCTGGAGTTTCCAAGCCTGGACTTGCTTTGCCTTGCCTTGCCTGGAATTGCCTCTTTTTGCCTTGCCTTGCTGTGCATAAAATTCACTTCCTTGAAATCGCCTTCCATTGCCTTGCCTTGCCTAAAAGAGCCTTGCCTGGAATTGCACTTCATTGCCTTGCCCTGCCTAGCCTAAAATTGCCTTGACTAGAATTGCACTGCCTTCCCTTGCCTTGCCTTCTCTAGAATTGCCTTGCCTGAAATTGCCTTGCATTGCTTTTCATCTAATTTCCTTGCTTGAAATTGCCTTCCATTGAATTGCATTGCTTTCCTTGCCTGAAATTGCCCTGCCTTTCCCTCCCTGGAATAGCCTTGCCTGAAATTGCCTTGTCTTGCATTGCCTTTCATGAAATTGCCTTGTTTTGAGTTGCCTTGCCTTGCTTTTCTTCACCTGGAATTACCTGGACTAGAATTGCCTTGCCTTGCCTTGCCTTGCCTTTTCTTTCCTGGAATTGCCTTGCCTTGCCTTAGTTGGAATTGCCTTGTCTGGAATTGCGTTTCCCTGCCTTGTCTTGCCTTGCCTTGCCTGGAATTGCCTGCCTTGAATTGCCGGAATAGCCTTGCTTTACATTGCCTTGCCTTACATTGGCTTGCCTTGTCTAAAATTGGCTTGCCTAGAACTGCATTGCCTTGCCTTACCTTGCCTTGCTTGGAATTTCCTTGCCTCAAATTGCATTTTCTTGCCTTGCCTGGAATTACCTTGTCTGGAATTGCCTTGCCTTGTCTTGTCTTGCCTTGCCTGGAATTGCCTTGCCTGAAATTTCCTTGCCTGGATTTGCCCTTTTTTGCCTTGCCTTGCCTCGAATTGCCTTGTTTGGAATTTTTCTTCCTTGTTTTGCCTTGCCTCAAATTGCCTTGTCTGGAGTTGCCCTGCTTTGCCTTGCTTTCCTTACCTCAAATTGCTTTGCCAGGAATTGGCATGCCTTGCCTTGTTTTGCCTTGCCTGGAATGCCCTTGCCTGGAATTGCCATGCCTTGCCATGCCTAAAAGAGCCTTGCCTGGAATTGCCCTACATTGTCTTGCTCTGTCTTGCCTAGAATTCGGCTGCCTTCTCTTGCCTTGCCTTCCCTAGAACTGCCTTGCCTGTAATTGCCTTGCATTGCTTTGCTTCTAATTTCCTTGCTTAAAATTGCCTTGCATTGCATTGCCTTGCCTTGCCTTGATTTTCCTTGACTCGAATTGCCCTGCCTTGCCTTCCCTGGAATAGCCTTGCCAGAAATTGCCTTGTCTTGCCTTGCCTTGACTGGAATTGCCTTGTTTCGAATTGCCTTGCCTTGCCTTTCCTCACCTGAAATTGCCTTGCCTTGCATTGCCTTGCATTGTCTTACCTGGAATTGCCTTTTTTTGAGTTGCCTTGCCTTGCCTTAGCTGGAATTGCCTTGTCTGGAATTGCCTTTCCCTGCCTTGTCTTGCCTTGCTTTGCCTCGAATTGCCCTGCCTTGCATTGCCAGGAATTGCCTTGCCTTACATTGCCTTGCCTTACATTGCCTTGCCTTACATTTCCTTTCCTTGCCTTGAATTGCCTTGCCTAGAATGGCATTGCCTTGCCTTACCTTGCCTTGCATCTTATTTCCTTGCCTCGAATTGCCTTTCCGTGCCTTGCCTGCAGTTACCTTGTCTGAAATTCCCTTGCCTTGTCTTGCCTGGAATTGCTTTGCCTTGCCTTTCCTGAAATCGCCTTTCCTGGAATTGCCCTTTTTTGCCTTGCCTTGCCTTGCCTCGAATTGCCTTGTTTGGAACTTCCCTGCCTTGCCTTGCCTCAAATTTCCTTGTCTGGAGGTGCCATGCTTTGCCTTCCCTTTCCTTCCCTTGAATTTTCTTGCCTGGAATTGGCCTGCCTTGCCTTGTTTTGCATTGCCTGGAATGCCCTTGCCTTTAATTGCCATTCCTTGCTTTGACTGAAATTGCTGTGCCTGAAATTTTCTTGCGTTGCCGGATGTTTTCTTGCATTGTCTTTCCTTGCCTAGCCAGAAATTGCCCTGTCTGTAATTGCCTTGCCTGGGCTTGCCTTGCCTTGCTTGTAATTGCCATGCCTAGAATTGCCTTGCCTTATATTGCCTGAAATTGCCCTGCCTGAAATTGCCCTGCCTTGCCTTGACTTGCCTGGAATTGCTTTCTTTTGCCTTGCCTTGCCTTGCCTGAAATTGCCTTGTTTTGCCTTTTCTTGCCTTGCCTGGAATTGCCTAGCCTAGGATTCCATTGCCTTACCTTACCTTGCCTTGCCTGGAATTGCCTTTCCTTGCCTTGCCTGGAATTACCTTGTCTGGAGTTGTCTTGCCTTTAATTGCCTTGACTTGCTGTGTCTGAAATCGCATTGCCTGGAATTGCCCATTTTTTTTGCCTTGAATCGCATTGCCTTGCTTGGAATTTCCCTGTCTTGGCTTGCCTCAAATTGCTTTTCCTGGAATGGCCCTGCTTTGCCTTGCCTTTTCTTACCTCGAGTTTCCTTTCATGGAATTGGCCTGCCTTGCCTTGTTTTGCCTTGACTGGAGTTGCCTTGCCTCGAATTGCCTTGCTTCAAATTGCCTTGCCTTGCCTTTCCTCACCTGAAATTGCCTTGCCTAGAATTGTCTTGCCTTTCATTGCCTTACCTTGCCTTGACTGGAATTGTCTTGACTGGAATTGTCTTCCCTTGCCTTAGCTGGAATTGTCTTTCATGGAAATAACTTTCCCTGCCTTGTCTTGCCTTGCCTTGCCTTGCCTGGAATTG
>CM052668.1:17921024-17936279 GCA_028533165.1 Leontopithecus rosalia
GCAGATATTTGGCAATACAGCGTGTACTCCCATTCACTCTGGAATATCAAAACGCAGCTCCCAGAAGAATCGCGTTTCAAACTCACTGAATCTAAAGGGAGATTCAACTCCCCTAATTGAACGAACACACAGCAGTGCAGTTCGAAGGATACGTTTCTTCTGTGTTTTAGAGTGGAATTTAGCGTTATTTCTCAAATGCTTGCATTTGGCTGGAAATACCCGTTTTCTGCTTCTCTGCAGAAAGGGTTTACAAACTGCTGCCAACACACATCAGTTTAGCTCTGTAAGTTGAACGCACACGTTGGAGACCATTCTGTTAGGTTGCTCCGTTTTGCTTTCAGAAGCAGATATTTCTCAATACAGCGTGTACTCCCATTTACTCCGGAATATCAAAACGCAGCTCCCAGAAGAAACGCGTTTCAAACTCGCTGAATCTAAAGGGAGATTCAACTCTCCTAAATGAACGAAGACACAGCAGAGCAGTTCGAAGGAAACGTTTCTTGTGTGTTTTAGAGCGAGATTTAGCGTTATTTCTCAAATTCTTGCATTTTCCTTGAAATACCCGTTTTCTGCTTCTCTGCAGAAAGGGTTAACAAACTGCTGCAAACACACATCAGTTTAACTCTGTAAGTTGAATGCACACATTGGAGACCTTTCTGTTAGGTTGCTCGGTTTTGGTTTCAGAAGCAGATATTTCTCAATACAGCGTGTACTCCCATTCCTCTGGAATATCAAAACGCAGCTCCCGGAAGAAACGCGTTTCAAACTCGCTGAATCAAAAGGGAGATTCAACTCCCGTAGTTGAATGAAAACACAGCAGCGCAGTTCGAACGAAACGTTTCTTCTGTGTTTTAGAGCGAGATTTAGCATTATTTCTCAAATGCTTGCATTTGGCTGGAAATACCCGTTTTCTGCTTCTCTGCAGAAATGTTTTACAAACTGCTGCAAACACACATCAGTTTAACTCTGTAAGTTGAACGCAAACGTTGGAGACCATTCTGTTAGGTTGCTCCGTTTTGGGTTTAGAAGCAGATATTTCTCAATTCAGTGTGTACTCCCATTCACCCTGGAATATCAAAACGTCTCTTAGTTGAAGAAACACACAGCAGAGCAGTTTGAAGGATACGTTTCTTCTGTGTTTTAGAGCGAGATTTAGCGCTATTGCTGAAATGCTTGGATTTGCCTGGAATACCCGTTTTTTGCTTCTCTGCAGAAAGAATTTACAAACTGCTGCAAACACACATGGGTTTATTTCTGTACGTTGAACTCACACACTGAAGACCATTCTGTTTGTTTACTCCGTTTTGGGTTCAGAAGCAGATAATTTTGAATCCAGCGTGTACTCCCATTCACTCTGGAATATCAGAATGCAACTCCCAGAAGAAACGCGTTTCAAACTCGCTGAATCTAAAGCGTGTTTCAACTCTTTTAGTTGAAGGAACGCACAGCAGAGCAAATTGAAGGATACGTTTCTTTCATGTTTTAGAGCGATATTTAGCGCTATTGCTGAAATGCTTGGATTTGGCCTGAAATACCTGTTTTCTGCTTCTCTGCAGAAAGGTTTTAAAAACTGCTGCATCACTAGTGGGTTTCACTCTGTAAGTTGAATGCACACATTGAAGACCATTCTGTTAGGTTGCTCTGTTTTGCTTTTAGAAGCATATATTTCTCAATAAACCGTTTACTCCCATTCACTCTGGAATATCAGAAAGCAGCCCCCAGAAGAAATGCGATTCAAACTCGCTGAATCTAAAGGGAGATTCAGCTCTCTTAGTTGAACGAACACAGAGCAGAGCAGTTAAAAGGATACTTTTCTTTTGTGTTTTTGAGCGAGATTTAGCGCTATTGCTGAAAGGCTTGGATTAGCCTGGAAATACCCGTTTTCTGCTTCTCTGCAGAAAGGGTTTACAAATAGCTGCAAACACACCTGCGTTTACCTCTGTAAGTTGAACGCTCTCATTGAAGACCATTCTGTTATGTTGCTCCGTTTTGCTTATAGAAGCAGATATTTCTCAATCCAGCGTGTACTCTCATTCACTCTGGAATATCAGAAGTCAGCTCCCAGAAGAAACGCGTTTCAAACTCGCTGAATGTAAGAAGAGATTCAGCTCTCTTAGTTGAACGAACACACAATGGAACAGTTTGAAGAATATGTTTCTTCTGAGTTTTAGAGCGAGATTTATCACTATTGCTGAAAGGATTGGATTTGGCCTGAAATACCTGTTTTCTGCTTCTCTGCAGAAAGGGTTTACAACTGCTGCATCACAAATGGGTTTACCTCTGTAAGTTGAATACACACATTGAAGACCACTGTTTTAGGTTTCTCCGTTTTGCTTTTAGAAGCATATATTTCTCAATAAACCGTTTACTCCCATTCACTCTGGAATATCAGAAGGCAGCCCCCAGAAGAAATGCGATTCAAACTCGCTGAATCTAAAGGGAGATTCAACTCTCCTAGTTGAACAAACACACAGAAGAGCATTTAAAAGGATACTTTTTTTCTGTGTTTTTGAGCGAGATTTAGCGCTGTTGCTGAAAGGCTTGGATTAGCCTGGAAATTCCCGTTTTCTGCTTCTCTGCAGAAAGGGTGTACAAACTGCTGCAAACACACATGGGTTTATCTCTGTAAGTTGAATGCACACATTGAAGACCATTCTGTTAGGTTGCTCCGTTTTGCTTTTAGAAGCAGATTTTACTCAATCCAGAGTGTATTCCCATTCACTCTGGAATATCAAAAGGCAGCTCCCAGAAGATACGCGTTTCAAACTCGGTGAATCTAAAGGGGTTTTCAACTCGCCTCGTTAAGGAACACACAGGAGAGCAGTTTGAAGCATACGTTTCTTCTGTTTCTTAGAGCGAGATTTAGTGATATTGCTGAAATGCTTGGATTTGGCTGGAAATACCCGTTTTATGCTTCTCCACAGAAAGGGCTTACAAAGTGCTGCAAACACACATCAGTTTAACTCTGTACGTTCAACTCACACATTGAGGAGCACTCTGTTAGGTTGCTCCGTTTTGGGTTTAGAAGCAGATATTTCTCAATTCAGCGTGTACTCCCATTCACCCTGGAATATCAAAACGCAGCTCCCAGACCAAACGCGATCCTCACTCGCTGAATCTCAAGGTGGATTCAATTCTCTTAGCTGAAGGAAGGCACAGCAGCGCAGTTTGAAGTATACGTTTCTCCTGTGTTTTAGAGAGGGATTTCGCGCTATTGCTGAAATGCTTGGATTCGGCTGGATATACCTGTTTTCTGTTTCTCTACAGAAAGGGCTTACAACGTGCTTCAAACACACACCAGTTTAACTCTGTAAGTTGAACGCACACACTGAAAACCATTCTGTTAGGTTACTCCGTTTGGGGTTTAGAAGCATATATTTCTCAAATAAGCATGTACTCCCATTTACATGGAATATCAAAACGCAGCTTCCAGGAGAAACGTGTTTCTCACTCTCTGAATCTTAAGGTGGATTCAACTCCCCTAGCTGAAGGAACGCACAGCAGCACAGTTTGAAGGATACGTTTCTCCTGTGTTTTAGAGTGAGATTTAGCGCTATTGCTGAAATGCTTGGATTTGGCTGGAAATACCCGTTTTATGCTTCTCCACAGAAAGGGCTTACAAAGTGCTGCAAACACACATCAGTTTAACTCTGTAAGTTGAACGCACACATTGAAGACCATTCTGTTAGGTTGTTCCGTTTTGGGTTTGGAAGCAGATATATCTCAATTCAGCGAGTACTCCCATTCACCCTCGAATATCCAAACACAGCTCCCAGAAGAAACGCTTTTCTCACTCGCTGAATCTCAAAGTGGATTCATATCCCCTAGCTGAACGAATGCACAGCAGCGCAGTTTAAAGGATACATTTCTCCTGTGTTTTATAGCGAGATATAGCGCTATTGCTGAAATGTTTGATTTGGATGGAAATACTTGTTTTCTTCTTCGCTAAAGAAAGGGCTTACAAGTCCTGCAAACACACATCAGTTTATCTCTGTAGGTTGAACGCACACATTGAAGACCATTCTGTTAGGTTGCTCCGTTTTAGATTCAGAAGCAGATATTTCTCAATTCAGCGTGTACTCCCACTCACCCTGTAATATCAAAATGCAGCTTCCAGAAGAAACGGGTTTCTCACTCGCTGAACCTCAAGGTTGATTCAACTCCCCTAGCTGAAGGAGTGCACAGCAGCGCAGTTTGAAGGATATGTTTCTCCTGTGTTTTAGAGTGAGATTTAGCGCTATTGCTGAAATGCTTGGATTTGGCTGGAAATACTCGTTTTCTGCTTCTCTCCAGAAAGGGCTTACAAAGTGGTGAAAACACACATCAGTTTAACTGTGTAAGTTGAACACCCACATTGAAGACCATTCTGTTAGGTTGCTCCGTTTTGGGTTCAGAAGCACATATTTCTCAATTCAGTGTGTACTCCCATTAACCCTGGAATATCAAAACGCAGCTCCCAGAGGAAACGTGTTTCTCACCCGCTGAGTCTCAGGGTGGATTCAACTCCCATAGGTTAACAAACGCACTGCAGCACAGTTTGAAGGATACGTTTCTCCTGTGTTTTAGAGCAAGATTTAGCGCTATTGCAGAAATGCTTTGATTTGGCTGGAAATACTTGCTTTCTGCTTCGCTAAAGAAAGGTCTTTCAAAGTGCTGCAAACACACATCAGTTTATCTCTGTATGTTGAACGCACAAATTGAAGACCATTCTGTTAGGTTGCTCCGTTTTGGATTTAGAAGCAGATTTTTCTCAATTCAGCCTGTACTCCCAATCACCCTGTAATATCAAAACGCAGCTTCCAATAGAAAGGGGTTTCACACTCGCTGAGTCTCAAGGTGGATTCAACTCACGTAGGTGAACAAACGCACTGCCACGCAGTTTGAAGGATACATTTCTCCTGTGTTTAAGAGCTAGATTTAGCGCTATTGCTGAAATGCTTGGATTTGGCTGGAAATGCCCGTTTTCTGCTTCTCTACAGAAAGGGCTTACAAAGTGCTGCAAACACACATAAGATTAACTCTGTAAGTTGAACGAAAACATTGAAGACCATTCTGTTAGGTTGCTCCGTTTTGGGTTTAGAAGCACATATTTCTCAATTCAGCGTGTACTCCCTTTCACCCTGGAATATCAAAATGCAGCTTCCAGAAGAAACGCGTTTTTCACTTGCTGAATCTCAAGGTGGATTCAAATCTTCCAGCTGAAGGAATGCACAACTGCACAGGTTGAGGGATACGTTTCTCTTTTGTTTTAGAGCGAGATTTAGCGCTCTTGCTGAAATGCTTGGATTTGGCTGGAAATACCCGTTTTCTGCTTCTTTACAGAAAGGCCTTAGAACGTACTGCAAACACACATCAGTTTAACTCTGTAAGTTGAACGCACACGTAGAAGACCACTCTGTTAGGTTGCTCCGTTTTGGGTTTAGAAGCAGATATTTCTCAATTCAGCGTGTAATCTAATTCACCCTGGAATATCAATACGCATTTCCCAGTAGAAACGCGTTTCTCACTCGCTAAATCTCACGGTGGATTCAACTCCCCTAGCTGAACGAATGCACAGCAGCGCAGTGTGAAGAATAGGTTTTTTTTGTGTTTTAAAGCGAGATTTAGCACTATTGCTGATATGCTTGGATTTGGCTGGAAATACCCGTTTTCTGCTTCTCTACAGAAAGGGCTTACAAAGTGCTGAAAACAAATATCAGTTTAACTCTGTAAGTTGAACGCAAACATTGAAGACCATTCTGTTAGGTTTCTCCGTTTTGGGTTTAGAAGCAGATATTTCTCAATTCAGTGTGTACTCCCATTCACCCTGGAATATCAAAACGCATGACCCTGAAGAAACGCGTTTCTCACTTGCTAAATTTCAAGGTGGATAGAACTTCTTTAGCTGAAGGAACACACAGCAGCGCAGTGTGTAGAATACGTTTCTCCTGTGTATTAGAGCGAGATTTAGCGCTTTTGCTGAAATGCTTGGATTTGGCTGGAAATACTTGTTTTCTGCTTCTCTACAGACAGGGTTTACAAAGTGCTGCAAACACACATCAGGTGAACTCTGTAAGTGGAACGCACACATTGCAGATTATTCTATTAGGTTGCTTTTTTTTGGGTTTAGAAGCACATATTCCTCAATTCAGCATGTACTCCCATTCACCCTGAAATAACAAAACGCAGCTCCCAGAAGAAACACGTTTCTCACTCACTTATCTCAAGGTGGATTCAACTCCCCAGCTGAACGAACGCAAAGCAGCGCAGTTTGAGGGATACGTTTCTCCTGTGTTTTAGACTAAGATTTAGCACTATTGCTGAAATACTTGGATTTGGCTGGAAATACCCGTTTTCTGCTTCTCTACAGAAAGGGCTTACAAAGTGCTGCAAACCCATATCACTTTAACTCTGTAAGTTGAATGCACACATTGAAGACCATTCTGTTAGTTTGTTACGTTTTGTGTTTAGAAGCAGATATTTCTCAATTCAGCGAGTACTCCCATTCTCCCTAGAATATCAAAATGCAGCTCCCAGAAGAAACCCGTTTCTCACTCGGTGAATCTCAAGGTGGATTCAACTCCCCTAGCTGAATGAGCGCACAGCACTGCAGTTTGAAAGATACGTTTCTCCTGTGTTTTAGGGCGAGATTTAGCACTATTTCTGAAATGCTTGGATTTGGCTGGAAATACCGGTTTTCTGCTTCTCGACAGAAACAGTTTACAAAGTGCTGCAAACACACATCAGTTTACCTCTGTAAGTTGAACACACACATTGAAGACCATTCTGTTAGGTTGCTCCGTTTTGGGTTTAGAAGCAGATATTTCTCAATTCAGCGTGTACTCCCATTTACCTGGAATATCAAAACGCAGCTTCCAGAAGAAACGCGTTTCTTACTCGCTGAATCAGAATGTGGATTCAACTCCCCTAGCTGAAGGAAGGCACAGCACCGCAGTTTGAAGGATACGTTTCTCCTGTGTTTTAGAGCGACATTTAGTGCTATTTCTGAAATGCTTGGATTTGGCTGGAAATACCCTTTTTCTGCTTCTCTGCAGAAAGGGTTTACAAACTGCTGCAAACACACATCAGTTTAACTCTGTAAGTTGAATGGACACATTGAAAACGATTCTGTTAGGTTGCTCCGTTTTGGGTTTAGAAGCAGATATTTCTCAATTCAGCAAGTACACCCATTCACCCTGGAATATCAAAACGCAGCTTCCAGAAGAAACGCGTTTCTCACTCTCTGAATCTCAAGGTGGATTCAACTCCCCTAGCTGAAGGAACGCACAGCTGCGCAGTTTGAAGGATATGTTTCTCCTGTGTTTTAGAGCGAGATTTAGCGCTATTGCTGAAATGCTTGGATTTAGCTGGAAATGCCCGTTTTCTGCTTCTCTACAGAAAAGGCGTACAAAGTGCTGCAAACACACATCAGTTTAACTCTGTACGTTGAACGCATACATTGAAGAAAATTCTGTTAGGTTTCTCCGTTTTGTGCTTAGAAGCAGATATTTCTCAATTCAGCAAGTACTCCCATTCTTTCTAGAATATAAAAACGCAGCTACAAGAAGAAACACGTTTCTCACTCGCTGAATCTCAAGGTGGATTCAACTCCCCTAGCTGAATGAACGCACAGCAGTGCAGTTTGAAAGATACGTTTCTCCTGTGTTTTACTGCGAGATTTTAGCGCTATTGCTGAAATGCTTGGATTTGGCTGGAAATACCCGATTTCTGCTTCTCTACAGAAAGGGCTTACAAAGTGCTGCAAACACACATAAGATTAACTCTGTAAGTTGAACGAAAACATTGAAGACCATTCTGTTAGGTTGCTCCGTTTTGTGTTTAGAAGCAGATATTTCTCAATTCAGCGTGTAATCCGATTCACCCTGGAATATGAAAACGCAGCTCCCAGAAGAAACGCGTTTCTCACTCACTGAATCTCAGGGTGGATTCAAATCTTCCAGGTGAACGAACGCACAGCAGCGCAGGTTGAAGGATATGTTTCTCCTTTGTTTTAGAGAGAGATTTAGCGCTATTGTTTAAATGCTTAAATTTGGCTGGAAATAGAAGTTTTCTGCTTTTCTACAGAAAAGGCTTACAAAGTGCTGCAAACACACATCAGTTTAACTCTGTAGGTTGAATACACACATTGAAGACCATTCTGTCAGGTTGCTCCGTTTTGGATTTAGAAGCAGATTTTTCTCAATTCAGCGTGTACTCCAATTCACCCTGGAATATCAAAATGCAGATCCCAGAAGAAACGGGTTTCTCACTCGCTGAGTCTCAAGGTGGATTCAACTCCCCTAGCTGAACAAATGCACAGCAGCACAGTTTGAAGGACCCGTTTCTCCTGTGTTTTAGAGTGAGATTTAGCGCTATTGCTGAAATGCTTGGATTTGTCTGGAAATACCCGTTTTCTGCCTCTCTACAGAAAGGGCTTACAAAGTGCTGCAAACACACATCAGTTTAACTCTGTACGTGTAACGCACACATTGAAGAGCATTCTGTTGGGTTGCTCCGTTTTGGGTTTAGAAGCAGATATTTGTCTATTCAGCGTGTACTACCATTCACCCTTGAATATCAAAACGCAGCTCCCAGAAGAAACGCGATTCTCACTCGCTGAATTTCAAGGTGGATTCACATCTTCCAGCTGAACGAACGCACAGCTGCGCAGGTTGAGGGATACGTTTCTCCTTTGCTTTAGAGCGAGATTTAGCGCTATTGCTGAAATGCTTGGATTTGGCTCGAAATACCCGTTTTATGCTTCTTTACAGAAAGGCCTTAGAAAGTGCTGCAAACACATATCAGTTTAACTCTGTAAGTTGAACACACACATTGAATACCATTCCGTTAGGTTGCTCCGTTTTGGGTTTAGAAGCAGATATTTCTCAATTCAGCGTGTAATCTAATTCACCCTGGAATAGCAAAACGCATTTTCCAGTAGAAACGCGTTTCTCACTGGCTAAATCTCAAGGTGGATTCAACTCCACTAGCTGAACAAATGCACAGCAGCGCAGTGTAAAGAATAGGTTTCTCCTGTGTTTAGAGCGAGATTTAGCGCTATTGCTGAAATTCTTGGATTTGGCTGGAAATACCCGTTTTCTGCTTCTCTACAGAAAGGGCTTACAAAGTGCTGAAAACAAATATCAGTTTAACTCTGTAAGTTGAACGCAAACATTGAAGACCATTCTGTTAGGTTTCTCCGTTTTGGGTTTAGAAGTAGATATTTCTATTCACCCTGGAATATCAAAACGCATGTCCCTGAAGAAACGCGTTTCTCACTTGCTAAATCTCAAGGTGGATAGAACTTCTTTAGCTGAAGGCACGCACAGCAGCGCAGTGTGTAGAATACGTTTCTCCTGTTTATTAGAGCAAGATTTAGCGCTATTGCTGAAATGCTTGGATTTGGCTGGAAATACCCTTTTTCTGCTTTTCTACAGAAAGGGCTTACAAAGTGCTGCAAACACATATCAGTTTATCTCTGTACGTTGAACGCATACATTGAAGACCATTCTGTTAGTTTGCTCCATTTTCGCTTTAGAAGCAGATATTTCTCAATTCAGCATCTACTCCCAATCACCCTGGAATATCAAAACGCAACTCCCATAAGAAACACGTGTCACACTCACTGAATCTCAAGGTCCATTCAACTCCCCCAACTGAAAAAACGCACCGCCCCACCATTTGAAGGATACGTTTCTCCTGTGTTTTAGAGTGAGATTTAGCGCTATTGCTGAAATGCTTGGATTTGGCTGGAAATACCCGTTTTCTGCTTCTCTACAGAAAGGGCTTACAAAGTGCTGCAAACACACATCAGTTTAACTCTGTACGTTGAACGCACACATTGAAGACCATTCTGTTAGGTTTCTCCGTTTTGGGTTTAGAAGCAGATATTTATCAATTCAGCGTGTACTCCCATTTACCCTGGAATATCAAAACGCAGCCTCCAGAAGAAACGCATTTCTCACTGGCTGAATCTCAAGGTGGATTCAACTCCCCTAGCTGAAAAAATGCACAGCAGCGCAGTTTGAAGGACACGTTTCTCCTGTGTTTTAGAGCGAGATTTAGTGATATAGCTGAAATGCTTGGATTTGGCTAGGAATACCGGTTTTCTGCTTCTTTACAGAAAGGGCTTACAAAGTGCTGCAAACACACATCACTTAAACTCTCTATGCTAATTGCAAAAATTGATGACCATTTATGTAGGTTGCTCCGTTTTGGGTTTGGAAGCAGATATTTCTCAATTCAGCGTGTACTCCCATTCACCCTGGAATATCAAAACGCAGTTCCCAGAAGAAACGCAATTCTCACTCGCTGAATGTCAAGGTGGATTCAACAACTCTAGCTGAACGAAAGCACAGCAGCGCACATTGAAAGATACATTTCTCCTGTGTTTTAGAGCGAGATTGAGCGCTATCGCTGAAATTCTTGGATTTGGCTCTAAATACCCATTTTCTGCTTCTCTACAAAAAAGGCTTACAAAGTACTGCAAACAAACATCAGTTTAACTTTGTACCTTGAACGCAAACATTGAAGAGCATTCTGTTAGGTTTCTCCGTTTTGGGTTTAGAAGCACATATTTCTCAATTCAGCGTGTACTCCCATTCACCCTGGAATATCAAAACGCAGCTCCCAGAAGAAATGCGTTTCTCACTCATTGAATCTCAAGGTGGATTCAAATTCCCTAGCTGAATGAATGCACAGCAGCGCAGTTGAAAGGATACGTTTCTCCTGTGTTATAGAGTGAGATTTAACGCTATTGCTGAAAAGCTTGGATTTGGCTGGAAATACCCGATTTCTGCTTCTCGACAGAAAGGGCTTACAAAGGGCTGCAAACACACCTCAGTTTAACTCTGTAAGTTGAACGCACACATTGAAGACCATTCTGTTAGGTTGCTCCGTTTTGGGTTTAGAAGCAGATATTTCTCAAATCATCGTATACTCCCATTTACCTGGAATATCAAAACGCAGCTTCCAGAAGAAACGCGTTTCTAACTCGTTGAATCTCAAGGTGGATTCAACTCCCCTAGCTGAAGGAACGCACAGCAGCTCAGTTTGAAGGATACGTTTCTCCTGTGTTTTAGAGCGAGATTTATTGCTACTGCTGAAATGCGTGGATTTGGCTGGAAATACCCGTTTTCTGCTTCTCTGCAGAAAGGGCTTACAAATTGCTACAACAAACAAAAATCAATTTAACTCTGTAAGTGGAACGCACACATTGAAGAGCATTCTGTTAGGTTGCTCCGTTTTGGGTTTAGAAGCAGATATTTCTCAATTCAGCGTGTAATCCGATTCACCCTGGAATATGAAAACGGAGCTCCCAGAAGAAATGCGTTTCTCACTCGCTGAATCTCAGGGTAGATTCAAATCTTCCAGGTGAATGAACGCACAGCAGCGCAGGTTGAAGGATACGTTTCTCCTTTGTTTGAGAGCGAGATTTAGCGCTATTGTTTAAATGCTTAAATTTGGCTGGAAATAGAAGTTTTCTGCTTTTCTACAGAAAAGGCTTACAAAGTGCTGCAAACACACATCAGTTTAACTCTGTAAGTTGAATGCGCATATTGAAGACCATTCTGTCAGGTTGCTCCGTTTTGGATTTAGAAGCAGATTTTTCTCAATTCAGCGTGTACACCAATTCACCCTGGAATATCAAAACGCAGATCCCAGAAGAAACGGGTTTCTCACTCGCTGAGTCTCAAGGTGGATTCAACTCCCCTAGCTGAACAAATGCACAGGAGGGCAGTTTGAAGGACACGTTTCTCCTTTGTTTTAGAGCGAGATTTAGCGCTATTTGAAATGCTTGGATTAGGCTCGAAATACCTGATTTCTGCTTTTCTACAGAAAGGGCTTACAAAGTGTTTCAAACACTCTTTAGTTTAACTCTGTAAGTTGAACGCACACATTGAAGACCATTCTGTTAGGTTGCTCCTTTTTGGGTTTAGAAGCAGATATTTCTCAATTCAGCATGTACTTTAATTCACTCTGGAATATCAAAACGCAGCTCCCAGAAGAAACGCGTTTCTCACTCGCTAAATCTCAAAGAGGATTCAACTCTTCTAGCAGAAGGAACGCACAGCAGCCGAGTTTGAAGTATACGTTTCTCCTTTGTTTTAGAGCGAGATTTAGTGTTTCACTGAAATGTTTCGATTTGGCTGGAAATACCTGTTTTCTGCTTCTCTAGAAAAAGGGCTTACAAAGTGCTGCAAACACACATCAGTTTAACTGTGTATGTTTAACGCACACATTGAAGACCATTCTGTTAGGTTGCTCCGTTTTGGGTTTAGAAGCAGATATTTCTCAATTCAGTGTGTAATCTCATTCACCCTGGAATATCAAAACGCAGGTCCCAGTAGAAACGCGTTTCTCACTGGCTAAATATCAACGTGTATTCAAGTCCCCTAGCTGAACGAATGCACAGCAGCACAGGGTGAAGAATACGTTTCTCCTGTGCATTAGATCGAGATTTAGCGCTATTGCTGAAATGCATGGATTTGGCTGGAAATAGCCTTTTTCTGCTTTTCTACAGAAAGGGCTTACAAAGTGCTTCAAACACATTTCAGATTAACTCTGTACGTTGAATGCACACATTGATAACCATTTTGTTAGGTTGCTCCCTTTTGGGTTTAGAAGCAGATATTTCTCAATTCAGCGTGTACTCCTATTCACCCTGAAATATCAAAACGCAGCTTCCAGAAGAAACTCCTTTCTCACTCCCTGAATCTCAAGGGGATTCACCTCCCCTAGCTGAAGGAACGCATAGCAACAAAATTTGAAGGATAGGTTTCTCCTGTGTTTCAGAGCGAGATTTAGCGCTATTGCTGAAATGCTTGGGTTTTCCTGGAAGTACCTGTTTTCTGCTTCTCTACAGAAAGGGCTTGCAAAGTGCTGCAAAAACACATCAGTTTATCTCTGTAAGTTGAACGCACACATTCAAGACCATTCTGTTAGGTTGCTCCGTTTTGGGTTTAGAAGCAGATATTTCTCAATTCAGCGTATACTCCCATTCACCCTGGAATATCAAAACGCAGCTTCCAGGAGAAACACGATTCTCACTCGCTGAATCTCAAGGTGGATTCAACTCCCCTAGCTGAAGGAACGCACAGCAGCGCACTTTGAAGAATATAATTTTTTTGTGTTTTAGAGCGAGATTTAGCGCTATTGCTGAAATGTTTGGGTTTGCCTGGAAGTACCCGTTTTCTTCTTCTCTACAGAAAAGGCTTACAAAGTGCTACAAACAGACATCAGTTTCACTTTGTAAGTTGAACGCACACAGTGAAGACCATTCTGTTAGGTTGCTTCGTTTTGGGTTTAGATGCAGATATTTCTCAATTCATCTAGTACTCTCATTCACCATGGATTATCAAATCGCAGCTTCCTGAAGAAATGCGTTTCCCACTCGCTGAATTTCACGGTGGATTCAACTCCCGTAGCTGAAGGAATGCACAGTAGCGCAGTTTGAAGGATACGTTTCTCCTGTGGTTTAGAGCGAGATTTAGAGCTATTGCTGAAATGCTTGGATTTGGCTGGAAATACCCGTTTTTTGCTTCTCTACAGAAAGGGCTTACAAAATGCTGCAAACACATATCAGTTTAACTGTGTAAGTTGAGCACACATATTGAAGCCATTCTGTTAGGTTGCTCCATTTGCGGTTTAGAAGCAGATATTTCTCAATTCAGCATGTACTCCCATTCACCCTGGAATATCAAAACGCAGCTCCCAGAAGAAAGGTGTTTCTCACTCAATGAATATCAAGGTGGATTCAACTCCCCCAGCTGAATGAACGCACAGCAGCACAGTTTGATCGATACGTTTCTCCTGTGTTTTAGAGCGAGATTTAGCGCTATTGCTGAAATGCTTGTATTTGACTGGAAATACCCGTTTTCAGCTTCTCTACACAAAGGGCTTATAAAGTGCTGCAAACACACATCATTTTAACTCTATAAGCTGAACGCACACATTGAAGACCATTCTGTTAGGTTGCTCCATTTTGGGTTTAGAAGCAGATATTTCTCAATTCATCGTGTACTCCCATTCTCCATGGAATATCAAAACGCAGCTCCCAGAAGAAACGCATTGCTCACTCGCTGAATCTCAAGGTGGATTCAACTCCCCCAGCTGAACGAACGCACAGCAGCACAGTTTGAAGGATACGTTACTCCTGTTTTTTAGAGCGAGATATATCGCTATTGCTGAAATGCTGGGATTTGGCTGGAAATACCCGTTTTCTGCTTCTCTAAAGAAAGAGCTTACAAAGTGCTGCAAACACACATCAGTTTAACTCTGTAAGTTGAACGCGCACATTGAAGACCATTCTGTTAGGTTGCTCCGTTTTGTGTTTAGAAGAAGATATTTCTCAATTCAGCGTGTACTATCATACACCCTGGAATATCAAAACGCATGTCCCTGAAGAAACGCGTTTCTCATTCGCTGAATCACAAGGTGGATTCAAGTCCCCTACCTGAAGGAAAGCGCAGTTTGAAGTATAAGTTTCTCCTGTGTTTTAGAGCGAGATTTAGCGCTATTGCAGTAATGCTTGGATTTGATTGGAAATACCCGTTTTCTTCTTCTCTACGGTAAGGGCTTACAAAGTGCGGCAAACACACGTCAGTTAAACTCTGTAAGCTGAACGCTCACATTGAAGACCATTCTGTTAGGTTGCTCCGTTTTGGGTTTAGAAGCAGATATTTCTCAATTCAGTGTGTACTCCCATTCACCCTGGAATGTCAAATCGCTGTATACAGAAGAAACGCGTTTCTCACTCGCTGAATCTCAAGGTGGATTCAACACTTCTAGTTGAATAAACTCACAGCAGCTCAATTTGACGGATACGTTTCTCCTGTGTTTTAGAGCGAGATTTAGGGCTATTGCTGAAATGCTTGGATTTGGCTGGAAATACCCGTTTTCAGCTTCTCTGCAGAAAGGGCTTACAAAGTGCTGCAAACACACATCATTTTAACTCTGTAATCTGAACGCACACATTGAAGACCATTCTGTTAGGTTGCTCCGTTCTGGTTTTAGAAACAGATATTTCTCAATTCAGCGTGTACTCCCATTCACCCCAGAATATCAAAAAGCAGGTCCCAGAAAAAATGCGTTTCTCACTCCTCAGCAAATGCAAAACAATTGAGATCATAACACTCTCTCAGACCATAGTGAAATCAAGTTAGAACTCAGAATCCAGAAACTAACTCAGAACTGCACAGCCTCATGGAAACTGAACAACTGGCTCTTGAATGTTGATTGGATAAACAATGAAATGAAGGCAAAAATAAAGAAGTT
>CM052668.1:17936779-17980536 GCA_028533165.1 Leontopithecus rosalia
AGCACCACACACTGAGGTCTATTGGGGGAAATAGGGGAGGGACAGCGGGGGGGGAGCAGAGGAGGGATGGCATGGGGAGAAATGCCAAATATGGGTGAGGGGGCAGAAGGCAGCAAAACACACTGCCACGTGTGTACCTATGCAACTATCTTGCATGTTCTGCACATGTACCCCAAAACCTAAAATGCAATAAAAATTTAAAAAAAAAAAATACAAAAATTAGCCAGGTGTGATGGTGGGCACCTGTAATCCTAGCTACTTGGGAGGCTGAGGAAGGAAAAATTGCTTGAACCTGGGAAGTAGAGGTTGCAGCAAGCCAAGGTCGTGCCACTGCTCTCCAGCCTGGGCAACAGTGTAAGACTCCATCTCAAAAAAATAAAAAAGAAAAAAAAGAAAAAAAAAAAACACCAAAATCAATAGCAAGAAAAACAAAATTTGACAAGGTGGATCTAGTTAAACTTAAGAAATTTTGCATAGAAAAAAATGTATCAACAGAATAAAGAGACAATCTACAGAGTTGAAGAAAATATTTGTAAACTGTGGATGGACAAAGATATAATAGCCAGGATCCCTAGGGAATTTAAATTTACAAGATAAAAACTAATAATAGCATTAAAAAGTGGGTAAAGAACATGAACAGACACTTCTCAAAAGAAGACATGCATGCAGCCAACAAGCATTTGAAGCAAAGTCAACATCACTGATCATTAGACAAATGAACATCAAAACTGCAATGAGACATCATATTATACCAGTCAGAATGGCTATAACTAAAGAGTCAAAAATTAAATGCTGGTGAGGTTGTGGAGAAAATGGAACACTTATACACTGTTCGTGGGAGTGTAAATTAGTTCAACCATTGTTAAGCAGTTTGGTGATTTCTCAGAGAGCTGAAAGCAGAACCGCTATTTGATAGTTCTGCCAGCAATCCCATTACTGCGTGTATACCCAGAGAAATGTAAGTTATTCTATCATAAAGACAATTCATACAAATGTTTCTTGCAGCACTACTCACAATAGCAAAGACATGGTCAAACTAAGCCCCATCAATGACAGTGTGGATAAAGAAAATGTAGTACATATACACCATGAGACACTATGCAGTCACAAAAAGGTATGCAGTTATTTCTTTTGTGAAAACATGGATGTAGCTGGAGACTATTATCCTTAGCAAACTAACACAAGAACAGAAAATCAAATCTTGCATGTCCACACTTGTAAATGGAAATTAAATGAGAACTTATTAACGCAAAGATGACAACAACAGACACTGGGGTCCATTTGAGGGTAGAAGATGGGAAGAGGGACAGAAGCAGAAAAGATAACTATTGTTGCCTATTGGGCTTAATACCTGGGTGATGAAATAATCTGTACAGCAAACCCCTGTGACACAGGTTTAGCTATGTAACAAACCTTCACATGTACCCCTGAACCTAAAATAAACCTTTCAAAAGGTAAAACTTCTAAAACTCTTAGAAAAGAAGTGTAAGCAAAAATCTTTGGACATTAAGTTTGTTGATGGTTTCTTAACAGTTGACACCAAAAGCACAGGCATCAAAATAAGAAAAAGATAAAATGTGCTTAATCAAAGTGTGAAACATTTTTATACCCAAAAAAAGAAGAAAAACAGGTGAAAAGACCACTGTTGGATGGGAGGAATGATTTGCAAGTCATGTACCTAATTAGGTACATAAGGTGTTAACAGAATATATAAAGAACTTCTAAAACTCAACAAAAAGACAAATCAGCAACAGCATTTATAAAAAGGGGGAGGACTTGAATCTACACTGGGTCAATAAGTATGTGAAAAATGCTCAGCATCACCAGTCATTATGGAAACACAAATCCAAACCACAGCAAGATACCTATTCACACCTAGTATAGTGACTATAAAAAACAAATGTAAAAAATAACAAGTTTTGGCTAGGATGTGGAGGAAGTGGGACGCTGGCAGATTGCTGGTGAGAATATCGAATGGTTTACTGACTGTAGAAAATGGTTTGACAATCTGTCAGAAAGTTCTAAATAGAATTATGATGTTTCAGTAATTCCGCTACAAATGTCTATGGAGAGAAGTTACTTTTTAAAAAAATTTGTTTAAATAGTTTCAGTAAAAATAATACCAGCAGTTTTTATATATCTGGTAGAATTCAGCTGTGAACCTGTCTGGGTCTTTGGCTTTATTTGGTTGGTAGGCTATTTATTACTGATTCATTTTTTTTTAGATGGAGTTTTGCTGTTGTTACCCAGACTGGAGTGCAATGGCATGATCTCGGCTCACTGCAACCTCCGCCTTCTGGGTTCAAGCAATTCTCCTGCCTCCGCCTCCCATGTAGCTGGGACTACAGGCGTGCACCACCATGCCCAGCTAATTTTTGTATTTTTAGTAGAGATGGGGTTTCACCTTGTTGACCAGGATGGTCTCAATATCTTGACCTTGTGATCCACCCGCCTCGGCCTCCCAAAGTGCTGGAATTATAGGTGTGAGCCACCACGCCCGGCCTACACACAGATCTTATTCCTAATACCTCCAAAATTAATACCACTGACATGTGTATTTGAAGTAGAAGGATTGGATTAATTGTTTGATGGTGAAATAATGGAATTTGATCATCAATTTAATTAATGAGTCACAACAATATTCAATAATACAGATAATTTAATTAAGTATAGAATTTAAAATCTACATAAAAATAATCCATGCTTTATGATTCCATGTTTATAAACTACAAAACACTTGAAAGTACAGTGATCTATACTGTTAGAAGTCAAACTAGCAGTTTCTCCTAGGGTTTTTGCCTGAGAAGGAGTTCACTGCATCATAGAACCTCTATAAAATAAAATATTATGCAGCTGTTATAAAAATGACCCTGGGCTTGGCATGGTGGTTCATGTCTGTAATCTCACCATGCCTGTCCTCACCGCATCTTTGACCTAGACTCCTGTTTACTATCCTCATTACTAGGACACTAAGCGTCAACACCTTAACCACCATGTGACTGTTTTTCAGTCCTGCATCAAGTGGGAGCCTTGCTGATCTTGAATATTCCCATATGGCACCTCCCAGGGCCCAACAAGCTTGAGCCAATTGCAGTGAATGAAATAACCTCCCCTCTAACACTGTCTACTTCTGGATTCTTGGAACAGGAACTTCCTGCCTTAACTTCAGAGCCCCAAGCCTTCCCAGGCACTAGTCCTGTAATATGCGTAGTCTAGACATGCTCCATAAATAACTCCAACTCAGACATTCTTCCACTGCATGGCTGGTCACAGGATAATAATCAACATCTCCCTCCCATGGCCCCAGCCAGGCAGAGCTGGGAATGGGAGACAACAGCCCATGTGTTTTCTATCTACATTTAGCCACCAGATGTGTGTCATTGGCAAAATTGCCTTCTCTCTCTGATCAACCATTTCCTTGTTACCAAGTGGGGTCAGTAGTCCCTACTCTCACATTCCAACTGGATGGCTCTGAGGATTCAGTGACAGGGTTGTGGGCCCACTCTGTTCCTGGCACTGCATAGGGGAGTAATACATTGGGATTACATTCATAATTTCTCTCCATAGGGTTGGTGTTGAGTAACCCCTGGAAAAATTATAGCAATTGTATTTATTATTATTTCTCCAATCCTGCTAGCAGACAGGGAGCAGCAAAGTTGTGATGCTGAGGCTTCAAGAAAGAAATGGGCTTTATCAGAGGGCTGGGTCATCTGAGAGACAGGGTTGGAAATCATTCAGCCACTGGGGCTTCAGGAAAACTCCAGCTCCCAAACCTGCTGCTGTGTATGTGGCCAGAGATAGACTGGGGCCTCCCAAAACTAGAGCAGATAGAGGCTGGGGAGCTGCAGATTCAGCTCTACCTCCCAGATGGGATGGGGCATTTCCTTCTGTGAAATCTGGTTTTATGTTTGAGGCTCTGCAGAGCCCTAACAGCTTAGTTATTCCTGCAACACCCCCAGTCTCCATCCAGAACATTTTCCAGGCTATTCTATGTGCTTTCACTGCTGGGACTGCTGTCCTGTGTGGGCATATCCCAGGCTCCCAAAATCAACTATGCCACCTTCAAGAACCAGCCTGGGGAATCTCCTCTGAGTCCTCCATGGTGACTTTGCCTTCCAAACCTCACTCTTCTCCTCATTTTACAGAAGGGGTAGCTGAGACTCCATCACTTGAGGACCACCACAAAATCTGGGAAAAAACCCAGAGCCATGAAGACTCCAGTGAGTTTGCAACCTACAGGGCCACCCCACTCACAGTTACACTCCCCAACCCAACTCTCCTCCCCCTTTCTGTATTATGCATTTATGTATGTAGAGATGGGCTTTTGCTGTGTTGCCCAGACTGGTGTTGAACTCCTGGGCTCAAGGGATACTTCCTGCTCAATTTCCCAAAGTGCTAGGCCTACAGGCTTAAGCCATGGAGCCTGTCTGCACCAATGCAGACAGCACAGGCTGCTTCTCTCCCTCCATGGGTGCTCCACGAAGGCTGGAGCATCCCCCCAGCTTTCTTCTCCCCCACTTCAAGCCAGAAGCAGCGGGTAGTGGCCACAGAAGAAGTTATTTCCAGCACCCCTCACTGTCCCAGCTTCTGCTTTCTGGGCCTAGCTGTGACCAAACCTGAGGTGCGGCCCTGAAGCCTCAGGGTGGGGGAGCCTGAGACTGAGGGGCAAGGGGCAGGGTGTGGGAATTGAGCATGAGGGTCTTCTGGCTGAGCAGCTCCTGCCCACACTCAGTCAGAGATCTTCCAAGTGAGAGCACAGACTCCACCCTTGAGTGGTCTCAGAAGGATGGAGACATGGGCCTGGATTCCCCTAGCCACTCCCAAAGAGCCCAAGGGTACATAGAGGCCCACATTCCCCATGGCCTCCTTGTGTCTTTCTGGAAGGCCTCCTCTCTACATCTCTCCCCTGAAGGTACCTTTGCTGGAGCCTCACAGGACTAGGCACAGCTGATAGCTGAGAGCAGAGAGGGGTGATCCTAGGACAGCCCGGGACTTGGGCCCAACACATGGAGGGGCTGGAGCTGGGCTGGGCAGAAAGATCCGGAGGGAGACTTAGGAGTGCCAAAGGCCTGGCCTGCAAAGGAGAGTAGGTACTGGGAGGTGGCCAGCCTAGGGAATTAGGTCACTTCCTGTTAAAGGCTGCTCCCTCTCTCAGGCTGCTGCTGTGACCACACCCTTGTCTCTTCTGTGATGGCTCTGTCACCATGCCTGCTGTTTCTGCCACTGCTGCTTCTGCTGCAGTGTCCTTCCAGAATTTTTTTTTTTGAGACAAAATCTTGCTCTGTCATCAGGCTGGAGTGCAGTGGCAACTTCCACCTCTCGAGTTCAATAGATTCTCTTGCCTTAGCCTCCTGAGTAGCTGGGACTACAGGCCTGTGCCACCACACCCAGCTAATTTTTGTATTTTTAGTAGAGATGGGTATTCACCAGGTCAGCCAGAGTGGTCTTGATCTCTTGACCTTATGATCTGCCTGCTTTGTCTTCCCAAAGTGGAATTACAGTCATGAGCCACCACACCCTGACCAGAAATCTTTTCAAGAGGATTTAAATGGGCTGCCAAATGCCTGCCAGGTAGGGATGGCCATGCAACAGGTGGTTCCTCCCATCTCCCCAACTGCATAGGAGAGGATCAAGACCTCAGGGAACCAAAAGCCCTTAGTTCAGTCCCAGGTGCTGCAGCCACACACACTCCCATTCTTTCCCATCCCATGACTGTCCCGTGTGTTCCTGGCCCAAGTGTTCATGGAGCACCTACTGTGTACTTCTGGGATAGGAGCTGGGCTTCACCTCGTGGGCCAGGGAACTGCTATGCAAGCCAAGCAGCTTGCAGCTACCATCAGCTTGCATCCTTACTGCTCCCATGTGCATTCCTCCCAGCCAGGGCACTGCCCCCCCGGTTCTAGAACCCAGCAAGCAGATGCCCCAGAGGCTGGCTAAACACTCTCATGTCCACAGCAACAAGGGCCACCAATGATATTGCCACTGCACTCCAACCTAAGCAGCAGAATGAGACCCTGTCTCTTAAAAAGAAAAGGTATATTTTAAAAAAGCATTAATATTTTATTCACATATAGATGAGCATTCTTACCAGAAAAATGAATACCCAAAAAAGTGAACAGATGTAAGTGTTTATGTGCTAGGTTGTACAAAGAGTGACAGTTGTTAAATAGGCTACACTGTGCTCTGAACTGGCATTCCTGAAATACAGTGTTACATTTTAATGCATATTACCCATTTTTATTCCCTCATTTTCTTTTTTTGTTTTGTTTTATGTTTTGTTTTTTGGACAGAGTTTTGCTGTCACCCAGGCTGGAGTGCAATTAATGGCATAATCTTAGCCCAATGTAGCCTCCGCCCCCTGCGTTAAAGCAATTCTCCTTTCTCAACATCCCCTTTCTGCTCAAGTACCTGGGACTACCACACCTGGCTAATTTTTGTACTTTTAGTAGAAACAGTGTTTCACTGCTGACCAGGCAGGTCTTGAACTGACCTCAGGTGAATCCAAAGTGCTGGGATTCCAGTCCTGAGCCACTGTGCCCAGCTCCTCACTGCCTTTTTGAATGGATCATTTGACTTTATATTCATAATTCTTTCAAGTTCCACAACATAAACCTGTGATGAACCTGTGTAAGTGCCAGACCACATACCAGCAGTGAGTCCAACAAGAGCTCACTTGCTTTCAGAGAGCACACATTCCAGTAGCAACAGAACAAAATACACAACACATCCTTGACATAGAATATACAGAGAGACTTCACAAAGTTCATGGAAAATGCATATTATGAAAGAGCTATGCATGAATTTCATTTCTGCACCAAAATAAACTTATATTAATTTGCTATGACATATCTGAACAAGATCTACAAGGATATCAATTTAGAAGCAGCCCTTATCAGAGCAACAGAAATTCTGCTAAAATTGAAGGAAAACAAAATTTATTTTGATGCCTGAGAGAAAAAATAGTAAAATTATTGATGCTTTGGGAAAATATTATGAGAGCAATGACCCAGGGAAATCAGTAATTTCTGCTGATGCTTGGGTAGAAGAAGAATAAAATCATTGATGCTTTACCAAAAGTGATGGAAGTTCTCTCATATTGAGTAATGAATGGTTTTGAAAACGTAAAATGAGAATAAATGGACTGTCTGAAGTCAGAATTTTGTTTTAAGTAAGAACAAGGCTGCCAGTCACGGTGGCTCACGCCTGTAATCCCAGCACTTTGGGAGGCCGAGGCAGGTGAATCACGAGGTCAAGAGATTGAGACCATCCTGGTCAACATGGTGAAACCCCGTCTCTACTAAAGATACAAAAAATTAGCTGGGCACGGTGGCACATGCCTGTAATCGCAGCTACTCGGGAGGCTGAGGCAGGGGAATTGCCTGAACCCAGGAGGCGGAGGTTGCGGTGAGCCGAGATTGCACCATTGCACTCCAGCCTTGGTAACAAGAGCGAAACTCTGTCTCAAAAAAAAAAAAAAAAGAACAAGGCCATGCTGAAGATGAAGTCCACAGTGGAAGACCACGCACATCCATTTGTAAGAAAAAATTATCTTATTAGTGCCCTAATTGATGAGGACTGAAGATAAACGGCAGAAACGCTAGCCAACAACACAGACATCTGAACTGATTCAGTTTACAAAACTCTGGCTGAATAATTTAAGTTGAGCAAACCGTCCATTTGATGGGCATCCAAACCCTTGCACCCAGATCAGCTGCAGACAAGACCAGAGCTTCAGTGGAAACTGTAAGCAAGTAGGATCAAGATCCTGAAGTGTTTCTTGAAGAACTGTTCTGTTGGATAAAACCTGGCTTTACCAGTATGACCCTAAAGACAAAATACAATCAGTGAAATAGCTACCGAGAGGTGGAAGTGGGCCAATCAAAGCAAATTAGACCAGTCAAGAGCAAAAATCATGAGAACAGTTTTTTGGGGATGTGCAAGGCATTTTGCTTTTTAACTTTCTAGAGAGGCAAAGAACAGTAACAACTATCTATTGTAAGAGTGTTTTGAGAAAGTTAACCAATATTTCACAGAAAATCTCCCAGGAAATCTTCGCCAGAGAGTCCTTCTCTTTCCCGAGAATGCTCCCACTCATTCCTCTCATCAAACAAGAGAAATTTTGCAAGAATTTCAAGAGAAATCATTAGGCTCCCACGTTACAGTCCTTATTTGGCTCCTTCTGATTTTTTTTATACCTAATCATGAAAAAAATCTATATAAGGCATTCATTTGTCTTAATTTAAGAATGTAAAATGGACTGCATTGACATGGTTAAATTTCCAGTTCTTAGGGATGGAATGAGTGTCTGGCATCATTAATTTCAAATTTGTTTTCACCTTGATGAAGCTTGTGTTGTAAAATAAAGTTTATATATATATACTTTTTTATTTTTATGTTTTAATTCCATTTTTCTATACAGCTTTTGAAGTTCTTTTATATTAGATAATGAATGCTTTGGAGAAGCATAAAATGAGGAGAAATGGGGCTGGGCGCGGTGGCTCATGCCTGTAATTCCAGCACTTTGGGAGGCCGAGGTGGGTGGATCACGAGGTCAAGAGATCGAGACCATCGTGGTCAACATGGTGAAACCCCGTCTCTACTAAAAATACAAAAAATTAGCTGGGAATGGTGTCATGTGCCTGTAATCCCAGCTACTCAGGAGGCTGAGGCAGGAGAATTGACTGAACCCAGGAGGTGGAGGTTGCGGTGAGCCGAGATCATGCCATTGCACTCTAGCCTGGGTAACAAGAGCAAAACTCCATCTCAAATAAAAAAAAAATCAAAAAAAAAAAAAACAAATGAGGAGAAATGAACTGAAGTCAGAATGGTCCTGAGTTGCTATATTAAGACACTTACAATGTAAGTTAATAAACTTTTGTTGGTTTGATTTATATCAAATATCTTCCACAGTTTATACCGTAACTATCCAGCTTTCTCAAACCATTTTATTCTCTTTGCAGTTTAACTAGTTACAGGGAGTGAACAGGTTTGGCGCTACCATTAATGACAGGAAACAGAATGGAACTTCAACCAAAAAAAGCAAGGAATTCTTCCCTGAGCGCAACTTTCATGTTCACAGACCACATCACTCAGAACTTACAGTAATTGCTTGCTTTTCTTAAGCTTTATGAACTGTGCATGCATGTCCAAAATTATAAAATTTAATGTAACTAGTGGTTTTCTATAAACTGAATCCTACAGCTCGCTACAATCATTTTTGTCTCACTTCTTTTGATCAACATTATTTATGAGATTCACTCATGTTTTTGCTTGTGGTATATTATCTTTGTTGCATTACACTCTATAAAATAAACATGTCACAATGCTTTTGCGTGTGTCTGCTGGTGGGCACTTGGTTTTTTTTGCATTTGCCATATGATGCCCACAATTTTCAAAAGTGGTTGTAACAGTTTACATTTCCATAGCCAGTGGATAAGGTTTTTACTCTGTCAAAACACTTGATGTTGTGACTGTGGACTCTGAGTTGGACTGTCCTGCATCCCTGACACTATACCCCTCCTTAGGAGCTTCCTCAAGAAGGTGGTGCCCTAAGAATGCCTGAGCTCCATCTGGGCCTAGCAGAACAAAAAGGCTGAGGATCACAAGGCATCCTCTGTCTGTGCCACCACCACCCAGGTTCACAGTGCAACCAGTTGTGCCATCAGCTCCTGCCTCAGGGAACACAGCCTGAGGGCCAGGGCCAGGGTGGCAGAACACTGGATTAAGATGGTCAGGGTAAGCCAGAGGAGTGTCTGGGAATTCCTTCTCTGGACACATGGGAACTGGCTCTTCTCTCTCTGCTCTCAGGGTTGGCCTCTGTGGTCTGAGCCCAGCACATCCCCTTGGCCCTTTCTGGCAGAGGTTCATTGACCTTGACTCCCATGATCCTGGGGTGGCTGCTTGCTTCCTACCTGGGCTCTTCCATGGGTTGCACTAAAATCCTCCTCTATGTGTCCCTCAATGAGCCTCAAGGATTCCCTCCTGTGGCTCCTTGGGCCTCAGCATCATACAGGAGGGGAGAGGTCAGCAGAGGGGGCTGAGGCTGGACCAGGCAGTGCTCCAACTCCAGACCTCGAGGCCCATTCTCTTTCTTCCCCAGGAGTGACTTAGCCTCAGGATCTTCTCCTCACTCCACACAATCCTCTCTGCTCTGAAGAGCACCCTGATCCATTGGCTCAGGATGACATGGGGTAAAGTGTCCAGGTGGGAAGGTTGAACTAAAATCCTCCCCATAGGAGCACCGGGGTGGACTATGGACCCTAAAGATCTCACCATGGCTGGGCACAGTGGCTCACACCTATAATCCCAGCACTTTGGGAGGCCGAGGTGGGTGGATCACAAGGTCAAGAGATCGAGACCATCCTGGTCAACGAGGTGAAACCCTGTCTCTACTAAAAATACAAAACTTAGCTGGGCATGGTGGCACATGCCTGTAATCCCAGCTACTCAAGAGGGTGAAGCAGGAGAATTGCTTGTACTCAGAAGGCCAAGGTTGCAAAGAGCCGAGATCATGCCATTGCACTGCTGTCTGGGTAACAACAGTGAAACTTTGTCTCAAAAAAAAAAATCTCACCATCTACCCTCAGGGATCCTGGGAGGTTCTGGAAGACCAGAGACAGTGGAGACAGGGATAAGCTGGTGGGGTGTGGGGGGTTTCTAAGCTGTCCTAGAATTCTAGGCCAAAATTTCTAACTCAGGACTTAAACCATCAGGAACAGGTTGGAGCTGACTGGAGGCTTTAGGTGTTTGTACACAGCAATGAAACTCTGTGCCCAACTGAAATCTAACTGTAAGCACACAGCTGCTCAGAGTAATGGGGATGGGGCCAGGGGACAGCATGAGCTTTCACCCTGGCTGCATTCTCTTTGTCTTTAATTTATTGGGAGGACTTGATGCACAGAGGAGAACCATCCCAATGGAGGGCGTGTGTGGGTGACTGGAATAAAGGACACCAGGGCTTCCTTTTCTGGGAAAAGACCCTGCCTTGTCAGCCAGAGATGGTGCCTTGGGAGACCAGTTCCTGAGTGGATGAAGAGAGAGTTCTGTGCAGGAAATTTCCCTGGGATATCACTGAGGAGGTAAAGCTTTTGGTGTGGCCTCAAATGCAACTTGTGGGGCAGAAATTTTAGTGGGCTGAGACAGCCAGGTGCCATTCAAACAGGTCTCCCAGGGTACCCTGTCCCTTTCCCACTATGACTGCTTGGCTGGAGATGTGGACCCTCAAGAGACTCCAGAGAACATGACTCTGATGGGCTGATGGGTGGTGGTGCTGGAGTGTGGGGTGAAGCCAGCTGGGACAGGGCCTCCAGGTGTGGGAGGAGCTAGCCTCTCTCGTGGGGTCCCAGTGCCCCAGGGCTGAGGGCAGTTCAGTTAGGGTGTAACTGGGGAAGGAGAGGAGCACCTCACTGACTGGGCCCTTAACCTTGAAGGTGGGGATCCCTAAGTTGGCCACCCAGGAGAGGAAAACCCTGAGGAGGTGCAAAGACAGAGGTGAGTGAGCCTGTGGCAGGGAAAAAGTGGAAGTTGTCAGAAAACAGGGCTTGTCCCTCCCAGCTGAAGGCCTCCACATTAAGAGAGCAGGGGCTTCCTCCTCAGCCCTGCCCTGCTGTGGCCACAGAGCCAGCAACACCACCGTTAGACAGACCAGAGCAAGAACCTGGAACAGCTAGGCTCAGAGTGGATGTGGGGAAGGGTGGGGCCAGGGACCACACACCCTTGTGTCTTGGTAAAATCCCACCATAAACGTTACCAGGTGATGCTTGGTGGCCTTGGGGGCCAGCTGGGGGAAAGAAATGAGATAACTGGGAGAGGGAGCTGAGGATCTTTGGCTGCTCCAAGTGGGAGACCTGGGTAGAGGGGCCTGGAGGACAGGGGTTGTTGAGATTTCATAGGATAGGGCCTTGGGCAGGTACCTGGGGTCACTCATCACCACTAACCTCCTCTCTTAATGGCACAGGCTGTGGTCCCCTTTTTGGGGACCTTCCTCAGTGACTTGGTAATGCTGGACACTGCCTCCTGAAGGACTATGTAGATGTGAATGAGCCTAGGAGCGGTGCAGCAGAAACCAGGATCCTGAGGCTTGGGAGGAGAGGGCGCTGGACCAAGCCCTTAAATCTCAGCCCTCACTCGGCAAACCTCCTCTCCTGAGAACCTTGGATTTGGGCCTGTGAAGGGATACATCAGTCCCAAGGCACCTTTGAGTGATGGAGGCTCCACAGCACCTGTAACACCCTGTCCCTGAGTGGTGACACTGAGGGGCTGCCTGACTGCAAAGCTGCATGAGGTGTGGGCTGAGCTGGCCTCAGCCTCCCTTTTGGGTACCACCCATGAAAGATTGAAACTGGGCCCCTCTAACGGCAGGCTGTTCCTATGTAGCTGAGCACTTGCTTTCTATGCATGATCCCAGTTTTTCTGTCATACAAGAGGGCTGGATCAAGAGGTCCCAGAGCCTCAGCATCCATGACCCCTCCTCTGGAGCCCAAAGCCAAGTGCAGGTCCAAGTCTGTCATGTGCACATGCACTGGCTCCAGTGGCCCTGGCAGTGGTGCAGCATGGGGTGGGGCTAGATGGGGCTCCTTTTGGGTCAAGAGGTGACCAAAAATGAAAAAAACAGGACGGTGAGCAGCTGGGGGTCTCATGGTGGGAGAGGATGGAGATGTAGACATAGAGACCATCCATGGAAACATCCTAGGGACACCCCCGGCCCAATCCTCTGCATCTTAGACTTATTGGAAGGTTTTGACACTCAGAGAAGGAGCTGGTGTCAAGGACCAATTCCTGGAGAAGGGGCTGTTTACATCCAACTCTGAGAACAGGTGGGGGCTGCATAGGATTGGAGGGAAGGATGACACCCTCAGGAAAACAGCTCCACAGATTGGCCCCTGCTCCCTCCATCCCCAGGACCCCTCCAGCTTCTTCCACTCATGCCCTGTCAGCACCTTTTCCTCTCTCTACCTCTAGGAGGACAATGTCCTCCCTTAGACAATGGTGCCAAGAACACAGAATGGGGAAATAACAATTTATTTAAATTATTTCAGATGGTTGCAGAAAATTATCACCCTCAGGCTGAGGAGCAATTTCTGGCCTGGCTCCATGCAGTGGAGCAGGTCAGTGAGGAGGAAAGGTGGGGGCTTAGCAAAGGAGCAGAGGGTAGGCAGAGGCTCTCTTGTGGCCAGCTGCAGAGAGCTTGTCGTCATAGTGCCCTGATCTGTGTCAGGTCCTGTTGCAATGGTGACCACTGGGGCTGCAGGACTCCACCAAGGCAGGAAATGGGAGGGAACCGGTAGTGTGGCTCCTGATGGCCTCACAGCTTCCTCTGTGTTCTGACGGTTGCAGCCCCTAACCTAGTAGGCTAGCAACATCCTAAGGGCCAGAAAAAACAGGCCATTATGTGGTGAGGCACAGGTAGCAGGGGTAGAGTGCCTCGGGGCACAGTGAAATTTGGGCTGAGTGTGTGCTCTGCGAGTTAGATAGCTGCACTGGGCTCCCAGCTTCCGTACTGCCCAGCACCGGGACTGGGGTAAGCATGGGACACGGCTCTGGTACTAGAGGCACCATGGTCATACATTTAAAATGCCTTTTCTTTCTTTTTTTTTTTTTTTTTGAGACGGAGTTTCGCTCGTTACCCAGGCTGGAGTGCAATGGCTCGATCTCGGCTCACCGCAATCTCCGCCTCCTGGGTTCAGGCAATTCTCCTGCCTCAGCCTCCTGCGTAGCTGGCATTACAGGCAAGCGCCACCATGCCCAGCTAAATTTTGTATTTTTAGTAGAGACGTGGTTTAACCATGTTGACCCGGATGGTCTCGATCTCTTGACCTCGTGATGCACCCACCTCGGCCTCCCAAAGTGCTGGGATTACAGGCTTTAGCCACTGCACCTGGCCCTTAAAATGCCTTTTCAATCCCTTTTCTGTTTCTATAATCACTATATACTACTGATCTGTTAGTGCTTTTATTCAAATTGATAAGCATGTTATACGTTATATAATTTTTTGTATAATTTCTTCACTGTAGCTAATACTGAAAGATAGTTTTCTATTAACACATTTAATTTACTGCACTTGAATCTTAGGGCATGCTCTATGAGAGCAAGAAAGAGACATGAAAGCTCTTTTGAATATGAGCGTACTGCATAGTATGTCTAGTTTCACAGACATGAAAGCTCTTTCTAGTATGAGGCTACTATAAATCCATCTACATGGAAGGAAGTTGCATAAAGCTTCATGGTCTCTTGTCTAGAGATTTCATGAGAATACTTTTCTAAGGGAGATCTCGTGGATTGCTTGGTTTCTGCTTTAATGACACTGATTCTTTTTGCCTCCTACACTTACTGGAATGTATTTTACATTTTTTTAGCACTTTAATATTAATTTTGAACAAGTTCATAAAGTAATAAGTATAATAGTGATCTTTCTCAAACAGTCCAAAAACTGAAGAGGAGTTTTTCATAAAATCTCCTCATACAGTTTTTCATAAAATCTCCTCATACGTAAAATCCAAACAGATTTTATGAGGCCAGTATTACTCTGATATTTAAGCCAGAAAAAAAACTTTACATGACAAAAATTATAGGTCAATAATCCTCATGAGAATAGATGTAAAAATGTTCAACCTAAATTTAGCAAGCAGAATTTAGGAGCACACTGAGAGAATCATTCACTGATTATGAGAGATTTATCCCTAGGATACAAGGATGACTGAATACCTGCATCCTAGGGATACACCACATTAACAGAATGTAAAACAAAACCAAATGATCACATCAATAGATGCAGAAAAAATATTTGACAAATTAAATATCCTTATAATTTGTTAAATTACAAAAAAGTTTATTTCAACACAATAAAGATTATATATGACATGCCCACAGCTAACATCGTAGTTAATGGTGAAAATGTCAAATGTTTATATCTAAGATCAGGAACAAGACAGAGAGGTCTGCTCTGATCTCCTCTATTTCAACTTAGTACTAAAAAACTATGCCAGAGAAATTAGGTGAGAGAAAGAAATAAAAGACACACAGGAAAAATAGAGTAAAATTGTCCTTTTTTACAGAAGACACAGCAATATATGTAGAAAAACCTAAGTGCCACCAAAAACTACAAAAGTGACATAAAAGTCAGTAGCTTTTCAACATATTTTCAGTCAACCATCTAAAAACAAATCAATAAAACTATTTTATATACAGTAGTTATTTTTAAAAATTAAGACAGTTTCAAATTAACTAAAGAAGTAAAAAATCTGTACATTGAAAATTATACTAATAAAAGAAATATTAGCATCAATAAGTGCAAAGATTTCTCCTATTCATGGATTGAAAGAAACATCAATTATTAAAATGTCTATACTACTCAAAATGATCCTGAGATTCAATGCTATCTTTATCAAAATTCTAATGACATTTTTCACACAAATGAAAAATATTCTAAAATTTGTATGAAATCACAATTGGCAACACAATCATGAGCTAAAGAACAATGCCAAAGTTGGACATCACACTACCTTCTCTCAAAATATTCTAAAAAGCTACAGTCATTAAAACAACATGATAGCACACAGAAACATACACTCTTACCAGTGCAACAAGATACAAAACCAGAAATAAACCAACCAGTTGACTGTAAATTAATTTTTGACAATAGTGCTAAGAACACTCAATGGGAAAAGAACAATTTATTTCAAATAGGATATAGAGAGAATTAGATATCCACAAGCAGGATAATAGTATTGGAACCTTATCTTACAATATATAGAAAAATTGACTTGAAATGAATTAAAAACTTAAATGTGAGATGTGAAACTGCAAAACTACAAGAAGAAAACAGAGAGGGGAAACTCCACAACACTGGTCTATTCACTGATTTTTTTTTTTATTTGGCCACAAAAGCACAGGCAAAAGCAAAAATAGATGGAATGAGGAGGGAGACCCAGGCATTTGGGATTCACCTCCCCCTCTGTCACCCACAGTGCATCTCAATAAAAGACAGAGCAGGCCAGCTGGTGCCTCCTGAATCTCTTTCCTAAAAACAACAGGCTAGGCCTTGGGGAAACTCTCCAGAAGGCACTCTTTTACCTTAAAACAAAATCAAACCAGAAACCTTTTCACATGTGAGTCCTAAAACTGTAAACTGGAACCCTTTCATATGTAATTCCTGAAACTGTAAACAAAATCCTTTTCACATGAGTCCTAAAACTATGAATCTAAGATTCTTCCACGTGTAACATCTAAAGTATAAGCCTATGTAAAGGCTGAACCTCCCTTTGTAAGATGAGCTTGGCTGTTAGGCACCTAGGCCACCTTGCTGCCAGCTGAAATGAATTCCTTCCTCTTGTATTCAGTGTTCCAGAGATCCTTTCCCGTGGCCGCTCCTGCTACAGAACTACCTCAAACACAAAGCTTATGCACAAGAATGCAACTGACAGAGTAAGAGTCAGCTTTCAGAACTGAAAAAAATTATTTACAAAGTATACATCTGCTAAGAAGTTAGTGTTCAAAACCTGTAAGGAACTCACATAATTCATAGCAAAAATAAAAATAAAAATAACAAAAATGGGCAAGACACCTGAATATATGTTTCAAAGAAAGATATAAACAGCGAGCAGACATATAAAAATGTGCTCAACATCACTAATTATCAGGGAATTGCAAGTGAAATCACAATAAGTTATCATCTCATGCTTGTAAGAATTTCTCTTATTAATAAGATGAAGGTTAACAAGTGTTGATGAGGATATAAAAATATGGGAAAAGATGTACACTCTTGGTGGGAATGAAAATGAGTACATCTCTAATGGATACAGGATCCCCCAGAAATCAGAAATGAAACTGCCATACGATTCAGGAATCTCACTTCTGAGTATATATACAAAGGGTTTAAAATGGTGAAGAGATAACTGCACTCTCACTTGTGAAACTGACAGCAGCACTGTTTACAACAGTCAAAATGTGGAAAAAAACCTGTGTTTTTATGCATTGAGAGATACATAAAGAAAACGTGTGGTGTGGTGTGTGTGTATTAATAATGAAATACTGTACTGCCATAAAAAAATACAAAACTGCTATTTGGGTCAACGTGGATTAACCTAAAGGACATCATGTTGAGTAAAATAATTCAGGTACAGAAAGGCAAATGCTGCCTGATCTCATTTATATACAGAATCTAAAAAGCTGAACTCACACAAGCAGAGAGTAGAATGGTTGTTATGAGAGTCTGGGGTGGGAGAGAGTGGAGGTACGTGGTCAAAGATAAAAGTTCCAGTTAAAAGAAGTATGTTTTTGAGAGATGTTGCAAGCGTGGTGGATAGGTTAGTAGTAATGTGTATTTTAGAATTGCTAAAAGAGTAAATTTCAACTGTTCTCACCACACACATAAAATACGTTGAAGTAATACAAGTTAATGAGCTTGATTTAAGTATCCAATCATGTGTATACACATACAAATATCATTTTGTACACCAGAAATATATAAAACTCTTATTTCTCAATTAAAATTAAAGAAGAGAGATCAAGGCTGGGCGCGGTGGCTCACGCCTATAATCCCGGCACTTTGGGAGTCCAAGGCAGGTGGATCACAAGGTCAAGAGATCGAGACCATCCTGGTCAACAAGGTGAAACCCCGTCTCTACTGAAAATACAAAAATTAGCTGGGCATGGTGGTGCACGCCTGTAGTCCCAGCTACTCAGGAGGCTGAGGCAGGAGAATTGCTTGAACCCAGAAGGCGGTGGTTGTGGTGAGCCGAGATTTTGCCATTGCACTCCAGTCTGGGTAACAACAGCGAAACTCCGTCTCAAAAAAAATAAAAGAAGAAATCAGAAATAGCCAGCAGAGGGCTTCCAGGCTCTAGGAAGGTAAGAGAGAAACATTTGCATTCTTTTGAGTTTCTGATTAGCCTCTCAAAGGAGGCAATCCCACACATTTACCTCAGTGAGCAGAAGGGGGATTTTGAATAGAATGGGAGGCTGGTTTGCCATAAGAAGTTCCCAGATTGACCTTTCTTTTACCTTAGTGATTTGGGGGCCTCAAGATTTATCCTTCTTTTACATTTTTCCCCTTTTCTTTTTTAAAAATCTTTTGGGCAAAGCATTTTAGAAGAAAATAAGTCTCTGGTCACAGGTTTAATTTAATCTCTCATGGCTAGAATAATTTATTCCTGGATGGGTAGGTTCTGAGTTATTAGGCAAGTTCATTTTTAGCAGATTGTGAAGTCTCATTTCTTATGAAGAGAAAATAGGGGGAGGAATGGAGAAAAACAACAACAAACCAAAGAACAATCCTGAAAAATTAATATGGGCAATAGGTTGCTGTTATTTTCCTTTTAGGTTTAAGTTGTCCAGCTTTAGTTCAACGGGATTTACAAAAACACAGCTTAGTTTTTGTTGACTACAAATTAGAAAAAATAAATGAGAAAAACCAAGGAAATAAATTGAAAACATTGTTTTACAGACTTGTAGCCAAGAAAAATTAAATTCAGTCCAAACTGTAGAATATAGCAAAAATTGAATAATATTAGGAAGGACTAGAATTTAAACACAGATGTACTATGGTTTTTAAAACATAATGTTTTTATCTCCAGTTTCTTATTTTTTACTGAAGACCAATCATAGTAGGACTGATTTGATTTATTACACTTAACCTGGTTTTTATGCAGTGCAGCAAGAATATATATATTTTACATAGGATTTTAAATTGGCTTTAATGAAACTTTGTTCTACAGAAGGATAAGTCTCAGATTTTGGCTTTTTTAAAACCAAACCCAGCCATGAATTTGTACTATTAAATGCCTATGATTTAGGCGAATTCTTCTCTTGAGGTTCCAAGATAAATGTTTCTGTTAGACTTTCAAATTCTTGATAACCTGTTTTACAACCCTAGGCAGTTGTCTGCTAAATAGCCTTAAATTTGCATTTTAAAGAAAATGACTCAGGTGAAACCATATAACAAAATTTACATCATAAGATGCAGAGAGAAAATGTCTGCTGGTGCTAGATGGAGATTAAAGATGAATGTCAAATCAAACGTAAAATCATAGAATCTTTCATGGGATTGTGTACACCAATTCTATTTAAATGGGGACTACCTATCTTTTAACTAGATCTCTGAGCTCTGGGCAGAGCCCACACTGTATCTTACATCTCCAAAAAAAGAAGAATGATGGGACTAGATCACATAATGTTTTACAGTTCATTTAAAAAAAATTTAATCGAAGACATTTCTAAATGACTAAACTATACTCTTTCTTAAAATCCCGAGTAGTTAGCCACTGTGGCAATAGCTATCTTAGTTAAAAATGCAGGTGACACAATACAAAAGCAACTATTTTAAGAGCTGAGATGAACTTATTTGTTTACCGCAAGAAAAAAACAGAGGTTTCTCCCAAAAGGAAGCCTGTCACTTTCTCCATTTTCTTTAAGAAACTCCAGCCTATTAGAAACTATTTTAGGTCACTCATGCAGCAGAATGCAAGAGAAAGGAGAGACAGCAGAAGCAAAGGAAGAAAATGAAATTCAGTCAACTGAGAAGAAAAAAAAAACTCTGCTCAAAAAAAGACAATCTTAAAGATAAAAAGAAATAAAAATTAAAACAACAAAAAAAGACAAGGTCCTAGGAAGAAAAAAAAGAAGATATTTTAAATACAGACATTCAAGTGCGGCACTGCCCCCCACTCACACACACACATACACACACCTTGAATGTTAGCTTTTAATTAAGCTGAATTTAACCATTGAGCTCCTTCAAAAATAGTTTTTAATTTCCTTACCATATTTAAGCTGCGGAGAATTCCTGCTATTTCAGAAGTTCCAAGTACCAAGCTGGAATGTGATTGATTTAGGAAAGGAACCTAGGCTGTCATGGTGGAAAAGAAGAATCTTAGCTATCCAACTACAGCATGGGATAATAGCCATTGCTCTTCAGTTCTGTGTGACTAGTAAAAAAGTGGCCTTGTTATGTAAATAAAGCCCTTTGAGTAGTCAAAATCAAAACTCTTTTCTCCTTTTATGTTGCTGGCTGCTTTTCTCTCCCACCACACCACCTTTTGTGAGGAAAGTAGGAAATTTACCCACATCAAAGGCCTTGTTCCCCATAATTCGGAACTTTCTTCATCAAGTCACATAGAGTTGATCTAACCCAATGGGAGAAAGACTGAAAAAACAACAAAAATAGAAACAAAACAACTACAAAAAACAGTTAAGCAAAACAAGCAATCACAGAACTGAGTGCTATAATTGTAAAGAGAAATTAAGATTAGCTGGTTGTTAAACTTCAGGAAAGGCAAAACCGCAGTTCAGCTACTTACCTAGGGATGGGTCTCAGGCTGAAGACTGTTCTCTACAATCCTAGAAGCAGAAGAAGAAAACCTCAAACTTGTCTTCCCTACTAGGAGTGAGCTCAGAATACATAAAAAGGTTACCTGCCTTCCATTGTCATGGAAACAGAAAATCTTGCCTTACTTGTTGAAAGCAAGTAAAACTCCAGAAAGAAAAAAAAAGGAGCTGTGAAGCAAAATAAACTTTAGATCTCTACCAAGTTTTGAGAGGTCAGGGATTCCCTAGAGGAGGTGCTGACAGACTTCAGCAAGTTGTCCTATTAGTGTGAGCCATAAAATTAGCTCATTCTGGTACCTAAGGATTAGATTGCAAAAGGAGAATTGGTGAGGCCAAGCAAACTATAACCAAACCACAGTGATAATTTTGCTAGATATTAAAATTTCATTCATGGTTACAGTAATCAAACAGTATAATACTGGTGGAGGGATGGATACACAGATCAATGGAACACAATAAAAAACCTAGAAATGGACCCATTCAATTATGCTCAACTCATTTTTGACAAGGTACAAAAGCAATGGAAGGAGAAAGGATAGTCTTTTTATCAAATGCTACTGGAGAAAATAAGCATCCATAGGTTCAAAATCTCAGCCTAATCCTAACACCTTATCCATAAAAAAATGGATCACAGGCTTGTAAATAAGACCTACATTACAAACCTTTATGTATACCTACACTTATACATTATAATTTGTGCATTATTACTTATGCATTATAAACACTTACACGCTGTTTGTGAGGATGTAAATTAGATCAGCCACTGTGGAAAGCAGTTTGGTGATTTCTCAAAGAACTTAAAACAAAACTACTGTTGACCCAGCTAACCCATTACCGGGTATATACCCAAAAGAAAATAAATAATTCTACAAAAAAGACACATGTGTCCTTATCTTCACTGCAGCACTATTCACACTAGTAAAGACATGAAATCAATCAAGTGGCTATCAACAGTGAGCTGAATAAATAAAATAGCATGGATGCAGCCAGAGGTCATTGTCCTAAGTGAACTAATGCAGGAAGAGAAAACCAAATCCTGCATGTTCTCACTTACAGGTGGGAACTAAGCACTGAGTACCCATAGACATAAAGATGAGCACAGTACATACGGGGGAGTAACAAAGGAAGAAGGAGGGAGGGAGGAGTACATTGCCTAAAAAACTTCCTACTGTAAGGCCGGGCGCGGTGGTTCAAGCCTGTAATCCCAGCACTTTGGGAGGCCGAGGCGGGTGGCTCACGAGGTCAACAGATTGAGACCATCCTGGTCAACATGGTGAAACCCCGCCTCTACTAAAAATACAAAAAATTAGCTGGGCATGGTGGCACGTGCCTGTAATCCCAGCTACTCAGGAGGCTGAGGCAGGAGAATTGCCTGAACGCAGGAGGCCGAGGTTGAGGTGAGCCAAGATTGCACCATTGCACTCCAGCCTGGGTAACAAGAGCGAAACTCCATCTCAAAAAACAAACAAAAAAAAACACAAACTTCCTACTGTATACTATGCTTTCTACCTGGGTGATGGGATTATCTGTACCCAAACCTCAGCCTCACACATTGCATCCATGTAACAAAATTGCACACGTAGCCCATGAATCTAAAATAAAAACATTGCCTTTGGTAACCATTTAAAAAATAAATTTATGGCATATTTCAAAGAATATTTTGAACCAATTTTATTTTTTCCAAAATTTTACTTTGAAGAATATCAGAAGTTACAAGAATATTTATATTTTACCTATAAAATAAATAACTTAGATTGAATAATTGGGAGTTTCTTTGCACCATTAAATTTGAAGTCTTAATGCTATTTTATTCTGAAAGATTTTTCTGAAAACAATTCATTGACTACTTGAAAAAGTTAAGACTATTTTCAAAAATATTATTACCAAAAATACATATTATTACAGTGGTTCAACTTACATCTAAGGTAGATTAGGAAGCATTGATTCCTGTGCTCATTAATTAAGAAGATTTTATGAAATAATATTTAACACAGGCCACAGTAAGTACCAGGAGGGTGGTTGAGCACACATCCCTCCTCACTTAGCCCACAAGAAGCTTTAAGGGTGCTAGGAGCAACATGTCCAGGTGTACAGAGGCTGTCATAAGGGAAGAAGGGCCAGGGTCCTCGGTAATCCAGTACCCAGGGCGTGGTCTCATAGCGGAGTCCAAAAAGAACAAGACCAACAGTAACTCCCCTGTGAACCAAGCCAACCTAGATCAGGCCCTGTTGATTACCTTTACGGTGAGAGAGGCGCACAGCCTGAGGAGCTGTGGGTGGTCTCAGAAGGACAGAATCAAAGGATACTTTCCTAGGATATGGACTGTGATTGGGTGATCTGGGGGAGTGTCTGACAGTGTGGGGTTGTCTCTCTAAGTTGGATACCTTCTAATGGAGGAGGCTTTTCTATTGTTCCATATCTCAAAGAATCTTATCTAGAAGAGGGCAGCCAATGGCCAGGAAAAAGCTGTTACTGAGAATGAGGTGGATGTCACTCATTTTAACCAAGTCAGTGAAGTGTCTGGTATTTTGGGGGCTGGCACAGTGTTCTTGAGTTTCTCTTTACTTGAAAAATCTTGTAAATGGCCCTCATCTCGTCTTTCTTTATCAAGGTGTCAGGTGAACCTTGTCTGGAATCAGGGATCTGTGACACCTTCTGTGAGTGCTAGGCCCCCTTCTACATATCAGGGGCTGCTCTTTTTTGGTTTCCTCCCACCAGGAAAGGAAGCATGAGAGGGAAATTTTTCATTCAAGAGTTTAAGAAATTAATGCGAAAATACAGATCTTTTAGCAAACCCACTCCATGTATGAAGGAAAAAGTAAACCAAGAGAGTGACGTGCCTTGTGCATGTAGGAGGGAGGGATGACTTCACATTACCCTGTGAAGGTTCACTGAAAATCAACTAACAAAGGCAGGTAAATAGTTGAAAAAACACACACATTTATGTAATCACAGTTTGACATGACAGGAACTTTCAGAATGAAGACTCAAAGATACAGGGAAAACTGTACATTTTTTTAATAACAACTTTATTGAGATGTTCACAGACCATATAATTTACCTGGTTAAAGTGTACAATTCAGTAGGTTTTAGTATTTTTAAAAAGTTGTGCCAAGAATTACTGTAGTCATTTTTGGAACATTTTTATCTCTCCTAACCCTCTATCCTTCGGCATCTGCTAATCTACTTTTTATTTCTATAGATTGGCCTGTTCTGAACAATTCATAAAATTGAGTTATACAATATTTATTTTTGGGGGTGATTGATTTTTCTCACTTAGCATGTTTTGTTTTGTTTTTGAGACAAAGTTTTTGCTCTTGTTACCCAGGCTGGAGTGAATGGCGCAATCTCGGCTCACCACAACATCCGCCTCCTGGGTTCAGGAAATCCTCCTGCCTCAGCCTCCTGAGTAGCTGGGATTACAAGCACACACCACCATGTGCAGCTAATTTTTTGTATTTTTAGTAGAGACGGGGTTTCACTATGTTGACCAAGATGGTCTCGATCTCTTGATCTTGTGATCCACCCACCTTGGCCACCCAAAGTGCTGGGATTACAGGCATGAGCGACTGTGCCCAGCAATTTGTTATTTTTTTATTTTCTTTTTTTAATTGCATTTTAGATTTTGGGGTACATGTGAAGAACATGCAAGATTGCTGCATAGGTTCACACATGGCAGTGTGATTTGCTGCCTCCCTCCCCTTCACCTATATCTGGCATTTCTCCCCATGTTGTCTCTCCCCAACTCCCCACCCCCCAACAGGCTCCAGGGTATAGTGCTCCCCTCCTGTCCATGTGTTCTTATTGTTCAACACCCACCTATGAATGAGAACATGTGGTAATTCATTTTCTGTTCTTGTGACAGTTTGCTGAGAATGATGGTCTCCAGGTTCATCCATGTCCCTACAAAGGACATGAAGTCATCCTTTTTGATGGCTGCATAATATTCCATGGTGTGTATGTGCCACATTTTTCTTGTCCAGTCTATCATCAATGGCCATTTGGGTTAGTTCCAGGTCATTGCTATCATAAACAGTGCTGCAATGAACATTCGTGTGCATATGTCCTTATATTAGAGTGATTTAAAGTCCTTTGAATATATACTCATTAATGGGATTCCTAGTTCAAATGGAATTTTTATTTGTAGGTCCTTGAGGAATTGCCACACTGTCTTCCACAATGGTTGAACTAATTTACACTCCCAGCAGCAGGGTAAAAGTGTTCCTATTTCTCCACATCCTCTCCAGCATCTGTTGTCTCCAGATTTTATAATGATCGCCATTCTAACTGGCTTGTGACAGTATCCCAATGTAGTTTTGATTTGCATTTCTCTAACGACCATTGATGATGAGCATTTTTTCATATGTTTGTTGGCCTCATGTATGTCTTCTTTTGTAAAGTGTCTGTTCATATCCTTTGCCCACCTTTCAATGGGCTTGTTTGTTTTTTTCTTGTAAATCTCTTTAGTTCATTGTAGAGTCTGGTTATCAGCCCTTTGTCAGATGGGTAAACTGCAAAAATGTTTTCCCATTCTCTTGGTTGCTTATTCACTCTAATGACTGTTTCTTTTGCCATACAGAAGCTGTGGAGTTTGATGAGGTCCCATTTGTCTATTTTGGATTTTGTTGCCAATGCTTCTGGGGTTTTGGTAATGAAGTCCTTGCCTATGCCTATGTCCTGAATGGGTTTGCCTAGATTTTCTTCTAGGGTTTTTATGGTGTTAGGTCTTTTTTTTTTTATTTGAGATGGAGTTTTGCTGTTGTTATGCAGGCTGGAGTGCAATGGTATGATCTCGGCTCACTGCAACCTCCACCTCCTGGGGTCAGGCAATTCTCCTGCCTCAGCCTCCTGAGTAGCTGGGATTACAGGCACGTGTCACCATGCCCAGCTAAATTTTTGTATTTTTAGTAGAGATGGGGTTTCACCATGTTGACCAGGATGGTCTCAATCTCTTAACCTCATGATCCACCCGCCTTGACCTCCCAAAGTGCTGGGATTACAGGCATGGGCCACTGCACCTGGACCCTGGTGTTAGGTCTTATGTTTAAGTCTTTAATCCAACTGGAGTTAATTTAAGTGTAATGTATCAGGAAAGGGTCCAGTTTCTGCTTTCTGCACATAGCTAGCCAGTTCTCCCAACACCATTTATTGAAAAGGGAATCCTTTCCCCATTGCTTGTTTCTGTCAGGTTTGTCAAAGATCAGATGGTTGTAGATATGTTATATTGCCTCTGAGGCCTCTGTTCTGTTCCATTGCTCTATATATCTGTTTTGGTACCAATACCATGCTGTTTTGATTACTGTAGCTTTGTAGTATAGTTTGAAGTCTGGTAGTGTGATGCCTCCTTCTGTGTTCTTTTTGTTTAGAATTGACTTGGCTATGCGGGCTTTCTTTTGGTTCCATATGAAGTTTATGATGATTTTTTTCCAGTTCTGTGAAAAAGGTCATTGGTAGCTTGATGGGGATGGCGTTGAATCTATAAATTACTTTGGGCAGTATGGCCATTTTCATGATACTGATTCTTCCTAATCAGTAGGAAGAATCCTCTCTTATTTCGTTGAGCAGTGGTTTGTAGTTTTCCTTGAAGAGGTCCCTTATGTTCCTTTTTAGTTGTATTCCTAGGTATTTTATTCTCTTTGTAGCAATTGTGAATGGCAGTTCATTCTTGATTTGGCTCTCTTTAAGTCTGTTATTGGTGTATAGAAATGTTTGTAATTTTTGCACCTTGATTTTGTATTCTGAGACTGCTAAAGTTGCTTATCAGTTTCAGGAGATTTTGGGCTGAGATGATGAGTTCTTCTAGATATACTATCATGTCATCTGCAAATAGAGACAATTTGGCTCCCTCCTTTTCTATTTGAATACCCTTTTTTTCTTTTTCTTGCCTGATTGCTCTGGCTAGAACTTCCAGTACTATATTGAATAGGAGTGGTGAGAGAGGGCATCCTTGTCTAGTGCCCGATTTCAAAGGGAATGCTCCCAGTTTTTGCCCATTCAGTATGATATTGGCTGTTGGTTTTTCGTAAATAGCTTTTATTATTTTGAGAAATGTTCCTCAATTTGCTGGCTGTTATTTAGTAATAACATAGCTATTATTTTAGTGATAGCTTAGGTATATTATTGTGGAGTAATATAATCTCTAAATGGCAGCATAGTAAGTAGTTTGGTCTAATAAAGCACTTTCACAGCAAAAAAAACACAGAAAAACAAAAAAACCCTGAATCAGAATCCAGCATTTTGTTGACCATTAACTCTTCTCTGTGAATAAAGCATTGTGAGGAAAAAAAAGTATATGAATTTTTACAATATACATATATGTATATTTGTATGTTTAATAAATGTAATGTATTACATGTATTAAATTAAAAAATGTACATATGTACATTAAATTAAATGTATACATTAAAAAAAGTACATATATATGTAAGTACATATATATGTACAAATGTAAAAATGTATACATTTAATATATATAATTTTATATATAAATACATAAAATACAATATTTTATGTTATTAAATAAATATTTTATATATAATATAAATATATTATAAATATATAAATGTATTTATAAAAAACATTTTTCTATATAAAAATATAAATTTTTATTTACCATTAAAAGGCACCCTATAATAAATTTACACCTAAAATTACCAGTGTATAATTACAAATCTAATACAAATTAGATCTGCTCTAAAAACTAAATTTTTTTTTTTACAGTGAGAGATAAATGGAATTTGGTTTTATTTTGTCCTCTCTGAAACTTCCATTTACACCATGGCCTCATCTATCAAGAAGAGGAGGAAAAAGCCCTGCCTTATACCATAAAAATCAAGTATTCCTGTACTAGTTACAGGTGGCAGGATATTTGTTTCTACAGTTTTTTGGCTCCAAGAAATTACACGTTCAGTACCAATATAGTGAGGAACCACTGGCAGTCTGTTGGAAATGTCTTTTGGATTAGTCAGTATACCATTTCATAAAGTGCTTCTGTAGTTAAAATCTGCCAGGTTGTCAAAAGAATCCACACTTTTGCAACCACAGATAAAAAAATCCTTGGGTATCACTGAGTCCTTCCCAGCTGGGTCTCATTGGCACTGCTGCTTTAACCTTCGAGGCACTGATCCTCACCCCAGGCAAAGCCTCCTGGACATTCTTCAGGTAGTTGATTGTAATTTGGATCCTCATCTGGTGTATCAAAAATAGCTTTCAAGATAGATGGTGTTTTCAGAATTCCTATTCCACCATGCTGATTGGGAAATACCAAGAAAAAATATATGTGTCCAACTGCAATACCCAAAGTTCCACAATGATTGAGTTCTCCAACAACAAGGAAAACCCCATGAGCACCCAGGGCAGAAAGGGGGCCTGGAAGTTGAGAAGGCCGAAGAAGTTCATGCGGACATAGGGGTTCCTTTGGCTCCACACGTAGATGAGCATTATTGTAAAGGCCTGGCCCAAGAAAACTAAGCTCACAAACAAACCAAAAATGGTCATTAAGAATCCACCAAAAAGGAACATAAATACAAAGTCTGCTTTTCGGCCCCAGAAAGAGCCTTCTTCTAGCATTCGACAGTAATGATGTAGAAAAATCATGTTAAATAAAAAATTGAATCCAACTGGCCCAAAAAATAAGAAATTGTTGATTAATCTCCCTATTTGAAAGTGTTTAAAGATTAATTCAGGATTGAAGTACAACTGAAAATGTATGATCAATTCCAACTGCATGGCTGCGGTGGTGAGGACGTAGGCAATGGTATAGGCGCGGCTGACTGGTGGGATCTTTTTTTTTTTTAAAGAAACAAAGAGAAGTTGCAGCAAGATTTGACCCTGGCTCCCCGCAGGCCAATCGACAGTGCGTCTGCGGCGGGGGGCGGTGTCCAGGGCGGGGCGCAGGGGCTTCTGTGGGCAGTCTGGAGTCTGCATCGTGGACGCCAGTGTGGAGGCCGCTGCTCGCTACTACAGAGGCTGGGCTGGGCCGGTGAGGACGCTGCGGGCAAGCGAGAGAGCGAGGTGTTTTATTCACTCAGACGGTGAAGAATGGGGGAGATAGAAGGAACATACGGAGTCTTGCTGACTGCAGGGACGTGCTTGGATGCCCAGACTCCTGTGGGAGTTAGCACCCTTGAGCTGGGGCAGACTCTCTTGCCCAGAAGGCAAGAGAAGTAGCTGCACCTCAGTGTAAAGCTGCTGGACAGCACCATGGAAATATTTGACACTGAGCCTAAATGCGATGGCCAGCTATTACTGACACAAATGTGGAAGCGTTTGAATCTGGTGGAATGCAACTATTTCCGGTTGGAGTTTCAAAATACTCAGTCCTACTGGATTTGGCTTAAACCTATGAAATCCATCATTAAGCAAATACGAAGGCCAAAGAATGTGGTGCTTTGCCTAGCATAAATTTTTTTCCACCTGATCCTGGTCAGCTACAAGAAGAATATACAAAATACCTTTTTGCCTTGCAGCTTAAGAGGGACCTGTTGGAAGAGTGTTTGACCTGTGCTGACACCACATCAGCCCTTCTCGCGTCCCATCTTCTGCAGTTGGAAATAGGAGATTACGATGAAACACTGGACTTCGAGAACCTCAAAGCCAACGAGTATTTGCCTGGCCTGCAGCGCTGCCTTGAGAAGATACTAGAATTCCATCGGAAGCACTTGGGCCAGACACCAGCTGAGTTGGATTTCCAGGTGCTTGAAATTGCTCGAAAGTTGGAAAAGTATGGCATCAGATTCCACATGGCTTCTGACAGGGAAGGAACCAAGATTCAACTGGCAGTTTCTCACATGGGTGTACTTGTGTTCCAGGTAGGCAGTGGAGAAGGGAGGGGTGAGAACAGGGCAGAGGAGGTATTCTGCAACCTGGTAGGGTTTGTTTTTATACATGCTGGTAAATTTTTGTCCTGATGAGTAAGGTCCTGGATTCAGAAGAGGGGTTTTGCATATCATCCGATCTGACCTCTTACTTGGTGGGAAAATTGTTCTCTTATTCTTCTCTGACACAAGTGTGAATATCCTCTATATCATGGAGCTCATTGCTTCTTGGGACTGCCTCCCACCTCCCTGGATTTTTCACTGCTTCCTGCCCCACCAGGGCTGCCCACTGCCCTCTGAGACCTCCCATTCTCTCCTGGGATTCTCTCTACTTCCTTAGAATCCTAAACCACAACCTCATTTTTTTCCATTGGAGGAGTCTTTGCTATGGGTGTAATCTGTGCCAGACTGTGAGTGCTTATTTATAGTGGATCACAGTCATCATTTAAGTAAACAAAATAGAAAGTATCAGAGGGATTGCTTGTGATAAGAGTCAGTGTTTCCTCTGAGGTGTTTGTATTTGTTGTGATGCATAGGTAAATAATTACATAAATGGTGATCATGGCCTGCTCAGTTCTTTGTGGTTATATGTGTGTGTACTGGGGTTTATGATGTGCAAGAATCTTAAGAGTGACTGCTAGTGCAGAGTAGGAGGATCTTTTCTCCTTATTCAGGGCCTTCACATATCTGAAAACTCTTGTTGGGGCTCCGCAAGTCCTCTCTCACCCAGACTAAATATGTCCAACTTGTCTGGTCCCCTCCTTTTGGGAGCACTCCAGTCACTGGCCCTTGTAAAATTTTGCACCTCCGATAGAGTATGGTAGTCCTGAAAAGGTCTCTTTAATGCTGAATGTTGTGGGAATCATAACTCTTGCAGTCTGGAAACCTGTTGCCTGTATGATCTGCTGTTTCTTTGTGAGCTTGTTTTAACCTGTAACCATCAAATGGCTTGGTCTGAATCAGACCTCCCTCATCAAGCCATGTTTATTATTGTTTTCTTTTCCTTATTTTTTTTAACCTAGCCATCTATCAAGTTTCAATTTCCCTTCAGAAAAAAAGTTAATTTTGAACTTAGAATATTGTGTTATTGTGTTACATTTCATACTAAATGTGATTAGAGAAAAATAAAAATCCGCCAGAAACTAAATTAAAAAAAAACACTCATAGGCGGGTGTTGAACAATGACAACACATAGACACAGCGAGGGAAGCACTACACACTGGGGTCTGTTGGGGGGAATAGGGGAGGGACAGTGGGGGATGGGGAGTTAGGGAGAAATGCCAGATATAGGTGAAGGGGAGGAAGGCAGCAAATCACACTGACACGTGTGTACCTGGGCAACTATCTTGCATGTTCTTCACATGTACCCCAAAACCTAAAATGCAATAAAAAAAGAAAAAAACTTATATATAGTATATTACTGTATATAATTGAGTATTTAGAAGCAAAAGTTTTTTTTTTCTGGTTTGAAGAAAGAAATCTTTATTAATAATCTTAATAATAATAATAATACTGTTAATTTGAATGGTCACACCTTGGAAGCATACAGAATGGTAAGAAAGGAAGCCTGGGGCTCGGCTGCAGTCCTGGAGATCTGGGCTGGGGACAGGGATTGAGCTGCTGCAGGAGAAGGATCCAGAACAGCAGAGGGACAAGGGCTCTGTACAGAGGATAAAGCCGGAGGCAGGACGGGGGGCTATGTACAATGGGAATAGAAAAGGAGAATTCCATTTCAAAAGCTTTAGTAGCTGATGCTGAATAGAAAGTGAGGTGTATTTTTAAATTTTTGAAGTTTCATGAGACAGTGGAACTGCCTCGGGAGCCTGGATGTTTTGCTGCTTGCCTACTCCAGTGCTCCCTACCTTGAGAGGGACTCCTCCCTGCCACCTGCTGTACTCCTGCTTTGCCTGCCCGAGAGCTTGGCTGTCCTTGGTGCTGCTCCTGCCACCTGGACACCTGCCCTGAAAGCAGGGAGGGTTGGGCTCAGTCTCCCCCAACCCCTGCGCTTCCCGTGGGCCTCTGCTCTGGCTGTGTCCATCCAGGCCCACAGCCACTGTGACTCCTAACCTTGCAGTGCAGCCGGGTGCTGACCCATCCCTGGGTGCCCCTGGTGGGACTGGGCTCTCAAGGGCACGGCAGGGAGGGCCGGGTCCCAGCAGGCAGCAGAAGGTTGGCCTTGGTGTGCACAGGCCCCAGGCCTCCTCCAGAAAGTGAGTGACGGCCAGGAGCATCATGTCCTCAGCCTCAGGGCCCACCTGGCCACGCCTGGCCGTGTGAGGAGTGGCTCCTGGCTGGCCGGGGTTCCTCCGTTCCCGTCTGGGGTGCCCCTGAGTCCTGGAACCAGGTCAACCCTTTCTGTTGGAGTCGGCCCTGGGCTGCTGTCGGATAGCTTCCTCATCAGGCTGGTGGCACGGGCTGGACTGCTGGGCACGAGGGAGGCGGGCTGCAGAGGTCACGACACAAGGGTGACGGGGCCCAGTCAGCCCCTGGGATGAAAGCAGCTTGCACCGCCAGCACCGCCAGTCCTGCCCTGGCACAGCTGGCCACAAAGGTAAGTCTTGTTCGCAGTGCTTCCCTGTTCAGGCCTGGGCCTGCTCTGCGCTGCCTTGAGAGTAGGGGGCTGGGAAAGAAAGACTGGATGGAAAACAGAGCACCCCACAGGCTGCGCAAGGAAGGCCCCTTCTCCTCCAACTTCCCCACTGCCTGAGATGGAAGGGGGGCGTCCCCACTGCGCTGCCAGCCCTGCCGCATGCTCCCTCGGTGCGTGCGTGTGGCCGGGACACGGGACGAGGACTTGGTTGGATGCCTCTTCGTTTGGTTGATTTTTTGTTGCTTGGATCTTAACATCTTTTTTTGTTTTGTGATTTGTTTTGTTTTGTTTTTCCTTTCATGGTCCGAGAAGGAAATGGTGGAAGGTTTCACTACAACAGAAACAGAAAGGCAGGACTTGCAGCTTTGCCCTGGCCGGGCAAATTGAGGAAGTTTTTACACCACCTCCTCTAAGCCTTGGTCACGGCCTTCATCCTGATGGCCTTGGGTTTCCTGTTCAGCAACCAGCACTGAGCGTACCAGAGTGTTCTGGGCCTTTCACCTGCTCTGCCTTGAAATGATTGTTTTGGCCTTTTTCTTTTTAAACAGGAAACTTTTAATGGACTATTTGTTTAACATTGACTTCTCAACGAAGTTACGTTCTTAATCTCTTGCTAATAATAATTTTTACTTTTACGTCAGTTTTGGGCTTACTAGTGGATTAACCAGAAGTGATTGCAGTTGAGTCCAGTTTTGATTTTTAATAATGTTGTTGAAGTTTTGTTTTTTACTCTTTGTTGACTTTGCTGCTTATTGGCACCAGGCAGTTTCTAGACACAATTTAATGGATTCATTTTAATCTTAAGAATGTGTCTCTGCAATGATTCAGATTTTCAGTCTCATGGCATCTTAGTTTTGCTTTTTATCAGAATGACATAGTAGCCACCAGTGGAGGACAGCCAGGGGCAGCACCGTCACTTCTGCCTGTTGCTCTGGCACAAACCCAGGCAGCTCTGCTGTGGCTTCTCCTGGGCATTAGTTGGCCTGTGTCACATTGTCAGAACAGGTGGCTGATTTGTGGTGCCATCGAGTCCCTGGTAGTTCCCCTTGTCCTGGTGGGGTCACCTGTTGCCCAAGGAAGCCCATCTACCTGGCAGGTGACCTGGAGAAGTAGCTTCCCCGAGGACCCTTAGGCTTGGCCTGTAAATGTTCAAATCCATGAGTCCTAAGCATCCTGGGCACCCTCCAAGTGTGGGTTTTAACATCCCTGTGAGATTGAATACCTGTGCCACAAATGTCACAAAGAGTATGGAAATAAAATAATATTTATCTGCAGTGAAAAAAAATTGTATTTAGAGATTTTTAAATTTATTTAATTATTTAAGGAGTAAATATTTTTATATTTATATATACCTGTATATAAAAAATAGGTATTATACATTTAATTATTTACATACATTTTATATATAATTATTTAAATTAATAAATATAAATTTTTACATGTATAATTATACATATATATAAAATATACATTTTTTTCAGTATACATGTTTTACATGTATACTCACCTTTATTGTTCATTATGACCCCTGCATTATCTTCAAAATAAAGAAACACGCCATCTTTTCTCCAGTATGACTTTCGTTGTCGAATGACCACTGCTGGATGTACTTTTTTTCTCAGCTCTGGTTTGCCTTTCTTGACTGTGGCCATCACCATGTCACTGACACCAGCAGCAGAAAGTCTGTTCAGCCATCCCTTGATCCCCTTCACAGAGATGATATACAGGTTTCTGGATCCTGTATTGTCAGCAGAGTTGATAACAGCTCCTACCAGAAGACCCAAGGAACTTTCTTCCTAAAAGTTATACTATAGCTCTAAATTACTGCATAAACAGCTGATGAGGGTGGCCTACACATTATATTTATATACAGGTATATATAAAATATATATATAATATATGTATATACAAACATATGTATGTATATGTATGTTAAACTCTGGAAAGTGAATGCACACATTACAAAGCAGTTTCACACATAGTTTCCCATGAGTTTGTAATGTGAGATATTTCTCTCTTCACCATAGGCTTTCCATTCAGTCTGAAATGTCCCCTTCTAGATTCCACATGAAGTGTGTTTCTAAACTGCTGAATCAAAATGTATTCTAAACTGTCTGAGCTGAATGTACACAGAGCAGAGCAGTTTCACAGATAGCTTACTTCTAGGTTTTAAAACCAGTTATTTGGATTCCCCCATAGGCCAGAGTACAGTTGGAAATATCTGCTTTAACATTCTACACAAAGAGTGTTTCTAGACCACTAGCTCCAAACATAAGTTAAACTCTGGTAAGTGAATGCACACATTGCAAAGCAATTTAACAAATAACTTCCCATTAGTTTGTATCATGAGATATTTGCCATTTCACCATAGACTTCCATTCAGTCTGAAATGTTCCTCCTCGATTCAACACCAAGTGTGTTTCTAAACTGCTGAATCAAAACATAGGTTCAATTCTCTCAGGTGAATGTGCACGTAGCTAAGCAGTATCACAGATAGCTTGCTTCTGGGTTTTAAAGCCAGTTATGTGGTTTTCCCCCATAGGCCAGAGTGGTATTGAAAGTATCTGTTTTTAGATTCTACACAAAGAGTGTTTCTAAACTGCTGAATCCAAGAAAAAGGATAAACTCTGGAAGGTGAGGCACACATCTCAAAGCAGTTTCACAAATCACTTCCCATTAGTTTTTCTCATGAGATATGTTTTTACCATAGGCCTCCATTGAGTCTGAAATGTCCCTTTCTAGATTCTACATAAAGTGTGTTTCCAAACTGCTGAATGAAAATGTAGGTCCAACTCTCTGAGGTGAAAATAGCAAAACAGTTTCACAGATAGGTTGCTTCCAAGTTTCAAAGCCAATTATTGGCTTTTCCTCCATAGGCAAGAGTGGAATGGGAAATATCTGTTTATAGATTCTAACAAAGAGTATTTCTAACCTGCTGAATCAAATCATAAGTTAAACTCTGGAGGTGGAAGGCACACATCACAAACCAGTTTCACAAATAGTTTCCGATTAGTGTTTAACGTGGGATATTTGTTATTTCTAAGTAGACTTCAATTAAGTCTGATATGTGCACTTCTAGATTCTACATGAAGTCTGTTTCTAAACTGCTGAAACAAAACATTAGTTAAACTACAGAAGGTGAATGAACACCTCAAAAAAGCAGTTTCACAAATAGCTTCCCATTAGTTTTTATCATAAAATATTTGCCTCTGTACCATAAGCTTCCATTCAGTGTAAATGTTTCTTTCTAGATTCTACGCAAAACTGCTGAATTAAAACATAGATTCAACTCTCTTAGGTGAACTCATACACAGAAATGCAGTTTCACAGATAGCTTGCTTCTAGGTTTCAAAGCCACTCATTCATGTTTCCCTCAGAGGTCAGAGTGGCATTGGAAATATCTGTTTTTAGATTCTAAACAAAGAGTGTTTCTCAGCTGCTGAATCCAAACATAAGTCAAACTGTGGAAGGTGAATGGACACATCACAAAGCAGTTTCACAAATAGATTCCCATTAGTTTTGGTCAGGAGATATTTGTCTTTTCACCATAAGCCTCCACTCAGTCTGAAATGTCCCTTTCTAGATTCTACACAAAGTGTGTTTCTAAACTGCCGAATCCAAACATAGGTTCAACTCTCTGGGGTGAATGCACACACAGCCAAGCAATTTCATGGAAAGCTTGCTTCTAGTTTTTAAAGCCAGTCACTCAGGGTTACCTCATAAGCCAGAGTGGCATTAGAAATATCTGTTTTTGGCTGGGCATGGTGGCTCACACCTATAATCCCAGCACTTTGGGAGGCCAAGGTGGGTGGATTATGAGGTCAAGAGATCGAGATCATCCTGGTCAACAAGGTGAAACCCGTCTCTACTAAAAATACAAAAATTAGCTGGGCATGGTGGTGCATGCCTGTAGTTCCAGCTACTCGGAAAGCTGAGGCAGAAGAATTGCTTGAACCCGGAAGGCAGAGGTTGTGGTGAGCCGAGATCGTGCCATTGCACTCCAGTCTGGGTAACAAGAGCCAAATTCCATCTCAAAAAAAAATAATAATAAAGAAATATCTGTTTTTGGCCAGGTGGGGTGGCTCACGCCTATAATCCCAGCACTTTGGGAGGTCAAGATGGGTGGATCACGGGGTCAAGAGATTAAGACCATCCTGGTCAACAAGGTGAAACTCCATCTCTACTAAAAACACAAAAATTAGCTGGGCATGGTGGTGCGTGCCTGTAATCCCAGCTAATCAGGAGGCTGAGGCAGGAGAATTTCCTGAACCTAGGAGGCGGAGGTTGCGGTGAGCCGAGACCATGCCATTGCACTCCAGTCTGGGTAACAACAGCAAAACTCTGTCTCAAAAAAAAATCTGTTTTTAGATTTCACAAAAAAAGTGCTCTCACCTGATGAATCCAAACATATGTTAAACTGTGGAAGGTGAATGCACACATCACAAAGCAGTTTCACAAATAGCTTTCCACTGGTTTTAATCCGGAGATATTTGTCTTTTCCCCATGGGCCTTCATTTGGTTTGAAAAGTCCCTTTCTAGATTCTACATGAAGTGTGTTTCTAAACTGCTGAAGCAAAACATAGGTTCAACCTTCTGATATGAATGCACACACACGCCAGAGTGGCATTAGAAATATCTGGTTTTAGATTCTACCCAAAGGGTGTTTCTCAGCTGCTGAATCTAAACATCAGGTAAACTCTGGAAGGTGAATGCACACATTGCAAAGCAGTTTCACAAATGCATTCCCATTAGTTTTGATCATGAGATATTTGTCTTTTTACCACAGGCCTCCATTCAGTCTGAAATTTTTTTTTCTAGATTGGACATGCAGTGTGTTTCTAAACTGCTAAATCAAAACATAGGTTCAACTCTCTGAGGTGAACACACACAGTAAACAGTTTCACAGATAGCTTGCTTCTAGGTTTTAAAGCCAGTCATTTGGGTTTTTCCCATAGGCCAGAGTGGTGTTGGAAATATTTGTTTTTAGATTTTACACCAAGAGTGTTTCTCAGCTGCTGAATTGAAACATGAGTTGCTTGGCCAGCCACGGTGGCTCACTCCTGTAATCCCAGCACTTTGGGAGGCCGAGGTGGGTGGATCACGAAGTCAGGAGACTGAGACCACCCTGGTCAACATGGTGAAACCCGGTCTCTATTAAAAATACAAAAAATTAGCTGGGCATAGTGGCATGTGCCTGTAATCCAAGCTACTCGGGAGGCTGAGGCAGGAGAATTGCCTGAACCCAGGAGGTGGAGGTTGCGGTGAGCCGAGATCACACCATTGCACTCCAGCCTGGGTAACAAGAGCAAAACTCCGTCTCAAAAAAAAAAGATAAAGAAACATGAGTTGCTAGGTCCAGTTATACCTCACTATCTCCCTTTTTGTCACAGCTAAGGAAAAGGAGGAGAATCAGAGCTAAAGAAATATAATGTCTGTGGGCAGGTCCTATGCCTAAGAGTTGCATCACCTAGCCATTGAACCCAGCTATATATGAAAATACACAGTATATACAGGGCCCACTCAAAAAAGGAGAGTAATATCACCTAGGCACTGGGTCCAGCAATATCTCACAACACTCCCTGAGGGAGAGTCGGGGCAATAGGATAACATTACCTAAGTGAAGTACAAAAAAGTTGTTTCAATGTCCCTGATGGGTAGAATTTTGAAAAAGAAGTAAATAACCTCAGGACTAGGCCTAGCTATGTGTCAGATTCAGCCCCAAGATGGGGCTCAGGCATGAGAGAAAAGTCACATCACATAGGTACTGGGCAAATTAATAGGTCACAGTCTTTACTGTGAGCAGTCTGTAGGAGGAAGTAGAGAGTCACATAGTCTAGGTGATGGGCCCAGAGGTATTTGACAGTGACCCCTGTAGGTAGGGGCCAGGAAGAAGAATCACATCACCTGTGTGCTGTGCCCATTTATAAGTCACACTTCTTTCAGTGGGCATGACTCAGGCAGGAGAGAGAGTCACATTATCTCAGTTCTAGATCCAGAAGTATGTCACAATCTCTCTTATGGGCAAAATTCAGGTAAGAGAGAAGAGTGACATCATCTAGGTGATAAACCCAGAGGTATATTACAATGCCTTCTGTTAACTTGATCCAGGCAGAAGATTCACATCAGCTTGGTGCTAAGCCCAGTAACATGTCAAAATCCCTTCTGTGCAAAGGGACTAGGCAGGAGAAGAGAATCACATTACCTGGTGCTGAGCACAGAGATATGCCATAATGCCCCTTGTAGGCAGGGCCCAGGGAGTAGAGTTATATTGCCTGGGTGTTGGATATACCCAAGTGTCCCATATGGGCAGTGCACAAGCAAGTGAGTCACATAACCAGGGTGAGGCAAAGCTATATACAACAATGCTTTCTAAGGGCAGAGCCAAAGAAGAAAAGGAGACTCACATGACCTGGTTGCAAAGTCTAGCCATATGTAACAATGCTCACTCTGGGCAGTGACAAGGAAGGAGAACAGAGTTACATCTTCAAGGTGCTGGATCCAGCAATATGTTAATATCCCATCTGTGGGCTAGGTCCATGCAAGAGCATCAAGTCACTCAGATGCTAAGCACTGGCAGATTTCACAGTCAAACCTGCAGAATGGCCCAGAAATGAGATGAACAATCCCACAACTGAGTTGTAGGTTTGGCATTCAATATCTCCTGTATGTTGAGTGTAAGCCCAAGAGTAACCAGCTCAACAGCCGACTGGATTTGTGCATGACAGCATCAATTTCTGTGAAGACTGTGTTTCCTTAGGGAAGTCACAGCCTCACAGGTGTGCTGAATCTTGGTCTGAGAGTCACCAACCTATATGTGTCTATGTGTGAGTCAATTTTTTCCATCTTTGACTGACTATAGGTATGAGATTCAGAACCTCAACAGTGACGTGTGTTTGTCAGAGGATGACAATATTTACTGTTGGCTGGGTGTGCATATGAATGTCACAATCTCACCTGTTGTGCTTGGCCCAGTTAGCACACTCTGTATACTATCTAATGGGCTCATACAGTACAAATGAGAGTTGCAATCAATTTTGAGAACTTCCTGCTGGTATGGACCCATTATTGCACCTGTGGCATTAAGTTTGGGTATGAGAGTCAACATCCCTACAATTAAATAAGTCAAGATAGGAGAGTTCTCTCTTGCCTGTGAGCTGGGTTTAGAAATGAGTCACCCTGGCTGGGTGTGGTGGCTCACACTTGTAATCCCAGCACTTTGAGAGGCCGAGGCAGGCAGATCATGAGGTCAAGAAATCAAGACCATCCTGGCCAACATGGTGAAACCCTGTCTCTACTAAAAAAATACAAAAATTAGCTGGGTGTGGTGGTGTGTGCCTGTAGTCCCAGCTACTCAGGAGGCTGAGGCAGGAGAATTGCTTGAACCCAGAAGGCGGAGATTGCAGTGAGCTGAGACTGCGTCACTGCACTCCAGCCTGGTGACGAAGTGAGACTGTCTCAAAAAAAAAGTAAAACAAAGAGTCACCCTTTCAACTGTGATTGAATGTTTACATATAAACATGGGCCTAGCACCAAGGTGATGTGACTCTTTGGCCTAGACACTTCAAGCAGGAGGCAGTGGAACATATCTCTGGGCCTATCTGAGCTTTTCCCATAAAACAGATGTGACATATGTCTAGACCCAGCACCTAGGTGATGTGACTTTCCTTTTTTTGACTAATCCCTGTGTATTTTGAGCATTCTAACATATCCCTGGACCTAACATCTAGAAGATAAGGAGACTCTGCATGGGTCATACCTAAGAAGTTTCTTGTAATATATTTCTACATTAATCACCTTGGAGAGATGACTCTCCTCTCTTACCTGGGCTTTGTCCATAAGAGAGATTGTTACACACCTCTGCACCAAGCACCTAAATGCTTTGACTCTTCTTTCTTGCCTGGGTCATGCCCACAGATGAAAGAATGACTTATCTCTCTATCCAACACACTGGTTATGTAATTATTCTGCCTCATTTCTGCTCACAGGAGGCATTGTGACATATCTCTGGGCCCAGAAACTATTTAATATGACTCTCTTCTACTACCTTAACTTTGTGCATAAGATAAATTGTGACATTTCTCTGGGTCAGCACATAGGTGATGTGACTCTCCTTTTCTGCATGGGCTATCTTCACAGGAAAGAGACTGACTTGTTGCTGTGTTGACAGCTGATGTGATACCTCGGTTCTTGTTTTCTTATTTTAGTGCACATGTGCAGTAGCTTTACATGCTTCTTCATATGTTGTATGTCTCATTAGCATCTTAGATCTCCACCCAGGAGTGTATGTTTGTTGTTTGTTTGTTTGAGATGGAGTCTCACTCTGTTGCCCAGGCTGAAGTGATCTCTGCTCACTCCAACCTCCTCCTCCTGTGTTCAAGTGATTCTTGTGCCTCCTGAGTAGCTGGGATTACAGACATGCACCACCATATTCGGCTGGTGTTTGTGTTTTCAGTAGAGATGGCGTTTCACCATGTTGGCCAGTCTAGTCTCGAGCTTCCGGTTTCAAGTGATTCACCCTCCTCAGCCTTCCAAAGTGCTGGGAGTATAGATCTGAGCCACTGTGCCTTACTGGTTGTATTTTTTGCTACTAAAATAAGTAAAAGTTAAGTTTGAGGACAGGTAAGATTAAAACACACATGCGCTCTAGAGCAGAAAGTCCTTAATGAAGATGGTTTTGCTTGAATATGCCCAATAGGAATGCTAAGGCTTATTGTGTTAGCTGTGCAGTCACCACAGTTTCTGTATTCTGAGATCATGGCTATTTTCTTGACTATCTTTTCTGCTTCAATTTCCCCCTAAGAGATCTTAGAGCCATAATCACATTGGAGGTTGAGGGGCTAGGTCGTATTTTCTGGAGCTGTTTTCTGCAGGTGGGTGTTATTTCCACCAGGTCTGGGCCCTAAAGGTTCTTCCTGTGTAATCTAACAGGGTGTAAACCACGTCATTTATGGAACAAGCGGATAAGATGTTGGCAGCCAAAGGTTGAAAGCCTTGCAAAACTATCATAACAAAAAAGGAACTGCTGTAAGCAAGACAGCAAGAAATTGCCTAACATTTTGAACAAAGTTGGAACAAAAGTTAAAGCTGAAAGTGTAGTAATGACTGATACTATTAAACAGAGCAAGGCAGGTAATAGACATTGCTTTCATGTTCCAATAGAAGTTCCTAGAGATTCAATTTTGTCTGTATGGGTGATGATATTATTACTATTTTCTTGAAATAAACCAAATGAATTGGTCTCAAAAACAGATGCTTCTTTTAGATATAAACATGTTCCTCACAGCCTGGCTGTGAGAAGATCTCAGGCTCTTTGGTTCTGTAGGACTGCAGTGGCCACGGAGTACAGACATTGTTGAGGTCTACTGAGGTCCTCTTCTGCTTGTTGGGAAGCCATTGTGGTTTTCTGAGAACCTTTATACTAGATTCCCAAGGCTCCACCTTATGGTGACATTTGTGTGGCAAAAGTATTTTGCATTAAAGTGGTGAAAGCAGTGAAAGTTGTAGTGTTTTCTGTCTTTTGCCAATGAGCAAAAGTTTTGTGCAGCTAAGTTGACAGCAGTCATTGGGTCTATTTACAGATAATAAAGCTGAATGGTGGACAAAGAAGTCTTCAGTAAACGCACTGAAGTTCTCTAAGAGCCATCAGAGTTGTTTCTTACATTGGATTAGATCATTTATTGAGAATAGAACATGCACTCTGATGGTCCTCTCTGCATTTGGGACTTTCTTTAGGAGGAGAAATTTTGCTGGCTCTGGATGGTATGAAGTCCCACTGTGAGTATTGCAGCTGGGCTGGTGTCTATTGTACCTGGAAAAGGCCTTCAAGGAAGAGCGTAGAAAGGAGGTGAAACAAGATTAGACTCTACAGAAGGCTCTGATAGTGTGTGGAATGGTGGGGATCTTAATGGAGGAGCCTAAAGACTCCTGAGAACTTCTGTCTGGAGCTGGGGTCTGGAGTCTCTTCCCCTTAATAAGAATGGGTCTTCTAACGGGTCTGAGAGGCTTCCTTGCTTATGAGGCTTTAGCCCACAGGTGCTGCATAGAACTGGGTTTTGTTCTCAGGCCATAAAGGCTTGCACATAGGATACTTCAGACCATTTTCCCTGATTTCTACAGAAAAGATCTCACTGTAGGATGCTAGTAAAGTTCTCAGTCTCATTCTCCAGTTGTGTTTTGTCAGCTACTCTGTACACAGGCTAAATAGTGTTACAAAAGAAGATAAGCCTTTTTTTTTTCAGTTCGTCTAGCCAAAAGCCATTCCAATAACCTCCCAGTGGTGTTTCAATGACAGTAGAGGTAAAGGCTCCCCGCAGTGCCGAGAGAATCCTGCAATGACAAAACCTGTACTGAAGTCCAGGAGGCCACGGGCATCCCCATGAGCCAAGTGGAACCACCAAGGTGTCCAGAGCATCCCTTCAAAACCCGCTAACTAAAGCTCTAGGAGGTCATAGGCATTTGCCATACACTGTCCTACCTGTCGTCAGTGCTGGACATTTCCAGCCCTACTGAGATGACTCCCACTGCTGGCTGTGGGGCAGATGTCTGGCTGACAAGCCCTTCTTAATTGACTGGTTTGCCATTTGTGATGCTCAATTATTAATACCTGGAATGCTCAGATGCAATCCCCATGACCGGGCATCTACATGACTGCACTTTTTGTTCAGCAAAAAAAGCCTGTTGAAGAACAATGTCAAGGAGCTGGAAAATGCGAAAAGCCCGGAGGGACAGTGCTCTTATTCTGCCCCTCAAAACAAAACAAAACAAAAATTTTGTATACAGAAAACCTGTATACAAAAAATAAATTACAATAGCAATTAGGTGGTGAACGAGCATTGCTGAAGGAACAGCAAACGGTAAGCCGAGTCTTAATTGTGGCCAGAAAGATGAGAAACTAAGTACCAACATACCCCGAATATGAAATGTTGAAAGCGACCCATGTGGTTAGTGTATTTATGGATAGTACAGAAGTAGCAGCTAATAGGAGATCAGACTTATATTCTCTCTTTAAAGAATATTGGTGACTTAAAAACGTTTCCCTCGGAACTTTACTGAAACAGCACTGGAACAAGCAGTGATAATTAACCAGGTACTCTGGAACTGCTATAGTATTCACTGCAAGTAAAGGGAAAGTGAAATTAATAAGGTGGACAAACCTCTCATCGCACCAGAAATGTTGATGGCTGATGTAATACCTTGGTTCTTATCTTCTTAGTTTAAAAGAATTTAAACAAGACACACAGCAAAAGAAGTACAACATAGAAAACTTTATTGAAAAAAAGAATATTTTGAAAATTAAATGCAGAATAGATGGTACATTTTGATAGAGAAATTCCAGGGCAGCCTGCTCATAAGGGTGAGATAATATTAATTATTGGTGGAGAAACCCTCTTTATAAGGAGTTTTACATGATTATTCATAAGAAGATGGAGCCCCAAGACAGAGCATCTGAGGAAAAAAACCGGTTTCATGAGTTCTGCCACAACAGACTTAAATGTACTTGCCTAGCAACACTGAATGAACAACAGAGCTCACAGAACAGCATTTGAGCTCCTATAAAGTACAGATCGTCTCCTCAAGCAGCTCCCTGACCCCCATATACCCAAAGAATCACCTCAAAAAGGACTGATCAGACTGACATTTGGCGGGCATCATTCTGGGACAAAAAGAAAAAGAAACTGGTAGCATCCCTCACTGTTCCGCAGCTGCTACAGGTGTACCCCAGGCAAACAGGGCCTGGAGTGCACCTCAGCAGTCTTACAGCAGAGGGGCGAGACAGTTAGAAGGAATATTAAGAAACAGAAATACTTCATCATCAACAATCTGGGCCTCTACTCAGAGACCCAATCAAAAAATCAGCAACTACTCAGACGACAGGTGGATAAATCCACAAAGATGGGAAGAAACCAGTGCAAAAAGGAGGAAAACACCCGAAACCAGAACACCTCACCGCCTACAAAAGACCAAAACTCCTCACCAGCAAGGGAACAAAGCTGGACGGAGAATGAGAGTGATGAAATGACGGAATCAGA
>CM052668.1:17981036-17995006 GCA_028533165.1 Leontopithecus rosalia
TTCTGTAATTTACTTTGGGCAGTATAGCCATTTTTACAATATTGATTCTTTCTAACCATGAACATGGAATGTTTCTCCATCTCTTTGTGTCCTCTCATATCATTGAGCAGTGGTTTGTAGTTTTCCTTGAAGAGGTCCCTTATGTTCCTTGTAAGTTATATTCCTGGGTATTTTATTTTTTTGTAGCAATTGTGAATGGCAGTTCGTTCTTGAGTTGGCTCTCTTTCAGTCTGTTATTGGTGTATAGGAGTGCTTGTGATTTTTGCACATTGATTTTATATTCTGAGACTTTGCTGAAGTTGTTTATCAGTGTCAGGAGTTTTTGAGCTAGGTATACTATCATGTCGTCTGCAAATAGAAACAATTTGGATTGCACCTTTCCTATTTGAATACCCTTTATTTCTTTTTCTTGCCTGATTGTCCTGGCTAGAACTTCCAGTACTATATTCCATAGGAGTAGTGAAAGAGAACATCCTTGTCTAGTGCCAGATTTCAAAGGGAATGCTTCCAGTTTCTGCCTATTCAATATGATGTTGGTTGTTGGTTTGTCATAAATAGCTTTTATTACTTTGAGATATGTTGCATCAATACCGTGTTTACTGAGGGTTTTTAGCATAAAGCACTGTTGAATTTTGTCAAATGCCTTCTCTGCATCAATTGAGATAATCATGTGGTTTTTGTTTTTGGTTCTGTTTATGTGGTGAATTATGTTTACAGACTTGCATATGTTGAGCCAGCCTTGCATCCCCGGGATGAATCCTACTTGATCATGATCAATAAGCTTTTTGATGTGTTGTTGCAATCGGCTTGCCAGTATTTTATTGAAGATTTTTGCATCTATGTTTATCATAAATATTAGCCTGAAGTTTTCTTTTCTTGTTGAGTATCTTTCGGGTTTTGGTATCAGAATGATGTTGGTCTCATAAAATAATGTTGCAAGGACTCCCTGTTTTTGGATTATTTGGAATAGTTTCAGAAGGAATGGTACCAGTTCCTCTTTGTGTGTCTGGTAGAATTCGGCTGTGAACCCATCTGGACCTGAGCTGTTTTTGTGTGGTAGGCTCTTAATTGCTGCCTCGACTTCAGACCTTGTTATTGGTCTATTCATAGATTCAGCTTCCTCCTGGTTTAGGCTTGAAAGAACACAGGTGTCCAGGAATTTATCCATTTCTTTGGGTTTACTAGTTTATGTGCATAGAGTTGTTTGTAATATTCTCTGATGATGGTTTGAATTTCTGTGGGATCTGTGGTTATTTCCCCTTTATCGTTTTTTATTGCATCTATTTGGTTGTTCTCTCTTTTCTTTTTTATCAGTCTGGCTAGTGGTCTGTCATTTTGTTGATCTTTTCAAAAAATCAGCTCTTGGATTTATTGATTTTTGAAGGGTTTTTCGTGTCTGTGTCTTCTTCAGTTCTGCTCTGATCTTAATTATTTCTTGTCTTCTGCTAAGTTTTGAGTTTTTTTTTTCTTTTTCTCCTCTAGCTCTTTCAATTTTGACGATAGGGTGTTAATTTTGGATCTCTCTGCTCTTCTCATATGGGCACTTATTGCTATGTTTTGTCTCTGGAGACTGCTTTAAATGGGTCCCAGAGATTCTGGTATGTTGTGTTTATGTTCTCGTTGGTTTCAAAGAACTTCTTTATTTCTGCCTTCATTTCATTCTTTATTTAGTCAGCATTCAACAGCCAGTTTTTCAGTTTCCGTGAAGCTGTGCTGTTTTCAGTTAGTTTCTGAATTCTGATTTCTAACTTGATTGCACTATGGTCTCAGAGACTGTTTATTATGATGTCAGTTGTTTTGCGTTTGCTGAGGAGTGCTTTACTTCCAAATATGTGGTCAATTTTAGAGTAGATGTGATGTGGTGCTGAGAAGAATGTATATTCTGTGTATTTGGGATGGAGAGTTCTGTAAATGTCTATCAGTTTTCCTGGTTCCAGGTCTGAGTTCAAGCCCTGTATATGCTTGTTAATTTTCTGTCTGGTTGATCTGTCTAATATTGACAGCGGAGTGCTAAAGTCTCCCACTATTGTTCTGTGGGAGTCTAAGTCTCTTTGTAAAAAGTCAAGAACTTGCCTTATATATCTTGGTGCTTTGGTATTGGGTCCATATATATTTAGGATCGTGAGCACTTCTTGTTGTATCGATCCTTGGACCATTATGTAATGTCCTTCTTTGTCTCTTTTGATCTTTGTTGCTTTAAAGTCTATTTTATCAGATACGAGAATTGCATCTCCTGCTTTTTTTTGCTCTTAATTTGCTTGATATATCTTCCTCCATCCCTTTATTTTCAGCCTTTTTGTATACTTACCTGTGAGATGGGTTTCCTGGATACAGTGCACCGATGTGTTTTAGTTTTTTATTTAATTTGCCAGTCTGTGTCTTTTGATTGGTGCATTTAGCCCATTTACATTTAGGGTTAATATTGCTATATGTGAATTTTATACTGCCATTTTGATGCAAGCTGGCTGTTTTGCCCATTAGTTGATGTAGATTCTTCATTTTGTTGATGCTCTTTAGCATTTGGTATGTTTTTGGGATGACCGGCACTGGTTGTTTTTTTCTGTGTGTTGTGCCTGTTTCATGACCTCTTGAAAAGCAGTCCTGGTGGTGACAAAATCTCTGAGTACTTGCTTGTTTGCAAATAATTTTATTTTTCCTTCACTTATGAAGCTTAGTTTGGCTGGATATGAAATTCTGGGTTGAAAGTTCTTTTCTTTCAGGATGTTGAATATTGGCCCCCACTCTCTTCTGGCTTGTAGAGTTTCTGCCAAGAGATCTGCTGTGAGTCTGATGGGCTTCACTTTGTGGGTGACCCGAGCTTTCTCTCTGGCTGCCCTTAGAATTTTCTCCTTCATTTCAACCCTGGTGATTCTGACGATTATGTGCCTTGGGGTTGCTCTTCTTGAGGAATATCTTTGTGGTGTTCTCTGTATTTCCTGGACTTGAATATTGGCCTGTCTTGCTAGGTTGGGGAAATTTTTCTGGATAATATCCTGATGAGTATTTTCTAGCTTGGATTCATTCTCTTTGTCACATTCTGGTACACCTATCAAACATAGGTTAGGTCTCTTCACATAGTCTCACATTTCTTGGAGACTTTGTTCATTCCTCTTTGCGCTTCTTTCTCTAATCTTGGTTTCTCATTTTATCTCATTGAGTTGATCTCCAACTTCTGATATTCTTTGGTCAATTCGGCTGTTGAAACTTGTGCATGCTTCGTGAAGTTCTTGTGTTGTGTTTTTCAGCTCCTTCAATTAATTCATATTTCTCTCTAAGTTGTCCATTCTTGTTATCATTTTCTCATATCTTCAAAAATCTTTATTCAAGGTTCTTAGTTTCTTTGCATTGATTTAGAACATGTTCTTTTAGCTCATAGAAGGTTCTCATTACCCACCTTCTGAAGTCTGATTTTGTCATTTCATCACACTCATTCTCCATCCAGCTTTGTTCCCTTGCTGGTGAGGAGTTTTGGTCCATTGTAGGTGGTGAGGTGTTTTGGTTTCTGGTGTTTTTCTCCTCTTTGCACTAGTTTCTTCCCATCTTTGTGGGTTTAGCCACCTGTCATCTGAGTAGTTGCTGACTTTTCGATTGGGTCTCTGAGTGAACACCCAAATTGTTGATGATCAGGTATTTCTGTTACATAGTTTTTCTTCTAACAGTCTAGCCCCTCTGCTGTAAGATTGCTGAGGTGTACTCCGGGACCTGCTTTCCTGGGGTACACCTGTAGCAGCTGCAGAACAGTGAGGGATGCTACCAGTTTCTTCTTCTGCTATATTTGTCCCAGAATGATGCCTGCCAAATGTCAGTCAGATCAGTCCTTTTTGAGGTGACTCCTTGGATATACAGGGGTCAGGGAGCTGTTTGAGGAGACAGTCTGTATTTTATAGAAGCTCAGGTGCTGAGCTATGGGCTCCATTTTTCATTCAGGGCTGGTAGGCAGGTGAGTTTAAGTCTGCTGCAGTAGAACTCATAAAACCTCTTTTTTTCTCAGATGCTCTGTCTCGGGGAGTTAGGGCTTTATTTATGAGTATCTGTTGCACTGTCTTGCCCAGCTAGGAGGCAGTCTAGTCACTATTTGCCTGCTGAGGCTCTGCCTTCTTGCCTTGGGCTCTGCTCTGCTGTCGTGGGCTCTGCCTTGTTGCTGTGGGCTCTGCCCTACTGTCCTGTTGCCATGGGCTCCACCCTGTTGCCATCAGCTCTGCCTTGCTTTCATGGGCTCCACCCTGTTGCCATGGGCTCTGCCCTGCTGCCGAGTGTAATTCCCTGTAGTCCTGTTTATATGGATGCCTCTGTATTGGTGGAGTCTCTGTTATGGCAGGTTGCCTCGGCAACAGCAGACTGTGTCAGCAATGGGAGTGTACCTCAGTAGGTGCAGAATGCCTCTGTAATGGCAGACGCCCCTCTCCCAATGAGCTGCACCATCCTTGGTTCAGCTGTGCCTGCAGTGAAACTCTCAACCCTGAGCATATTGAATCACCGTTTTGTTTGTCCCTGTGGGTGTGGGACCCGCCGAGCTTGATCACCTGGCTCCCTGCCTCAGAGCCCTTATTTTTGTTTAATTGAACAGTTGCCTCTCTCCCAGGTGTTTCAGTCGCCTGCTGATAGGGCACCAGAATTGGTGTGATTTCCAGTGCAGCGACCCACTGTGCTGGCTCAAACGTTGCTTCCCGGGAATCTCCTGGTCTGGCTCACTGTCCAAGTTTCATTTAATCATATGGATATTCTAATCTGTCCTCCCAAATCTCAGATTGCCAGTTTAACAGGGTACCCAGACCAGTGTGTTTTGTGCAGAGTGCCACTGCACTTCAGCGCCGGCCGAAACAGCTGCACTGGCATCCCGTGTCTCTCCTACACCTGGGAATTTTCCTGTTCTGTGGGCAACAAAGATCCGTCTGGAAATGCGGCTTGGAGTCACGCTCTGTGCCTTCACTGAGAGCTGCAATCCTGAGTTGCTCCTACCACACCATCTTCTTGCTCCTCCACAGTATGACACTTTCATAGGCCCTTTGGTCTATTTCTGAATTTTTAGTTTCAATGAGCTGAGTTTTTTTAATCAATCAAGATTTTTCACAGGGCTGGCCAGTCTTTTTTTTTTTAGTTTTCTTGGTTATTCTTATTTGTGTTTTTATCTCTATAATATTTAATAGTAACATGCCTACTTCCAATATCTAATGGTATCTGGTATCTGTACTGAAACAACATTGAATTTATAACTTACTTTAAGGACAATTTACATTGATAATATTGAGTTTTTATGCCTAAGAATATGATACAAATTTTCTATTTTCTTGTATCTACATTTATGTATTTTAAAACTTTCTATAATTTTTCTCATATTCTGTATGCATTTTTGTAATATTTATTTCTAGATAGTTTATTCTTCTAAAATGTAATTTGAGACACAATAAAATTGTAAAGTGTTTATTTGAGTAAGAGAAATCGATAAATTGTAGAACATCAGCTAAAAGATAGTGTTTCATTTACAGTGTAAGAAGCAAGTATTCAAAGGAAAAATGTAGAAACAAATCATTTGCTTAGTGGTAGTACTTTTTTTATTCTTTCTTCTTTGGTTGTTTTTTTTTCCTTTCTTTCTTTACCTTATTGGACAATTCCTATTTATATAAGGTTGCTGGCTACTCCTGATTGGTTGAGCTTCATTTCTGTTTTTTTAAATAGGCAGTTATGAGAAATAATTTAAGTTTTGCTTATATTTGCAAATCAAACAAGGTTGAGATTACTTATGAGACCTAACTGATTTTGTCTGCTCAGAAATTCTTGAGACATGATGTTCTTTTAATCTACATTAACAAATTTTCTCTGCTTTTATTTTTCATCCAAACTGTAACTTACACATTTCTATTGTTGTACATATGTAGGCTCATGTTGTTTATGCTTTGAAGACATGTCCTACTTTCAAACTCATTTGTAGTGTGGTATTATTGAATTTGTCCCATTTATTGAAATGATAACCTGCTACTTCTCAACTACAAGAGTGATGAGTTCTAGGGAGATCAGAGTAAAGATGAAACAGAAGTGAAAACAACTCTCCAACCCACACATGCAGCAAAAACAAGCTTCACATTGGATATAATGAGTAATTATCTAAAATTTAAAATACCCTGAAAAAATTAATGTTTATCTCATTACTAAGTAATATAAAAATTACAAGACAAGAAACCCAAATACTTTTATCTTATAAATAGAAATGGAGCTATTTATATAATAAAATAGTCCATAATTTAAGATAAAATGCCAATAAAAATATATTAAATAAAAGGAAAGTATATGTAAAAAAAAGTCTGTATTAGATTTAATATTCTACAATAAAATAAGTTGAAATCTACAAAATGTAAGAAAGTTTAAAATTAGGCAGATACTATGAGCCTGGTGAAGAACAAATACATATGTCAATAAGCATTTAAGGTGTTTTGTCTTAGATTTGATATTAAATAATAAAAAGTAAAGAAACAAATAGCATGGTAATTTCACCTTGATTGCATCAAACTGAAAAGATACAAACATTTCTCCATTAGAAGGTATATTTATGTATTGGACTCATGCTGTATTCAAGCACTTTGGCTAGGACCCAACACTCATGGCCAAAATGAAAGTCAGCAGACTAGTTTGCTTTTAAGATGTTCCCAAGCCTGCAAACAAGACACTTTGTCCTGGCTACTTCCTCAACTCTGACATACGTTGTGCTAATATAAATGCAAACCCAGCTGATGCCTATCAAGCTAGAGCTGAAAACTGAGCATTTAAGCATCAGGCAATAGGTCTTCCTAGGTTTCCAACCAGACTTTCTAGAATTTCCCTCAAATACTGACTTTTTCTTTTTCAGACCCCGTCTCCCAAAGGGATTCAGAGAAGTTATGGAAGCCATTTAGAATCTCCAGCCTACTCCCTGGTAACAATGGACTTGGTAGAAAGAGTCAACCTAATGACCTCAAAGACAGCAGCTCAGATACTGGGCATTTAATTCCTGATCCCCATGAAAGACCTCATTTGAGTCACATCAAAGTACACACTCTTCTTCAGAGTTCATCTTCCAGACATGTTCCAAAACAGCCTGTCAAAACTATCGTGAGATGAAACAAAATGTGATGAAGTTTTAGGTTCAGAATGTCTGCCTCATTTCTCCCTTCTGAAAAGTGTACACCTGATGATTAGCGCTCCCACAGCTTAGGGAGCTTAGCCTGTTAGCAGGCATCCCCTAACAGGACTTCCTGACCTTTTCTTCCTCTGAGGAGAGTGCCCAGGAATAATAGAGAACACATGGCCTCAACTCTCACATGAGTTTGTTGACAGATACGCTGATATCTGAGGAGGACAAATATGCAAGGAACCACCTCTGTTCTGTGAATCCGTTTCCCCAGCTATAATGCCTGTGCAAATGGAGGGAGGATCCCCTAATAGTACTGGATGCTAGACAGACACTGCCTAATACAATTAAGTAAATTTAAGGTAACTTTAAGGGGAACTTACCATATGTCATATACAAAATTATAGTAAACTATATTTAAAATCAGTTATAAACACGCAGCAGAGCACTTTGAAAGATACGTTTGTTGGGTTTGATTCAAGATGCCCTTTAAGAGCAGCTCAAAATTTCAGCTCCCAGAAAAAGTGCAGAGAGTGAGTGGATGCTGCATTTCCAGACGGTTCTTTATTGCCCACAGACCAGGAGATTCCCAGGTGGAGGAATCCCACAAGTCGCCAGCATGGCATTTTGGCCAGTGTGGCTGCTTTGCTGGCGCCACAGCGCTGAGGCTCTACGTACAAAATACTCTGGTCTGGTTGCCCTTTGAAGCTGGCGATTGGTACTCCACGAAGGCAGTTTAGCCCATTCACCAGATTAAACGGGTCTGAAACCAGGCCAGAAGATTCCCAGGCAGTGCCATTGTTTCATCTGGTCCAGTGGGTCACCACATGGGAAATCACACGGATACCATCACCCTTTCAGCAGGTGACTGAAACATCTGGGAGAAAGTCAACCATTCCACTTTTTTAAAAAAAGGCTCTGAGGCAGGGAGCCAGGCAATCAGCCTCAGCGGGTCCCACTCCCACAAAAAAAACAAAACAGCCATCGGAAATGCTCGAGGTTGAGAGTTTCACGGCAAGCACAGTTGAACCCAGGATGGTGCAGCTTGGTGGGGGAGGGGCATTCACCATTACCGAGGAACTCCACCCCTATGGAGGGGGGTGCCATTGCTGAGGCAGCCTGCCATTGCCGAGGCAACCCACCATAACAGAGAGAGTCCGCCATTACAGAGGTGGGCCACCATCGCTGAGGCAGTTCTAACCAAACCCGTATAAACAAAACCGCAGGGAAGCTCACATGGGAGCAGGGCAGAGCCAACAGCAGGGCGGAGCTGGCAGCAGGGCAGAGCCTACAGTACCTCAGCAAAACCTCTGCAGGAAGACAGTGACTAGGCTGCCTCTTTGCTTTGCAGGGAAGCCCTGAAAAAGAAAACAAAAGGAAGCAACACAACAGATACTCATAAATAAAGCCCTAACTCCCCAGGACAGAGCACCTGGGACAAAAAAGGCAGTTTATGAGTTCTGCTGCAGCAGACTTAAATGTACCTGCCTAGCAGCTCTGAATGAACAATGGAGCTCATAGCTCAACACTTGAGCTCCTATAAAGAACAGACTGTCTCCTTAAGCAACCCCTGACCCCTGTATACCCAAAGAGTCATCTCACAAAAGACTGATTAGACTGACATTTGGTGGGCATCATTCTGGGTCAAAGATAGCAGATGAAGAAACTGGTAGCAACCGTTACTGTTCTGCAGCTGCTGCAGGTGATCGCCAGGCAAGCAGGGCCTGGAGTGGACCTCAGGAGTCCTACAGCAGAGGGGCCAGACTATTAGAAGGAAAACTAAAAAACATAAATAACTTCATCATCAACAACCTCATCATCCACTCAGAGACCGAATTTGAAAATCAGCAACTACACAGATGACAAGTGGATAAATCCACAAAGAAGGAAAGAAATCAGCGCCAAAAGGAGGAAAACACCCGAAATCAGAACACCTCGCCTCCTACAAGTGATCACAGCTCCTCACCAGCAAGGGAACAAAGCTGGATAAAGAAGGAGTGTGATGAAATGACAGAATCACAATTCAGAAGGTGTTTAATGAGAAACTTCTGTGAGCTAAAAGAATATGTTCTAACTCAATGCAAAGAAACTAAGAACCTTGAAAAAAGATTTGAGGAAATGAAAAAAAGGACAACTTAGAAAGGAATATGTGTGAATTGAGGGAGCTAAAAAACGCAACTCGACAACTTCGTGAAGCATGCACAAGTTTCAACAGCCGAATCATCCAAGCAGAAGAAAGGATATCAAAGGTCGAAGATCAACTTAATGAAATAAAATGAGAAGGCAAGATTAGAGAAAAAAAGCACAAAAAGAAATGAACAAAGTCTCCAAGAAATGTGAGACTACATGAAGAGACCTAATCTACGTTTAATAGGTGTACCAGAATGTGACGAAGAGAATGAATCCCAGCTGGAAAACACTCTTCAGAATATTATCCAGGAAAACTTTCTCAACCTAGTAAAGCAGGCCACTATTTAAGTCCAGGAAATACAGAGAACACCACAAAGATATTCCTCAAGAAGAGCAACTCCAAGGCACATAACCTTCAGAATCACCAGGGTTGAAATGAAGGAGAAAATGCTAAGGGCAGCCAGAGAGAAAGCTCGGGTCACCCACAAAGTGAAGCCCATCAGACTCACAGCAGATCTCTCAGCAGAAACGCTGCAAGCCAAAAGAGTGGGGGCCAATATTCAACATTCTAAATGAAAAGAACTTTCAACCCAGAATTTCATATCCAGCCAAACTGAGGTACATAAGTGAAGAATAAATAAAATCCTTTGCAAACAAGCTAGTACTCAGAAATTTTGTCACCACCAGGCCTGCTTTACAAGAGCTTCTGAAAGAGGCACTACACATAGAATGAAACAACCAGCGCCGGTCATTCCAAAAACATACCAAATGCTAAAGAGCATCAACAAAATGAAGAATCCGGATCAACTAATGGGCAAAACAGCCAGCTAGCTTCAGAGTGGCAGGATCAAATTCACACATAACAATATTAACCATAAATGTAAATGGGCTAAATGCGCCAATCAAAAGACACAGACTGGCAAGTTGGATAAAAAGCCAAAACCCATTGGTGTGCTGTATCCAGGAAACCCATCTCACATGCAAGGATACACAAAGGCTCAAAATAAAGGGATGGAGGAAGATTTACCAAGCAAACGGAGAGGAAAAAAAAAAGCAGGAGTTGCAATTCTCATCTCTGATAAAATAGACTTTAAAGTAACAAAGATCAAAAGAGACAAAGAAGGACATTACATAGTGGTAAAAGGATCGATGCAACAAGAATAGCTAACAATCCTAAATATATATGGACCCAATACAGGTGCACCCAGATATATAAGGCAAGTTCTTAATGACTTACAAAGAGACTTAGACTCCCAAACATTAATAGTGGGAGACTTTAACACTCCACTGTCAATATTAGACAGATCAACTGGACAGAAAATTAACAAGCATATCCAGGGATTGAACTCAGACCTGGAACAAGCAAACCTGATAGACATTTACAAAACTCTCCATCCCAAATCCACAGAATATACATTCTTCTCAGCACCACATCACAACTATTCTAAAATTGACCACATAATTGGAAGTAAATCACTCCTCGGAAAATGAAAAATAACGGAAATTATAACAAACAGTCTCTCAGACCACAGTGCAATCAAGTTAGAACTCAGGATTCAGAAACTAACTCAGAAGCACACAGCTTCATGGAAACTGAACAACTGGCTTTTAAATGTTGGCTGGAGGGCCGGGCACAGTGGCTCAAGCCTGTAATCCCAGCATTTTGGGAGGCCGAGGCAGGTGGATTATGAGGTCAAGATATCGGGACCATCATGGTCACCATGGTGAAACCCCGTCTCTACTAAAAATATAAAAAATTAGCTGGGCATGGTGGCCCGTGTCTGTAATCCCAGCTACTCAGGAGGCTGAGTCAGGAGAATTGCCTGAACCCAGGAGGTGGAGATTGTGGTGAGCCGAAACTGTGCCATTGCACTCCAGCCTGGGTAACAAGAGCGAAACTCCGTCTCAAAAAACAAACAAAAAAAACTAAAATAAATGTTGACTGGATAAATGCTGAAATTAAGGCAGAAATAAAGAAGTTCTTTGAAACCAACAAGAAGAAAGACACAACATACCAGAATCTTTGGGACAGATTTAAAGCAGTCTCTAGAGAAAAATATGTAGAAATAAGTGCCCACATCAGCAGAGTGGAGAGTCTAAAATTGACACCCTATCATCAAAATTGAAAGAGCTAGAGGAGCAAGATCAAAAAAAACTCAAAACCTAGCAGAAGACAAGAAATAACGAAGATCAGAGCAGAACTGAAGGAGACAGAGACACGAAAACCCTTCAATTAATCAATAAATCCAGGAGCCGGTTTTTCCAAAAGATCAACAAAATAGACCACTAGCCAGATTAATAAAAAAAGAGAATAACCAAATAGATGCAATAAAAAACGATAAAGGGGAAATCACCACAGATTCCACAGAAATTCAAACTATCGTCAGAGACTATTACAAACAACTCTATGCAAATAAACTAGTAAACCCAGAAAAAATGAATAAATTTCTGGACACTTGTATCCTCCCAAGGAGGACATGCTTTAGTACTTCTTCCTAAAGCAGGAAGAAGTTGAAACCATGAATAGACCAATAACAAGATCTGAAGTTGAGGCAGCAATTAAGAGCCTACCACACAAAAACAGCTCAGGTCCAGATGGGTTCAAAGCCAAATTCAACCAGACACACAAAGTGAAATTGTTACCACATCTCTTGGACCTATTCCAAATAAGCCTAAAAGAGGGAATCCATCCCAAGTCATTTTATAAGACAAAAATCATTCTGATATTAAAGCCCGTCAGAGATTCAACAAGAAAAAAAAAACTTCAGGTCAAAATCCGTGATGAACATAGATGCAAAAATCTTCAATAAAATACTGGGAAGCCAATTGCAACAGCACAACAAAAAGCTTATCCACCATGATCAAGTAGGATTCATCCTGGGGATGCAAGGCTAGTTCAACATACGCAAGTGTATAAATGTAATTCACCACATAAACAAAACCAAAACCAAAAACCCCATGATTATCTCAATTGATGCCAAGAAGGCCTTTGACAAAATTCAACAGCCCTTTATGCTAAAAACCCTTAATAAATTCTGTATTGAAGGAACGTATCTCAAAATAATAAAAGCTGTTTGCAGCAAACCAACAACCAAAATCATACTGAATGGAAAAAAACTGAAAGCATTCCTTTTGAAATTTGGCACTAGACAAGGATGCTCTCTCTCACCACTCCTATTCAATATAGTACTGGAAAATCTAGCCAGAGCAATCAGGCAAGGAAAAGAAATAAAGCCTATTCAAATAGGAAAGGAGGAAGCCAAATTGCCTCTATTTGCAGACAACATGATAGTATATTTAGAAGATCCCATTGTCTTAGACCAAAATCTCCTGAAATTGATAAGCAATTTCAGCAAAGTCTCAGGATACAAAATCAATGTGCAAAAATCACAAGCATTCTTATATACCAACAACAGACTGAAAGAGGGCCAAATCAAAAACGAAGTGCCATTCAAAATTGCTACAAAGAGAATAAAATACCTAGGAATACAACTAACAAGAAATGTAAAGGACCTCTTCAAGGAGAACTAAAAACCACTGCTCAACAAAATAAGAGAGGACACAGGCGAAGCTGGGGAAGATGGCACTATAGAAGCAACTCGGGATTGCAGCACTTAGTCTAGAGGCAGAGGGTGATTTCACACCGCATGTCCAGACGGATCTTTATAGCCCACAGAACGGGGAAAACCCCAGGTGTAGGAGAGACACAAGAGGCCAGCGCAGCAGTCTCCACTAGAACAGCCAAACAGCCGGTGCCACAGCACAGTGGGATGCCTCACAAAACACATGAGTCTGGGTGCCCTGTTAAACAGGCAATTTGAGATTTGGGAGGGGAGATTAGCATATTCATCTAATTAAATGGGGTTTGGACAGTGAGTCAGACCAGGAGATTTCTGGGAGGTGCACTGTGAGCCAGCGCAGCGGGTTGCTGCAAGGGAAATCACACAGATCCCGGTGCCCTTTCAGCTGGCAACTAAAACACCTGGAGAGAGTCAACCCTACAACTTAAAAAAAAAAACAAAAAGGCTTGGAGGCAGGGAGCCAAGTAATCAGGCTCAATGGGTCCCACCTTCACAGGGACAAACAAAACGGGAATTTGAAATGCTTGGGGTTGAGAGTATCACTGCAGGCACAGCTGAACCCAGGGCTGTGCAGGTCGGTGGGGGAGGCGCGTCCGCCATTACTGAGAGCTTCCACCCCTACTGAGGTACTTGCACATTGCTGATGCAGGCAGCCATTGCCGAGGTAACCCACCATAACAGAGAGACTCTGCCAACAGGGCAGAGCCCACATCAGCAGGGCGGAGCCTACGTCAGTAGGGCAGAGTCCAAAACAGCAGGACGGAGCCCACAGCAAAAGGGTGGAACTCACACCAGCAGGGCAGAGCCTCGGCAGCCAAATAGGTTAGAAAGAATCAATATCGTGAAAATGGCTATACTGCCCAAAGTAATTTACAGAGTCAAGGCTATCCCCATCAAGCTACCATTGACTTTCTTCACAGAACGGGAAAAAACCACCTTGAACTTTATATGGAAACAAAAGAGAGCCCGCATAGCCAAGTCAATCCTAAGCAAAAAGAACACAGCGGGAGGCATCACACTACCAAACTTCAAACTATACTACAAGGCTTCAGTAATCAAAACAGCATGGTACTGGTATCAAAACAGAGATATAGACCAATGGAATAGAACAGAGGCATCGGAGGCATCACAACACATCTACAACCATACAATCTTCC
>CM052668.1:17995106-18022326 GCA_028533165.1 Leontopithecus rosalia
AAAGCAAACAAGCCCATCCAAAAGTGGGCAAAGGAAATGAGCAGACACTTTACAAAAGAAGACATACAAGAGGCCAACAAACATATAAAAAATGCTTATCATCACTGGTCATTAGAGAGATGCAAATCAAAACTACATTGAGATACCATCTCACGCCAGTTAGAATGGCGTTCATTAAAAAATCTGGAGACAACAGTTTCTGGAGAGAATGTGGAGAAATAGGAACACTTTTACACTGCTGGTGGGACTGTAAATTAGTTCAACCATTGTAGAAGACAGTGTGGCGAATTCTCAAGGACCTAGAAATAGAAATTCCATTTGATCCAGCAATCCCATTACTAGGTATATATCCAAATGACTATAAATTGTTATACTATTAGGACACATGCCCACGAATGTTCATTGCAGCACTGTTTACAATAGCAAAGACCTGGAATCAACCCAAATGCCCATCGATGATAGAGTGGACTGGAAAAATGTGGCACATATACACCATGGAATATTATGCAGCAATCAAAAATGATGAGTTCGTGTCCTTTGTAGGGACATGGATGAATCTGGAGAACATCATTCTCAGCAAATTGACACAAGAACAGAAAAGAAAACACCGTATATACTCACTCATAGGCGGGTGATGAACAATGAGAACACAAGGACATAGGGAATGGAGTACCACACATTGAGGTCTATTGGGGGAAATAGGGGATGGACAGCGGGGTGGTGAGCGGGGGAGGGATGGCATGGGGAGAAATGCCAAATGTGGGTGAAGGAGCAGAAGGCAGCAAAACACACTGCCACATGTGTACCTATGCAACTATCTTGCATGTTCTGCACATGTACCCCAAAACCTAACATGCAATAAAAATAATAAATAAATAAATAAATAAAAAGTAATCCAGACAAGTCAGGTAATGGAAAATCCAGGCAAGTCAAGACAAGGCATAACTAGGCAAGGCAAGGCAAAATAAATCCAGGCAAAGCAAGGGAAGGCAAAAAAAATTGAGGCAAGGCAAAATAAATCCAGGCAAGGCAAGGCAAACCGTGGCAAGGCAAGGCAGATCCAGGCAAGGCAAGGCAAGGCAAATCCAGACAAGGCAATGCAAAGCAAATTCAAGCAAGGCAAATTCAGGCAAGGCACGGAGAGGCAAATTTAGACAAGGCAAATCCAGGCAAGGCAAGGCAATTCCAGGTAAGAAAAGGCAAGGTAATCCAGGCAAGGCAAATGCAGGTAATGCAAGGAAAAGCAAATCCAAGCAAGGCAAATCCAGGAAAAAAACAAGGCAGGAATAATACAGGCAAAGCAAGGCAAGGCAAATTGAAGCAAATTCAAACAAAGCAAATTTAGGCTAGGCAAGGCAAGAGAAGGCACAACAAGGCAATTCCAGACAAGACAAATACAAGCAAGGCAAATCCAGGCAATGCAAGGAAGGCAAATTCTGGCAAGGCAAACCCAGGCCTGGCAAATCCAGCCAAGGGAAGGCAAGGCAAATCCATGCAAGGCAAGGCAATGCAAATCCAGACAAGGCTTATCCTGGGAATGCAAGGCAAAGCAAATCCAGGCAATGAAAAATCCAGGAAAGGCAAATACAGGCAAGGAAAAACAAGGCAAATTCAGGCAAGGCAAATCTAGGTAAGATAAGACAAGGCAAATCCAGGCAAGGCAAATGCATAAAAGACAAGGCAAAATAAATCCAGGCAAAACAAATCTAGTCAAGGCAAGGCAAATCCAGGCATGGAAAGGAAAGGCAAGGCAAGGCAGGCCAAGGCAAGTTCTTGCTTTGATGTCTATAGCTCTTAGAGAAAGTAATCAGGAGGAAGCGGAGAACCTGGGTCTGGAACAAATCCAGGCCAAGCATGGCAAAAAAAATCCAACCAAGGTAAATGCATGCAGGACAAGGCAATATAAATCCAGGCAAAACAAATCTAGTCAAGGCAAAGCAATGCAAGGCAGGGCAAGGCAAGTCAAATCCAGGCAAGACAATCCAAGGTAAATTCAGGCAAGACAAGGCAAGGCAAAGCAAATCCAGGCAAAACAAGGCAAGTCAAATCCAGGCAAGGTAAGGCAAGGCAAATCCAGCAATGCACGGGAAATCCAGGCAAGACCAGGCAAATCGCGGCAGGGCAAGACAAATCCAGGGAAGACAAGACAATTCGTGGCAAGTCAAGGCAAATCCAGAAAATACAAGGCTAGTCCAGGCAACGCAAGTCAAATCCAGGCAAGGCAAAGAAAGGCTAATCAAGACAAAGCAAGGTAAGAAAAATCCATGCAAGGCAAGGCGTGGCAAACCCAGGCAAGACAAGGCAAGACAAATTCAGGCAACGCAAATTCAGAAAAGACAAGGCAATGCAAGACAAAACCAGATAAGGCAAATCAATGCAAGAAAAGGCAAGGAAAATCCAGAAAAGGCAAACTCAGGCCAGACAAATCCAGGCAACTGAAGAGAAGGCAAATCCAGGCAAGGCAAATCCAGGCAAAGCAAGGCGAGGCAAATTCAGGCAAGGCAAATCCAAGCAATACAAACCTAGGCAAGACAAGGCAAAGAAAATCCTGGCAAGTCAAGGCAAGGTAAATCAAGGCAAAACAAATTCATTCAAGGCAAGGCAAATCCAGGCAAGGCATTTCAAGGCAAGACAAGGAAAGGAAAATCCTGGCAAGGCATGGAAGTCAAGGCAAGGCAAGGCAAGGCAAGGCAAATCCAGGTAAAGCAATGAAAGGCAAATCCAGAAAATACAAGGCAAGGAAAATCCAGTAAAAGCAAGGCTCGGCAAATCCAGGCAAGGCAAGGCAAGGCAAGGCAAACCCAGGAAAAACAAGGCAAATCCAGACAAGGCAAGGCAAATCCAGACAAGGCAAAGAAAATCGTGGCAAATCAAGGCAAATCCAAACAGGGCAAGGCTAATCCAGGCAAGGCAAGAAAAGGCAAATTCAAGCAAGGCAAAACAAGGCAAAACGAGGCAAGACAAGGCAAGAAAAATCAAGGCAAAGCAAGGCAAGGCAAATCTCGGCCAGGCAAGGCGAGGCAAATCCACGTAAGGCAAATCCAGGAAAGGCAAAACCAGACAAGGCAAAGCAAGGCAATTCCAGGAAAGGCAAACCCAGGCAAGGCAAAACAAGGCAAATCCAGGCAAAGACAATCCAGGTAAGGCAAAGCAAGGCAAATCCAGGAAAGGCAAAAACGGGCAAGACAAAGCAAGGCAAATCCAGGCAAAACATATCCCGGGTAGGCAAGGCAAGGCAAATGCATGCAAGGCAAATACACGGAAGGCAAATCCAGGCAAAGCAAGGCAAATCCATGCAAAGCAAATCCAGGATTGGCAAAGCAAAGCACATCCAGGCAGGCAAATCCAGTCAAGGCAAGGGAAGGCAAATCTTAGCAAGAAAAATTCAGGAAGGCAATTAAAGGCAAATCCAGGCAAGGCAAATCCAGGAAAAAGAAGGCAAGGAACATTCAGGCAAGGTAAAACAAGGCAAATCCAGGCAAAGCAAATCCAAGAAAAATAAGGCAATAAAAATTCAGGCAAGGCAAAACGAGACAAATCCAGGCAATTGTAATCAAGGCAAGGCAAGTCTAATCCATGCAAGGGAAATACAGAAAAGGGAAATCCAGTCAAGGCAGGGAAAATTAATTCTAGGAAAGGCAAATTCAGGCAAGGCAAAACAAGGCAACTCCAGGCAAGGGTAATCCATGAAAGGCAAGTCAAGGCAAAACCAGAAAAGGCAAGTCAATGCAAATCCAAGCAAGGCAAATCCAGCCAAGGCAAATCAAGGCAAAATAAGGCAAGGCAAGGGAAGGCAAATCCAGGAAAGGCAAATACAGGCAAGGCAAATTCAGGAAAGGCAAATCGAGGCAAACCCAGACAAGGCAAATCCAGGGAAGGCAAGGAAAGGCAAATCTAGGCAAGACCAATCCAGGAAAGGCATAACAAGGCAAATCCAGGCAAGACACATCTAGGCAAGGCAAGGCAATGCAAATCCAGGCAAGGCAAGGGAAAGCAAATCCAGGCAAGGAAAATACAGAAAAGGCAAAACAAGGCAAATACAGGCAAAGCAAATTTAGGCAAGATGAGGGAAGGCACATCCAGGCACATCAAAAAAAGCAATTTTAGGCAAGGCAAATCCAGGCAAGGCAAGTCAAGGCAAATCCAGGCAAAGCAAGGCAAGGCAAAAACAGGGAAGGCAAATTCAGGAAAGGTAAAACAAGGGAAATCCTGGCAAGGGTAATCCAGGCAAGGCAAGGCAAGGCAAATCCACGCAAGGCAAATTTAGGCAAGGCAAATCCAGGCAAGGCAAGGTAAGTCAAATCCAGGCAACGAAAATCCAGGAAAGGTAAAGCAAGGCAAATCCAGGCAAGGGTAGTCCAGGCAAGGCAAGGAAAGGCAAATCCATGGAAGGCAAAACCAGGCAAGGCAACGCAAGGCAAATCCAGGCCAGGCAAATCCAGGCAAGGCAAAGCAATGCAAAACCATGCAAGGCAAGCCTAGGCTCGGCAAGGCAAGACAAATCCAGGCAAGCCAAATCTCGCCAAGGAAAGGCAAGGAAAACCCAGGCGAGGCTCGTCCAGGCAAGGCGAATCCAGGCAAGGCAAAACGACACAAATCCAGGCAAGGCAAATTTAGGCAAGACATGGCAAGGCAAATCCAGGCAAGTTAGTTTCAGGCAAGTCAAGGCAAGATAAATTCAAGCAAAGATATCCAGGCAAGGCAAGGAAAATCAATGCAAGGCGAGGGAAATCCAGGTAAGGAAAGGCAAAGAATATCCCCGCAAAACAGATCCAGGCAAGGCAAGGCAAGAGAAGACAAAGCATGGCAAATCCAGGCAAGGCAAGGCAAGGCAAGGGAAGGAAAGACAAATCCAGGCAACGCAAGGCAAGGCAAATTCAGGAAAGGCAAGGCAAGGAAAATCCAGCAAAGCAAGGAAAGGTAAAAAATGCAAGAGAAGGCAAGTCTAATCTAGGCAAGGCAAGGCAAATCCAGACAAGGCAAGGCAATTCATGGCAAGGCTAAACAAATCCAGGCAAGGCAAGGAAATCGAGGCAGGGCAAGGCAAATCCAGAAAAAACAAAGTAAGTCTAATCCAGGCAAGACAATGTAAGGCAAATCAAGGCAAGGCAAGGCAAATCATGGCAAGGCAAATTAAATCCAGGCAAGACAAGGCAAACCCATGTAAGGCAAGGTAAATCTAGGCAAGGCAAGGCAAGGCAAGTCAAGGCAAGGTAATTCCAGGCAAGGCAAGGCAAGGGAAGGCATATCCAGGCAAGGCAAGGCAAGGTAAATCCAGGCTAAGCAAATCGAGGCAAGGCAAGGCAAGGCAATTTCAGGCCAGGCAAGGTAAGGCAAGGCATATTCAGGCAAGGCAAGGCAAGGTAAGGCAAGGCAAGGCAAGGCAAGATACATCCAAGCAGTGCAAATAAAGGCAAGGCAAAGCAAGGCACAGTAAATTCAGGCAAGGAAAGGGAAGACAAATCCTGGCAAGGCCAATTCAGGCAAGGAAAGGCAAGGCAAATCCAGGAAAGGAAAATTCAGTCAAGGCAAGGTAAGGCAAATACAGGCATGGCAAATACAGGCAAATCAAGGCAAGTAAAATACAGGCAACGCAAGGCAAGCAAATCCAGGCAAGGCAAATCAAGGCAAATCTCAGCACAGCAAATCCAGAAAGGGCAAGGCAAGGCAAATCTAGGCAAGGCAAGACAAGACAAAGCAGGCCAAATTCAGGCAAGGCAAGGCAAAGTAAGGTAAGACAAGGCAAGGCAAGTCAAGTCAAGTCAAGGCAAGGCAAGGCAAGGCAAAGAAATACAAATCCAGGTAGGTCAAGGCAAGGCAAATTCAGGCAAGGCAAGGAAAATCCAGGAAAGAAAGAAAAGCAAAAAAAGGCAAGGGGAGGCAAGGCAAATCCAGTAAAGGCAAGGCAAATCCAGACAAGGCAAGGCAAATCAAGGCCGGGCACGGCAAATCCAGGGAAGACAAAGTAATGCTAATCCAGGTAAACCAAGTTAAGGCAAATCCAAGCAAGGCAAAGCAAATCAAAGCAAGGCAAATTAAATCCAGGCAAGACAAGGCAAACCCATGTAAGGCAAGAAAAATCCAGGCAAGGCAAGGCATATCCAGGCAAGGCAAGGCAAGGCAAAGTAACTCCAGGAAAGCAAATCCAGGCAAGGCAAGGAAAGTCCAGGCAAGTCAAGACAAGGCAAATTCAGGCAAGGCAAATCCAGGAAAGGCAAGGCAAGTCAAGTCCAGGCAAGGCAAATCGAGGCAAGGGAAGACAAATAGTGGCAAGGCAAGGCAAATTATGGCAATTTAAGGCAAATCCAGGCAGGGCTAGGCAAATCCAGGCAGGGCAAGGCAAATCCAGGCAAGGCAAAGTAAGGCTAATCCAGGCAAAGCAAGGCAAGGCAAATTCAGGCAAGGCAAATCCCAGGAAGGCAAGGCCAGGCAAACGCAGGCAAGGCAAATACAGGCAAGGCAAAACACGGTAAATACAGGCAAGGCAAATCTAGGCAAGACAAGGCAAGGCAAATCCAGGCAAGGCAAATGCAGCCAAGTCAAGGCAAGGTAAATCCAGGGAAAACAAATGCAGGCAAGGAAAGGCAAATTTAGGTAAGGCAAGGAAATTCCAGACGATGAAATGCAAGGCAAGGCAAAAAGATTCCAGGCCAGGCAAGATAAGGCAAGGCACATCCAGGCAAGATAAGGCAAGATAAATCCAGGCAATGCAAATCAAGACAAGGTAAGGCGAGGCAGGGCAAATCTGGGCAAGCAAGGAAAGGCAAATCCTGGCAAGCCCAATCCAGGCAAGGCAAAGAAAATCTAGGAAAGGCAAATCACGGTAAGGCAAGGCAAGGCAAATCCAAGCAAATCCAAGCAAGGTAAATACAGGCAACACAAGGCAACTAAATCCAGGCAAGGCAAATCAAGGTAAGGTGAAGCAAGTCAAATCCAGGCAAGGCAAGCTAAGGCAAATTCAGGAAAGACTAATCCAGGCAAGGTAAATCCCAGCAAGGCAAATTCAGGCAAGGCAATGCAAGGCAAATCCAGGCAAGTTAATGTAAGACAAATTCAGGCAAGGCAAATCCAGGCAAGGCAAAACAACTCAAGGCAAATCTCAGCACAGCAAATCCAGGCAAAACAAGGCAAGGCAAATCCTGACAAGGCAAATTCAGGCAAGGCAAGGCAAGACAAATCTAGGAAAGGCAAATCCATGCAAGGCAAGGCAAGGTAAATCCAGGCAAAACATTTCCAGGCAAGGCAAGGCAAATCAAGGCAAGAAAAAACAAGGAAAATTTAGGCAAGGCAAATCCAGGCAAGGCAAAAAAAGGTAATTTCAATGGAGGCAAATCCAGGCAAGGCAAGGCAAGAAAAATCCAAGAAAGGCAAATTCAGGCAAGGAAAGGCAAAGCAAATCCAGGCAAGGCAAGGCAAGGCAAATCCAGAGAAGGCAAATCTAGGCAGGACAAGGCAAGGCAAATTCAGGCAAGAGAAGGAAAGGCAATTTAAAAAGAGGAAAATCTAGGCAAGGCAAGGCAAATTTTAGCGAGGCATATTTAGGCAAGGCAAGGTAAGGAAAGGCAAATCCAGGCAAAGCAGGGCGAGGCAAATCCAGGCAAGGCAAAACAAGGCAAATTCAGACAAGCATAATCCAGGCAAGGCAAGGCAAATCCAGAAAAGGCAAGGCAAGGCAAATCCAGGCATGGTAAATCCAGGCAAGGCAAATACAGGCAATACAAGGCAAACAAATCCAGGCAACGCTAATCAAGGCAAGGCGAGGCAAGTCAAATCCAGGCAAGGCAAGGCAAGGAAAATTCAGGAAAGACTAATCCAGGCAGAAAAAAATTCCAGCAAGGCAAATCCCAGCAAGGCAATGCCAGGAAAGTCCAGGAAGGCAAATCCATCCAAGGCAAATCCCAGGAAGTCAAGGCAAGGCAAATCCAAGCAAGGAAAGGCAACTAAAGGCAAATCTCGGCACAACAAATCAAAGCAAGGCAAGGCAAGGCCAATCCAGGAAAGGCCAATCCAGGCAAGGCAAAACAAGGCAAACCCAGGCAAGGCAAATCTAGGTAAGATGAGGCAAGGCAAATGAAGGCAATGCAAAGAAGGCAATTTCAGGCAAGGAAAATCCAGGCAAGGCATGGCAAGGCATTCAGGCAAGGTAAGGTAAAGCAAATCCAGGAAGGGCAAAGCCAAGCAAAGCAAGGCAAGTCAAATCCAGGCAAGGGAAATACAGGCAAGGCAAAAAAAGGGAAATCCAGCCAAAGGTAAACCAGGTAAGGCAAAGCAAGGCAAATCTATGAAAGGCAAATTTAGACAAGGCAAATTCAGCAAGGCAAGGCAAGGCAAATCCAGGCAAGGTAAATCAAAGCAAGTCAAGCGAGGCAAATCCAAGCAAGGAAAATCCAGGCAAGGAAAGGCAAGGCAAATACAGACAAGTCAAGGCATGGCAAATTCAGGCAAGGTTAATCCAGGCAAGGCAAATCCAAGCAAGGCAAATCCCAGCAAGGCAATGCAAGGCAAATCCAGGCAAGGCAAGGCAAGCCAAGGCATTTCAAAGCAAGACAAGGCATGGTACATCCAGGCAAAGCAAATCCAAGCAAGGCAAGGCAAGGCAAATCTAGAAAAACAAGGCAAGGCAAATAGAGTCAAGGCAAATTGAGGCAAGCCAATGCAAATTGTGGCAAGGCAAGGCAAATCGTGGCAAGTTAAAGCAAATACAGACAAGGCAAGGCAAATCCAGGCAGGGCAAGGCAAATCCAGGCAAGGCAAAGTAAGGCCAATCCAGGCAAGGCAAGGCAAGGTAAGGCCAATTTAGGCAAGGCAAGGCAAGGTAAGGAAATCCAGGCAAGGAAAGGCAAGGCAAATCCAGACAAGGTAAATTAAATCCAGGCAAGGCAAGACAAACACAGGCAAGGGAAGGCAACTCCAGGCAAGGCAAAGTAAATCGAGGCAAGGCAAGGCAATTCAAGGCAAAGCAAGGCAAGGCAAGGTAAATCCAGGCAAGGGAAGGAAAGGCAAGGCATATCCAGGCAAAGCAAGGCAAGGTAAATCCAGGCATAGCAAATCCATTCAAGACAAGGCAAGGAAAATCCAGGAAAGGCAAGGCAAGGCAAATCCAGGCAATGCAATTCCAGGCAAGGTAATGCAAGGCAAATCCAAGCAAAGCAAATAAAAGCAAGGCAAAACAAGGTAAATCCAGGAAAATCCAGGCAAGGAAGGCAAGGTAAATTCAGGGAAGGAAATCTTGGTGAAACAATGCAAGGCAAATTCAGCCAAGGCAAATCCAGGCAAGCCAAGGCAAGGTAAATCCAGGGAAGGAAACCCATGTGATATAATGGAAGGCAAATCCACGCAAGGCAAAACAAGGCAAATTCAGGCAAGGCAAGGCAAGGTAAATCCAGGCAAAGTAAATCAATTCAAGGCAAGGCAAGACAAGGCAAATCAAGGCAAGGCAAATCCAGGCAAGAAAATGCAAGGGAAATTCAGGCAAGGCAAATACAGCAAGACAAAACAAGGTAAATTTAGGCAAGGCAAATCCAGGCAAGGCAAGGCAAGGTAAACCCAGGGAAGAAAATCCAAGTGAAACAATGCAAGGCAAATTTAGACAAGGCAAATCCATGGAAGGCAAAACAAGGCAAATTCAGGAAAGGCAAATCTAGGCAAGGCAATGCAAGGCAAATCCAGGCAAAGCAAGGCGAGGCAAATCCAGGCAAAAAAACCAAGGCAAATCCAGACAAGGGTAATCCAGGCAAGGCAAGGCAAGACAAATTCACACAAGGCAAATCCAGGCAAAATAAAGCAATTTAATTCCAGGCAAGGCAAATCCAGGCAAGGCAAAACAAGGCAAATACAGGAAATAGTTATCCAGGCAAGGCAAGGAAAGGCAACTCTACGAATGGCAAAAGCAGGCAAGGCAAATTGTGCCAATTCAAAACAAATCCAGGCAGGGCAAGGCAAACCCAGGCAGAGCAAGGCAAATCTAGGCAAGGCAAAGTAAGGCTAATCCAGGCAGGGCAAGGTAAGGCAAATCTAAGCAAGAAAAGGCAAGGGAAATCTAGGAAAGGAAAATTCAGGCAAGGCAAGGCAAGGCAAATCCAGGGAAGGCAAAACAAGGCAAATCCAGGCAAGGGTAGTCCAGGGAAGGCAAGGCAAGCAAATCCACAGAAGGCAAAACCAGGCAAGGCAACATAAGGCAAATCGAGGCAAGGCAACGTAAGGCTAATCGAGGCAAGGCAAGGCAAGGCAAATCCAGGAAAGGCAAATTCAGGCAAAAGCAAGGCAAGGCAAATTCAGGCAAGGCAAATCCCAGGAAGACAAGGTCAGGCAAACTCAGACAAGGAAAATACAGTCAAGGCATATCCAGGCAAGGCAAAACAAGGTACATCCAGGCAAGGCAAATCTAGGCAAGACAAGGCAAGGCAAATCCAGGCAAGGCAAATGCAGCCAAGTCAAGGCAAGGTAAATCCAGGCAAAACAAATCCAGGCAAGACAAAACAAATATATGCGAGGCAAGGGAAACCCAGGTAAGGAAAGGCAAATCCAGACAAGGCAAAGAAATTCCAGGCAATGATAGGCAAGGCAAGGTAAGGCAAAGCAAGGCAAGGATATTCCAGGTTAGGCAAGGTAAGGCAAGGCACATCCAGACAAGACAAGGCAAGATAAATCCAGTCAAGGCAAGTGAAGGCAGGGCAAATCAGGGCGAGGCAAGGGAAGGCAAATTCAGGCAAGGCAATTCCAGGCAAGGCAAGGCAAGACAAACATAGGCAAAGCAAATCGAAGCAAGCCTAGGCAAATTGTGGCAAGTTAAAGCAAATCCAGGCAAGGCAAGGCAAGCTAAGGCAAATCCAGGCAAGTAAAGAAAAGGCAAACCCTAGAAAGGCAAGGCAAATCCAGGCAAGGCAAATTAAATCCAGGCAAGGCAAGAAAAACACAGGCAAGGGAAGGCAAATCCAGGCAAGGCAAGGTAAATCCAGGCATGGCAATGCAAAACAAGGCAAAGCAAGGCAAGGTAAATCCAGGCAAGGCAAAGCAAAACAAGGCATATCCAGGCAAGGCAAGGCAAGGTTAATCCAGGCAAAGCAAATTCATTCAAGGCAATGCTAGGGAAATCCAGGCAAGGCAAGGCAAAGCAAATCAAGGCAAGGCAAATCTAGGCAAGGTAATTCTAGCAAAATCCAGGCAAGGAAAATACAGGCAAGGCAAAACAAGGTAAATCCAGGCAAAGCAAAACAAAATAAATCCAGGCAAAGCAAGGTGAGGCAAATGGAGGCAAGGAAAAGCACAGAAAATCCAGGCAATGATAGTACAGGCAAGGCAAGGCAAGGCAAATCCACAAATGGCAAAACAAGGCAAGGCAAAGCAAGAAAAATCCACACAAGGCAAATCCAGGCAAGGCAAGGCAAGGCAAATCCAGGCAAGGCATATCCTGGGAAGGAAAGGTAAGGCAAATCCAGGCAAGGCAAAGCAAGGAAAATCCAGGCAATGCATATCCAGGCCAGACAAGGCAAGGCAAATCCAGGCGAGGCAAATGCAGGCAAATCCAGGAAGGGTAAATACATTAAAAACAAATCCAGGCCAGGCAAAGCAAGGCAAATCCAGGCAATGCAAATCTAGGCAAGACAAGGCCAGGCTAATCCAGGCAAGAAACGGAAAGGCAATTTCAAGTGAGGTAAATCAAGGCAAGGCAAGGCAAGGCAAATCCAATCCAGGCAAATGCAGGCAAGGAAAAGGAAGGGAAATCTAGGCAAGGCAAATCCAGGCACAGCAAGACAAGGCAAATCTAGGCAAGACAAGGCAAGGCAAATCCAGGCAAGGGAGAGAAAGGCAATTTTAAGCGAGGAAAATCTAGGCAAGGCAAGGCACGGTTTATCCAAGTAAGGCATATCCAGTCAAGGCAAGGCAAGACATATACAGGCAAAGCAATGCGAGGGAAATCCAGGCAAAAAAAGAGGCAAATCCAGAAAAGCGTAATCCAGGCAAGGCAAGGCAAGGGAAATCCACACAAGAAAAATCCAAAAAAAGCAAATCCGGGAAAGGCAAAGCAATTCAATTTCAGGCAAGGCAAATCCAGGCAAGACAAAACAAGGCAAATTCAGGCAATGATAATCCAGGCAAGGCAAGGCAAATTTAGGCAATGATAATCCAGGCAAAGCAAGGCAAGTCAAATTCACAAATGGCAAAACCAGGCAAGGCAAGGCAAAAAAATCCACGCAAGGCAAATCCAGGCAAGGCAATGCAAGACAAATGCAGGCAAGGCAAATCCAGGCAAGGAAAATACAGGCAAGACAAAGTAAGGCCAATCCAGGCAAGGCAAGGAAAGGGAAGGCAAATCCAGGCAAAATAAGAGAAAGCAAACACTGGAAAGGAAAGGAAAATCCAGACAAGGCAAATTAAATCCAGGCAAGGCAAGAAAAACACAGGCAAGGGAAGGCAAATCAAAAAAAGACAAATTAAATCCAGCATGGTAGGGCAATGCGATGCAATGCAAGGCAGGGCAAGGCAAGGCAAGGTAAATCAAGGCAAGGCAAAGCAAGGCAAAACAAATCTAGACAAGGCAAGGCAATGTAAATCAAGGCAAAACAAATCCACTCAAGGCAAGGCAAATCTTGGCAAGGCATGAAAAGACAAGACAAAGCAAGTCAAATCCCGGCAAGGCAAAGGCAAGAAAGTCAGGGAAAGACAAATCCAGTCAAGGCAAGACAAGGCAAATCCACGCAAAGCAAGGCAAATCGTAGCTAAACATGGCAAATCCCAGCAAGGGAAGGTTAATTTAGGCAGGGCAAGGCAAATCCAGGGAAGGCAAAGTAAGGCTAATCAAGGTAAGGCAAGGCAAGGAAAATCCTGGAAAGGTAAGGCAAACCCATTCCAGGCAAATTAAATTCAGGGAAGGCAAGGCAAACCCAGGCAAGGCAAGGAAACTCAAGGCAAGGCAAGGCAAGGCAAAGCATATTTAGGCAAGGTAAGGTAAATCCAGGCAAACCAAATCCAGCCAAGGCAAGGCAAGGCAAATCCAGACAAGGCAAGACAAGGAAAATCCAGGCAAGGCAAATCAAAGGAAGGCAGGGCAAATCGTGGCAAATCAAAGCAAATCCAGGCAAGGCAAATCGTGGTATGTTAAGGTAAATCCAGCCAAGGCACGGCAAATCCAGGCAGGGCAAGGCAAATCCAGGCAAGGCAAAGTAAGGCTAATCCAGGGAAGGCAAGGTAAGGCAAATCCAGAAAAAAAGGCAAGGAAAAACTTGGCAAGGCAAGGGAAATTCAGAAAAAAAGGCAAGGCAAAACTTGGTAAGGCAAGGCAAATTAAATCCAGGCAAGGCAAGGCAAACCCAGTCAAGGCAAGTAAAATTCATGCAAGGAAAGGCAAAGCAAGGCAAGGAAAGGCAAAGCAAGGCAAGGCAAGGCAAAGCAAGACAAGACAAGGCAAGGCAAGACAAGGCAAGGCAAGGCGAGACAAGGCAATGTAAATTCAGGCAAGGCAAGGCAAGACAAGCCAAAGCATATCCAAGCAAGGCAAGGCAAGGTAAATGCAGGCAGAGCAAATCCAGGCAAGGCAAGGCAAGGAAAATTCAGACAAGGCAAGGCAAGACAAATCCAGGCAAGGTAATGCAAGGAAAATCTAAGCAATGCAAATACATTCAACCAAGGCAAGGTAAATCAAGGCAAGGTAAAACAAGGCAAATTCAGGCAAGGCAAATCCAGGCAAGGCAAGGCAAGGCAAATACACGCAAGGCAAATCCAGAAAAGGCAAATCCAGGCAAGGAAAATCAAGGCAAATCCAGTCAAGGCAGGTCCAGGCAAGCCATATACAGGCAAGACAAAGGAAGGCAAATCCAGGCAAGGCAAATCCAGGCAAGACAAGGCCAGACAAATCTAGATAAGGCAAATGCAGGCAAGTCAAGGCAACGTAAATACATTCAAAACAAATCCGGGCAAGTCAAGGCAAATCCAAGAAAGGCAAGGGAAACACAGGCAAGGCAAGGAACATCTAGGCAAAGCAAGGAAAACTCAGGCAACGAACGACAAGGCAAAGCATGGTAAGGCAAGGCAAGACAACGCAAATCCAGGCAAAACAAGGCAAATACGGGCAAGCATATCTAGGCAAGACAAGGCAAGGCAAATCCAGGCAAGACAACAATGGCAATTTTAGGCAAGGCAAGTACAGGCAAGGAAAGGCAAAGCAAATCCAGCAAGGCAAGGCATAAAAGATCCAATCAAGGAAAATCCAGGCAAAGCAAGGCAAGGCAAATACAGACGAGGAAAATCCAGAGAAGGTGAAAGAAAGGAAATCCTGGCTTGGGTAATCCAAGAAAGGCAAGGCAAAGCAAATCCACGCAAGGAAAATTTATCCAAGGAAAATCCAGGGAAGGCAAAGCAAGGCAAATCCAGGCAAGGCAAGTCCAGGCTAGGAAAAACAAGGAAAATCTAGGGAAGGCAAAGCAAGGCAAATCCAAGCAAGGCAAGTCCAGGCGAGGAAAAACAAGGAAAATCCAGGGAAGGGTAGTCCCATCAAGGCAAAGCAAGACAAATCCAGGCAAGGCAAGGCAAGGCAAGGCAAGGCAAAAAAAGAGAAATCCAGGCAAGTCAAGGTAAGGCAAATTCAGGCAAGGCAAGGCAAGGAATATTCAGCAAAGCCAGGAAAAGCAAATACTGGCAAGGCAAGGCAAGGCATATCCAGGCAAGGCAAGGCAAGTCAAGGGAAATCATGGAAAAAAAAGGCAAATCCAGGAAAGGCAAGGCAAATTTATGCAGGCTAGGGGAAATCCAGAGAAGGCAAAGTAATGCTAATCTAGGCAAGCAAAAATAAGGCAAATTCAGTATGGCAAGGCAAGGGAAATCTACGCAAGGCAAATTTAGGCAAGGCAAATCCAGTCAAGGAAATGTAAGGCAAATCCATGCAAAGGTGGTCCAGGCAAGGAAAAGCAAGGCAATTCAAGTCAAGGCAAGGCAAGGCAAACCAAATCCAGGCAACTTCAGGCAAGACAATGCAAGAAAAATCCCGCAAAGCCAGAAAAGGCAAATACAGCAAGGCAAATAAAGGCAAGGCAAGGCCAACCTAGGTAAGGCAAGAGAAATCCAGGCAAGGCAAGGCAAATCCAAGCAAAGCAAGGGAATGCAAGGCAAGACAAGCCAAGGCAATGCAAGGTAAATCAAGGCAAAAGAAGGCAAGGCAAGGCATATCCAGGCAAGGCAAGGCAAATCCAGGCAAGGCAAGGCAAATCCACACAATGCAAGGTAAGGCAAGGCATATTCAGGCAAGGCAAGATAAATCCAAAGAAGGCAAATCCAGGCAAGGCAAGGCAAATCCACACAATGCAAGGTAAGGCAAGGCATATTCAGGCAAGGCAAGATAAATCCAAAGAAGGCCAATCCAGGCAAGGCAAGGCAAGACAAATCCAGGCAATGGGAGGAAAGGCAAATGCAGGCCAGGCAAATCCAGGCAAGGCAAATTTAGGCAAGGGAAGTCAAGAAAAATCAAGGCATGGCAAGCAGGGAAAATACAGGCAAGGGAAATCCAGGCAAGGCAATGCAATGCAAATTTAGGCAAGGCAAATCCTGGCAATGTAAATCTAGGCATGGCAAATCCACGCAAGGCAAGGCAAGTTAAACCCAGTTCAGGAAATCCAGGCAAAACAATGAAAGGCAAAACCAGGCAAGGCAAATCCAGGCGAGGTAAAGCAAGACAAATTCAGGCAAGGCAAATCTAGGCAAGACAAGGCAAGGCAAATCCAGGCAAGGCAAGGCAAATCCAAACAAGGCAAAGCAAAGGAAATCCTGGGAAGGATAATCCAGGGAAGGCAAGGCAAGGCATATCCAAGCAAGGCAAATTTAGCCCAAACAAATCCAGGCAAGGCAAGGTAAGACAAATCCAGGCAAGGCAAATTTAGGCAAGGCAAAACAAGGCAAATCCAGGCAAGGCAAGGCAACGCAAGGCAAAGGAAAGCAAATCCGGTAAAAATAAGGCAAGGCAAGGCAAGGTAAAAAAAGACAAATCCAGGGAAGGCGTGGCAAGGCAAATTCAGGCAAGCAAGGCAAGAAAAATCCTGCAAAACCAGGAAAGGCAAATACAGGAAAGGCAAGGAAAGGTAAATTCAAGCAAGGCAAATCCAGGCAAGGCAAGCAAATCCACGCTGGGTAAGGCAAATCCAGAAAAGGCAAATTAGGCTAATCCAGGCAAGCCAAGGTAAGGCAAATCCAGACAAGCCAAGGAAAATCCAGGCTAAGCAAATTAAATACAGACAAGGCAAGGTAAACCCATGTAAGGCAAGGGAAATCCAGGCAAGTCAAGGCAAATCCAGGCAAGGCAAGGCAATGCAAGGCAAGGCAAGGCAAGGCAAGGCAATGCAAGGCAAGGTAAATTTAGGCAAGGCAAGGCAAGGCAAGGCATATCCAGGCAAGGAAAGACAAGGTAAATCCAGGCAAAGCAATCCAGGCAACGCAAGGCAAATCAAAGCAAAGTAAATCCAGGGCAAGGTAATGCAAGACAAATTCAGGCAAGGCAAATCAAGTCAAAACAAGGCAAGGTACATCCAGGGAAAACAAATCCAGGAAAGGCAAGGCAGGTTCAATCCAGGGAAGGCAAATCCAGGCAAAACAATGGACAGCAAATCAGGCAAGGCAAATCCTGGAAAGGCAAAACAAGGCAAATTCAGGCAAATCAATTCTAGGCAAGACAAGGCAAGGCAAGGAATGGCAATTTCAAGCGAGGCAAATCCAGGCAAGGCAAGGCAAAGCAAATCCAACCTAGGCAAATCCAGGTATGGAAAGGCAAGGCAAATCCAGGCAAGGCAAGGTAAGGCAAAACCAGGCAAGGCATGGAAAGGCAATTTCAAGCCAGGCAAATCTAGGCAAGTCAACGCAATGAGATGCAAGGCAAAGCAAGGCAAGGCATATCCAGACAAATCAAGGTAAGGTAAATCCAGGCATAGCAAACCCACGTAAGACAAGAGAAAGCAAATCCAGGCAGGGCAAGGAAAGGAAAATCCAGCCAAGGCAAGGCAATGCAATGCAAGACAAGGAAAGGTAAGGCAAGGCAAGGTAAATCCAGGCAAGGCAAGGCAAGAGGCATATTCAGGCAAGGCAAGGTAAATCTAGGCAAAGCAAATCAAGGCAAGGCAAGGCAAAACCAGGAGAGGCAAGGCAAGGCAAATTCTGGCAAGGCAAATCCAGGCATGGCAAAGAAAGAAAAGGCCATTCGAGGTAAGGGAAATTGAGGCAGGGCGAGGCTAATCGTGGCAAGGCAAGGCAAATCCAGGCAGGGCAAGGCAAATCTAGGGAGGGCAAGGTAAACCCAGGCAACCAATTTAAGTTAAATCCAGGGAAGGAAATCCACGGAAACAATGCAAGGCAAATCCAGGCAAGGCAAATCCAGGCAAGGCAAAACAAGGCAAATTCAGAAAACGGAAATCTAGGCAAGACAAAACAAGGCACATCCAGGCAAGGCAAAGAAAGGCAAATTCAAACAAGGCAAATCCAGGCAAGCCAAGGCAAGGCAAATCGAAGAAAGGCAAATCCAGGGAAGGAAGGGCAAGGCAAATCGAAGAAAGGCAAATCCAGGGAAGGAAGGGCAAGGCAAATCTAGGCAAGACAAGGCAAGGCAAACCCAGGCAAGGCAAGGAAAGTCAATTTCAAGCGAGGAAAATCCAGGAAAGGCAAGGCAATTTAAATTCAAGCAAGGCATATCCAGGCAAGGCAAGGCAAGGCAAATCCAGGCAAGGCAAATCCAGAAAAAGAAAATCAAGGCAAATGAAGGCAAGGTAAAACAAGGCAAATACAGAAAGGGGTAATCCAGCCAAGACAAGAAAAGGCAAATCCAGGCAAGGTAACACAAGGGAAATTCAAGCAAGGCAAATCAAAGCAAAGTAATGCAAGGCAAATCCAAGCAAAGTAATGCAAGGCAAATCCAGGCAAGGCAAGGCAAGGTACAGCCATGGAAGGCAAATCTAGGCAAGGCAAGGCAATGTAAGGCAAGGCAAGGCATGGCAAGGTAAATCCACGCAAGGCAAGGCAAACTGAAGCAAGGCAAATCTAGGCAAAAAAAGGCAAGGCAAATCCAGAGAAGGCAAATCTAGGCAAGCCAAGGAAGGGCGAACCAAGGCAAGGCAAGGCAAGTCAATTTCAAGCGAGGAAAATCCAGGCAAGGCAAGTCAAAGCAAGGCTAATCCAATCAAAACATATCTAAGCAAAGCAAGGCAAGGCAAATCCAGGCAAGGTAAAAGGAGGCAAATCCAGGAAAGGGTAATCCAGGAAAGACAAGGAAAGGGAAATCCACTCAAGGCAAATCCAGGCAAAGAAAATCCAAGCAAGGTAATGCAAGGCAAATTCAGGCAAGGCAAATCCAGGCAAGGCAAGGCACGTTAAATCCAGGGAAGGCAAATCCAGGCAAAACAATGAAAGGCAAATTCAGGCAAGGCAAATTCTGACAAGACAAAACAAGGCAAATTCAGGTAAGGAATATCTAGGCAAGACAAGGCAAGGCAAAGAAAGGCAAGGCAAAGAAAGGCAATTTCAATCGAGGCAAATCCAGGCAAGGAAAGGCAAGACAATTCCAAGAAAGGCAAATTCAGACAAGGAAAGGCAAGGCAAATCCAGGCAAGGAAAGGCAAGGTAAATCCAGGCAAGGCTAAACCAAGCAAGGCAAGGCAAGGCAACGCCAGGCAAAATAAGGTAAGGCAAGGAAAAAAAGGCAAATCCAGTCAAGGCAACGCAGGGAAAATTCAGGCAAGGCAAGGCAAGGCAAGGAAAATCTAGCAAAGCCAAAAAAGGCAAATACCTGAAAGGCAAGGCAAGGCAAATCCAAGAAAGGCAAAGCAAATCCAGGCAAGGCAAGACTAATTCACGCTGGGTAAAGAAAATCCAGGGAAAGCAAATAAGGCTAATCCAAGAAAGCCAAGTTAAGGCAAATCCAGGCAAGGCAATGTAAATCCAGGCTATGAAAATTAAATCCAGGCAAGACAAGACAAACCCAGGTAACGTAAGGAAAATCCAGACAAGACATGGTAAATTCAGGCACAAAAAGGCAAGGCAAGGCATATCCAGGCAAGGCAAGGCAAGGTAAATCCAGGCAAAGCAAATCCAGGCAAGGCAAATCTAGTAGGGCAAGGCTAATCGTGGCAAGGCAAGAAAAATTCAGGCAAGGCAATTCAAATCTAGGGGGAACAAGGCAAATCCAGGCATGGAAAGAAAAGGCAATTTCAAAAGAGGCAAATCCAGGTAAGGCAAGTCAATGGAAGGCAAGGCAAGGTAAATCCAAGCAAGGTAAATCGAGGCAACCAAGGCAAATAAAATCCAGGGAAGGAAATCCAGGAGAAGCAATGCAAGGCAAATCCAGGTAAGGCAAATCGAGGCAAGGCAAACAAGGCAAATTCAGGCAAGGCAAATGTAGGCAAGGCAAAACAAGGCACATCCAGGCAAGGCAAAGAAAGGCAATTTTAAGTGAGGCAAATCCAGGCAAGGCAAGGCAAATCGAAGCAAGACAAATACAGGCAAAGAAAGGCAAGGCAAATTCAGACACTCCAAGGCAAGGCAAACCCAGGCAAGACAAGAAAAGTCAATTTCAAGGGAGGAAAATACAGGCAAAGCAAGGCAAGGCAAATCCAAGCAAGACAAGGCAAGGCAAATCCAGGCAAGGTAAAACAAGGCAAATCCAGGAAAGGGTAATCCAGGGAAGGCACAGAAAGGCAAATCCACCCAAGGCAAATCCAGGAATGGTAAATTCAGGAAAGACAAAGCAAGGCAAATCCAAGTAAGGTAATGCAAGGCAAATCCAGGCAAGGCAAGGCAAGTTAAATCCAGGGAAGGCAAATCCAGGCAAAACAATGCAAGGCAAATCCAGGCAAGGCAAGGAAAGGCAATTTCAAGAGAGGCAAATCCATTCAAGGCAAGGCAAGGCAAGGCAAGGCAAAGCAAATCCAAGTAAGGAAAATTCAGGCAAGGAAAGGCAAGGAAAATCCAGGCAAGGCAAGGTAAGGCAAATTTAGGCAATGCATATTCAGGCAAGGCAAAACAAGGCAAATCCAGACAAGACAAGGCAAGGCAAGGCAAGGCAAGACAAGGCAAAGCAAAGCACATCCAATTAAAGCAAGGCCAGGCAAGACAAGGCAAAAAAACGACAAATTCAACCAAGCCAAAGCAAGGCAAATTGAGGCAAGGCAAGGCATAAAATATCCAGCAAAGCCATTAAAGGCAAATACAGGAACAGAAAGGCAAGGTAAATCCAGGCAAGGCAAATCCAGGCAACCAATTCAAGTTAAATCCAGGGAAGAAAATCAGGCGAAACAATGCAAGGCAAATCCATGCAAGGCAAATTAAGGCAAGGCAAAACAAGGCAAATTTAGGCAAGGCAAAGCTAGGCAAGACAAAACAAGGCACATCCAGGCAAGGTAAAGAAAGGCAAATTTAAGCGAGGCAAATCCAGGCAAGGCAAGGCAATGCTAGGCAAGGCAAGGCAATGCAAGGCAAGGCATATCCAGGCAAGGCAAATCTAGTAGGGCAAGGAAAATTCAGGCAAGGCATGGAAAGGCAAGGTAAATCCAGGCAAAGCAAATCCAGGCAAATTAATGCAAGGCAAATCCAGGCAGGACAAATCCAGGCAAGGCAAGGCAAGGTACATCCACGGAAGGCAAATCCAGGCAAGGCAAGGCAAGTTAAATCCAGGGAAGGCAAATCCAGGCGAAACAATGTAAGGCAAATCCAGGCAAGGCAAAACAAGGCAAATTCAGGCAAATCAAATCTAGGCAAGACAAGGAAAGGAAATTTTAGCGAGGCAAATTTAGGCAAGGCAAGGCAAAGCAATTCCAAGCAAGGTAAATCCAGGCAAGAAAAGTCAAGGCATAGCCAGGCAATGCAAATCCAGGCAAGACAAATCCAGAGAAGGCAAATCTGGGCAAGAGAAGACAAGGCAAATTTATACAAAACAAGGAAAGACAATTTCAAGTGAAGCAAATCTAGGCAAGGCAAGCAAGGCAAATCCAGGCAAGGCAAGGCAAGTCAAAGTAAATCCACACAAGGCAAGGCAAGGCAAGGCAAGGCAAGGCAAGGCAAGGTAAATCCAGGCAAAGCAAATCCAGGAAAGACAAGGGAAGGCAAATCCAGGCAAGGCAAGGCCTGGCAAGGTAAATCCAGGCAAAACAATGCAAGGCAAATCATGGCAAGGCAAAACAAGGCAAATTCAGGCAAGACAAATCTAGGCAAGACAAGGCAAGGCAAATCCAGACAAGGCAATAAAACGCAATTTCAAGAGAGGCAAATTCAGGCCAGGAAAGGCAAGGCAAATCCAAGCAAAGGAAAGGCAAGGCAAATACAGAAAAGACAAATCCAGAGAAGGCAAGGCAAGACATATCCAGAGAAGGCAAATCTAGGCAAGACAAGGCAAGGCAAATCCAGGCAAGGCATGGAAAGGCAATTTTAAGTGAGACAAATTCAAGCAAGGTAAGGCAAGGCAAATCAAAGCAAGGCAAATCTAGGGAAAGAAAGGCAAGACAAATCTAGGCAAGGCAAATCCAGGCAAGGCAAGGCAAAGAAAATTAAAGCAATGAAAATCAAGGCAAGGCAAGGCACAGGATATCCAGGCAATGGAAGAAAAGGCAATTTCAAGAGCAGAAAATCTAGGCAAGGCAAGGAAAGGAAAATCCAAGCAAGGCAAGGCATATCCATGCGAGTCAAGGCAAGGCAAATCTAGGCAAAGCAAGTCGAGGGAAGTCCAGGTAAGGCAAAACAAGACAAATCCAATCAGGTTTCATACAGGCAAGGCAAATTCACGCAAAACAAATCCAAAGAAGGCAAATCCAGGCAAGGCAAAACAGGGCAAATCCAGGCAAGACAAAAGAAGGGAAATTCAGGCAATGATAATCCAGACAAGGCAAGGCAGGGCAAATCCACAAATATCAAAGCCAGGCAAGGCAAGGCAAGGCAAATCCATGCAAGGCAAATTTAGGCAAGGCAAGGCAAAACAAATACAGGCAAGGCAAATACAGGCCAGGCAAGACAAGGAAAATACAGGCAAAGCATAGCCCAGGAAGGCAAGGCAAGGCATATACAGGCAAGGTAAATCCAGAGAAGGCAAAGCAAGGCAAATCCAGGCAAGAAAAGGCAAGACAAATCCAGGCAAGGCAAATGCAGGCAAGTCAAGGCAAGGTAAATACATTAAAAAAATTCAGGCAAGTCAAGGCGAATCCAGAATAGGCAAGGAAAACACAGGCAAGGCAAGGAATATCTAGGCAAGGCAAGGCAAGGTAAAACAAGGGAAGACAATGCAAATCCAGGCATAAAAAATTCAGGCAAGGCAAAACCAGGCAAATACAGGAAAGCATATCTAGGCAAGACAAGGCAAGGCAAATCCAGGCAACGCAACAATGGTAATTTTAGGCAAGGCAACTACAGGCAAGGAAAGGCAAGGTAAATCCAGGCAAGGAAAGGCACGAAAAATCCAGTCAAGAAAAATCCAGGCAAAGAAGGCAAGGCAAATACAGGCAAGGAAAATCCAGACAAGGCAAAATAAAGAAAATCCTGGCATGGGTAATTCAGGAAAGAAAAGGTAAAGCAAATCCACGCAAGGAAAATTTAGCCAATAAAAATCCAGGGAAGGCAAGTCAAGGCAAATCCAGGCAAGGAAAAACAAGGCAAATCCAGGCAAGGGTAATCCAGGCAAGGCAAAGCGAGGTAAATCCAGGCAAGGCAAGGCAAAAAAGACAAATCCAGGCAAGTCAAGGTAAGGCAAATTCAGACAAGGCAAGGAATATCCAGCAAAGTCAGGAAAGGCAAATACTGGCAAGGCAAGGCAAGGCAAGGCAAATTCAGGCAAGGCAAGGCCAATCCAGGCAAGTCAAGACAAATCGTGGCAAGAAAAGTCAAATCCAAAACTGGCAAGGCAAATTCACGCAGGCTAAGGAAAATCCAGGGAAAACAAAGTAAGGCTAATTCAGGCAAGCAAAGGTAAGGCAAATCCAGGAAAGGAAAGGAAAGGAAAGGAAAGGCAAATCTACACAAGGCAAATCCAGTCAAGGAAAGGCAAGGCAAATCCAGGCAAGGCAAATCCAGCAAGGCAAAACAAGTTAAATCCATGCAAAGGTAGTCCATGCAAGGCAAAGCAAGGCAAATCCAGGCAAGTCAAGTCAAGGCAAGTAAGGCAAATCAAATCCAGGCAAGTTAAGGCAAGGCAAGAAAAATCCAGCAAACCCAGGTAAGGCAAATACAGGTAAGAAAATCCAAGGCAAATCCACATAAGGCAAGGCAAATCCAGGCAAGGAAAGGCAAATCAAGGCAAGGCAAATTAAATCCAGGCAAGGCAAGGCAAATCCAGGCAAGGCAAGGCAATGCAAAGCAAGGTAAATCCAAGGAAGGCAATGCAATGCAAGGCATATCCAGGCAAGGAAACACAAGGTAAATCCAGGCAAAGCAAATCCACGCAAGGCAAGGCAAGAAAAATCTAGGTATGGCAAGGCAAATTCAGGCAATGCAAATTAAATCCAGGCAAGGCAAGGCAACTCCAAGCAAGGCAACTCCGAGCAAGGCAAGGCAATGCAAGGCAAGGCAAGGTAAATCCAGGCAAGAGAAGGCAAGGCAAGACATATACAGGCTAGGCAAGGCAAGGTAAATCTAGGCAAAGCAAATCCAGGCAAGGCAAGGCAAAACAAATCCAGACAATGCAGGTAAGGCAAGGCATATCCCGATAAGGCAAGGCAAGATAAATCCAGAAAAGGCAAATCCAGGCAAGGCAAGGCAAGGCAAGGCAAATTCAGGCAAGGCTAGGCAAGGCAAACCCAGGAAAGGCAAATCCAGGCCAGGCAAATTCAGCCCAGGCAAGGCAAGTCAAGGCAAATTCAGGCAAGGAAAGTCAAGGCAAATCCAGGAAATGAAAATCAAGGCAAGGCAAGCAGGGCAAATACAGACAAGGCAAATCCAGGCAAGGCAAGGCCATGAAAATCCAGGCAAGGCAAATCTTGACAAGGTAAATCCAGGCACTTCAAATCCAGGCAAGGCAAGGAAAGTTAAATCCAGAGTAGGAAATCCAGGTGCAACAATGCAAGGCAAAACCATGCAGGGCAAATTCGAGCAATGTAAACAAGACAAATTTAGGAAAGACAAATATAGGCAAGATAAGGCAAGGCAAATCCAAACAAGGCTAAACAAGGGAAATCCTGGCAAGGGTAATCCAGGCAAGGCAAGGCAAGGCACATCCAAGCAAGGCAAATTGAGCCAAGGCAAATCCAGGCACGGCAAGACAAGACAAATCCAGACAAGGCAACTTCAGACAAGGCAAATTCATGCAAGGCAAAACAAGGCAAATCCAAGCAAGGTAAGGCAAGGCAAGGCAAAGCAAAGCAAATCCAGGCAAGGCAAGGTAAGGCATGGCAAAATAAGACAAATTCAGGCAAGGCAAGGCAAATTCAGGCAAGGCAAGGCAAGGCAAGGCAAATTCAGCAAAGCCAGGAAAGGCAAATACAGAAAAGCAAAGCAAGGCAAATCCAAGCAAGCAAGGCAAATCTGGGCAAGGCAAGGCAAATCCATGCCGGGTAATGCAAATCCAGGGAAGGCAAATAAGGCTAACCTAAGCAAATAAAGGTGAGGCAAATCCAGTCAAGGCAAGGGAAATCCAGGCTAGGAAAATTACATACAGGCAAGGCAAGGCAAACCCAGGTAAGGCAAAAAATATCCAGGCAAGGCAAGGCAAATCCAAGCAAGACAATGCAAGGCAAGGCAAGGCAAGGCAATGCAAGGCAAGGTGAATCCAGGCAAGGAAAGGCATATCCAAGCAAGGCAAGGAAAGGTAAATCCAGGCAAAGAAAATCCAGGCTGGGCAAGGCAAGGCAAGGTAAATCCAGGCAATGCAAATCCAGGCAAAGTAATGAAAGGCAAATCCAGGCAAGGCAAATCCAGGCAAAGCAAGTCAAGGTATATCCACGGAAGGCAAATCCAGGCAAGGCAAGGCAAGGCAAGTTAAATCCAGGGGAGGCAAATCCAGGTAAAACAATGCAAAGCAAATCCAGACAAGGCAAATCTTGGCAAGGCAAAACAAGGTAAATTCAGGCAAATCAAATTTAGGCAAGACAAGTCAAGACAAATTCAGGCAAAGCAAGGAAAGGCAATTTCGAGCGAGGGAATCCCAGGCAAGGCAAGGCAAGGCAATTCCAAGCAAGGCAAATCCAGGCAAAAAGGCAAGGCAAATCCAGGCAAGGCAAGGCAAGGCAATTCCTAGCAAGGCAAATCCAGGCAAGGTAATGAAAGGCAAATCCAGGCAAGGCAAATCCAGGCAAAACAAGGCAAGGTATATCCACGGAAGGCAAATCCAGGCAAGGCAAGGAAAGTTAAATTCAGGGAAGGCAAATCCAGGTAAAACAATGCAAGGCAAATGCAGGCAAGGGAAAACAAGGCAAATTCAGGCAAATAAAATCAAGGAAAGACAAGTCAAGGCAAATCCTGGCAAGGCAAGGAAAGGAAATATCAAGCGAGGCAAATCCAGGCAAGGCAAGGTAAATCCAGGCAAGGCAAATCTAGGCAAGGGAAGGCAAGACAAATTTAGAGTGGGCAAATCTAAGCAAGACAAGACAAGGCAAACCCAGGCAATGCAGGGAAAGGCAATTTCAAGTGAGGCAAATGCAGGCAAGGCAAGTCAAATCCAGGCAAGATAAATCTAGGCTAGGCAAGGCAAGACAAATTCAGAGTAGGCAAATCTAAGCAAGACAAGACAAGAAAAATCCAGGCAATGCAAGGAAAGGCAATTTCAAGCGAGGCAAATCTAAGCAAGACAAGCAAGGCAAAACCAGGTAAGGCAAGAAAAGGCAATTTCAAGAGAGGCAAATCCAGGCAAGGCAATGCAATGCAAGGCAACGCAATGCAATGCAAGGCAAGGCGTATCCAGGCAAGGCAAGGCAAGGTAAATCCAGGCAAGGCAAGGCATGGTAAATCCAGGCAAAGCAAATCCAGGAAGACAAAAAAGGCAAATCCAGGCAAGGCAAGGCAAATTCAGGCAAGGCAAGGAAAGGCAAATCCAGGCAAGGCAAATCTAGGCAAAACAATGCAAGGCAAATCAAGGCAAGACAAATCCTGGCAAGAAAAATCAAGGCAAATTCGGGCAAGACAAATCTAGGCAAGACAAGGCAGGGCAAATCCAGGCAAGGCAAGGCAATACAAAGTAAGGCAAGGCAAGTCAAGTCAAGGTAAATCCATGCAAGGTAAGGCAAATTCTGGCAAGGTGAATCCAGACAAGGCAAAGCAAGCCAAGGCAAATAGAGGCAAGGCAAATTGAGTCAGGGTGAGACTAATCATGGCAAGGCAAGGCAAATCCACGCAAGGCAAATCGTGACAAGTTAAGGCAAATCCAGTCAGGGTAAGGCAAATCAAGGGAGGGCAATACAAATACAGGCAAGGCAAATACAGGCAAGGTAAAGCAAGGTAAATCCAGGCAAGGAAAATTCAGGCAACCAAGGTAAGTTAAATCCAGGGAAGGAAATCCAGGCAAAACACTGCAAGGCTAATTCAGGCAAGGCAAATCCAGGTAAGAAAAAACAATGGAAATGCAGGCAAGGCAAATCTAGGCAAGACAAAATAAGGCACATCCAGTCAAGGCAAAGAAAGGCAATTTCAAGTGAGGGAAATCCAGGCAGGGCCAGGCAAGGCAAATCCACGCAAGGAAAGGCAAGACAAATCCAGAGAAGGCAAATCTAGGCAAGACAAGGCAAAGAAAATCCAGTCAAGGCAAGAAAAGTAAATTTCAATGAGGAAAATCTAGGTAAGGCAGGACAAATCCAAGCAAAACATATCCAGGCAAGGCAAGGCAAGGCAAATCCAAACAAGGCAAATCCAGTAAAAGCAAGGCAAGGCAAATCCAGGCAAGGCAAAACAAAGCATATCCAGGAAAGGGTCATCCAGGCAAGGCAAGAAAAGGCAAATCCAGGAAAGGCAAAACCAGAAAAGGCAAATTCGGGAAAGGCACATCCGGGAAAGGCAAAGTAAGGCAAATCCAGGCAAGGCAAATCCACGCAAAGTAATACAAGGCAAATTCAGGCAAGGCAAATCCAGGCAAGGCAAATCCAGGCAAGGCAAGGCAAGGTACATCCACAGAAGGCAAATTCAGGCAAGGCAAGTTAAATCCAGGGAAGGCAAATCCAGGCAAAACAACGCAAGGCAAATCCTGACAAGGCAAAACAAGGCAAATTCAGGCAAGGCAAATCTATGCAAGACAAGGCAAGGCAAATCCAGGCAAGAAAAGAAAAGGCAATTTCTTTCTTTTTTTTTTTTT
>CM052668.1:18031578-18042211 GCA_028533165.1 Leontopithecus rosalia
CTTGAATGGAATTGGCTTTCCTTTCCTTTCCTTTCCTTTCCTTTCCTTTCCTTTCCTTTCCTTTCCTTTCCTTTCCTTTCCTTTCCTTTCCTTTCCTTTCCTTTCCTTTCCTTTCCTTTCTTTTCATTGCCTTGCCTAGAATTGCCTTGCCTGGAATTGCCTTGCCTTGCCTTCCCTTGTCTGAGGTTGCCTTCCGTGGAATTACCTTGCCTTGCCTCACTTGGAATTGCCTTGCCTGGGATTGCCTTTCCCTGCCTTCCCTTGCCTTAATTTTTCTGGAATTGCCTTTCTGACAATTGCCTTGCCTGGAATTGCCCTGCCTTGCATTGTCTGGAGTTGCCTTTTCTGGAAGTGCCTTGCCTTGCTTTATCTAAAGTAGCCTTGCCTGGAATTGCCTTTCTCTGCCTTGTTTTGCCTGGAATTGCCTTTCCTGTAATTACCTTGACTAGAATTGCATTGCCTTGCCTTGCCTTGCCTTCCCTTGCATTGCCTTCCCTGGACTTGGTTGCCTGGCATTGATTTGTCTTGCCCTTCCTTTTCTTTCCTTGCCTTGCCTAGAATTGCCTTGCCTGGAATTGCCTTGCCTTACCTAGCTGGAATTACTCTGCCTGAAATTGTTTTTCATTGCCTTGGTTTTTTTTTTGCCTGGAATTTTCCTGCCTTGCCTTCCCTGGAATAGCCTTGTGTAAATTGTCTTGTCTTGCCTTGCCTTGACTGGAATTGCCTTGCTTCGACTTGCCTTAACTTGCCTTGCGTTGCCTGGAATTGCCTAGCCTGAAATTGCCTTGTCTTGTTCTGTTTGAAATTTTCTTGCCTGAAATTGAATTTCCTTCCCTTGCCTTACCATGCCTAAAATTTACTTTTTTGAAATTGCCTTTTGTTGTCTTTCCTTTTCTAAAAGAGTCTTGCCTGGATTTTCCCTCCATTGCCTTGCCCTGCCTTGCCTGGAATTAACTTGCCTTGAATTGTGATGCCTTCCCCTGCCTTGCCTTGCCTAGCTTAGAATTGCCTTGCCTTGCCTGGAGTTTCCTTTCTTGTAATTGCCTTGCATTGCATTGCCTTGCCTTGTCTTGCTTTCTTTGCCTGGAATTGCCCTGCCTTGCCTTTCCTGGAATAACCATGCCTAGAATTGTCTTGTCTTGCCTTCCCTTGACTGGAGTTGCCTTGTTTTGAATTACCTTGCCTGGTCTTTCTTCACCTGGAATTGCCTTGCCTTGAATTGTATTGCCTTGCCTTACCTTTCCTTCCCTGGTATTGCCTTGCCTCTAATTGCATTTCCTTGCTTTGACTGGAATTACCTTGTCTGGAATTGCCTTGCCTGGATTTGCCATGCCTTTTTTTTGCCTGGAATTGACTTTTCTGCAATTGCCTTGCATTGTCTTGCCTTTTCTGACATGGGATTGCCTGGCCTGGGATTGCCTTTCTCTGCCTTCTCTTGCCTTAATTTTTCTGGAAATGCCTTTCTGGCAATTGCCCTTCCTGGGTTCTGCCTTGCATTGCCTGGAGTTGCCTTTTCTGGAATTGCCTTGCCTTATCTAAATTTTCCTTGTCTAGAATTGCCTTTCTCTGCCTTGTCTTGCGTTGCCTTTCCTAGCCTGAAATTGCCTTTCCTGCTATTGTCTTGACTTTCCTTGCTTTGCCATTTCTTGCCTTGCCTGGAATTGCCCTGCCTTGCCTGGAATTATTTTTTGCATTGCCTTGCTTTGCCTAGCCTGGAATTGCCCTACCTGGAATTGTTTTGCCTTGGCTTGCCTTGCCTAGCCTGGAATTACCTTTTCTATAATTGCCTTGCATTGTCTTTCCAGGAACGAAATTGCCTTGCATTATCTTGCCTGAAGTTTCCCTGACTAGAATTGCACTGTCTTGCCTTGCTTTGCCTGGAATTGCCTTGTCTTTCCTTGCCTTGAATTGACTTTCCCAGAATTGCCTTGCATTGCCTTGCCTTTCCTTGCCTGGAATAGACTTTCCCGGAATTGTCCTGCATTGCCTTGCCTTTCCTAGCATGGGATTGCCTTGCCTGGAGTTGTCTTGCCTGGAAATTTTTTGCCTAGCCTTCCCTTGCCTTGCTTTGCCTGGAATTGCCTTGCCTGAAATTGCATCTCCTTGCCTTGCCTTGCCTTGCTGTGCCTAACATTGATTTTCCTGAAATTACTGTGTGTTGCCTTGCCTTGCTTAGAAGAGCCTCGCCTGGAATTGGCCTACGTTGTCTTGCTCTGTCTTACCTGGAATTGCCTTGTCTAGGATTGCACTGCCTTCCCTTCCCTTGCCTTGCCTAGAATTGCCTTGCCTGGAATTTCCTTGCCTTGCCTTGCCTGGAATTTCCTTGCTTGGAATTGCCTTGTCTTGCCTTGCCTTGCTTTTCCTTGACTGGAATTGCCCTGCCTTGCCTTTCCTGGAATAGCCTTGCTGGAAGTGCCTTGTCTTTCCTTGCCTTGACTGGAATTGCCTTGTTTCAAATTGCCTTGCCTTTTCTTTCCTCGCCTGGAATTGCCTTGCCTAAAATTTTCTTTTCTTGCGTTGCCTTGCTCTCTTTACCTGGAATTGCATTGTCTTGCCTTAGCTGGAATTCCCTTGCCTGCAATTGCCTTTCCCTGCCTTGTCTTGCCTGGAATTGCTTTTTTGGCAATTGTCTTGCCTGAAATTTCCCTGCCTTACATTGCCAGGATTTGCCTTGCCTGGAATTCCCTTGCTTCGAATTCCCTTGCCTTGTCTTGCCTTTTCGTGCCTTGCCTTGCCTTGCCTAAAATAGCCTTGCCTGTAATTTCCCTTTTTTGACTTGCGTTGCCTTGCCTCAAATTGCCTTGCTTGGAATTTCCCTGCCTTGCCTTGGCTCGAATTGCCTTGCTTAGAGTTTCCCTGCCTTGCCTTGTCTTGTCTTGCCTTGCTTGGAATTGCCTTACTTTGCCTTGCCTAACATAGCCTTGCCTGGAATTGCCCATTTTTGCTTTGCCTTGCCTCACCTCGAATTGCCTTGTTTGTGATTTCTCTTCCTTGCCTTGCCTCGAATTGCCTTGTCTAGGATTGCCCTGCTTTGCCTTCTCGTTCCTTACTTCGAATTTTCTTGCCTGGAATTGGCCTGCCTTGCCTTGTTTTGCCTTGCCTGAAATGACCTTGCCTGGAATTGCCATGCCTTGCCATGTCTGAAATTGCCATGCCTGAAATTTTCTTGCCTTGCCGGGAGTTTTCTGGCATTGCCTTGCCTTGCCTAGCCTGGAATTGCCCTGTCTGAAATTGCCTTGCCTTGGCTTACCTTTCCTTGACTGGATCTGCCTTGCCTAGAATTGCCTTGCTTTCCTTGTCTGAAATTGCCCTGGCTGGAATTGCCCTGCCTTCACTTGCCTTGACTAAAATTGCCCTGCCTGAAGTTGCCTGTCTTGCCTCACCTTCCCTTGAATTGTCTTGTTTTGACTCGCCTAGAATTGCCTTTCCTTGCCTTGCCTGGAATTACCTTTTCTGGAGTTGTCTTGCCTTTAGTTGCCTTGACTTGTTTTGCCTGAAATCGCCTTGCCTGGAATTGTCCTTTTTAGCCTTTCCTTACCTTATCTTGAATTGCCTTGCTTGGAATTTTTCTGCCTTGCATTACCTCAAATTGCTTTGCCTGGAATTGTCCAGTTTTGCCTTGCCTTTCCTTACCTCGAATTACCTTGCCTGGAATTAACCTGCCTTGCCTTGTTTTGCCTTGCTGGATTTGCCATGCCTTGCCTTACCTGAAATTGTCTTGCCTAGAATTGACCTGCCTTGCCTAGAATTGACCTGCCTTGCCTGGATTTCCCTTGCCTGGAGTTGCCTTGCCTGGAATTCCCTTACCTTGAGTTGCCTGAAATTGCCTTGCTTAAAATTTTCATGTCTTGCTGGAAATTTTCTTCCAATGTCTTGCCTTGCCTAGCCTGGAGTTGCCCTGTCTGGAATTGCCTTCCCTTGGCTTGTTTGCCTTGCCTGGAATTGCCTTACCTTGCCTTGCCTGGAATTGCCTTTCCTTTCCTTGCCTTGTCTGGAATTGTCCTGCCTGGAATTGCCCTGCCTGGAATTACCCTGCCTTGCCTTGCCAGAAATTGTCCTGCCTAAAATTGTCCTGCCTTGCCGTGCCCTTCCTGGAATTGTCTTGCATTGCCTTGCATTGCCATGCCTAAAATTGACTTTCCTGGAATTGCATTGCATTGCCTTGCCTTGCCTAAAAGAGTCTTGCCTGGAATAGCCTACACACCCTTGCCCTGCCTTGTCTGGAATTTCCTTGCTTATAATTGCCCTGCCTTGTCTGGAATTTCCTTGCTTATAATTGCCCTGCCTTTCCTTTCTTTTCCTTTCCTTTCCTTTCCTTTCCTTTCCTTTCCTTTCCTTTCCTTTCCTTTCCTTTCCTTTCCTTTCCTTTCCTTTTCTTTCCTTTCCTTTCCTTTTCTTGCTTTGCTTTGCCTAGCCTAGCCTTGCCTTGCCTTGCATTGAATTGATTTGCCTGAAGTTGTTTTGCCTTGCCTTACCTGAATTATCTTGACTGAAATTGGCTTACCTGCCTTTTCCTGTCTTGCTTGCCTGGAATTTTTTTTTTCCGGCAATTGCCTTGCCTGGAATTGCCTTGCCTTGCCTGGATTTGCCTTGCCTTTCCTTGCCTGGAATTGACTTTTCCTCAATTGCTTGCATTGCCTCTGCCTTTTCTTGCATTGGATCGTCTTGCCTGGAATTGCCTTTCCTTTACTTGCCTTGTCTGGAATTTTCTTTCCTGGAATTCCCTTGCCTTGCCTTGCCTTACCTGGGTTTGCCTTGTCTATCCTTGCCTGAAATTGACTTTTCCATATTTTCATTGCATTGCATTGCCTTTTCTTGCATGGGATTGCCTTGCCTGGAATTGTCTTGCCTGGAATTGCATTGCCTTGCCTTGGGTTGCTTTGCCTTGCCTTGCCTGGAATTGCTTTGCCTTGCCTTGCCTTGCCTAGAATTGCCTTGCCTGGAATTGCCTTGCCTTGCCTTGCCTAGAATTGCCTTGCCTGAAATTGCTTTATTTTGCCTTGCCTTGCCTTGTCTTGCGTTGCCTTGCTGTGCCTAAAATTGACTTTCCTGAAATTGCCTTGCTTTGTCTTTCCTTGCCTAAAAGAGCCTTGCCTAGAATTGCTCTACATTGCCTTGCTTTGCCTTCCTGGAATTGCGTTGACTAGAATTGTGCTGCATTGCTTTGCCTTGCTTTGCCTAGCCTAGAATTGCCCTGCCTTGCCTTGCCTAGAATTGCTCTACATTGCCTTGCTTTGCCTTCCTGGAATTGCGTTGACTAGAATTGTGCTGCATTGCTTTGCCTTGCTTTGCCTAGCCTAGAATTGCCCTGCCTTGCCTTGCCTGGAATAGCCTTGCCTGGAATTGCCTTGTCTTGCCTTACCTTGTATGGAGTTGCATTGTTTTGAGTTGCCTTTCCTTTTCTTTCCTCGCCTGGAATTGCCTTGCCTAGAATTCCCTTGCCTTGCATTGCCTTGCCTTCCCTTGACTGGAATTACCTTGCCTGGAATTGTTTTGCCTTGCCTTAGCTAAAATTACCTTGCCTGGAATTGCCTTTTCTTGCCTTGTCTTTCCTTGCCTTGCCTGGAATTGCCTTTTCAGAAATTGCCTTGCATGGATTTGCCCTGCCTTGCATTTCGAAAAATTGTCTTGCCTGTAATTGCCTTGACTTGACTGGAATTGCTTTGCCTTGGATTGCCTTTCCTTGCCATGCCTGGAAATACTTTGTCTGGAATTGTCTTGCCTTGCCTGAAATTCCCTTGCTTGGAATTTCCATGCCTTGTTGTAAATTTTCTTGCATTACCTTGCCTTGCCTAGCCTGGAATGGCCCTGTCTGGAATTATCTTGACTTGGCTTGCCTTGCCTTGTCTGGAATTGCCCTTCCGGGAATTGTTCTTCCTTTCTTGGAATTGCCTTGCCTTGCCTTTCTGTGCCTAAAATGGACTTTCCTGGAATTGCCTTGTATTTCCATACCCTCCCTAAAAGAGCCTTCCCTGGAATTGCGCTATGTACCCTTGCCCTGTCTTGCCTGTAATTTCCTTGCTTATACTTGCCCTGCCTTGGTTTACCTTGCCTTTCCTTTTCTTTCCTTTCCTTGCCTTCCCTGGAATTTTCTTGCTTGGTATTGCCTTGCATTGCACTGCCTTGCCTTGATTGAAATTGCCTTGCCTGGAATGTCCTTTCCTTGCCTGTAATTATATTTTTTGGGGAGGTAGGGAAGAAGGCAGGAAGGAAGGATACGAGGAAGGGAGGGAGAAAGGAAGGGAAGAAGGGAGGAAGGGAGGGAGGTAGGGGGGAGGGAGGGAGGGGAAGAAAGGAAGTCAAGCATTGAGAGAGACATTGCCCACCTGGATCTAGAGGTCTACAAGTTGATTTTATTTTTTTTTCTTTTTTTGAGAGAAGGAAAGAGAAAAGAGGAGTGAAGGAGAGAAAGAATGAGAAAGAAAAAGAGGGAGAGAGAATGGAAATGTTGCTTTATTTTTAAAAAAATGGGAATTAATAATGGCCAATCAATGTTTCATTTAAACCTATAAGTAGGTGTGATGTGGTATTGACAAGAATGTATATTTTGTGTATTTAAAATGGAGAGCTCTATAAATATTTATTACGTTTACTTGTTCCAGATCTGAGTTCGAGTCCTTGATATCCTTCTTAATTTTCTGTCTCATTGAATCTAAGTCTCTATGTATCTGGGTGTTAGGATCATTAGCTCTTGTTGTTGCATTGATTCTTTTACCACTATATTGTTGTTGCTTTAAAATCTATTTTATCTGATGTGAGAATTGCAACTCCTGCTTTTTTATTTATGTATTTATTTTTGCTCTCCATTTGGTTGGTAAATCTTTCTCCATCCCCTTGTTTTGATTCTTTGTGTATCCTTGCATGTGAAATGGGTCCGGATGAAACATGCCATTGGGTTTTGGCTGTGTCTTTTGATTGGGGGATTTAGTTGATTTAAATTTAGGATAACTGCCATTTGATGCTAACTGGCTGTTTTATCCATTCGTTGAAGTAAATTCTTCTTTATGCTGATGATCTTTACTTTTTGGTAAATTTTTAGAAAGGCTGGTTGTTTCTTTCTATGTGTAACACTTCTTTCAGAAGCTCTTGTAAAGCAGGCCTGGTGGTAATAAAATCTCTGAGTACTTGCTTGTTCATAAAAGATTTTATTTTTCCTTCAGTTGTGAAGCTTAGTTTGGCTGGATATGAAATTCTGGGCTGAAGGTTTTGTTCTTTAAGGATGTTGAATATTGGTCCCCACTCTCTTCTGGCTTGTAGAGTTTTTGCTGAGAGATCTGCTGTAAGTCTCATAGGCTTTCCTTTGTGGGTAATCTGACCTTTCTCTCTGGCTGCCCTTACTATTTTCTCCTTCATTAAAACCCTGGTGAATCTAACGATTATGTGCCTTGGGATTGCTCTTCTTGAGGAATATATTTGTGGTGTTCTCTGTATTACCTGGGGTTGAATATTGTCCTGCTTTGCTAGTTTAGGAAAATTTTCCTGAATAATATCCTGAAGAATATTTTCCAGCTTGGATTCATTCTCTCCATCGCATTCAGGTACACCTATCAAACGTAAATTTGGTCTTTTCACATAGTCCCACATTTCTTGAAGACTTTCTTCATTCCTTTTTATCATTTTTTCTCTAATCGTGTCTTCTTGTTTTATTTTATTTAGTTGGACTTCGACCTCTGATATCCTTTCTTCTGCTTGAACAATTTGAGTGTTTAAACCTGTGCATACTTCTCGGAGTTTCTGTATTGTATTCTTCATTTCCATTAATTCACTTATATTCCTCTCTAAGTTGTCTATTCTCATTAGGATTTCGTCAAACATTTTTTCCAAGTTCTTAGTTTCTTTACATTGGGCTACAACATGTTCTTTTAACTCACAGAAGTTTCTTATTATTCACCTTCTGAAGCCTGATTCTGTTAATGGGATGTGCTCATTCTTCATCAAGTCTTGTTCCCTTGTTGATGAGGAACTGTGATTTCTTTAGAGGGAGAGGCGTTCTGATTTTGAGTATTCTCAGCCTTTTTACGCTGGTTTCTTTCCATCATTGTAAATTTATCCACCTGTTGTCTTTGTAATACCAACTTTCAATTTAGGTCTCTGAGTGGACGTCCAAGTTGTTAATTCCCAGGGCCAAAACAGCGGCGTTAAGACTGATGGTAATTTTCTGCCCGGGAATCTCCTGTCTGGCTTCCTTCTTGAGTTCGTAATAGGCGACTCTGCCTTCCTGGAACTCCAAACCTCAGTCAGAAGGAAAACCAGTCCTGTTTACTCTGCACCAAGAGCTACCGCGCTGAGGTGCCAGCACAACTGCTGTGCCAGCCACAAGAGTTGTGCTGGAGACCTGTCTGGCTCCTCTAAACTTTGGTCAGAAGGGGAACCAGTCCCGTTTACTCTGCACTGAGAGCTGCCGTGCTGAGGTGCTGGCAAAACCGCTGTGCCGGCCACAGGAGTCGTGCTGGAGACCCGTGCAGCTCCTCCAAACCTCGGCAGAAGGAAAACCAGTGCTGTTTACTCTGCACTGAGAGCTGTTGTGACGAGGTGCCAGTGAAACCACTGCTCCACCCACAAGAGTCGCGCTGGTTACACGTGTAGCTCCTCCACTGGGAATCTTCTGCTCCATGAGCGACCAAAATTTGTCTGAAAGTGTGGCATCCTCTCGTTCTCTGTGCTTTCACTGAGAGCTGCAATCCCGAGATGTTAGCAATGAGCCATCTTGGATCGTTCACCTGTAATTATTTTACCTAAAATTTTTTTTGTCTTGCCTTGCCTTTCATTGTCTGGATTTGCCTTGTCTGGAATAGCCTTGCCTTGCCATAACTTGATTGAAATTGCCTTGCCCTGCGTTGTCTCGCCTTGTCTGGAATTGCCTTGCCTTGCCTTGTCTGAGGTTGCCTTCCCTGGAATTGCCTTGCCTTGACTTACCTGAAATTGCCTTGCCTTACCTGGAATTCCCTTGCCTGGAATTGCCTTTTTCTTTTTTTGTCTTGCCTTAATTTTCTTGGACTTGCCTTTCTGGCAATTGCCTTGCCTGAAATTGCCCTGTCTTGCATTGCCTGGAATTGTCTTCCCTGGAATTGCCTCATCTTGCCTTACCTAAAGTTGCCATTCGTGGAATTGCCTTTCTCTACCTTGTCTTGCCTTGCCTTGCTGGGAATTCCCTTTCTGCAATTGCCTTTCCTAGAATTGCATTACCTTGTCTTGCCTAGAATTGCATTGCCTTGCCTAAAATTGCCTTGCCTAGAATTGCCTTGTCTTGCCTTGTTTTGCCTTGCCTTGCTTAGAATTGCCTTGCATGGAATTGACTTGCCTGGAATTGTCTTGCCTTGCTTTACCTGGAATTGCCCTGTCTTGCCTTGCCTTGACTAGAATTGCCTTGTTTTGAATTGTCTTGCTTTGCCTTTCCTCGCCTGGAATTGCCTTGTCTTGCATTGCCTTGCCTTTCCTGGAATTGTCTTGCCTTGCCTTAGCTGGAATTGCCTTGCCTGAAAATACCTTTCCCTGTCTTGTCTTGCCTTGCTTTGTCTGAAATTGCCTATCTTGCAATTGCCTAGCCTGGAGTTGCCTTGCCTTGTTTTCCCTTTCCTGGAACTTTGTTGCCAGGATTTGTCTTGCCTTTCCTCATTTTGCCTTGCCTTTTCTTTCTTTTCCTGGCCTTGCCTGGAATTGCCTTGCCTTTCCTTGTCTTCACTTTCTTTGCCTTGCCTTTCCTTGCCTCGCCTGGTATTGCCTTGCTGGGAATTTTTTTGCGTTGCCTTGGTTTGCCTTGCATGGAATTGCCTAGTCTTGGCTTGCCTGAAACTGACCTGCCTTGCATTACCTTGTCTGAAATTTTCCTGCCTGGAATTGCACTGCCTTGCCATGCCTTGCCTGGAATTTGCTTGTCTTTCCTTGCCTGGAATTGACTTTTCCAGAATTGCCTTGCATTGCCTTTCCTTTCCCTGCATGTGATTGCCTTGCCTGGAAATTTCTTGCCTGGAATTGTCTTGCCTGCAATTTCCTTGCGTTACCTTGCCTCTCCTTGTGTTGCCTGAAATTGCCTATTCTAAAATTTCCTTACGTTGCCTTGCCTGAAATTTCCTTGCCTGGAATTGACTCTCTTTGCCTTGCTTTGCCTTGCCTTGCTGTGTCTAAAATTGACTTTCCTGAAATTGTTGTGCATTGCGTTTCCTTGCCTGAAATTGCCCTACGTTGCCTTGCCCTGCCTTGCCTGGAATTGCCTTGCCTAAAATTGCACTGCCTTCCCTTGCCTTGACTTGCTTAGCCTAGAATTGCCGTTCCTGGGATTGCCTTGTCTTTCCTTGCTTGGTATTTCTTTGCTTAAAATTGCATTGCATTGCATTGCCTTGCCTTGTTTGGCTTTTTCTTGCCTGGAATTGCCCTGTCTTGCCTTCCCTGAAATTGCCTTGCCTGGAATTGCCTTTCTTTGCCTTGCCATACATGGAGTTGCCTTTTTTTAATTGCCTTGCTTTGCCTTTCCTCACCTTTATTTGCCTTGCCTAGAATTGCCTTGCCTTGCATTGCCTTACTTTTCCTTGACTGGAATTGTCTGTCTTACATTGAGTTGCCTTGCATGAAATTGTCTTGCCTAGAATTGCATTGTCTTACCTTACCTTGCCTTCCCTGGAGTTGCCTTGCCTCG
>CM052668.1:18042311-18058106 GCA_028533165.1 Leontopithecus rosalia
GCCTTGCCTTAAATTAACTTGCCTAAAATTGCCTTGCCTTGTCTTTCCTTGCCTTGCCTGGAATTACCTTGCCTTGCATTGCCTTACTTCTCCTTGACTGGAATTGTCTGTCTTACATTGAGTTGCCTTGCCTGAAATTGTCTTGCCTAGAATTGCATTGTCTTACCTTACCTTGCCTTCCCTGGAGTTGCCTTGCCTCGAATTGCCCTTCCTTGCCTTGCCTTAAATTAACTTGCCTGAAATTGCCTTGCCTTGCCTTGCCTTGCCTGGAATTGCATTGCCTTGCCTTGCCTGAAATCCCCTTACCTGGAATTGCCTTTCATGCAATTGCCTTGCCTGGAACTACCTTGCCTTGACTTGCCTCTATTTGCCTTTTCTTTCCTTGCCTGGAATTGACTTTCCTACAATTGCCTTGCATTGCCTTGCCTTGCCTTTTCTTGCATGGGATTGCCTTGCCTTGTATTGTCTTGCCTTGAATTGCCTTGCCTTGCCTGGAATTGCCTAGCCTGGAATTGCCTTGCCTTGCCTTGCCTGGAATTGCCTTGCCTGCAATTGCCTCTTTTTGCCTCGCCTTGCCTTGTCTTTCGTTGCCTTGCTGTGCCTAAAATTGACTTTCCTGAAATTGCCTTGCATTGCCTTGCCTTGTCTAAAAGAACCTTGCCTAGCATTGCCCTACATTGCCTTGCCCTGCCTTGCCTGGAATTGCCTTGCAAAGGAATTCCACTGCATTCCCTTGCCTTGCCTTGCCTAGCCTAGAATTGCCTTGCCTAAAATTGCCTTGCCTTTCCTTACCTTGTCTGAAATTTTCTGGCTTGGCATTGCCTTGCATTGCCTTGCCTTGCCTTGCCTTGCCTTGCCTTGCCTTGCCTTGCTGTTCTTTGCCTGGAATTGCTCTGCTTTGCCTTCCCTGGAATAGCCTTGCCTGGAATTGCCTTGTCTTGCCTTGCCTTGACTAGAGTTGCCTTGTTTTAAATTGCTTTGCCTTGCCTTTTATTGTCTGGAATTGTCTTGCCTAGAATTGCCTTGCCTTGCATTGCCTTGCCTTGCCTTTGCCATAAATGCCTTGCCTAGAATTGCCTTTCCCTGCCTTGTCTGGAGTTGCCTTCCCTGGAATTGCCTTGCCTTGTTTTATGGAAAATTTCCTTGCCTGGGATTGCTTTTCCCTCCCTTCTCTTGCCTTAATTTTCCTGGAATTGCCTTTCCGGCAATTGCCTTGCCTGCAATTGCCCTGCCTTGCATTGCCTCGAGTTGCCTTCTCTGGAATTGCCATGCATTGACTTACCTAAAATTAACTTGCCTGGAATTGCCTTTCTGTGCCTTGCCTTGGCTTGCCATGCCTAGAATTGTCTTGCCTGGGATTGCCTAGCCTGGAATTATCTAGCCTTGTCCTACCAGAAATTGCCTTGCATTGCCTTGCTTTTTCTTGCCTGGAATTGCCCTGCCGAGCCTTCCTTGGAATAGTCTTACGTGGAATTGCCTTGTTTTGCCTTGCCTGGACTGGAATTCTTTTGTTTCTAATTGCTTTGCCTTGCTTTTTTTTTTCGCCTGGAGTTGCCTTGGCTAGAATTGCCTTGCCTTGCGTTGCCTTTTCTTGCCTTGACTAGAATTGCCTTACCTGGAATTGTCTTGCCTTGACTTAGCTGGAAATTCCTTGCCTGAAATTGGTCTTCTTTGCCTTGTTTTGCCTTGCCTTGAATTCCCTTGCCTGGAATTTTTTGCCTTGCTGGGAATTTTCTTGCATTGCCTTTCCTTGCCTAGCCTGAAATTGCCCTGTCTGGAATTGCCTTGCTTTGGCTTGCCTTATCTTGCTTGGAGTTGCCTTGCCTAGAATTTTTTTGCCTTGCCTTGCATTGTTTGGAAGTGCCTTGCCTGGAGTTACCCTGCCTTGCATTGTTTGGAAGTGCCTTGCCTGGAATTGCCCTGCCTTGCCTTGCCTTTTCTGAAATTGCCCTGCCTGCCATTACCGTGCCTTGCTTTGCCTTGCCTGAAATTGCCTTCCCTTCCCTTGCCTTGCCTGGATTTGCCTTGCCTAGACTTGCCTGAAATTGCCTTGCATTGACTTGCCTTGACAGAAATTTTCTTGCCTGAAATTGTCTTGTCTTCCCTTGCCTGGAATTTCCTTGACTTTCTTGGCCTTGCCTGAAATTGCCTTTCCTGATATTGCCTTGCCTTGCCTTGCCTGGAATTGTCTTGCCTTGTTTTGCCTAGAGTTGCCTTTCCTGAAATTGCCCTGCCTTGCCTTACATGAAATTGCCTTATCTTGCCTTGCCTGGATTTGCCTTTTCTGGGATTGCCCTACCTTGCCTTACGTGGAATTGCCTTGCCTGGAATTGCCTTGTCTTGCCTTGCCCTTCCTGGAATTGCCTTTCCTGCAATTGCCTAGATTGAAATTGCCTTGCCTAGAACTGCCTTGCCTGGATTTGCCTTGTCTTACCTTGTCTCACCTTGCCTTGCCTTTGATTGCCTTTCCTTGCTTAGAATTCCTGTACCTGGAATTGCCTTGATTAAAATTGGTTGCCTGGAATTGCCTTGCCTTTTCTTGTCTTGATCTTCTTATCCTTGCCTTTCCTTGATTTGACTGGTATTGCCTTGCCTTGCCTGAAATTCTTTTTGCGTTGCCTTGCTTTCCCTAGCCTGGAATTACCCTGCCTGGAATTGCCTTGCCTTGCCTGGAATTGCCTTGCCTATAATTGCCTTGCTCATCTTGCCTGGAACTGACTTTCTTTTCATTACCTTGCCTGAAATTTTTCTGTCTGGAATTGCACTGCCTTTCATGGCTTTTCTTGCCTGGAATTGACTTTCCTGGAATTGCCTTGAATTGCCTTTCCTTTCCTTGCATAGGTTTATTTTGCCTGGAATTGTCTTGCCTGGAATTGCTATGCCTTCCCTTGCCTTGCCTTGCCTTGAATAGCCTATAATTTCCTTGCCTGAAATTGCCTCTCCTTGCCTTGCCTTGCTGTGCTGAAAATTGACTTTTCTGAAATTGTTGTGCTTTGTGTTGCCTTACCTAAAAGAGCCTTGTCTGGAATTACCCTACGTTGACTTGCCCTGCCTTACCTGGAATTGTCTTGCCTAGAATTGCACTGCCTTCTTTGCCTTTCCTTGCCTAGAATTGTCATGTCTGGAATTGGCTTTCCTTGCCTTGCCTGGAATTTTCTTCCTTGGAATTGTCTTGCATTACATTGCCTTGCCTTGCCTTGCTTTTCCTTGCCTGGAATTTCCTTGCCTTGCCTTCCTTCGAATAGCCTTGCCTGAAATTGCCTTGTGTTGCCTTATCTTGAATGGAGTTGCCTTGTTTCGAATTGCCTTATCTTGCCTTTTATTGTCTGAAATTGTCTTCTAGAATTACCTTGCCTTGTGTTGCCTTGCCTGACCTGGTATTGCCTTGCCTGGAATTGCCTTGCCTTGCCTTAGCTGGAATTGCCTTGTCTGAAATTTTCTTTCCCTGCTTTGTCTTGCCTTGCATTTCCTGGAATTGCATATCCGGCAATTGCATTGCCTGAAATTGCCCTGCCTTGCATTGCCAAAAATTGCCTTGCCTGGAATTGCTTTGCCTTACATTGCCTTGACTTGTCTGGAATTGCCATACCCAGAATTGCATTGACTTGCCTTACCTTGCCTGGCTTGGAATTCCCTTGCCTTGAATTGCCTTTCCTTTCCTAGCCTTGCCTGGAAATGCCTTGCCTTGCCTTTCCTGAAATAGCCTTGCCTGGAATTGCTCTTTTTTGCCTTGCCTTGCCTTACCTCGAATTGTCTTGTTTGGAATTTGTCTGCCTTGCCTTGCCTCGAATTGCCTTGTTTGAAGTTGCCCTGCTTTGCCTTGCCTTTTCTTACCTTGAATTGCCTTGCCTGGGATTGGACTGCCTTGCCTTGTTTTGCCTTGCCAGGAATGCCCTTGCCTGAAATTTTCATGCCTTGCATTCCCTGAAATTGCCGTGCCTGAAATTTTCTCGCCTTGCCAGGAGTCTTCTTGCATTGCCTTGCCTTGCCTAGCCTGGAATTGCCTTGTCTGGAATTGCCTTGCCTTGACTGGAATTGCCTTGCGTAGAATTGCCTTGCATGGAATTGCCTTGTCTTGACTTGCCTGTATTTGCCTTGTCTTGCCTTGCTTTGCCTGGATTTGCCTTTCCTGGAATTACATTGCCTTGCTTTAAGTGGTATTGTCTTGCCTGGAATAGCTTGTCTTCCCTTGCTTTGCATGGAATCTCCTTTTCTGCAATTGCCTAGCCTGAAATTGCCTTGCCTTGCCTGGAACTGTTTTGCTTTACCTTGCCTTGCCTGGAGCTAACTTTCCAAATTTTCCTTGTCTTACCTTGTCTTGTCTTGCCTTGCCTAGAGTTGCCTTGCCTGGAATTGCCTTGATTGGAATTGCCTTGCCTGGAATTGCCTTGCCTTTCCTTGTCTTGACTTTCTTTGCCTTGGCTTTTCTTGCCTTGCTTGGTATTGCCTTGCCTTGCCTAAAATTTTCTGGGGTTGCCTTGCTTTGCCTAGCATGGAATTGCCCTGCCTGGAATTGCCCTGCTTTGGCTTGCCTTGCCTTGCCTGGAATTGCTTTGCATATAATTGCCTTGCCTTGTCTTGCCCCGAACTGACCTGCCTTGCATTACCTTGCCTGAAATTTTCCTGCCTGGAATTGCTCTGCCTTGTCTTTCCTTACCTGGAATTGACTTGCCTAGAGTTGCCTTGCATTGCCTTGCCTTTTCTTGCCTGGAATTGCCTTGCCTTGCGTTGCCTGGAATTGCCTAGCATGAAATTGTCTTGCCTTGCCTTGCCTGAAGTTTCCTTGCCTGAAATTGACTCTTCTTGCCTTGTCTTGCCTTGCCATGCCTAAAATTGACATTCCTGAAATAACCTTGCATTGCCTTGCCTTGCATAAAAAAGTCTTGCCTAGAATTGCCCTGTTCTGCCTTGTCTGCAATTGCCTTGTGTAGAATTGCGCTGCCTTGCCTTGCCTTGCCTAGTGTAGAATTGCCTTGCCTGAAATTTTCTTGCTTGGAATTGCCTTGCATTGCATTGCCTTGCTTTGCCTTTCTTTTCCTGACTGGAATTGCCGCGCTTGCCTTACCTGGAATTGCCTTGCCTGGAACTGCCTTGTCTTGGCTTGCCTTGACTGGAGTTGCCTTGTTTAGAATTGCCTTGCCTTGCGTTTCCTCACCTGGAATTTTCTTGCCTAGAATTGTTTTGCCTTGCGGTGCCCTGGCTTGCCTTAACTGGAATTGTTTTGCCTGGAATTGCTTTGCCTTGCCTTAGCTGAAATTGCCTTGATTGGAATTGCCTTTTTCAACTTTGCCTTGCGTTGTCTTGCGTGAAATTGCCTTTCTGGCAATTATCTTGCCTGGAATTGCCCTGCCTTGCCTTGCATAAAATTGCCTTGCCTTGCCTTGCATAAAATTGCCTTGCCTTACATTGCCTAGCCTTGTCTGGAATTGCTTTCACTAGAATTGCATTCCCTTGCCTTACCATAATTTGACTGGAATTGCCTTGCCTCGAATTGCCTTTCCTTGCCTTGCCTGGAAATATCTTGTCTGGAATTGCCTTGCCTTGCCTTTGGTGAAATTGCATTGCTTGGGGTTTCCATGCCTTGTTGAAAATTTTCTCGCATTGCCTTGCCTTGACTTACCTAAAATTGCCTTTCCCTGCCTTGTCTTGCCTGGCCTTGACTGGAAATTTTTTGCCTGCAATTGCCTTACCTGGAATTGCCTTCCCTGGCATTATCTTGTCTTGTCTGCCCTTGTTTTGCCTAGAATTGCCTTGCTTGAAATTGCCTTCCCTGGGTTTTGCCTCCTTGCCTTGCCTGAATTTGCTTTACCTTGCCTTGCCTGGATTAGCCTTACTTTGCCTCTCCTGGATTTGCCTTGCCTTGCCTGGATTTGCCTTGCTTTGTCACAATTTGCCTTGACTTGCCGAAATTTGCCTTTACTTGTCTGGATTTCCTTTGACTGAATTTGCCTTGCCAGAATTTGCCTCGATTTTTCCTGCCTGGATTTGAATTGCCTTACTTTGCCTTGCCTGGAATTGCCTTGGCTTGCCCGGATTTGCCTTGCCTTGCCATAATTTGCCTTGCCTTGCCTGGATCTGCCTTGTCTGGCCAGAATTTGCCTTGCCTTGCCTTGCCTGGATCTGCCTTGTCTGACCAGGATTTGCCTTGCCTTGCCTTGCCTGGATTTGCCTTGCCTTGCCTTGGTTAGCCTTAGCTTGCCTTGCCTGGATTTTCCTTACACTGCCTCTATTTCCCTTGCCTTGCCTGGATTTGCCTTGCCTTTCTTTGCCTGGATTTTCTTGACTTGCCTGTATTTGCCTTGCCTTGCCACAATTTGCCATGCATTGCCTGGATTTGACTTTTCTTTCTTTGCCTTTGTTTGTCTTGCCTTGCTTTGCACTGCCTTGCTTTGCCTCGCCTCGCCTTGCCTTGACTCGCCTAAGTTTGCATTGCCTTTTCCTGCCTTGCCTTGTGTTGCCTTGCATTGCCTTGACATTTGTTGCCTTGATTTGCCTTGCCTTGCTTTGCCTGAATTTGCCTTGCCTGGAGTTGCTTTTCTTTGGCTTGCCTGGATTCGTTGTGCCTTGCCTTGACTGGATTTGTCTCTTCTGCACTTGCCTTGCCTTGCCTAGCATGAATTTTTCTTGCCTTGCCTGAGTTTGCTTTGCCTGGATTTACCTTGTCTTCTTTTGCCTGGCAATGCCTCGACTTGTTTTGCCTTGCCTGGATTTTCCTTGCTGTACCTTGCCTAATCTTGCCTTGCCTAGCCTTGCCTTGCCTTGCCTGAAACTCCCTTGCCATTTCTGAATTTTCTTTGCCTTGCATGACTTTAGTTTGCCTTGCCTGGATTTGCCTTGCCTTGCCTCGATTTGCCTTCATTTGCCTTGCCTGGATTTGCATTATTTTGCCTTGCCTTAATTACCCTTACTTTGCCTTGCCTGGATTTATATTGACTTGCCTGGATTTGCCTTGCCTTGCTACGATTTGCCTTGCCTTGCCTGGATTTGCCTTGCCTTACATAGATTTGGTTGCCTTGCCTTCCGTGGATTTGCCTTGCCTTGATTTGTTCAAATTTTTCTTGCCTTGCCTTCCTGGATTTGCCTTGACTTGCCTTGCCTAGATTTGCCTTGCCTTGCTTTGCCTTGCCTTGCTTTACCTTGCCTTGCCTTGCTTGAATTTGTTTTGCCTGTGTTTACCTTGCCTTGACTTCCCTGCATTTGACTTTCCTGGATTACCTTGCCTTATCTTGCCTAGATTTGCCTTGCCTGGATGTCTTGTTTTTCCTTGCCTGGATTTGCCTTGCCTTGCCTTACTTGGATTAGTCTTGTATGGATGTGCCTTGCCTTGCCTTGCCTGGATTTGCCTTGCCTAAATTTGCATTGAGTTTCTTTGCCTTGCCTAGATTTGCCTTGCCTTGCCTTGCCTTCCGTGGATTTGCCGTGCCAGAATTTGCCTTTCCATGGCTTGCCTAAATTTGCCTTGCCTGAATTGGCCTTGCCTTGCCTTTTCTGGATTTGCCTTACCTTGCCTTGTCTTGCATTTCCTTGCCTAGTTTTGGCTTGCCTGTATTTTCCTCGCCTTGCCTTGCCTGGATTTGCTTTTCCTTGTCTTGCCTTGATTTGCCTTGCTTGGATTTGCCTTGTTTTGCCTTCCCTGAATTTTCCTTTTCTAGTTTAGGATTGCCTGGATTTGCCTTGCCTAAATTTACCTTGCCTTGTCTTGCCAGGTTTTGCCTTGCCTGGATGTTTCTTGCCTTGTCTAGCTTGGATTTGTCTTGCCTGGATTTGCCTTGTTTTAATTTGCCTTGCCTGGATTTCCCTTGCCCTGCCTTTCCTGGATTTGCCTTGCATTGCCTTGCCTGGTTTTGTCTTGCTTGGATTTGCCTTGTCTTTCCTTGCCTGGATTTGCCTTTCATGGGTTTACATTGCCTTGCCTTGACAGGTTTTGCCTTTCCTGGGTTTTCCTTGCCATGTCTAGCTTGTATTTGCTGTGTCTGGATTTACCTTGCTTGGATTTCCCTAGCCTTGATTTGCCTTGCCTTGATTTCTCTTACCTTGCCTTGCCTGGATTTGCCTTGCCTTACCTTTTTTGAATTTGCCTTGCCTTGCCTTTTTTGTATTTGCCTTGCCTTGCATTGCCTGGGTTTTCCTTGCGTTGCCTTGACTAGATTTGCCTTGTCTTGCTTTTCCTAAATTTTTTTGCACGGATTTATCTTTCCTTGCCCTGCCTGGATATGACTTGCCTTACCTTGCCTTGCCTGGATTTGCCTTGCCTTGCCTTGCCTTGCCTTACCTTGCCTTGTTTTACCTTGCCTGGCCATTACTTTTGTTGCCTGTATTTGGCTTGCCTTCACTGGATTTGCTTTGCCTTGCCTGGGTTTATCTTGTTTTGCCTAGACTGGATTTGCCTTGCCTTGCCTTTTATTGCCTGGATTTGCTTTGCCTTGCCTTGCCTTGATTTACATTGCCTGAATTTGTCTTTCCTTTCCTTACCTGGATTTGCCTTGACTTTTCTTCGCTAGATTTGCCTTGCCTGGATTTGCCTTGCAGGATTTGTTTTGCTTGCTTACTTGGAATTTCCCTTGCCTGAATTTGCCTTGCCCTGCCTTGCCTGTATTTGCCTTGCCTGTATTTCCCTTGCCTGTATTTGCCTTGCCTTGCATTCCATAAATTTGTCTTGCCTTGGTTTGTCTTTTTTCCCTTGCATAATATTGCCTTGCCTGGATTTGCCTTGTCTTCCTTTGTCTGGATTAGCCTTGCCTGGATTTGCCTTTCCTTTCCTTGACTGTATTTGCCTTGCCTGGATTTGTCTTGCCTTGCCTTGACGGGATTTTGCTTTCCTGGATTTGCATTGCCTGCATTTGGCTTTCCTTGCCTTGTCTGGATTTGATTTGCCTTGCCTTGCCTTGCCTTGCCTGGATTTTCCTTTCCTTGCCTTGCCTTGTCTGGATTTTCCTTGCCTTGCCTTTTGTTGCCTAGATTTGCCTTGCCTTGCTTTGCCTGGATATTCCTTGCCTTGTCAAGCCTGAATTTGCATTGCCTGGATTTTCCTTGCCTGGATTTTTCTTGCCTTGCCTTTCCTGAATTTGCCTTGACTGGATTTGCCTTTCCTTTTCTTGCCTGGATTTGCCTTGCCTTGCCTTGCCTGGATTTTCCATGCCTAGTTTTGCCTTGCCTTGCCTTGCCTGGATTTGCCTTGCTTGCCTTGCTTGAATTTGCCTTGCCTGAATTTACCTTGCCTTGCCTTGCCTGGATTTGCCTTGCCTTGACTTGCCTGGATTTGCCTCGCCTGGATTTCCCTTGCTTTCCCTTGCTTGGATATGCCTTGCTTTGTTTTGCATTGCCTGGATTTTCCTTGGTCTACTTTGCATTATTCTACCTAGCCTTGCCTTACCTTGCTTGTAATTGACTTGTCATTCTTGGATTTGTCTTGCCTTGCCTGGGTTTGCCTTGCCTTGACTGGATTTAATTTGTCTTGCCTGGATTTGCTTTGCCTTGCCTGGATTGGCCTTGCCATTCCTGGATTTGCCTTGCCTTGCCTGCTTTTGCCTTGCCTTGCCCGTATTAAATTTGCCTTGCTGAAATTTGCCTTGCCTTGCCTGGATTTGTCTTATCTTGACTTGCCTTAATTAGCCTTACTTTGTCTTGCCTGGATTTGCCTTGCCCTGCCTGAATTTTCCCTGCCTTGCCCTTATTTGACTTGCCTTGCCACGTCACGATTTGCCTTGCCTTGCCTGGATTTCCGTTGCTTTACCTGAATTTGCCTTGCCTTGCCTTGCCTGGATTTACCTTCCTGGATTTGTTTTGACTTGTCTTGCCTGGATTTGCCTTGCCTTTTCTTACCTGAATTTGCTTTTCCTGGATTTACCTTGCCTTGCCTTGACTGGATATGGCTTGCTTTGTCTTGTTTTGCCCAAATTTGTCTTGCCTTACCTTGCCTTATCTTTCCTTCCCTGGATTTGCCTTGCCTTGCCTGGATTAGCCTTGCCTTGTCTTGCCCAAATTTGCCCTGTGTTGTCTTACCTTACCTTGCCTTGCCTTATGTTGCCTTGCATGGATTTCCCTTGCCTTTCCTGGATTTGCCTTGCCTTGCCTGGGTTTATTTTGCCTTGCCTGGATTTGCTTTGCTTTGCCTGAATTTGCCTTGCCTTGCCTTGCCTGGATTAACCTTGCCTTGCCTTGCCTTACCTCTATTAGCCTTTTTTTTGCCTTACCTTGTCTTTCATTGCCTGGATTTGCCTTGCCTTGCCTGGATTTGTCTTGTCTTGCTTTGCCTTGATTTTACTTGCCTGGATTTGCCTTGCCTAGATTTTTCTGGATTTGCTTTGCCTTGTCTTGCCTAAATTTGCCGTGCCTTGCCTTGCCTGGATTTGTCTTGCTTTCTCTTGCCTGGATTTGCCTTGTCTTTCCTGGCCTGAATTTGCTTTTCCTGAATTTACCTTGCCTTGCCTTGCCTGGATATGCCTTGCCTTGTGTTACCTTGCATGGATTTGCCTTGCCTTGCCAGGGTCTGCCTTTCCTTGCCTGGGTTTAATTTGCCTTGCAGGGATTTGCCTTGCCTTGCCTGTATTTTTCTTGCCTTGCCTTACCTAAATGTGCATTACCTTGCCTTGCCTTGATTAGCCCTACTTTGCCTTGCCTGGATTCCCCTTGCCTTGCCTGGATTTGCCTTGCCTTTCCTGGATTTGTCTTGCCTTGCACGATTTGCCACGTGTTGCCTGAATTTTCCTTGCCTTGCCTGGATTTGCCGTGCCTTGCTTTGCCTGTGTTTGACTTGCCTCACTTTGCCTTGCCTCGCCTTGTCTTGCCTTGCCTACGTTTGCATTGCCTTGTTTTGCTTTGCCTTGCCTAGCCTTGCCTTACCTTGCTTTGTGTAGTGTTGCCTTGCCTGGATTTGCCTTGCCTTTCCTGGATTTGCCTGCTGTTGCCAGAATTTGCTTTGCCTTGCCTGGATTTAATTTGTCTTGCCTAGATTTGCCTTGCCTTTCCTGCATTTGCCTTGTCTTGCCTTGCCTGGATTTGCATTACCTTGCCTTGCCTTGATTGGCCTTACTTTGCCTTGCCTGGGTTTGCCTTGCCCTGCCTGTATTTTCTTTGCCTTGACTGGATTTGCTTTGCTTTTTCTGGATTTGCCTTGACTTGCCTAGATTTGCCCTGCCTTACCTTGCCTTGCCTGGATCTGCCTTGCCCTGCCTTCCCTTGCCTTGCCTGAATTTGCCTCGATATGGCTTGCCTTGCATTGCCTGGATTGTTTTTTACCTTCTCTTACCTGGATTTGCGTCCCCTGGATTTTCTTTGCCTGTATTTGCTTTGCCTTGCCTTCCAGGGATTTGCCTTTCCTGGATTTGCCTTGCCGTGTCTTTCCTGAATTTAACATACCTTGCCATGCCTAGATCTTGCCTTCCCTTACCTTGCCTGAATTTGCCTTGCCTTGTCTTGCCTTATCTTGCCTTGCCTTACCTTTTGTTGCCTTGATTTGCCTTGTCTTGCCTGGATTTGCCTTGCTTTCCCTGGGTTTCCCTTGCATTGCCTGAATTGACCTTTGCTTGACTTGCCTGCATTTGCCTTGCCTTGTGTTGATTAGATTAGCCTTCCATGGGTTTACCTTGTTTCGTCTTGTTTGTATTTGCCTTTCCTGGGTTTGCCTTGTCTTGCCTTCCTGGGATTGGCTTTTTCTGGGTTTTTCTTGCCTTGCGTTGCCTAGATTTGCCTTGACTGGATTTGCCTTTCCTTGCCTTTCCTTGCCTGGATTTGCCTTACCTTGTCTAAATTTGCCTTGCCTGGATTTGCCTTGGGTGCCTTACTTGGATTTGCCTTGCCTGGATTTACCTTGCCTTGCCTATCCTGGATTTGCCTTGTCTGGATTTGCCTTGCCAAAATTTACCTTGCATTGGCTTGCCTGGATTTGCCTTGCCTTTCCTTGCCTGGATTTGCATTGCCTAGATTTGCTTACCTTGTTTTGTCTGGATTTGCCTTGCCTGGATTTGCCATGCCTTTATTTGCATTGCCTGGATTTGTGTTGCTTTGTTTTACCTGGATTTGTGTTGCCTGGATTTTCCTTGCCTTGGCTTGCCTTAACTTGCCTTGCTTTCCCTTGCCTTGCCTGGATTTGCCTTACTTTTCCTGGGTTTCCCTTTCCTAGCCTAGATTTGCCTTGCCTTGCTTGGATTTACCTTGCCTTGATTTGCCTACATTTGCCTTGCACTGTATTGCCTAGATTTGCCTTCCCTAGGTTTATTTTGTTTTGCCTTGGCTGGATTTGCCTTTTTTCTATTTTTCTTGCCTGGATTTGCCTTGCCTTGCCTTCCTGGGATTTGCCTTTTCTGAATTTGCCTTGCCTTGCCTAGCCTGGATTTGCCTTGCCTGGATTTGCCATGACTTGCCTTGTGTGGATTTGCCTTTCCTGGATTTGACTTTCCTTGCCTTGCCTGGATTTGCATTACCTTGCCTTGCCTTGATTAGTTTTACTTTGTCTTGCCTGAATTTCCCTTGCCTTGCCTGGATTTGCCTTGTCTTGCCTGGATTTTCTTTATTTTGCTTTATCTTGCCTTGCCTTGCTTGGAGTTGCCTTTTCTTTCCTGGATTTGCCTTGCCATGCAAGGGTTTGCCTTCACTTGCCTGGATTTAATTTGCCTTGCCTGGATTTGCCTTGCCTTGCCTTGCCTAAATTTGCATTACCTTGCCTTTTCTTAAATAACCTTACTTTGTCTTGCCTGGATTTGCCTTGCCCTGCCTGGATTTGTCTTGCTTTGCCTGGATTTACCTTGCCTTGCCTTGCCTTGCCTGGATTTGCCTTTCCTTTTCTTTCCTCAATTTGCCTTGCTTGGAGTTGCCTTGCATTGTCAGTTTTAGGTTTGCCCTGCCTAGATGCGCCTTCTTTGGCCTCGCCTGAATTTTCTTGCCTTGCCTTGCCTGGTTTTGTCTTACCTTGCTTTGCCTGGGTTTGCCTTGCCTTGCTTGGATTTGCCTTGCCTAGATTTGCCCTGTTTTGTCTTGACTTGGCTGGATTTTCCTTGCCTTGCCTTCCATTGTCTTGCCTGGATTTGCCTCTATTTGACTTACCTTGTTTTGCCTAGATTTTTCTTGCCTTCTCTTACCTGGATTTGCCCTGCTTTCTTTTGCCTAGATTTGTCTTACCTGGATTTGCCTTGCCTTGCCCTGGCTGGATTTGCCAAGCCTGGATTTGTCTGGCCTGGGTTTGCCTTGCCTGGATTTGCCTTGGTTGCATTTCCTTGATTTGCCTTACCTGGAATTGCCTTGCCCAGATTTGCTTTGCTTGGATTTGTCTTACCTTCCCTTGCCTGGATTTGCCATGCCTGGATTTTCCTTGACTTGCTTTGCTTTGCCTGTATTTGCCTTGCTTGAATTTGCCTTTCCTTGATTTGCCTGTATTTTCCTAGGCTGATTTGCTTTGCCTTGATTTGCCTTGCCTGAATTTGCCTTTTATGGATTTGCCTTGCCTTGCCTTGCCTTGCCTGGATTTGTCTTGCCTTGCCTTTCTTGCATTTGTCTTGCCTGGATTTTCCTTGCCTTGCCGTGCCTACATTTGCCTTGCATTTTCTGGCCTTGCCTTGCCTGGATTTCTTTTGCATGGATTTGCCTTGTCTTGCCTTGCCTGGATTTTCCTTACGGTGCCTGAATTTGCCTTGCCTGAATTTGCCTTACTTTGCCTTGATTAGCCTTACTTTGCCTTGCCTTGAACTGCCTGGATTTGTCTTGCTTTGCCTGGATTTACCTTGCCTTGCCTTGCCTGGATTTGCCTTGCCTTTCCTTGCCTGGATTTGCCTTGCCTAGATTTGCTTGCCTTGTTTTGCCTGAATTTTTCTTGCCTTACCTGTATTTGCCTTGCCTTGATTTTGTTGCTTTGTTTTACCTGGATTTGCGTTGCCTGGATTTTCTTGCCTTGCCATGCCTTTTTTGCCTTGCCTGGATTTGCGTTGCTTAGTTTTACCTGGATTAGCGTTGCCTGGATTTGCCTAGCCTGGCTTGCCTGGATTCGCTGTGCCTTGCCTTGCCTAGATTTGCCTCACCTGAATTTCCCTTGGCTTCCCTTGCTTGGATATGCCTTGCCTTGTTTTGCCTTGCCTGGATTTGCCTTACCTTGACTTGCCTTAATTAGCCTTACTTTGCCTTACCCTGCCTGGATTTGCCCTGCCTTGCCTAGATTTGCCTTGACTTGCCACGATTTGCCTTGCCTTGCCTTGCCTGGATTTGCCTTGTCTTGCTTGCCTTACCTGGATTAGCCTTGTTTTGTTTTGCCTTGCCTGGATTTCCGTGGTCTTGCTTGGGTTTGCCTTTTCTTTCCTGGATTAAATTTGCCATCCCTGGATTTGCCTTGCCTTGCCTGGATTTGCATTGCCTGGATTTTCCTTTTTATAACCTTGACTTGCCTTGATTAGCTTGACTTTGCCTTGCCTGGATTTTCCTTGCACTGCCTGAATTTGCCTTACCTTGCCTTGCCCGGGTTTCCCTTGCTTGGATTTAACTTTCCTTGCCTTGGCTGGATTTGCCTTGTCAGAATTTGCCTTGTCTTGCCTTGCCTGGATTTGCCTTGCCTGGATTTGCCATGCCTGGATTTGCCTTTGCTTGCCTTGCATGGATTTTCCTTGACTGTATTTTCCTTGCCTGCCTTGCCTGGATTTATCTTTCCTGAATTTTTCTTCCTTTTCCTTGCCTGGGTTTGTCTTATGTTGCCTTTCCTAGATTTGCCTTGCCTGGATTTGCCTTGATTTGCCTTGCCTGGGTTTGCCTTGCCTGGATTTGCTATGCTTGCATTCACCTTAACTGGATTTGCCTTACCTTAGTTTGCCTTGACTAGATTTGCTTTGCCTTGTCTTGCCTGGATCTGCCTTGCCTTATTTTGCCTAGATTTGCCTTGCATTGCCTTGTCTTGTCTGGATTTGCCATGCCTTTTCTTGTTTTGATTTGCCTTGCCTGTATTTACCTTGCCTTGCCTTGGCTTGCCTTGCCTTGCCTGGGTTTGACTTGCCTGAATTTTTCTTTCCTTGCCTCCCGTGGATTTGTCTTTTCTAAATTGACCTTGCCTTGGCTTACCTAGATTTGACTTGCCTGAATTTTTCTTGTTTGGATATGCCTTTCATGGATTTCCTTGCCTTTCCGTGTATTGACTGGCCTTGCCTTTCCTTTCCTGGATTTGACTTGCCTGCATTTGCCTTGCCTTTCATTACATGGAGTTGCCTTGCGTTGCCTGGCATTCCGTTGCCTTGCCTGGGTTTGTTTTGACTGGCTTGCCTTGTTTTACCTTGACTGGATTTGCGTTGCTTTCTCTTGCCTAGAATTACCTTGCCTGGATTTGCCTTGTTTTGTGTTGCCTGGATTTGCTTGTCTGAATTTGCCTTTCCTTGTCTTGCTTGGATTTGCGTTGCCTGGAATAACCTTGCCTTGCCTTGCCTGGTTTTTCATTGCCTTGTTTGCCTGGGTTTGCATTTTATGGATTTTCCTAGCTTTGCCTTGCCTGGATTTGCCTTGCCTTGACTGAATTCGCCTTACTTTGCGTTGCTTGGATTTGCCTTGCCCTGCCTGGATTTGCCTTGCCTTGACAGAATTTGCCTTGCTATGCCACGATTTGCCTTGCATGGATTTGCCTTGCCTTGTATTGCCTGTATTTTCCTTGCCTTGCTTTGCCTGGGTTTTCCTTGACTTGTCTTTTATTTTTTTAAATTTTTGTTGCATTTTAGGTTTTGGGGTACATGTGCAGAACATGCAAGATAGTTGCATAGGTACACACGTGGCAGTGTGTTTTGCTGCCTTCTGCCCCCTCACCCATATTTGGCATTTCTCCCCATGCCATCACTC
>CM052668.1:18058606-18114807 GCA_028533165.1 Leontopithecus rosalia
GTTTTTCAGTTCCTTCAATTCATTCATATTCCTCTTTAAATTGTCCATTCTTGTTATAATTTCCTCAAATCTTTTTTCAAATCTTTTTTCAAGGTTGTTAATTTCTTTGCACTGATTTAGAACATGTTCCCTTGCTGGTGAGGAGTTTTGGTCTTTTGTAGGCGGTGAGGTGTTCTGGTTTCGGGTGTTTTCCTCCTTTTTGCGCTGGTTTCTTCCCATCTTTTTGTATTTATCCACCTGTCGTCTGAGTAGTTGCTGATTTTTCGATTGGGTCTCTGAGTAGAGGCCCAGATTGTTGATGATGAATTATTTCTGTTTCTTAATATTCCTTCTAACTGTCTAGCCCCTCTGCTGTAAGACTGCTGAGGTGCACTCCGGGCCCTGCTTGCCTGGTGTACACCTGTAGCAGCTGCAGAACAGTGAGGAATGCTACCAGTTTCTTCTTTTATCTTTGTCCCAGAATGATGCCCGCCAAACGTCAGTCTGATCAGTTTTTTTTGAGGTGATTCTTTGGGTATACGGAGGTCAGGGAGCTGCTTGAGAAACCGATCTGTACTTTATAGGAGCTCAAGTGTTGATCTGTGAGGTCCGTTGTTCATTCAGTGTTGCTAGGCAAGTACGTTTAAGTCTGTTGTGGCAGAACTCATGAAACCGTTTTTTTTCCTCAGATGCTCTGTCTCGGGGAGTTAGGTTTTTATTTGTGAGTATCCGTTGCACTGTCCTGCCCAGCTAGGAGGCAGTCTAATCACTATGTGGCTGCCGAGGCTCCGCCCTGCTGGCGTGAGGTCCGCCCTTTTGCTGTGGGCTCCGTCCTGCTGTAGTAAGCTACGTCCTACTGACGTAGGCTCTGCCCTGCTGATGTGGGCTCTGCCCTGTAGGTGGAGTCTCTCTGTTATTGCGGGTTGCCTTGGCAATGGCTGACTGCGTCAGCAGTGGGCGGGTACCTCAGTAGGGGCCGAAGCTCTTGGCAATGGCGGACGCCTTTCCCCGACCGAGCTGCACAGTCATGTGTTCAGCTCTTCCCGCAGTGGAACTCTCAATCTCCGGCACTTCGAATTGCCTTATTGCTTGTCCCTGTGGGGGTGGGACCCGTCGAGCCTGACCACTTGGCTCCCTGCCTCTGAACCTTTTTGCTTTTTTTTCTTTTTAAGTTGTAGTGTTGACTCTCTCCCAGGTGCCTCAGCCGTTGGCCGAAAGGGCACTGGGGTCTGTGTGATTTCCCCTGCAGCCACCTGCTGCACTGGTTCACAATTTACCTCCCAGAAATCTCCTGGTCTAGTTCACCATCCAAAACCCGTTCAATCAGATGAACATGGCAATCTGCCCGCCCAAGTTTCAAATTGCCAGTTTAACAGGGCACCCAGACCTGTGTGTTTTGTTTGCCATGCCCCTTCGGCAGCACTGGCTGCCTGGCCACGCCAGCGGAGAGCCCTGCCCTTGAGTCCTGCGTGCCTTTTACACCTGGGCTTTTCCCCCGCTCTGTGGGCTATAAGGATCCATCTGAAAATGCGGTGTTTGCTTACCCTCTGCGTCTTGACTGAGAGCTGCAGTGGTGAGTTGCTTCTAGAGCGCCATCTTCCTCCCCCATCCGTCCTTGCCTTGCCTTATCTGAATTTGTCTTCTCTGTATTTGCCTTGCTTTGCCTTGCCTTTAATTGCCTTTCCTAGGTTTTACTTGCCTTGCCTTGCCTTGCCTGGATTTGCCTTGCCTCACTTTGCCTGGATTTGCCTTGCCTTTCCTTTCCTGGGTTTGCCATTCCTGGATTTTCTTTGCCTGAATTTGCCTTGCCTTGCCTGGCCGGGATTTAACTTGTCAAAATTGGACTTCCCTCGCCTTGCCTTGATTTGCCTAACATGGATTTGCCTTGTTTTGCCTGGCCTGGATTTGCCTTGCCTGAAATTGTCTTGCCTTGTTTGGATTTGCCTTGTCTTGCGTCAGCTTCCCTTCTCTAGCTGGATTTCATTTTCCTTGCCTGGATTTGCCTTGACTTTCCTGGATTTGTCTTGCTTTGCCTTGCGTGGATTTGCCTTATTCTGCCATAACATGAGTAGCCTTACTTTGCCTTGTCTGGATTTGCCTTGCCCTGCCTGGATTTGCCTTGCCTTGCCTGGTTTTGCCTTCCCTTGCCACGATTTGCCTTTCCTTGCCTTGCCTAGATTTTCCGTGCCTTGCCTGGATTTGCCTTACCTTGCCTTGCCTGGCTTTGCCTTTTCTTGCTTTGCCTGTATTTGCCTTGCCTTGTCTTTCCTAGGTTTGCCTTGCCTGGATTTGCCTTGTTTTGTCTTGCCTGGATTTGCCTTGCATGGATTTGCTTTTTCTTGCGTGGGTTTGCCTTCCATTGCCTGGATTTAATTTGCCTTTCTTGGATTTGCCTTGCCTTGCCTGGATCTGCCTTGCCTTGACTTGTCTGGATTTGCCTTAGCTTGCCTTGCCATGATTAGCCCTAATTTGCCTTGCCTGAATTTGTCTTGCCCTGCCTGTATTTTCCTTGCCTTGCCTGGATTTTCCTTGCCTTCCATTGCTTTGCCTTGCTTTGCCTGGATTTTTCTTGCTTTGTCTTGTCTGGTTTGCTTTGCATTGCCTTGCCTGGATTTGCCTTGCGTTGCCTTCCCTGAATTTGCCTTTCCTGAATTTTTCTTTCAATGTCTTGCCTGGGTTTGTCTTGCCTGGATTTGCCTTTTTTTGTTTTGCCTGGATTTGTGTTGTCTGCATTTGCCTTGCCTGGATTGAAGTTGTTTTGTCTTGACTTGAATTTTTTGGCCTGGATTTGCCTTGCCTTGTTTTGCCTTGTTTTACAATTCCTTAACTGGATATTTCCTGTCTTATGAGAGTTTGCCACCCCTTGCTTGCACTTTTTTTGCGTCAACTGCATTTGCCTTGTCCTGCCTGGATTTCCCTTACCTTGCCTGGATTTGCCTTGCCTTGCCACGATTTGCCTTGCCTTCCCTGAATTTGCCTTGCCTTGCCTTTCCTGGATTTGTTTTGCCTTGCCTGGATTTTCTTTGTTTTGTCTTCCCTTGCCTTGCCATACCTGGCTTTTCCTTGCCTTTCCCGGATTTGCCTTGCCTGGATTTGCCTTGCCTTGTCTTGCCTAGCTTTGCCTTGCCTGGATTTGCCTTATTTTACCTTGCCTGAATTGCCTAGCATGGATTTGTTTCACCTGAATTTTTCTTGCCTTGCCATCTCGGGATTTCTCTTGCCTAAATTTTCCTTGACTTGACTTGCCTGGATTTGCCTTGCCTGGATTTACCTGGCATTGACTTGCCTAAATTTTTCTTGTCTTTATTTGCCTTGCCTTGCCTGGATTTGCCTTGCATTGCCTTGTCTTTATTTTCCTTGCCTTGTCTTGACTGTATTTGTCTTGCCTGGATTTTCCTTGCCTTGCCTTGCCTGGATTCATTTTGCCTGAATTTGCCTTGCCTTTCCTTGCCTGAATTTGCCTTGCAGTGTCTTGCTTGGATTTACCTTGCATGGATTTGCCTCAATTTGTCTTCCCTGGAATTGCCTTGCCTAGATTTGAATTGCCTTGCCTTGCCTTGTCTGGATTTTCTTTGCCTGGATTTCCCTTTCATAGATTTGCCTTGCCTGCGTTTGCCTTGCATTCCCTTGCCTCAATTTGCCTTGCTTTGATTTGCCTTGCCTGGATTTGACTTCCCTGGATTTAACTTTTTCTGCCTTGCCTGGATTTGTCTTCTCTGAATTTGCTTTTCCTTGCCTTTCCTGGATTTTTCTTGCCTGGATTTGCCTTGCCTGGATTTGTCTTGCCTTGCCTGGTCTGGATTTAATTTGCCGAAATTTGACTTTTCTTGCCTTGCCTGAATTGGTCTTGCCTGGATTTGCCTTGCCTTACCTTGTCTTACCTTGCCTTGCCTGTATTTGCCTTGTGTTGCGTGATTTTGCCTTGCCTTGCCTGAATTTAATTTGCCTTTTTGGATTTGCATGACTTGCCTGGATCTGCCTTGCCTTGCCTTGACTGGATTTGCCTTACCTTGCCTTGCCTTGATTATCCTTTCTTTGCCTTGCCTGGATTTGCCTTGCCATGCAACAACTTTCCTTGCTTGTATTTGCCTTCCCTGGATTTTCTTTGCCTTGCCTTCCTGGGATTTGTTTTGCCTTGCCTGTTCTGGATTTTTCTTTCCTGGATTGGCCTTGTCTTGCCTTGAATGGATTTGCCTTGCCTGAATTTGCTTGCCTTGCCTGGATTTTCTTTGCCTGGATTTTTCTTGCCAGGATTTTTCTTGCCTTGCTTTGCCTGGATTTGCCTTGCTCGATTTGCCTTGCCTTGCCTTTCCTGGATTTGCCTTGCCTGCATTTGCCTTGTTTTGTTTTGCCTGGATTTGCCATGTCTGGATTTGCCTTGCTTGCATTTGCCTTGTCTTTCTTTGCCTGAATTTTCCTTGCCTGTATTTGCCTTGCCTTGCCTTGCCTGGATTTGTTTTGTGTAGATTTGTTTTGCCTTCTCTTGCCTGGATTTGCCTTGCTTTGCCTTGCCTGGATTTGCCTTGCTTTGCCTTGCCTGGATTTTCTTTGTTTTGCCTTGCCTAGATTTGCTTTGTCTGGATTTATGTTGGCTTGCCTTGCCTGGATATTCCTTGCCTTGCCTTGTTTTCCCTCTATTTGCCTTGCCTTGCTTTATCTTACTTTGTTTTGCCTTGCCTTGCCTTGCCTAGATTTGCCTTGCCTTGCCAGGATTTGCCTTATCTTGCGTGGGTTTGCCTTGCTTCTCTGGTATTTAATTTGCCTTGGCTGGATATGCCTTTCCTTGCCTGGATCTGCATTGCCTTGCCTTGTTTGTATTATCCTTTCCTTGTTTTGCCTGGATTTGCCTTGCCCTGCCTGAATTTTTTTTGCCTTGCCTGGATTTGCCTTTCCTTGCCTTGCCTGGTTTTGCCTTGCCTGGATTCAACTTTTCTTACCTTGCCTGGATTTTCCTAGCTTTGCCTTGCCTGAATTTGCCTTCCCTCGATTTGCTTTGCCTTGCCTTTCCTGGATATATCCTGCCTGGATTTGCCTTGCTTGAATTTGTCTTGCCTTGCCTTGCCTGTATTTACCTTGCCGAAATTTGACTTTTCTTGCCTTGTCTGGATTTGCCTTGCCTGGCCTTGTCTTACTTTGCCTTGCCTGTATTTGCCTTGTCTTCCGTGGTTTTGCCTTGCCTTTCCTGGATTTAATTTTTCTTTCCTGGATTTGCATGACTTGCCTGTATCTGCGTTGCCTTGCCTTGTCTGTATTTGCCTTGCCTTGCCTTGATTATCCTTTTTTGCCTGGCCTGGATTACCCTTGCCCTGCCTGGATTTGCCTTGCCTGGCCTGGATTTGCATTGCTTTGCAAGGACTTGAATTGCTTGTATTTGCCTTCCCTGGATTTTCTTTGCCTTGCCCTCCCGAGATTTGCCTTGCCAGGGTTTGCCTTGACTTGCCTGGATTTGCCTTGACTTGCCAGGATTTGCCTTGACTTGCCTGGATTTGCCTTGCCTTGCCTTGCCTGAATTTGCCTTGCCTGTATTTGGCTTTCCTTGCCTTTTCTTGATTTTTCTTGCCTAAATTTTTCTTGCCTTGCCTTGAATGAATTTGTTTTGCCTGGATTTGCCTTGCCTTGTCTCGCCTGAATTTTCTTTGCCTAGATTTTCCTTGTCTGGATTATCTTTGTCTTGTATTGCCTGGATTTGCCTTGCCTGAATTTGCCTTTTCTGCATTTGCCTTGCCTTGCCTAAATTTGCCTTGCCTTGCCTGTATTTGCCTTGCCTTGCCTTGCCAGGATTTATGTTTTCTGAATTTGACCTGCCTTTTTTTTGCCTGGATTTGCCTTGCTTTGCCTTGCTTGGATTTACCTTCCATGGATTTGCCTAGATTTGCCTTGTCTAAAGTTGCCTTGCCTGGATTTGACTTGCCTTGCCATTCCTTGCCTGGATTTTCCTTGCATAGGTTTGCCTTGCCTGTGTTTGCCTTGTGTTGCCTTGCCTCGATTTGCCTTGCTTGGATTGCCTTGCCTTAATTTGACTTGCCTGGATTTGCCTTTCCCTGCCTTGCCTGGATTTGTCTTCCTTAAATTTTTCTTGACTTGCCTTTCCTGGATTTGTCTTGCCTTGATTTGTCTTGCCTTGCCTTGCCTGGATTTACCTTGCTGAAATTTGACTTTGCTTGCCTTGCCTGGATTTTCCTTGCCTGAATTTCTGTGGCATTGTCTTAGCTGGATTTGCCTTGTCTTGCGTGGGTTTGCCTTCCCTTGCCTGGATTTAATTTGCCTTTTCTGGATTTGCCTTGCCTTTAATTGCCTGAATTTGCCTAACTTGCCTTGCCTTTATTAGCTTTACTTTGCCTTTCCTGGATTTGCCTTGCCTTGAACAGTTTGCCTTGCCTTGCCTAGATTTACCATGCCTTGCCTAGATTTGCCTTGCCGGGATTTGCCTTGCCTTGCATGGGTGTGCCTTGTTTTTCGTGGGTTTACCTTCCCTGGCCTGGATTTAATTTGCCTTCCTGAATTTGCTGGACTCGCTTGAGTCTGCCTTGCCTTGCCTGGATTTACCTTACCTTACCTTGCCTTGCTTGTCTTTTCTTTGCCTTGCCTTGATTTGCCTTTCTTTGCTTGAATTTGTTTTGCCTTGCCTTGATTTGCCTTGCCCTCCAACAATTTACCTTGCCTGTATTTGCCTTTTCTAAATTTTCCTTGTTTTGCCTTGCCTGGGTTTGCCTTGCGAGGATTTGCCTTGACTTGTCTTGCCTAAATTTGCCTTTCCTTGTGTTGCCTGGATTTGCTTTGACTGGATTTGAGTCTTTTTGCCTTGCCTAGATTTTCTTTGATTTGCCTTGCCTGGGTTTGCCTTGCCTGGATTTGCGTTGCCTTGACTTGCCTGGATTTGCCTTGTCTGAATTTTTTTGCCTTGTCTTGCCTGGATTTGCCTTGCCTGAATTTGCATTTCCTGGATTTGCCTTGCCTTTCGTTACATGGATTTGCCTTGCCTCTATTTTTCTTGTCCTGCCTTGCCTGGATTTACCTTGGATGGGTTTGCCTTGCCCTTGCCTTGCCTGTGTTTGCCTTGCCTTTTCTTGCCTAGGTCTTCCTTGCCTGGGATTGCTTGTTTGGTCTTGCCTGGATTTACCTTGCCTGGGTTAGACTTGCCTTGCCTGGGTTAGACTTGCCTTGCCTTGCATGGATTTGTCTTGCGTTGCCTAGATTTGCCTTGCCGTGCTTTAATTTATTTTGCCTGGATTTGCCTTGCCTTGCCTTGCCTGTATTTGCTTTGACTTGTCTTGCCTAGATTTGACTTGCCTGTATTTGCTTGTTTTTCCTTGGCTGGGTTTGCCTAGCCTGGATATGCCTTCCCTTGCCTTGCTTAAATTTGCCTTGCTTGGATTTACCTTTCGTTGCTTGCCTGGATTTGCCTTGCCTTTGCTTGCCTGGCTTTGCCTTCCCTTGCTTTGCCTCAATTTTCCTTGCCTTGCCTTGCTTGGATTTGCCTTATTTTGCGTTGACTGGATTTCCATTGCCCTGCCTGGATTTGCCTCGACTTGCCTTGCCATGATTTGCCTTGCCTGGCGTGTATTTGCCTTTCCTTGCATGGATGGGCCTCGACTTGCCTGAATTTGTCTTGCCTTGCCTTGACTGGATTTGTCTTGCCTTGCTTTGCCTGGATTTTCCTTGCCTTGTCTTGTCTGGATTTGCATTGCATTGCCTTGCCTGGCTTTGCCTTTCATTGCCTTGCCTGGATTTGCCTTGCCTTGCATTGCCTGGATTTGTCTTGTGTGGATTTTACTTTCCTTGCCTTTCCTGGATTTTACTTTTATTGCCTTGTTTGGGTTTGCCTTGCCTTGTTTTCTCTGGATTTTCCTTGTCTGCAATTGCCTTGCCTGGATTTGCCTTGCCTTGCCATGCCTTGATTTTTCTTTCCTAGATTTTTCTTGCCTTGGCTTGCATGGATTTGCCTTGCTTTGTCTTGCTTAGATTTGTCTGTCCTGAATTTGCCTTTCCTTGCCTAGACTGCATTAGCCTTTTCTTGCCTTACCTGGATTTGCTTTGCCTGGATTTACTTTGCCTTGCCTTGCCTGGATATGCCTTGCCTTGCCATGCCTTGCCTGGATTTGACTTGAATGCCTTTCCTTCCCTTGCCTTGTCTTCCCTTGCCTTGTCTTGCCTGGATTTTTCTTCGCTGGATTTTTCTTGCCTTGCCTTCATGGGATTTTATTTGAATGGATTTGCCTTGACTTGACTTGCCTGGATTTGCCTTGCTTTGCCTTGCCTGGATTTGCCTTGTCTGTATTTGACTTTCTTTGCCGTTCATGAATTTGTCTTGCCTGGATTTGTCTTGACTTGACTGGATCTGTCTTGCCTTGCCTTGCCTGGATTTGCCTTACCTCGCCTTGCCTTGATTAGCCTTACTTTGCCTTGTTGAATTTTCTTTTCCCTGCCTAAATTTGCCATGCCTTGTCTAGATTTGCCTTGCCTTGAGTAGATTTTCCTTGCCTTGCCTGCATTTGCCTTGCCTTGCTTTGCCTGGATTTGCCTTCCGTTGCTTTGCCTGAATTTTTCTTGCCTTGTCTTGCCTGGATTTGCCTTGCCTTGCCTTGCCTCAACTCGATTTATCTTTGCTTGACTTACCTTGCCTGAATTTTCTTTGCCTTACCTTGTTTTGCCTTGACTTGCCTGGATTTGTCTTGCCTTGCCTGGATTTGTTTTCCCTGGATTTACCTTTTTGACTTGCCAGGATTTGCCTTGCCTTGTCTTGCCTAGGTTTGCCTTACCTGGATTTGCCTTGCCTGGATTTTCAGTGTCTGAATTTGCCTTGCCTGGATTTGCCTTGCCTTGCCTTCCCTGGATTTGCCTTGCCTATATTTGTCTTGCCTGGATTTTCTTTGCTTTGCCTAGCCTGGGTTTGCCTTGCCCGAATTTGCCTTACTTTTTCTTGCCTGGCTTTGCCTTGTCTTGCCTTGCCTGGATTTGCTTGGCCTGGATTTACCTTCCCTTGCCTTGTCTGGATCTGCCTTGCCTTGCCTTGTCTGAATTTGCCTTACCTTGCCATTCCTTGATTAGCCTTTCCTTGTCTTGCCTGGATTTGCATTGCCTTATCTTGATTTTCCTTGTCTTGCCACTATTTGCCTTACCTTGCGTGGATTTGCCTTACCTTGCCTTATGTTGATTAGCCTTACATTGCCTTGCTTGAATTTGCCTTGCCCTGTCTGGATTTGCCATGCCTTGCCTGAATTTGCCTTGTTTTGCCACGATTTGCCTTGACTTGCCGAGACTTGTCTTCCCTTTCCTGAATTTATCTTGTCTTGCCTTGCCTGGATTTGTTTTGTCTTGCATTGCCTTGCCTTGCCTGGATTTCTCTTGTTTTGTATTGCCTTGACTGTTTTTTTGCCTTTTCTGATTTGTTTTGCCTGGATTTTCTTTACCTTGCCTTGCCTGCCTTAGCCTTACCTGAATTTTTCTTGCCTTGTCTTGAGTAGATTTGCCTTGTCTGGATTAGCCTTGTTTTGCCTTTCCTGGGTTTGCCTTATGTGTATTTGCCTTCCCTGAATTTTACTTGCCTTGCCTTCCCGGGATTAGCCTTGCCTGGATTACCTTGACTTGCGTTGCCTGGATTTGCATTTCATGAATTTGCCTTGCCTTACCTTGCGTGGATTTGTTTGCCTGGATTTAACTTTTTCTGTTTTGCCTCGATTTGCCTTGCCTGGATTTGCCTTGCCTTCCATTGCCTGGATTTGCCCTACCTTGCTTTGCCTTTCTGGATTTGCCTTGCCTCGCCTTGTCTGGATTTGCCTTGCCTTGCCTTGTCTGGAATTGTCTTGCCTAGATTTTCCTTGCCTTGACTTGCCTGGATTTGGTGGCCTGGATTTGGTTGCCTGGATTTACCTTGCATAGATTTCCCTTGCCTATGTTTGTCTTGCATTGACTTGCCTCAATTTGCCTTGCCTGGATTTGACTTGCCTGAGGTCTCCTTGCCTCATCTTGCCTGAATTTGCCTTGCCTAAATTTGCCTTTCCTTGCCTTTCCTGGATTTTCCTTTCCTGGAGTTGCCTTGCCTGGATTTGCCTTGCCTTGCCTGGCCTAAATTTAACTGGCTGAAATGATACTTTCCTTGCCTTGCCTGTATTTGCCTTGCCATGCCTGAATTTGCCTTGTCTTGCGTGGGTTTGCCTTCCCTTGCCTGGATTTATTTTGCCTTGCCTGGATTTACCTTGAATTTCCTTGATCTGCCTTGCCTTGCCTTGCCTGGATTTGCCTTATCTTGTTTTCCCATGATTAACCTTAGTTTGTCTTGCCGGGATTTGCCTTTCTTTGCCTGGATTTGAATTTTTTTCCTGGGTTTTTCTTCCCTTGCCTGAATTTAATTTGCCTATTTTGGATTTGCCTTGCCTTGCCTAAATCAGGCTTGCTTTGACTTGCCTGGATTTGATTTAGCTTGCCTTGCCTGGATTTGCCTTACTTTGCCTTGCCTGTATTTGACTTGCCCTGCCTGTATTTGCCTTGGCTTGCCTGGATTTGCCCTGTCTTGCATTGCCTGAATTTGCCTTGCCTTGCTTTGCCTGGATATTTCTTGCCTTGTCTTGTCTGGATTTGCTTTGCATTGCCCTGCCTGGATTTGCTTTACCTTGCCTTCCCTAAATTTGCCTTTTCTGAATTTTTCTTTCAATGTCATGCCTGGATTTGCCTTGCCTTGTTTTGCCTGGATTTGACTTGTCTGCATTTGCGTTGCCTGGATTTTCCTGGCTTTGTCTTGACTTGAATTTTTTGGCCTGGATTTGTCTTGCCTTGCCTGGCCTTCCCTGGGTTTTCCTTGCCTAGACTTGATTTTTTGTGTATTGCAGAAGTTTGTCATCCCTTGCCTGCACTTCCTTTGCATTGACTGAATTTGCCTTGCCCTTCCTGGATTTCCCTTGACTTGCCTGTATTTGCCTTGCCTTGCCACGATTTGCCTTGCCTTCCCTGGATTTGCCTTGCCTTGCCGTGCCTGGATTTGCCTTGCTTTGCCTGGATTATATTTCATTTGTCTTCCTGTGCCTTTCCTGGATTTGTTTTGCCTGGATTTACCTTGCCTTGCCTTGCCTTGCCTGGATTTGCCTTGCCTTGTCATGTCTAGATTCGCCTTGGCTGGATTTGTCTTATTTTGCCTTGCCTGAATTGCCTTGACTAAATTTGTTTTCCCTGAATTTTTCTTGTCCTGCGTTTTCGGAATTTCCCTTGCCTGGATTTGCCTTGCCTTGCCTTCCCTGGATTTGCCGTGCCCTGGATTTGCCTTGCCTTGCTTTACCTAAATTTGCCTTGCCTTGCCTTGTCTAAATTTGCCTTGCCTTGTTTTGTCTGGATTTGGCTTACCTGCATTTGCTTTGCCTTGCCTGCCTTAATTTCTTTTTGCCTGTATTTGCCTTGCCTTGTGTAACCTGGATTTGCCTTGCCTGGATTTGTCTTGCCTTTTCTTGCCAGGATTTTCTTTGGTTTGCCTTGCCTGGAATTGCCTTGCCTGGATTTGCCTTGCTTTGTCTTGCCTGGATTTGCCTTGCCTTGCCTGAATTTGCTTTGCCTGGATTTACCTGGCCTTGCCTTAGCTGGATATGCCTTGCCTTGCCTTTCCTTGCCTCTATTTGCCTTGCCTTGCCCTGCCTGGATTTACCTTTCCTTTCCTTGCCTTGATTAGCCTTTCTTTGCCTTGCCTGAATTTGCTTTGCCCTGACTGGATTTACTTTGTCTTACTTAGATTTTTTTTGCCTTGCCACTATTTGCCTTGCTTGCCTAAATTTGCCATCCCTTGCCTTGCCTTGCCTGGATTTGTCTTGCCTCTCCTGGATTTGTTTTGCCTGGATTTATCTTGCCTTGACTTGCCAGGATTTGCCTTGTCTGAATTTACTTTGCCTTGTCTTGCTTAGGTTCCCCTTTCCTGGATTTGCCTTGCCTTTATTTACCTTTCCTGGATTTGCCTAACCTTGCCTTTCCTGGATTTGCCTTGCCTGCATTTGTCTTGCCTTGTTTTGCCTGGCCTGCATCTGCCTTGTCTTGCCTTGCCTGAATTTTTCTTGCCTGTATTTACCTTGCCTTGCCTTGCCTGAATTTGTTTTGCCTTCTATTGCCTGGATTTGCCTTTCTTTGTCTTCCCTGGATTTGTCTTGCTATGCCTTGCCTGGATTTGCTTTGTTTTGCCTTGCCTAGATTTGCTTTGCTTGGGTTTATTTTGCTTTGCCTTGCCTGGATATGCCTTGCCTTGCCTTGCCTTGTTTTGCTTCTATTTGACTTGCCTTGCCTTACCTTACCTTACCTTCTTTTGCCTTTCCTTGATTTGCTTCATTTTGTGTAGGTTTGCCTTGCCTTGTCTGGCTTTAATTTGCCTTGCCTTGCCTGAATCGGTGTTGCCTTGCTTTGCCTGAATTTGCTGTACTTTGTTTTGCCTTGATTATCCTTTCTTTGCCTTGTCTGGATTTGCCTTCCCTGGATTTTTCTTTTTTGTTTTACCGGAATTTGCCTTGCCAGAATTTGCCTTGACTTGCCTTGCCTAAATTTGCCTTGACTGGATTTGACTTTTATTGCCTTGACTAAATTTTTCTTTCCTTGCCTTGTCTGGATTTCCTTTGCCTGAATTTGCCTTGTGTGAATTTGCTTTGCCATGCCTTGCCTAGATTTGCCTTGCCTTGTTTTGCCTGAATTTTTCTTGCCTTGCCTTGTTTTAATTTGCCTTGCATGGATTTGTCTTGTCCTTTATTGCATGGATTTGCCTTGCCTTGCCTTGCCTTGCCTGGATTTGTCTTGCCTGAGTTTTTCTTGCCTTCCCTTGCCTTGGTTTGTTTTTGTGAATTGGGTTTGCATTGCCATGCGTGAATTTGACTTGACTGGATTTGCCTTGCCTTGAATTGCCTTGCCTTGTCTTGCCTGGGTTTGCCTTGCCTTTTCTTGCCTATGTCTGCCTTGCCTGGATTTGCTTGTTTTGTCTTGCCTGAATTTGCCTTTCCTGGGTTAGCCTTGCCTTGCCTTGCATGGATTTGCCTTGCGTTGCCTGGCCTTGTCTTGCCTTGCTTGAATTTTTTTGCCTGAATTTGCCTTGTTTTGCCTTGCCTGGATTTTCCTTGCCTGAATTTGCCTTGCCTTGTCTTGCTTAGATTTGACTTGTGTGTATTTGCCTTGTTTTGCCTTGCCTGTGTTTGCCTAGCCTGGATGTGCCATGCCTTGCCTTGCTTAAATTTGCCTTGCCTGGATTTACCTTTACTTGCTTGCCTGGATTTGCCTTGCCTTTGCCTGCCTGTATTTGCCTTCCTTTGATTTGCCTCGATTTTTTTGCCTTGTCTTGCCTGGATTTGCCTTATTTGCATTGCCTGGATTTACCTTGCCTTGCCTGGATTTGCCTAACCTTGCCACGATTTGCCTTGCCTGGCCTGTATTCGTTTTGCCTTGCATGGATTTGCCTTGACTTGCCTGGATTTGCCTTGCCTTGCCTTGCCTTGCTTTCTCTTGATTTTCCTTGCCTTGTCTTGTCTTGATTTGCCTTGCCTTGCCTGAATTTTACTTTTTTTACCTTGCCTGGATTTGCCTTGCCTTGCCTTGCCTGGATTTGTTTTGCTTGGATTTTACTTTCCTTGCATTTCCTTGATTTGCCTTGACTTGTTATCCCTGGATTTTCCTTGCCTGGATTTCCCTTGCCTTGGCTTGCCTGGATTTGCCTCATCTGGGTTTCCCTTGCCTTGTCTTTCCTGGATTTGCCTTGCTTTGCCTTGCCTAGATTTATCTGGTCTGAATTTGCCTTACCTTGCCTAGCCTGGATTTGACATTTCTTGCCTTGCCTGGATTTGCTTTGCCTGGATTTACTTTGCCTTGCCTTGCCTGGATATGCCTTGCCTTGCCATGCCTTGCCTGGATTTGACTTGAATGCCTTTCTTTTCCTTGCCTTGCCTTCACTTGCCTTGCCTTGCCTGGACTTGTCTTCCCTGGATTTTTTCTTGCCTTGCCTTCCCGGGATTGGCCTTGCCTGGATTTGTCTTAACTTGACTTGCCTGGATTTTCCTTGCCTTGTCTTGCCTAAATTTACCTTGTTGACTTTCCTTGCCTTGCCTAGATTTGTCTTGCCTGGATTTTTCTTGACCTGACTGGATCTGTTTTGCCTTTTCTTGCCTGGATTTGCCTTACCTTGCCTTGCCTTTATTAGCCTTACTTTGCCTTGCCTGGATTTGCCTTGCCTGAATTTGCTTGCCTTGCCCTGTCTGGATTTGCCTTGCCATGCCTTGCCTAGAATTTCCTTGCATAGATTTTGCTTGTCTTGCCGTGCCTTGCCTCGATTTTCCTTGCCTGGATTTGCCTTGCATAGATTTGACTTGCCTGAGTTTGTCTTGCTTTGCCTTGCCTTTATTTGTCATTCCTGGATTTGACTTGCTTTAGTTTGCCTTGCCTCGCCTTGTCTGCATTTAGCTTGCCTAAATTTGCTTTGCCTGGCCTTTCCTGTATTAGCCTTGCCTTGGTTTGCTTTGTCTGAATTTGCCTATCCATGCCTGGCCTGGATTTAACTGGCCAAAATTGGACTTTGGTTGCCTTGCCTGGATTTGCTTTTTGTGGATTTAATTTGCCTTGCCTACATTTGCTTTGAATTGCCTCAATCTGTCTTGCATTGCCTTGCGTGGATTTGCCTTACCTTGCCTTGCCTTTATTAGTCTTACTTTAACTTACCTGGATTTGCCTTTCCCTGCATGAATTTGCCATGCCTTGCCTAGATTTGCCTTATCTTGTCAGGATTTGCCTTCCCTGGATTTGCCTTGCCTTACCTTGCCTTGATTTGCCTCGTTTTGCCTTGCCTGGATTTGCCTTCCCTGGATTTGCCTTACCAGAATTTGCCATGTCTTCCTTTGCCTGAATTTTTATTACCTGGATTTGCTTGTCTTGCCTTGCCTGGATTTGCTTGTCTTGCCTTGCCTGGATTTGCCTTACTTTGTTTTTCCGTGATTTGCCTTGTCTGGATTTTCCTTGCCTGCATTTGTCTTGCCTTGCCTTGCCTAAATTTTCCGTGCCTGTATTTGCTTTGCCTAGCCTTTCCTAGATTTGCCTTGCCTGGATTTGTCTTGCCTTTTTTGCCTGAATTTGCCTTGCTTTGCCTTACCTGGATTTGTTATGCCTGAATTTGCCTTGCCTTGTCTTGCCTGGGTTTGCCTTGCCTTGCCTTTTTAGATTTGCCTTGCCTTTCCTAGAATTGCCTTGCCTAAATTTTGCTTGTCTTGCTGTGCCTTGCCTGGATTTGCCTTGCCTGGATTTGTTTTGCATAGATTTCCCTTACCTGCGTTTGCCTTGCATTGCCTTACCTTTATTTGCCTTGCCTGGATTTGCCTTGCCTGAATTTGACTTGCCTTGCCTTGCCTGGATATGCCATGCCTAGTTTGCTTTACCTTGCCTTTACTGGATTAGCCTTGCCTGGATTTGCTGTGCCTGGATTTGCCTTTCCATGCCTTGCCTGGATTAAACTTGCCGAAATTGGACTTAAATTGCCTTGCCTGGATTTGCCTTGCCTGGATTTTATTTGTCTTGCCTGCATTTGCCTTGAATTCACTCGATCTGCCTTATCTTGCCTTGGCTGGATTTCCTTACCTTGCCTTGCCTTGATTAGTCTTATTTGCCTTGCCTGGATTTGCCTTTCCCTGCCTGGATTTGACATGCCTTGCCTAGGTTTGCATTGCCTTGCCAAAATTTGCCTTGCCTTGTCTAGAGTTGCCGTGCCTTGCCTGGATTAGCCTTGGCTTGTTTTGCCTGGATTTGCCTTCCCTTGTTTTCCCTGGATTTTCGTTGCCTTGCCTTGCCTGGTTTTGTCTTGCCTTGCCGTGCCTCGATTTGCCTTGCCTTGACTTACCTTTCCTGGATTTGCCTTGCCTTATCTTGTTTTTCCTTGACTTGCTTGGATTTGCCTTGCCTTGCCTGGATTTGTTTTGCCTGGATTTACCTTGTCTTGACTTGCCAGAATTTGCCTTGCCTCGATTTGCCTTGCCTTGTCTATCCTAGAATTGCCTTGCCTGGATTTGCCTTTTTTGCCTTGCCTGGATTTGCAGTGCCTGAATTTGTCTTGCCTTGCCTTCTCTGGATTTGCTTTGCCTTGGCTTGCTTTACCTGAATTTGCCTTGCCTTGCTTTCACTGGATTTGACTTGCCTGGATTTGCCTTGCCTTGCCTTCACTGGATTTGACTTGCCTGGATTTGCCTTGCCTTGTTTTGCTTGGATTTGTATTGTCTGGATTTGTCTTGCTTACATTTGCCTTGCCTTGCCTTGCCTAGACTTTTTTGGCCTGTATTGGCCTTGCTTTGCCTAACCCGGATTTTTCTTGCCTGAATTTGCCTTGCCTGGATTTGTCTTGCCTTTTCTTGCCTTAATTTTCTTTGCTTTCCCTTGAATGGGTTTGCCTTGCCTGGATTTGCCTTGACTTGCTTTGCCCGGATTTGTTTTGCCTGGATTTACCTTGCCTTGCTTTTCCTGGATATGCCTTGCCATGCTTTGCCATGCCTCGATTTGCCTTGCCTTGACTTGCCTGAGTTTGCCTTCTCTTTCCTGGTTTTGCCTTGCCCTGCGTGGATTTGCCTTGCTTGCCTGGATTTAATTTGTTTTTCCTGGATCTGCCGTGCCTTGCCTGGATTTGCCTTACCTTGCCTTGACTTAATTAGCCTTTTTTTTGCCTTGCATGGACTTGCGGTGCCCTGCCTAAATTTGCCTTGCCTTACCTGAATTTTTCTTGCCTTGCCACTATTGGCCTTACTTTGCCTGGATTTGCCATACCTTGCCTTACCTTGATTAGCCTTGCATTGCCTTGCCTGGATTTGCCTTGCCCTGTCTTGATTTCCCATGCATTGCCTGGATTTTCCTTGTTTTGCCACGATTTGTGATGCCTTGCCTAGATCTGCTTTGCCTTGCCTGGATTTACCTTCCCTTGCCTTGCCTGGATTTGAATTGTTTTGCCTTGCTTTGCCTTGCCTTGCCTGGATTTCCCTTGTTTTGTCTTGCCTTGCCTTGGTATACTGGTTTTCCTTGCATTTTCTGGATTTGTTTTGCCTGGATTTACCTTGCCTTGCGTTGCCAGCCTTAGCCTTACCTGGATTTGCCTTACCTTGTCTTGCCTAGATTTGCCTTGCCTGAATTAGCCTTGTTTTGCCTTGCCTTGCTTTTCCTTACTTGTATTGGCCTTGCCTTGATTTTTCTTGCCTTGCCTTTTCGGGATTTGCCTTGACTTGCGTTGTCTGGATTTTCCTTTCATGGATTTGCCTTGCCTACCTTGCCTGGATTTGTTTTGCCTGGATTTAACTTTTGATGCCTTGCCTGGATTTGTTTTGCCTGGATTTTCCTTGCCTTGACTTCCCGGAATTTGCCTTGCCTGGATTTGGTTTTACTTGCCTTGCCTGAGTTTTCCTTTCCTAAATTTGCCTGGCCTTGCCTTGCCTTGCCTGGATTCGCCTCGACTTGCTCTGCCTGGATTTGCCTTCCCCGGATTTGCATTGTCTTCCCTTGCCTGGGTTTGCCTTGCCTTGCCTGGATTTGACTTGTCTTGCATGGCTTTGCCTTCCCTTGACTGGATTTAACTTGCCTTGCCTGGATTTTCCCTGAATTGCCAGGATCTGCCTTGCCTTGTCTTGACTGGATTTGCCTTACCTTGCCTTGCTTTGATTAGCCTTACTTTGTTTTGCCTGGATTTGCCTTGCATTGCCTAGATTTGCTGTGCCTTGACTGAATTTGCGTTGCCTTGCCTTGCCTGGATTTGCCTTCCGTTGCTTTTCCTGAATTTTCCTTGCCTTATATTGCCTTGCCTTGCCTGGATTTGCTTTACCTTGCCTTGCTGTGCCTTTCCTGGATTTTCCTTGTCTTGCTTGGATTTGTTTAGCCTGGATTTACCTTGTCGTGACTTGCCAGAATTTGCCTTGCCTGAATTTGCCTTGCCTTTTTTTGCCTAGATTTGCCTTGCCTGGATTTGCCTTCCTTTTTTTTAGATGGATTTGCCTTGAGTAAGTTTTTCTTGCCTGGATTTTTCTTTCCTTGCCTTCTGTGGCTTTGCCTTGCCTGGATTTGCCTTGACTTGCCTTGCCTTGCCTGGATATGACTTACCTTGCTTTGTCTTGCCTAGGTTCTTATTGCCTGAATTTGCCTTGTTTGCCTTGCCTGGATTTGCAGTGCCTGAATTGCCTTGCCTGGATTTGCCTTGCCTTGCATTCTCTGGAATTTTTTTTTCCTTGCTTTACCTGGATTTGCCTTGAATTGCCTTCCCTGGATTTGTCTTGCCTGAATTTTTCTTACCTTGTTTTGCCTGGACATTCCTTGTTTGGATTTGCCTTGCTTACATTTGCCTTGCCTTGCCTTGCCTAGATTTTTTTTGCCTGTATTTGTCTTGCCTTGCCTTACCTTGCCTGGGTTTGCCGTGCCTGGATTTGCCTTTCTTTACCTTGCCTGGATTTGATTTTCCTGGATTTTTCTTGCCTTTACTTCCTGGGATTTGCCTTGCCTGGATTTGACTCAACTTGCCTTGTCTGAATTTGCCATGCCTGAATTTTCCTTGCCTTGCCTGGATTTGTCTTGCCTGCATTTGCCTCGACTTGCCTTGCCTCGTCTGGATTGACTTTAACTTGCCTTGCCTTGTCTGGATTTGCCTTGCATTGCCTGAATTTGACTTGTCGTGTGTGGCTTTGCCTTCCCTTGCCTGAATTTAATTTGCTTTGCCTGGATTTGCCCTGACTTGCCTGGATCTGCCTTGCCGTGTCTTAACTGGATTTGACTTAACTTGCTTTGCCTTTTTTATTGCTTTTTAGGTGTGAAGGTACGTGTGCAGAAAATGCAAGATAGTTGCATAGGTACACACGTGGCAGTGTGTTTTGCTGCCTTCTGCTCCTTCACCCACATTTGGCGTTTCTCCCCATGCTATCCATTTTTTGCTTCCCCCCTGCTGTCCCTCCCCTATTTCCCCCAACAGACCTCAGTGTGTAGTACTCCCTTCCCTGTGTCCATGTGTTCTCATTGTTCATCACCCGCCTATGGGTGAGTATATATGGTGTTTCATTTTCTGTTCATGTGTCAATTTGCTGAGAATGATGTTCTCCACATTCATCCATGTACCTACAAAGGACACGAAACTCATCATTTTTGATAGCTGCATAATATTCCATGGTGAATATGTGCCACATTTTCCCAGTCCAGTCTATCATGGATGGGCATTTGGGTTGGTTCCAGGTCTTTGCTATTGTAAACAGTGCTGCAATGAACATTTGTGTGCATGTGTCCTTACAGTAGAACGATTTATAGTCCTTTGGATATGTACCCAGTAATGGGATTGCTGGGTCAAATGGAATTTCTATTTCTAGGTCCTTGAGGAATCGCCACACAGTCTTCCACAATGGTTGAACTAATTTACACTCCCACCAAGAGTGTAAAAGTGTTCCTATTTCTCCGCATCCTCTCCAGCATCTGCTGCCTCCAGATTTTTTTTCTAATTTTTATTGCATTTTAGGTTTTGGGGTACATGTGCAGAACATGCAAGATAGTTGCATAGGTACACACGTGGCAGTGTGTTTTGTTGCCTTCTGCTCCTTCACCCATATTTCGCATTTCTCCCCATGCCATCCATCCACTGCTTCCCCGCCTCTGTCCCTCCCCTATTTCCCCCAATAGACCCCAGTGTGTAGTACTCCCTTCCCTGTGCCCACATGTTCTCATTGTTCATCACCCGCCTATGAGTGAGTATATATGGTGTTTCATTTTCTGTTCTTGTGTCAATTTGCTGAGAAAGATGTTCTCCAGATTCATCCATGTCCCTACATAGGACACGAACTCATCATTTTTGATTGCTGCATAATATTCCATGGTGTATATGTGCCACATTTTCCCAGTCCAGTCTATCATGGATGAGCATTTGGGTTGATTCCAGGTCTTTGCTATTGTAAACAGTGCTGCAATGAACATTCGTGTGCATGTGTCCTTATAGTAGAACGATTTATAGTCCTTTGAATATATACCTAGTAATGGGATAGCTGGGTCAAATGGAATTTCTATTTCTAGGTCTTTGAGGACTCACCACACTGTCTTCCACGATGGTTGAACTAATTTACACTCACACCAGGAGTGTAAAAGTGTTCCTATTTCTCCGCATCCTCTCCAGCATCTGTTGTTTCCAAATTTTTTAATGAATGGCATTCTAACTGGCATGAGATGGTATCTCAATGTGGTTTTGATTTGCATCTCTCTAATGACCAGTGACGATGAGAATTTTTTATATGTTTTTTGGCCTCTTGTATGTCTTCTTTTGTAAAGTGTCTGTTCATTTCCTTTGCTAGGGAGGACACAGGTGTCCAGGAATTTATCCATTTCTTCCAGGTTTACTAGTTTGTGTGCGTAGAGTTGTTTGTAATATTCTCTGATGATGGTTTGAATTTCTGTGGAATCTGTGATGATTTCCCCTTTATCGTTTTTTATTGCGTCTATTTGGTTGTTCTTTCTTTTCTTTTTTATTAGTATGGCTAGTGGTCCTTCTATTTTGTTGATCTTTTTAAAAAAAACCAACTCTAGGATTTATGAATTTTTTGAAGGGTTTTTCGTGTCTCTATCTCCTTCAGTTCTGCTCTGATCTTAGTTATTTATTGTCTTCTGCTAGGTTTTGAGCTTTTTTGATCTTGCTCCTCTAGCTCTTTCAATTTTGATGATAGGGTGTCAATTTCGGATCTCTCTACTCTTCTCATATGGGCACTTATTGCTATATATTTTCCTCTAGATACTGCTTTAAATGTGTCCCAGAGATTTTGGTATGTTGTGTCTTCATTCTCATTGGTTTCCCAGAACTTCTTTATTTCTGCCTTCATTTTATTGTTTATCCAAAAACATTTAAGAGCCAGTTGCTCAGTTTCCATGAAGCTGTGCGGTTCTGAGTTAGTTTCTGGATTCTGAGTTCTAACTTGATTGCACTATGATCTGAGAGAGTGTTTGGTATAATTTCAGTTGTTTTGCATTTGCTGAGGAGTGCTTTACTTCCAATTATATGATCAATTTTAGAGTAGGTGTGATGTGGTGCTGAGAAGAATGTATATTCTGTGGATTTGGGGTTTAGAGTTCTTCAAATGTCTATCAGGTTTTCTTGTTCCAAGTCTGTGTTGAAGTCCTGGGTTTCCTTGTTAATTTTCTGTCTGGTTGATCTGTCTAATATTGACAGTGGAGTGTTAAAGTCTCCCACTATTGTTGTGTGGGAGTCCAAGTCTCTTCCTAAGTCATTAAGAACTTGCCTTATATATCTGGGTGCTCCTGTATTGAGTCCATAAATATTTTTGATTGTGAGCTCTTCTGGTTTCAATCCTTTTACCATTGTATAATGTCCTTCTTTTTCTCTTTCGATCTTTGTTGCTTTAACGTCTATTTTATCAGAGATGAGAATTGCAACTCCTGCTTTTTTTGCTGTCCATTTGCTTGGTAAGTCTTCCTCCATCCCTTTATTTTTAGCCTTTGTGTATCCTTGCGTGTGAGATGGGTTTTCTGGATACAGCACACTGATGTGTTTTGGCTTTTTATCCAATTTACCAGTCTGTGTCTTTTGATTGGTGCATTTAGCCCATTTACATTTAGGGTTAATATTGTTATGTGTGAATTTGATACTGCCATTTTGATGCTAGCTGGCTGCTTTCCCCTTTAGTTGATGTAGATTTTTCATTTTATTGATGCTCTTTAATATTTGGTATGTTTTTGGAACGGCTGGTGCTGGTTGTTCCTTTCTATGTGTAGTGCCTCTTTGAGGAGCTCTTGTAAAGCAGGCCTGGTCCTGACAAAAAATCTCTGAGTACTTGCTTGTTTGCAAAGAATTTTATTTTTCCTTCACTTATGAAGGTTAGTTTGGCTGGATATGAAATTTTGAGTTGAAAGTTCTTTTCTTTAAGTATGTTGAATATTGGCCCCACTCTCTTCTGGATTGTAACGTTTCTGTGAGAGATCTGCTGTTAGTCTGATGGGCTTCCCTTTGTGGGTGACCCGACCTTTCTCTCTGGCTGCCCTTCGGGTTTTCTTCTTAATTTCAATCCTGGTGAATCTGACGATTATGTGCCTTGGGGTTGCTCTTCTTGCAGAGTATCTTTGTGGTGTTCTCTGTATTTCCTGGATTTGGGTGTTGGCCTGCCTTGCTAGGATGGGGAAATTTTCCTGCATAATTTTCCGAAGAGTATTTTCCAGCTTGGATTCATTCTGTTTGTCACATTCTGGTACACTTATCAAACGTTGATTAAGTCTCTTCACATAGTCCCACATTTCTTGGAGACTTTGTTTATTCCTTTTTGTGCTTTTTTCTCTAATCTTGGCTTCTCGTTTTATTTCATTGAGTTGATCTTTGACTTCTGATATCCTGTCTTCTGCTTGGTGAATTCAGCTGTTGAAACTTGTGCATGCTTCACAAAATTCTCTTGTGTTTTTCAGCTCCTTCAATTCATTCATATTTCTCCCTAAGTTGTTTATTCTTGTTATTATTTCCTCAAATCTTTTTTCAAGGTTCTTAGTTTCTTTGCACTGATTTAGAACATGTTCTTTTAGCTCACAGAAGTTTCTCATTACCCACCTTCTGAAGTCTGATTCTGTTATTTCTTCACTCTCATTCTCTATCCAGCTTTGTTCCATTGCTGGTGAGGAGTTTTGGTCTTTTCTTTGCGGTGAGGTGTTCTGGTTTCGGGTGTTTTCCTCCTTTTTGCGCTGTTTTCTTTCCATCTTTATGGATTTATCCACCTGTCGTCTGAGTAGTTGCTGATTTTTCGATTGGGTCTCTGAGTAGAGACCCAGCTTTGTAATGATGAAGTATTTCTGTTTCTTAGTTTTCCTTCTAATAGTCTAGCCCCTCCGCTGTAAGACTGCTGAGGTGCACTCTGGGTCCTGCTTGCCTGGGGTTCACCTGTAGCAGCTGCAAAACAGTTATGAATGCTACCAGTTTCTTCTATCTTTGTCCCAGAATGATGCCCGCCAAATGTCAGCCTGATTAGTCTTTTTTGAGGTGACTATTTGGGTATACAGTGGTCAGGGAGCTGCTTGAGGAGACAGTCGGTACTTTATCAAAGCTTAGGTGCTGAGCTGTGAGCTCCGTTGTTCATTCAGTGTTGCTAGGCACGTACATTTAAGTCTGTTGTGGCAGAACTCATGAAACCCCTTTTTTCCCTCAGATGCTCTGTCTTGGCGAATTAGGTCTTTATTTGTGAGTATCCGTTGTGCTGTTCTGCCCAGCTAGGAGGCAGTCTAGTCACTATTTTTCTGCCAAGGCTCCGCCCTGCTGGCGTGATTTCCGCCCTTTTGCTGTGGGCTCCATCTTGCTGCCTTGGGGTCTGCTCTGCTGACGTAGGCTCCGCCCTGCTGATGTGGATTCTGCCCTGTTGGTGGAGTCTCTCTGTTTTGACGGGTTGCCTCGGCAACAGCTGACTGCATCAGCAATGGTCGGGTACCTCAGTAGGTGCGGAAGCTATTAGCAATGGCGGACGCGCCTCCTTTACTGCACTGCACAGCCATCGGTTCAGCTGTGCCCACAGTGGAACTCTCAACCCCGAGCACTCTGAATCACCGTATTGCTTGTCCCTGTGTTGGTGGGACCCGTTGAGCCTGATCACTTGGTTTCCTGCCTCCGAGCCTTTTTGCTTTTATTTTTTAAGTTGTAGGGTTGACTTTCTCCCAGGTGCCTCAGGCACCGGCCGAAAGGGTACTGGGATCTGTGTAATTTCCTGTGCAGCGACCCACTGTGCTGGTTCACAGTTCACCTCCCAGAAATCTCCTGGTCTGGCTAACTGTCCAAATCCCATTCAATCAGATGAACATGGCAATCTGCCCTCCCAAGTCTCAAATTGCCAGTTTAACAGGGCACCGAGATCCGTGTGTTTTGTGCGCAGTGCCACTGTGCTGTGGCACCGGCTGCCTGGCCTTGCCATCGAAGACCGCTGCACTGGCGTCTTGCATTTCTCCTACACCTGGGCTTTTCCCCGCTCTGTGGGCTATAAAGATCCATCTGGAAATGCGGTGTGTACTCACCCTCTGCGTCTTGACTGAAAGCTGCAATCATAAGTTGCTTCTAGAGCGCCATCTTCTCCCAGAGTTTTCTACTTTTCTTACCTTGCCTGGATTTGCCTTGCCTTGCCGTGCCTTGATTTTCCTTGCCTGAATTTCCCTTGCCTTGGCTTGCCTGGATTTGTCTCACCTGGGTTTTTTTGGCTTGCCTTCTCTGGATTTGCCTTGCTTTGCCTTGCTTAGATTTGTCTGGCCTAAATTTGCCTTACCTTGCCTAACCAGGATTTACCATACCTTGCCTTGCCTGGATATGCCTTGCTTTGCCATGAATCGCCTGGATTTGACTAGAATGTTTTTCCTTACCTTGCCTTGCCTAAATTTTTATTCCCTGGATTTTTCTTGCCTTACCTTCCTGGGATTTGCCTTGCCTGGATTTGCCTTGACTTGACTTGCCTGGATTTGCCTTGCCTTGAGTTGCCTGGATTTGCCTTGTCTGTATTTGACTTTTCTTGTTTTGCCTGGATTGGTCTTGCCTAAATTTGCCTTGACCTGACTGGATCTGTCTTTCCGAAAGGAAACTTGCCTGGATTTGCCTTACCTTGCCTTGCCATGATTAGCCTTACTTTGCCTTGCCTGGATTTGCCTTTCCTTGCCTGGAGTCGTCATGCCTTGTATAGATTTGCCTAGTTTGCCAGGATTTGCCTTGACTTGACTAGATTTGACGTGCCTTGACTGTATTTGCCTGGCCTTGCCTTGCCTGGACTTGCCTTCCCTTGCTTTGCCTGGATTTTCCTTGACTTGCCTTGCCTGAATTTGCCTTGCCTTGCCTGGATTTGCCTTGCCTTGCCTTGACTTGATTTTCCTTGCCTGGATTTGCTTTGCCTTGCCTTTTCTGGATTTTTCTTGTCTTGCCTGATTTTGCCATCCCTTTGCCTGAACTCTGCGTTCACTACATTTGCCTTGACCTGCCTGCATTTGCCTGGCCTTGCCTAGATTTCACTTGCGTTGCCTAGATTTTTCTTGCCTGGCCTTTTCTTGCCTTGCATTGCATGTATTTTCCTTGTTTTGTTTTCCATTGCCTTGCCTTGCCTGGCTTTTCCTTGCCGTTCCCGTGTTTGTTTTTCCTGGATTTAGCTCGCCTTGACTTGCCTACTTTTGCCTTGCCTGTATTTACCTTGCCTTGTTTTGCCTAAATTTCCCTTTTCTGAATTTGCCTTGTTTTGCTTTGCCTGAATTGCCTTGCCTGGATTTGTTTTCCCTGGATTTTTTTTTGCCTTGTCTTCCTGGGATTTACCTTGCCTGGATTTGCGTTGACTTGACTTTCCTGGATTTGCCTTTCATTGCCTTCCCTGGATTTTCCTTGTCTGGATTTGCCTTGACTTGCCTTTCCTGGATTTGTCTTGCCTGGATTTGCCTTTCCTTGCCTTGTCTGGATTTGCCTTCTCTAAATGTACCTTGCCTTGCCTTGCCTGGTATTTCCTTGCCAAGATTTGACTGGCATTGCCTTGACTTGCTTGGATTTGCCTTGCCTGGATTTCCCTTGCATAGATTTGCCTTGCCTGCGTTTGCCTTGCGTTGCCTTGCTTGTATTTGCCTTGCCTTTATTTGCCTTGCCTGGATTTGCCTTTTCTTGCATTGCCTGGATTTTTCGTCCCTGAATTTGCCTTGCCGTGCCTTGCCTGGATTTGTCTTACCTGGATTTTTCTTCTCTGGAATTTTCTTGCCTTGTTTCGCCTCGATTTGCCTTGCCTGAATTTGCCTTAACTTGCCTTGCCTAAATTTGCCTTGTCTGTGTTTTCCATGCCTTGCTGTGCCTGGCTTTACCTTGACTGAATTTGCCTTGCCTTTACTTGCCTGGATCTGCCTTGTGTTGCCTTGCTTGTATTTATTTTGTGTGGATTTGCCTCAATTTGCCTAGCCTGAATTTGCCTTGCGTTGCCTTGTCTGAATTTGCCTTGCCTTGCCTTACCTTGATTTCCCTTGCCTGGGTTTGCCTTGCCTTGCCTTTTCTGGATTTGCCATGCCTGGATTTGCCTTGCATTGCCTTGCCTAGATTTGCCTTGCCTTTACTTGTTTTGATTTGCCTTGCCTTTTCTTGCCTGGATTTGCCTTGACTTGCCCTGCCTGAATTTGCCTTGCCTCCACTTTTTTTGTCTTCCCTTGCCTGGATTTATTTTTCCTAATTTGGCCTTGCGTTGCCTTGCTGGATTTGCTTTGACTGGATTTGCTTTGCCTGGATTTGCCCTGCCTTGTCTTCCTGGATCTGCCCTGCCTTGTCTTGCCCAGATTTGTCTTTCCTTGCCTTGCCTAGATTTGACTTCGCTGTATTTGCCTTGCTTTGCCTTGCCTGGATTTGCCTTGTTTGGATTTGCCTTGCCTTACCTTGGTTGTATTTGCCTTGCCTGGATTTGCCTGGCCTGGGTTTGCCTTGCATTGTGTTGCATATGTCTGCCTTGCCTGAATTTGCTTGTTTTGTCATCATCCTGGATTTGCCTTGCCTGGGTTGACCTTGCCTTGCCTTGCCTTGCATGGATTTGCCTTGCATTTACTGGCCTTGCCTTGCTAGGATTTATTTTGCCTGGATTTGCCTTGCCTTGCCTTGCCTGAATTTGCCTTGCCTGGATTTGCCTTGCCTTATATTGCCTAGATTTGCCTCACCCGGATTTGCCTTGTTTTTTCTTGCCTGGGTTTCCCTTGCCTGGATTTGCCCTGCCTAAATTTGATTTGCCTTTCTTTTTATTGCCTTACCTGGATTTTCCTGGTCTTACCTTGTTTGGATTTGCCTTGCCTGGATTTACCTTGCTTTGCTTGCCTGGATTTGCCTTGTCTTTTTTTCTCTGGATTTGCCCTGCTTTGATTTGCCTTGACTTGCCTTCCATGCATTTGCCTTGCCTTGCCTTCCCTGGATTATCCTTACTTTGTGTTGCCTGGATTTGTCTTGCATTACCTGTATGTGCCTTACCTTGCCACTATTTGCCTTGCCTGGCCTGTGTTTGCCTTGACTTGCAAGGATTTGCATTGACTTTCCTGTATTTGCCTTGCCTTGCCTTGGCTGGATTTGCCTTGCCTTTCTTTGCCTGGATTTTCCTTGACTTGTCTTGTCTGGATTTGCCCTGCATTGCCTTGCCTGTATTTGCCTTGCCTTGCCTTGCCTGTATTTGTCTTGCCTGGATTTTATTTTCCTTGCCTTGCCTGGATTCGCAGTGCCTTATTTGGCCTGTATTTGCCTTGTCTGCATTTGCCTTGCCTAGATTTGCCTTGCCTTGGCTTGTCTGGATTTGCCTGTCCTGGGTTTGCCTTGCCTTATCTTGCCTGGATTTGCCTTTCTTTCCCTTGCCTAGATTTGACTGGCCTGGATTTGCCTTACCTTGCCTGACCTGGATTTGCCATTTCTTTTTTTTGCCTGGATTTGATTTGCCTGGATTTACTTTAACTTGCCTGGCCTTGATATGCCAGCCTTGCCTTACCTTGCCTGGATTTGACTTGGTTGGCTTGCCTTACCTTGCCTTGCCTTCCCTTGCCGTGCCTTGCCTGGATTTGTTTTCTGCAAATTTTTTGTTCCCTTGCCTTCTCGGGATTTGCCTTGCTTGGATTTACCTTGACTTGACTTGCCTGGATTTGCCTTGCCTTGCCTTACCTGGATTTGCCTTGCCTGGATTTGCATTGCCTGTACTTGAATTTTCTTGCCTTGCCTAAATTTGCCTTTCCTAGATTTGCCTTGACTTGAATGGATCTGTCTTGCTTTGCCTTGCCTTGCCTGGATTTTTCTTACCTTTCCTTGTCTTGATTACACTTACTTTGCCTTGCCTGGATTTGCCTTGCTTTGCCTGGATTTGCCTTCCTTTGCTGGATTTGCCTTGTTTTGCCAAGATTTGCTTGCCTTGCCAGGATTTGCCTTGCCTTGCCTTACCTGGATTTGCCTTGCCTGGATTTGCATTGCCTGTATTTGAATTTTCTTGCCTTGCCTAAATTTGCCTTTCCTGGATTTGCCTTGACTTGAATGGATATGTCTTGCCTTGCCTTGCCTGGATTTTTCTTACCTTTCCTTGTCTTGATTACACTTACTTTGCCTTGCCTGGATTTGCCTTGCTTTGCCTGGATTTGCCTTCCTTTGCTGGATTTGCCTTGTTTTGCCAAGATTTGCTTGCCTTGCCAGGATTTGCCTTGCTTGACTAGATTTGTTGTGCCATGCGTGGATTTGCCTTGCCTTGCCTTCCCTCTATTTGCCTTCCCTTGTTTGTCTGGAGTTTTTTGCCATGCATTGCCTGGATTTGCCTTGCCTTGACTTTGCCTGAATTTGCCTAGTCTTATTTTGCTTTGCCTTGCCTTGCCTGGATTTTCCTGGCCTTGCCTGTATTTATTTTGCCTGTATTTATCTTGCATTGACTTGCCAGGATTTGTGTTGCCTGGATTTGCCTTGCCTTATTTTGCCTAGATTTGCCTTGCCATGTCTTGCCTAGGTTTGCCTTGCCTGGATTTGCTTTGTTTTGCCTTGCCTGGATTTGCAGTGCCTGAATTTTCTTGCCTTCCCTTCCCTGGATTTGCCTTGCTTTGCTTTACCTGGATTTGCCTTGCCTTGCCTGGATTTGCCTTGCCTTGTTTTTCCTGAATTTGTCTTGTCTGGATTTGTATTGCCTTCCCTTACCAGCATTTTTCTTGCCTGTATTTGCCTTGCCTTGCCTTGTCTGAATTTGTCGTGCCTTTCCTTGCCTGAATTTGCATAGCTTTGCCTTGCCTGGATTTGCCTTGCTTTGCCTTGTCTGGATTTGCCTTGCCTTGTCTAAATTTGTTTTTCCTGGATTTACCTTGCCTTGATTTCCCAGGATTTGCCTTACCTGGATTTTTCTTGACTTGACTTGCCTAGGTTTTCCTTGCCTGAATTTGTTTTGTTTTTTTCCGTGTCAGGATTTGCAGTGCTTGAATTTGCCTTGCCTCGATTTTTTTTTGCCTTGCCTTCTCTGAATTTGCCTTGCCTGGATTTGCCTTTTCTTATGTTACCTGGATTTGCCTTGCCTTGCCTTGCCTGGATTTGCTTGCCTTGTTTTGCCTGGATTTGAATTGCCTTGACTTGCCTGGATTTTCCTTGCTTGTATTTGTCTTGCCTTGCCTTGCCTAGATTTGTGTTGCCTAGAGTTGTCTTGCCTTCTTTTGCCTGATTTTGCATTGCTTTGCCTTGCCTGAATTTGTCTTGCCAAGATTTGCCTTTCTTTGCCTTGCCTGCATTTGCCTTGCCTTGATTTTTTTGTCTGTATTTACCTTGTTTTGCCTTGTCTGGATATGCCTTTTCTTTTTTTAGCTTTCCTCTATTTTTCTTGCCTTGCCTTGCCTTACCAATTTTGCCTTGCCTTGCCTGGATTTGCCTTATCTTGCATGTGTTTACCTTGCCTTGCCTCTATTTAATTAGCTTTGCCAGAATTTGCCTTGCCTTGCCTGGATATGCCTTGCCTTGCCTTCTCTGAATTTGCCTTATCTTGCCTTGCCTTTGATAGCCTTTCTTTGCATTGCCTGGATTTGCCTTTCCCTGACTGGATTTGTTTGCCTTGTTTGGATTTGTCTTCCCTTGCCTGGATTTGTCTTGTCTTGCGTGGGTTTGCCTTGCCTTGCCTGGATTTAATTTGCCTTGTTTGGATTTGCCTTGCCTTGCCTGTATCTTCCTTGCCTTGCCTTGCTTGGATTTGCCTTGCCTGTATCTGACTTTCCTTTCCTTGCCTTGCCTTGCTTTGTCTTGCCTGAATTTGCCTTCCCTTGCGTGGATTTGCCTTGTCTTGCGTGGGTTTTACTTGCCTTGCCTGGATTTAATTTGCATTGCCTGCATTTGCCTTGCCTTGCCTGGATCTGCCTTGCATTTCCTTGCCTAGATTTTTCTTACCTTGCCTTGCCTTGATTAGGCTTTCTTGACCTTGCCTGGATTTGCCTTGCCCTGCCTAGATTTGCCTTTCCTTGCCTTTCCTGGATTTCCCTTGCCTTGCCTGCATTTGCCTTGCTTTGTCTTGCCTACCTGGCTTTTTCTTGCCTTTCCTGGATTCATTTTGCCTGAATTTATCTTTCCTTGACTTGCCTGCCTTTGCCTTGCCTGGATTTGTTTTGCTTTGTCTTGCCTGCCTTTACCTTGCCTGGATTTGTCGTGTTTTGGCTTGCCTGGATTTGCCTTGTCTGTAGTTGCCTTCCCTAAATTTCCCATGCCTTGTTTTCCCGGGATTTGCATTGCCTAGATTTTTCTTGACATGCCTGGACTGGATTTGCCTTGCCTGGATTTGTTTTGCCTTGTCTTTCCTTGATTGGCATTACCTGAATTTGATTTTCCTTGCCTTCCTTGGGTTTCCCTTGCCTGAGCTTACCTTGCCTTGTTTTCCCTGAATTTGCGTTGGCTAGATTTGCCTTGTCTTGTCTTGCCTGTTTTCGTCTTCCCTGAATTTGTCTTGCCTTGCCTTGTCTGAATTTTTTGTCTATGGATTTGCCTTGACTTGCCTTGCATAAAATTGCCGTGACTCAATTTGGCTTGCCTTGCCTTGCCTTTACTGAATTTTTCTTGCTTATGTTTGTCTTCCATGGATTTTCCTTACCTTGCCTTCCCGGGATTTGTCTTCCCTGAATTTGCCTTGACATGGCTTGCCTGAATTTGCCTTGCCTCTATTTGCCTTGCCTTGCCTTGCCTGAATTTGACTTTCCTTTCTTTGCCTGGGTTTGCCTTGTCTAAATTTGCCTTGCTTTGCCTTTCCTGGATATACCTTGACTTGACTTGCCTTGCCTGAATTTGCCTTGCCTTGACTTTCCTTGCCTGGATTTGTCTTGCCTGCATTTTCTTTGCCTTTTCTTGTATAGATTTGCCTTCTCTGGATTGGCCTTGGGTCGCCTTGCCTGGATTTGACTTTCCTTGCCTTGCCTGGATTTGCCTTGCCTTGTCTTGCCTTGCCTGGATTTGCCTTGTCTTGACTACCCTTGCCTGAATTTCACTTGCCATGCCTAGATTTGCCTTGCCTAGACTTTCCTTGATTTTCCTTGTCTGGATTTGCCTTGCCTTGCCTTGATTTTCTTTGCCTGAATTTGCCTTGCCTTGCCTGGATTTGTCTTGTCATGCATAGGTTTGCCTTGCCTTGCCTGAATTAAATTTGCCATTTTTCGATTCTCCTTGCCTTGCCTACATCTTCCTTGCCTTGCCTTGCCTGGATTTGCCTTGACTGTATTTGACTTTTCTTGCCTTGCCTTGTCTGGATTTTCCTTACCTTTTATATATTTGCCTTCTCTTGCGTGGGTTTTACTTGCCTTGCCTGCATTTGCCTTGCCTTGCCTGGATCTGCCTTGCATTTCCTTGCCTGGATTTTTCTTACCTTGCCTTGCCTTGACTAGTTTTTCTTGGCCTTGCCTGGATTTGCCTTGCCTTGCCTGAATTCGATTTGCCTTACCTTGCCTGGATTTGACTTTCCTTGCCTTGGCTGGGTTTGCCTTGCCTGGATTTGCCTTGCTTTGCCTTTCCTGAATATGCCTTGCCTTCACTTGCCTTGACTGAATTCGCCTTGCTTAGCCTTCCCTTTCCTTTTCTTTCCTTTCCTTGCCTTGCCTTGCCTTTCCTTGCCTTGTGTTGCCTGTATTTTCCTTGCCTGCATTGTCTTTGCCTTCCCTTGCCTAAATTCGCCTTCTCTGGATTGGCCTAGCATTGCCTTGCCTGGATTTGCCTTGACTGGGTTTGTTTCGCCTGGATTTTTCTTTCCTTATCTTGCCTAGATTTGCTTTGCCTTGCCTTGCCTGGGTTTGCCTTGCCTTGCCTTGCCTTGCCTTGATTTGCCTTGACTTGCCTGGATTTGCCTTGACTTGACTTCCCTTGCTTGTATTCTTCTTGTCATGCCTGGATTGGCCTTGCTTTGTCTTGCCTGAATTTGCCTTGCCTGGATTTGCCATCCCTTGCTTTGCCTGGATTTGCCTTGCCTTACCTTGTCTGGATTTTCCTTGCCTTTTCTTGCCTGGATTTCCCTTTCCTTGACTAACCTTGCCTTGATTGGCCTTGCCTTATTTGGCTTTGCCTTGTTTTGCTTGTATTTGTTTTGCCTAAATTTATCTTGGCTTGACTTGCCAGGATTTGTTTAGCCTGGATTTTCCTTGCTTTGTCTTGCCTAGGTTTGCCTTGCCTGGATTTGCCTTGTTTTGCCTTCCCTGGATTTTCCTTGACTGGATTTACCTTGGCTTGCCTTGCCTGGATTTGCCTTGCCTGGATTTGCCTGGATTTGTCTTATCTGAATTTGCCTTGCCTGGGTTTTTCTGGCCTGTATTTGCCTTGCCTTGCCTCTCCTGGAGTTGCCTTGCCTTAATTTGTCTTGCCTTTACTTGCCTGGATTTACCTTGCTTTGCCTTTTCTAGATTTGCCTTGCCTTGCCTGTATTTGTTTTGTCTGTATTTACCTTGCCTTGATTTTCCAGAATTTGCCTTGCCTAGATTTGCCTTGCCTTGTCTTGCGTAGATTTGCCTTGCCTGGATTTGCCTTGTTTTTTCCTTGCTAAGATTTGCAGTGCCTGAATTTGCCATGCCTGGATTTGTTTTGCCTTGCCTTCCATTAATTTACTTTGCCTGGATTTGCCTTGCCTTGCATTACCTGGATTTGCCTTACCTTGCCTTGTCTTGCCTTGATTTGCCTTACCTTGTTTTGCCTTGATTTGCCTTGTCTGCATTTGCCTTGCCTGCATTTGCCTTGCCTTGCCTAAATTTTCTTTGCCTGTATTTGCCTTGCCTTGCCTTGCCTTGCCTGGATTTGCGTGGCCTGAATTTGTCTTGCCTGTCCTTGCCTGGACTTGCCTTGCTTTGCCTTGCCTGGATTTGCATTGCCTGAATTAGCCTTGCCTGAGTTTGCCTTGCCCTGCCTGGATTTGTTTTGCCTGTATTTACCATGCCTTGACTTGCCAGGTTTTGCCTTGCCTGGATTTGCCTAGCGTTTTCTTGCCTAGGTTTGACATGCCTGGATTTGCCTTGTTTTGTCTTGCCTGAATTTGCAGTGCATGAATTTGCCTTGCCTGGATTTACATTGCCTTGCCTTGCCTTCCCTTGCTTTGTCTAAGTTTTCCTTGCCTTGCCTTGCTTGGATTTGCCTTCCCTTGCGTTGCCTGGATTTTTCTTGCCTTGCCTTGCCTTGCCTGGATTTGCTTTGATTGACCTTGACTGGATTTTTCTTGACTTGCCTTGCCTTGCCTGGATTTGCCTTGCCTTGCCTAAATTTATATTGCCTGGATTTACCTTGCCTTGAGTTACCAGGGTTTGCCTTGCCTCGTCTTGCCTAGGTTTGCCTTGCCTAAATTTGCCTTGTTTTGCCTTGCCTGGCTTTGCATTGCCTTGCATTCCCTGGATTTGCTTTTCTTTGCCTTGCCTGTATTTGACTTGTTTTGCCCTGCCTGGATTTCGTATGCCTCAATTTGCCTTGTTTTGCCTTGCCTGGATATTTCTTGCCTTTCCTTGGCTTGCCTCGATTTGCCTTGTGTTGCCTTGCCTTACCTTTTTTGCCATGCCTTGCCTTGGCTGGATTTGTCTTATCTTGCAAGGGTTTGCCTTGCCTTGCCTGTGTTTGCCTTGACTGCATTTTTGTTGCCTTCCCTTGCATAGATCTGCCTTCCCTGGATTGGCCCTGTGTTGCCTTGCCTGAATTTTTTTTTGCCTTGCTGTGCCTTGACTGGATTTGCCTGACCTGAATTTTCCTTGCTATTCCTAGATATTCCTCTCCTTACCTTGCCTGGATTTGCCCTACATTATCTTGCCTGTTTTTGCCTTGCCTGGATTTGCCTTACCTTGCCTTGACTGGATTTGCCTTGCCTTGCCTTCCCTGGATTTGCTTTGTCTTAATTTACCTTGCCTTGCCTTGCCTGGATACGCCTTGCCTTGCCTTGCCTTCTCTGAATTTGACATGCCTTGTCTTTCATTATTTTGTATCGATTTGCCTTGCCTTGCCTTGTCTTGCCTTCCCTTGTCTGGATTTGCCTTGCCTTTTCTGTATTTGTTTTTCTTGAGTGGGTTTGCCTTGCCTTGCCTTGTCTTGCCTTCCCTTGTCTGGATTTGCCTTGCCTTTTCTGTATTTGTTTTTCTTGAGTGGGTTTGCCTTGCCTTGCCAGAATTTAATTTGCCTTGCATAAATTTTCTTTGCCATGCCTGGATTTGCCTTGCCTGGATTTGCATTACCTTGCCTTGTCTTGATTAGCCTTTATTTTTCTTGCCTGTATTTGCCTTGATCTGCCTGGATTTGTTGTGCCTTGCCTGGATTTGCCTCGTGTTGCGTTGCTTTGCCTAAATATGCCTTGTTTTGCCTTACCTGGATTTGTTTTGCCTGGATTTACCTTCCTTGACTTGCCTGAATTTTCCTTGTCTGGATTTGCCTTCTCTTTTCTTGTCTAGGTTTGCCTTGCTTGGATTTGCCTTGTGTTGCCTTGCTTGGATTTGAATTGTTTTGCCTTGCCTGGATTTGCCGTGCCATACCTTCCCTAGAATTGGCTTGTCTTGCCTTGCATGGATTTGCTTTACCTTCATTGATTTTGCCTTGCCTTGCCTAAATATGCCTTGCCTTGCCTTGCCTGTACTTGTCTTGACTTGGCTTGCCTTACCTTTCCTTGCCTTCCCTTATCTTTCCTTGCCTTCCCTTTCCTTGACTTGCCTGGATTTTCCTTGCTTTTCATGGATTTGCTTGTCTTGTATTGGTTTGTCTTGCCTTGTATGGATTTAATTTGTCTTGTCAGAATTTGCCTTGCCTTGCCTGGATTTGCCTTGCCTTGCCTTGCCTTGCCTGGATTTGCCTTACCTTGCCTTGCCTTGATTAGTCTTACTTTGCCTTCCTCAATTTGCCTTTTCCTGCCTGAATTTGCCTTGCCTTGACTTGCCTGGATTTGCATTGCCTTGCCACAATTTGCCTTGCCTTGCCACAATTTGCCTTGCCTTGCTTGGATTTGTTCTGCCTTGCCTAAATTATTTTGCCTTGCCTTACCTGGTTTTGCTTTGCCTTGCTTTGCCTGGATTTTCCTTGTCTTGCCTTGACTGGATTTGCCTTTTCTTGCCTTGCCTGTATTTGCCTTACCTTGACTTTCCTTGCCTTGCTTTGTCTCGATTTGCCTTGCCTTCCTGGATTTGTTTTGTCAGGATTTACCTTGCCTTAACTTGCCAGAATATGCCTTGCCTAAATTTGCCTTGCCTTGTCTTGCTTCGGTTTGCCTTGTCTGGATTTGTCTTGTTTTGCCTTGCCCGGATTTACCTCACCAGTATTTGCCATCCCTGGATTTGCCTTGCCTTTCTTTGCCTGGTTTTGCCTTGCCTAGATTTGACATGCCATGCCTTGCCTTGCCTGGATTTTCCCTGCCTTTCCTTGCCTGGATTTGCTTTGCCTGGATTTACCTTGCCTTTCCTTGCCTGGATATGCCTTGCCTTGCCTTGCCTCCATTTTTTTTCCTTGACTTCCCTTCCCTTGCCTTGTCTTGCCTGGATTTTCTTTGTCTTGCGTGGGTTTGTTTTGCCTTGCCTGAATTTAATTTGCCTTGCCTTGATTTGCCTTGCCTTGCCCGGATCTGCCTTACCTTGCCCGGATCTGCCTTACCTTGCCTTGCCTTGATTTGCCTTACCATGTCTTGCCTTGATTAGCCTTTTTTGCCTTGTCTGGATTTTTTGGCCCTTCCTGGATTTGCCTGGCCTTGCCTGGACTTGCCTTGGCTTGCCAAGATTTGCCTTGCCTTGCCTGGATTTCCTTGCCTCGCCTGCATTTGCCTTGCCTTGCCTTGCCTGAATTTGCCTTGCCTTACCTTGCCTTGCCTGGATTTGCTTTGTTTTGTCTTGCTTTGCCTGGCTTTTCTTGCCTTTCCTGTCTTTGTTTTGCCTAGATTTACCTTTCCTTGACATGCCTGTCTTTGCCTTGCCTTGTCTTGCCTAGATTTGCCTTGTGTAAATTTGCCTTATTTTGCCTTGCCTGGATTGCCTTCCCTGCATTTGTATTTCCTGAAATTTTTTGCTTTGCCTTCCAGGGATTTGCCTTGGCTGGATATGCCTCGACTTGCACTGCCTGAATTTTCCTTGCCTAAAATTTTCTTGCCTTGCCTTGCCTGGATTTGCCTTGACCAGTTTTGATTTTCCTTGCCTTGCTAGAATTTGCCTTGCCTTGTTTTGCGTGAATTTGCCTTGCCTTGCCTTGCCTTGCCTGGATTTGCCTTGTCTTGCTTGGAGTTGCCTTCCCTTGCCTGGATTTAATTTGCCTTGGCTGGATTTGCCTTGACTTGCCTGAATCTGCCTTGTCTTGCCTTTCCTGGATTTGCCTTCCCTTGCTTTGCCTTGCCTTGGCTGGATTTGCCTTGCCTTGCTTGGATTTATTTTGCCTGTATTTACCTTGCCTTGACTTGCCAAGGTTGCCTTGCCTGAATTTGCCTTATTTTTTCTTGCCTGGATTTTCCTTGCCAGGATTTTTCTTAACTGGACTTGCCTTGCCTTGCCTTGCCTCTATTTGCCTTGCCTTTCCTAGCCTGGATATGCCTTGCCTCGCGTTACCTTGCCTTGCCTTGCCTTGCTTTGCCTGGATTAGGCTTGTCTTGCCTGGATTTGCCTCGTCTTGCTTAGGTTTGCCTTGTCTTGCCTGGATTTAATTTGTCTTGCCTGGATTTGCCTTGCCTTGCCTGGATCTTTCTTGCATTGCCTTGCCTTGCCTAAATTTGCCTTACCTTGCCTTGCCTTGATTAGTCTTTCTTTGCTTCGCCTAGATTTGCCTTGCTCTGTCTGAATTTGCCTTGCCTTCCCTGGATTTGACTTGCGTTGCCACGATTTGCCTTGTCTTGCCCAAATATTCCTTGCCTCGCCTTGTCTGGATTTTCCTTGCCTTGCCTGGATTCGCCTTGTTTTTTCTTGCCTTGCCTTGCCTTGTCTAGCTTTTTCTTGCTTTCCTTGATTTGTTTTGCCTGGATTTACCTTGCCTTGACTTGCTTGCCTTTTCGTTACATGGATTTGCACTCCTTTGGGTTGCCTAGTTTTGTCTTGCCTAGATTTGCCCTGTTTTGCTATGCCTGGATTTCCTTGCCTGGATTTGATTTTTGTGAATTTTTTTGCCTTGCCTTGCCTTGATTTTTTTTTCTGTATTTGAGTTGACTTGCATTGCCTGGATTTGACTTCCCTGGGTTTTCCTTGCCTTGCCTTGCCTGGATTTATCTTACCTTGCCTTGCCTTGATTAGCCTTTCTTTGCCTTGCCTGTATTTGCCTTGCACTGCCTGGATTTGCCTTACCTTGCCTGGATTTGCCTTGCCTTGCCAAGACTTGCATTTCCTTGCCTGGATTTGCCTTGCCTGTATTTGACTTCCGTGGATTTTTCTTGCCTTGCCTTGCCTAGATTTGCCTTGCCTGGATTTGATTTGTCTTGGTTTGCCTGGATTTGCCTTGCCTGGGTTTGCCTTGCCTTGCCCTGCCTTCATTTGCCTTACCTTACTTTGCTTTGATCAGCCTTTCTCTCCCTTGCTTGGATTTGCCTCGTCCTGCCTGGATTTGCCTTACCTTGCCTGCATTTGTTTTGCCTTGCCACGATTTGCCTTGCCTTGCCTGGATTTGCCTTTTTTTCTCTTGCCTTGCCTGGCTTTTTCTTGCCTTTCCTGGATTTGTTTCACCTGGATTTATCTTGCCTTACCTTTCCTTACCTAGTTTTGCTTTCCCTTGCCTGGATTTCACTTGCCTTGCCTGGATTTGTCTTGCCTTGCCTAGACTTTCCTTGCCTTGCCTTTGTTTGCCTTTCCTTGCTTTGCCTTGTCTTGCTTTGCCTTGCCTTGCCTGGATTTGTTTTGCCTGGACTTACCTTGCCTTGACTTGCCTACATTTGCCTTGCCTGAGTTTGCCTTCCCTTGTTTTACATAGACTTGCCTTGCCTAGATTTGCCCTTTTTTTGCCTGGATTTGTCTTTTCTGTATTTGCCTTGACTTGCCTTGCCTTGCCTGGATTTGCCTTGCCTAGATTTGCGTTGAGTTGCCTTGCCTTGCCTGGATTTTCCTTGTGTGGATTTGCCTTGCATTGTAGTGCCTGGATTTGCCATGCTTGGATTTGCCTTGCCTGGGTTAGCCTTGCTTGGATTTATCTTGCCTTGCCTTCTCTGGATTTGCCTTGAGTGGCTTTGCCTTGCCTTGCCTTGTCTACATTTGCCATGCCAGAATTTGCCTTGCCATGGCGTGCCTAAATTTGTCTTAACTTAATTTGCCTTGCCTTGCTCTTTCTGGTTTTGCCTTCCGTTGCCTTACCTTGCTTTTTCTTTGCCTAGATTTGCCTTGCCTGTATTTTTCTTGACTTGCCTTTCCTGGATTTGCCTTTGCCTGGATTTGCCTTGTGTTGTTTTGCCTGGATTTGCCTCGCTTGGATTTGCCTCTACTGTATTTGTCTTGTCTTGCCTTGCCTTGCCTGGATTTGCATTGTCTTCCTTTGCCTTGATTTGCCTCACCGGTATTTGCTTGCCTTATCTTGCCTGGATTTGTCTTGCCTTGCGTTGCCTGGATTTGCAGTGCCTGGACTTACCTTCCATTGCCTTTTCTTTGCCTAGACTTGCCTTGCCTGTATTTTTTTTGCTTTCCTTTCCTGGATTTGCCTTTGCCTGGATTTGCCTTTCCTGGATTTTCTTGTGTTGTTTTGCCTGGATTTGCCTCGCTTGGATTTGCCTCTACTGGATTTGTCTTGTCTTGCCTTGCCTGGTTTTGCCTTGCCTTCTTTTGCCTTGATTTGCCTCGCTGGTATTTGCTTGCATTATCTTGCCTGGATTTGCCTTGCCTTGTATTGCGTGGATTTGCCATGCCTGGATTTGCCTTGCCTAAATTTGCCTTGCCTTGCCTAGACTTTCCTTGCCTTGTCTTGCCTGTATTTTTTTTTCCTTGCCTTGCCTGGATTTGCCTTGCATTGCTTTGCCTTTTTTTTGCTTTGCCTTGTCTTGTCTTGTTTTGCCTTGCCTTGCCTGGATTTGTTTTGCCTGAATTTAACTTGCCTTGACTTGCCTGCATTTTCCTTGCCTGAATTTGCCTTCCCTTCTTTTGCCTAGATTTGCCTGGACTGAATTTGCCTTGTTTTTCCTTGCCTGGATTTGCCTTGCCTTGCCTTGCCTAGATTTGCATTGAGTTGCTTTGCCATGCCTGAATTTGCTTGCCTTGCCTTTCCTTGCCTTGCCTGGATTTGCCTTGCGTGGATTTGCTTTGCCTGGATTTTCCTTCTGTTGTTGTGCCTGGATTTGCTGTGCTTAGATTTGCTTTTCGTGGAATAGCCATTTTTGGATTTGTCTTCCCTTGCCTTCCCTGGATTTGCCTTGCTTCGCCATTCCTTGCCAGGTTTTGGCTAGATTTACCTTGACTTGTCTTGCATAAATTTGCCTTGCTTGGATTTGCCTTGTTTTGCCTTGCCTGGATTTTTCTATCAAGGATTTGCCTTGCTGTTTTTTTATTGGATTTGCCTTGCCTGGATTTACCTTGCTTTGCCTTGCCAGGATTTCCCTTGCCTGGATTTTTCTTGCCTTGTGTAGCCAGGACTTGCATTGCCTGAATTTGCCTTGCTTTGCCTAAATTTGCCTTGCCTTTTCCTTCCTGGATTTGCCTTGCCCTGATTTGTTTTGCTTTGCCTTGCCTAGATTTGCCTTACCTTGCCTTGCCTGGATTTGTCTTGCCTAAATTTATCTTGTCTTGCCTTTCCTAAACATGACTTGCCTTACCTTGAATTTCCTGGATTTGCCTTGCCTTACCTTGCTTAACTTTGCCTTGCCTTGCCTTTCATTGCCTGGCTTTGCCTTGCCTTGCCTGAATTTGCCTTGCCTTGCTGGATTTCCCTTGCCTTGCCTGGATTTGTCCTACCTTGCTTGGATTTGTCTTGCCTTGCTTTCCCTGGATTTGTCTTACCCTGCCTGGATTTGCCTTGCCTTGCTTGGATTTGCCTTGCCTAGCCTTGCCTGTATTTGCCTTTCCTTGCTTTGCTGAATTTTCCTTGCCTTGCCTTGCCTGAATTTGCCTTGCTTTGCTTTGCTTTTCCAAGCCTGAATTTGTTTTGCCTTGATTTTTCTGGATTTGCCTTGCGTTGCCTTACCTTGCCTTTCCTTGCTTAGATTTGTCTTGCCTTCATTTTCCTTGCCTTTCCTGCGTTTGTTTTTCCGAGATTTACCTTGCCTTACCTTCCCTAGACTTGTGTTACCTGGATTTGCTTTGCATTTACTTGCCTGAATTTGCCTTGTCTGGAGTTGCATTTTCTTGCTTTGCCTGGATATGCCTTGGCTAGATTTGCCTTGCCTAGATTTGCCTTGGGTTGCCTTGCCTTTTTATGCCTTGACTAAATTTGCCTTGGCTGGATTTGCCTTGCCTTCCCTTGCCTGAATTTGCCTTGACTGAATTAGCTTTGCCTTGTCTTTCCTGTATTTACCTTGCCTTGCCTTGACTTGACTAGCCTAGATTTGACTCGTCTGTGTTTTCCTTGCCTTGCGTTGTGAGAATTTGCCTTTCCTGGGTTTGCCTTACCTGGATATTTCTTGTTTTCTTGCCTGGATTTTCCTTTCCTTGATTTTTCTTCATTGGATTTGCCTTGCCTTGCCTTGCCTGTATTTACCTTGTCAGGATTTACCCTGTCTTGCCTTGCCTTGCCAGAATTTGCCTTGGCTGGATTTGCATTGCTTTGCCTTGCCTGTATTTGCCTTGCTTGCCTTGCCTTGATTTGCCGTTTTTGGATTTGCCTTGCCTTGCCTTGCATTGTCTAGATTTGTCTTTCCAAAATTTATCTTGCCTTGCCTTGCCTGGATTTGACTTGCCTTGCCTTTCTTGGAATTGCCTTACCTAAATTTGTCTTGCCTTGCCTTTCCTCGATTTGCCTTGCCTGGAATTTTCTTGCCTGGATTTATCTTGTCTTGCCTTGCCTAGATTTGTCTTGCCTGAATTTATCTTTCCTTGCCTTGCCTCAATATGGCTTGCCTTACCTTGCCTTGCCTCAATAGGACTTGACTTGCCTTGCCTTCCTTTGCTTTGCCTTGCCTTTCGTTACGTGGATTTGCCTTGCCTTGCCTGAATTTCCCTTGCCTTGCCTGGATTTGCCTTGCCTTGCCTGGATTTGCCTTCCCTTGCCTGGATTTCTTGTGCCTTGCCTGGATTCGCCTTGCCTTGCCACAATTATCTTTGCCTTGCCTGTATTTGCCTTGTCTTGCCTAAATTTGCCTTGCTTTCCCTTGCCTGTAATTGCCTTTATTGCTTTACTGGATTGTCTTTGCCTTGCCTTGCCTAAATTTGCATTGCCTTGCCTTGACTGGATTTGTCTTGCCTTGCTTTGCCTTGCCTTGCCATGCCTGGGTTTGCCTTGCTTTGTCTTGCCTTGCCTTGCCTAGATTTGCCTTGCCTTTCCTGGATTTGTTTTGCCTGGATTTACCTTGCCTTACCTTCCCTATATTTGCGTTACCTGGATTTGCCTTGCCTTTACTTGCCTGGATTTGCTTTCCTTGCCTTGCTGAATTTGCCTAGATTTGCTTGGGTTGTCTGCCTTGCCTTTTCTTGTCTTTCTTTGCCTTTCCTTGCCTTTCCTTGCGTTTTCGTGCCTTGCCTGGATTTGCCTTGGCTCTATTTGCCTTGCCTTCCCTTGCCTGGATTTATCATGCCTGGATTTGCCTTGCCTTGCCTTGCCTTGGCTTGACAAGCCTAGATTTGCCTTGTCTGTATTTTCCTTGCCTTGTTTTGGCTGGATTTGTTTTGCCTGGATTTGCCTTGCCTTGTCCTGCGTAGATTTTCCTTACCTGGATATTCCTTGTTTTCTTGCCTGGATTTTCCTTTTCTTGATTTTTCTTCATTGGATTTGCCTTACCTTACCTTGCCTGTGTTTTCCTTACCTGGATTTACCTTGCCTTGCCTTGCCAGAATTTGTTTTGGCTGGATTTGCATTGCTTTACCTTGCCTGGATTTGCCTTTCTTGCCTTGCCTTTATTTGCCTTTCCTGAATTTGCCTTTCTTTTCCATGCCTGGATTTGCTTTGCCAAAATTTACCTTGCCTTGCCTTGCCTGGATTTGACTTGCCTTGCCTTGCTTGGATTTTCCTTGCCTGGATTTGTCTTGCCTTGCCTTCGGTTGCCTGGATTTTTCTTGCCTTCCCTAAATTTGCCTTGCCTTGGCTGGGTTTCTCTTGCCTTGCCTGGATTTGCCTTGCCTTGCATGAATTTGTTTTGCCTGGATTTACCTTCCCTTGACTTCCCTGCATTTGCCTTGCCTTGTCTTGCCGAGATTAGTCTTGCCTGGATTTTTCTTGTTTTTGTTGCCTGCATTTGGCTTGCCAGAATTTGCCTTGCCATGCCTTCCCGAGATTTGCCTTGCCTGGATTTGCCTTACAGGAATTTGCCTTGCCTTGCCTTGAATGAGTTTGACTTATCTGGATTTCCCTTGCCTTGTCTTGCGTGGTTTTGCCTTTCATGGATTTGCCTTGCCTTGCCTTTCATGGACTATGCTTGCCTTAATTTGCCTTGTTTTGCCTTGCCTGGGTTTGCTTTATCTTGCCTTGCCTGTATTTGCCTTGCCCATATTTACTCTGCCTTGCCTTGACTTGACAGGAATTGCCTTGACTGGATTTGCATTGCTTTGCCTTGACTGAATTTGCCTTGTGCAAATTTACCTTGCCTTGCCTTGCCTTGCCTGGATTTGCCTTGTCTTGTCTTCCCTAAATTTACCTTGCCTGGATTTTTCTTGTTTTGCCTTTCCTGGATTTGCCTTATCTTGCCTTGCCTGGATTTGCTTAGCCTGAATTTCCCTTGCTTTGTCTTGCCTAGATATGTTTTAACTTGTCTTGCCTTGTCTTGACTGGCCTTCCCTATCTTGCCTTGTCTTACCTTGACTTGAATTGCCTTGCTTTTTCTGAATTTGCCTTGCCTTGACAGGATTATCCTTGCCTCTCCTGGATTTTATTTGCCTTGCCTTGCCTGAATTTGCTTTGATTTGCCTTGCCTGAATTTGCCTTACTTAGCCTTGCCTTAATTAGCCTTACCTTTTCTTTCCTGGATTTGCTTTGCCCTGCCTGGATTTGCCCTGCCTTGCCTGGATTTGCCTTGCTGTCTCTTGACTGGATTTGCCTTGTCTTGCTTTGCCTTTCCTTGCTTTTCCTTGCCTTGCCTGCATTTGCCTTGCTTTCACTGAATTTTTTTTCCTGGATTTATCTTGCCTTGACTTGATTGCGTTTGCCTTGCCTGGATTTGCCTTGCCTTGTCTTTGCTAAATTTGCCTTTTCTGGATTTCCCTTGTTTTGCCTTGACTGAATTTGACATACTTGGATTTGCCTTACCTTGCCTTCCCGGGATTTGACTTGCCTGTATTTGCCTTCCCTTGCCTTGCCTTGCCTGGATTTGCCTTGCCTGGGTTTGCCTTTTTTGTCTTACCTAGATGGGCCTTTTCTTGCTTGCCTAAATTTGTCTTGCCTAGATTTGCCTTGCCTTGCCTTGCCTGGATTTGCCTTGTCTGGATTTGCCTTGCCTTGCATTGCATGGATTTGCTTGCCTAGATTTGCCTTGCATTGCCTTGCCTTGCCTGGATTTGCCTTGCCTGGATTTGCCTTGTCTTCCCTTGTCTTGATTTGACTCGCCTGTATTTGCTTGCATTGTCTTTCCTGGATTTGCCTTGCCAGAATTTGCCTTGCCTTTCCTTGCCTAGATTTGCCTTGCCAGTATTTTTCTTGTTTTAAGTTGCCTGTATTTGCCTTACATAGATTTGTCTTGCCTTGTTTTGCCTAGATTTGCCTTACCTGGATTTACCTTGTTTTGCCTTGCCTGGATAGTCCTTTCCTGGAATTGCATTGCCTAAATTTCCCTTACCTTGCCTTTTCTAGGTTTGCCTTGCCTGGAATTTTCTTGCCTTGCCTTGCCAGGATTTGCCTTACCTGAATTTGCCTTGCCTTGCCTTGCCTGGATTTGCCTTGCCTGGTTTTTTCTTGCTTGCCTTGCCTTGATTTGTTTTGCCTGGATTTTCCTTTCCTTGCCTTGTCTTGCTTTTCTTGGATTTGCCTTGCCTGAATTTCCCTTGCCGAGATTTATCTTGCCATGTCTTGCCTGGAAAAGTGAATTATCAAGCCTTGGCTGGATTTGTCTTACCGTGCCTTGCATTACCTTGCCTTGCCTTACCTTTCTTTGAATGGATTTGCCTTGCCTTGCCTAAATTTGCCTTGCCTTTCCTTGGTTTCTTTTGCATTGCCTGGATTTGCCATGGCTTGCCTGAATTGCCTTGCATTGCCTGTATTTTCCTTGCCTTGTTTTACCTGGATTAGCCATAGATTGTCTTGCCTGGATTTGCCATGCTCTGCCTGGATTTTTTTTGCCTTGCCTAAATTTTCCTTGCCTTCCCACGATTTGCCTTGCATTGCCTTGCATTTTTAAGATTTGACTTTCCAGGGTTTGCTTTTCCTTGCTTTGCTGGATTTTCCTTGCTTTTTTTTTTTACCTGAATTTGCCTTGCCTTGCCTTGCCTTGACTGGATTTCTCTTGCCATGCCTTGCCTTGCATGGATTTGGCTTACTTTGTCTTGTCTTGCCTTGGTTTGCCTAGATTTGCCTTGCCTTGCCTGGATTATTTTTGCCTGGATTTACATCGTCTTGCCTTGCCTTGCCTAAATTTGCCTTGCAAGAATTTGTCTTTTCTTGCCTTACCTGAATTTGCTTTGTCTGGATTTGACTTGCCTTGCCTTGCCTGAATTTCTCTTACCTTGCCTTGCTTGGGTTTGTCTTGCCTGTATTTGCCTTGCCTGAATTTTTCTTGCGTTGCCTATCCTGGATTTCTCTTACCTTGCCTTCCCTTGACTTGCCTGGATTTTCCTTGCGTTGTCTTGCCTGGATTTGCCTTTCTTGGATTGGTCTTGCCTGGATTTGCCTTTCTTGTATTGGCCTTGCCTGGATTAGCTTTACCTAGATTTGCCTTGTTTTGCCTGCATGAATTTGCCTTACCTGAAATTGCCTTGCCTTGTCTTGCCTGAATTTGTTTTGCCTTGCCTTACCTTGCCTTGCCTTGCCTAAATTTGCCTTGCCTTGTCTTGCCTGTATCTGCCTTTCCTTGCCTTTTCTGGATTTCCTTTGCCTTGATTTACCTTGCTTTTCTTGCCTGGATATGCCTTGCTTTGCCTTGTCTTGCCTGGATTTGCCTTGCCTGGATTTATCTTGCCATGTTTTACCTGGAAATGACTTGCCTTACTTTCCCTTGCCTGGATTTGCCTTGTCTTGCCTTGCCTTACCTTGCCTTGTCTTGCCTTTCGTTGAATGGATTTGCCTTGCCTTGCCTTGCTTAGATTTGCCTTGCCTAGCCTGGCCTGGATTTGCCTTGCCTTGGCTGGACTGGATTTACCTTGCCTTCCTTTGCCTTACCTTGCCTTTCCTTGCTTTGCCTTGCCTTGCCTTGCCTTGCCTGCATTTGCCTGGCCTTCTTTAATTTGTTTTGCCTGAATTTACATTGCCTTGACGTGTGTAGATTTGCTTTGCCTGGATTTGCCTTGCCTTTCCTTCCCTGGATTTGTCTGGCCTGGATTTGCCTTGCCTTGCTTTGCATGGATTTGCCCTGCCTGGGTTTGCCTTGCCTTCCCTTGCCTTGATTTGCCTTGCCTGGATTTGCCTTTCTGGGCTTTTCCAGGATTTGCCTTGCCTGGATTTGCCATAATTTGCCTTGCCTAAATTTACCTTGCCTAGATTTGCCTTGCCCTGGCTTGTCTGGATTTGCCTTGCCTTGACTTGTCTGGATTTGCCTTGCCTTGCCTTACCTGGATTTGCCTTGTCTGGATTTGCCTTGCCTTGCCTTGCCTGGATTTGCGTTGAGAGGCCTTGCCTTGCCTGGATTTTCCTTGCCTTGTCTTCCGTTGCCTTGCCTAGATTTGCCTTGCGTTGTTTTGCCTGAATTTTTCTTGCTTGAATTTCCCTTAGCTAGATTTGAATTGCCTTGGCTTGCCTGAATTTGGTGTGCCTAGATTTGCCTTGCCTTGTCTTTTCGGGATTTGCCTTGTCTTGCCGTTTCTTGACTAGATTTGCCTTGCCTGTATTTTCTTTGTTTTGCCTTGCCGGGATTTTCCTTTCCTGGATGTTCCTTGCCTAGATTTTCCTTGCCTTTTCTTGCCTGGATTTGCCTTGGCTGGATTTATATTTCCTTCCCTTACCAGGATTTACCTTGCTGGATTTGCATTGACTTGACTTTCCTGGATTTGCCTTGCCTGGATTTGCCTTGCTTGCCTTGCCTTGATTTGACTTGCCTTGCCTTTCCTGGATTTGCCTTGCCTGGATTTATCTTGCCATGCCTTATTTGAAAATGACTTGCCTTACCTTGCCTTGCCTGGATTTGTTTTCCCTTGCCTTTCCCTACCTTGCCATGCCTTGTCGTTCGTTTCCTGGATTTGCCTTGTCTGCCTGAATTTGCCTTGCCATGCCTGGGCTTCCCTTGCCTTGCGTGGATTTGCCTTGTCTTGCCTGGATTTGCCTTACCTTGCCAGGATTTGGCTTGCCTTGCCTGGATTTGCCTTGCCTTGCTTTTTCTGTATTAACCATAATTTTTCTTGCCTGAATTTGCCATGCCCTGCTTTGATATGCCTTGCCTTTCCTGGATTTGTTTTGCCTTTCTGCGATTTGCCTTGCATTGCCTGGATTTGCCTTGCCTTGCATTGGGTGTAATTGCCTTTCCTTTTTTTGCTAGATTTTCTTTGCCTTGTTTTGCCTGAATTTGCCTTGCCTTACCTTGCCTTTATTTGCCCTGCCTTTCCTTGCCTAGTTTTGCCTTTCCTGGATTTGCCTTGCTTTGTCTGCCTTGCTTTGCCTTGCCTTGCCTAGATTTGCCTTGCCTTGCCTGGATTTGTTTTGCCTGGATTTACCTTGCCCTGCTTTGCTTTGCCTGCATTTGTCTTGCCTTGCCTGTATTTGCCTTGTCTGGATTTCTTTTCCCTTGCCTTTCCCTGATTTGCTGTTCTGAGATTTGCCTTGATTTGTCTTGCGTTGATTTTCCTTGCCTTGCCTGGATTTGCCTGGCCTTGCCTTGCCTTCCCTTGCGTTGACTGGTTTTGTCTTGCCTGATTTTTTTTTTCATTATATTCCCTGGATTTGTCTTCCTTGGATTTCCCTTGCCTGAATTAGCCTTACCTAAATTTGCCATCCCTTGCCTTGCCTGGATCTGCCTTGCCTCGCCTTGCCTTGATTTGCCTTGCCTGGTTTACTTAACTTGTTTTGCCTTGCCTGGATTTGCCTTGCCTTGCCCTGCCTGGATTTGCCTTGCCTGGATGTTACTTGCCTTGTTTTGCCTGGATTTGCCTTGTCTTGCCTTGCCTTGCCTTGCCTTTATTTGTCTTGCCTGGATTTGCTTTACCGTACCTTGTATTGCCTGGATTTTTCTTGCCTTGCCTTACCAGAATTTGACTTGCCTTGCCTTGCCTTGACTGGATTTACCTTGCCTAAATTTGCCTTGCACGAAATTGCCTTGCCTTGCCTTGCCTCGATTATTTTTGCCAAGATTTCACAAGTTTTGCCTTCCCTGGATTTGAATTTCCTGGATTTGCCTTGCCTTGCTTTGCCTGGATTTGCCTTGCCTGGATTTGCCTTGCCTTGGCTTGCCTAAATTTTCCCTGCATGGAATTGCCTTGCCTTGCCTTGCCTGTATTTGTCTTGCCTGAAATTGCCTTCCTTGCCTTGCATGGATTTGCCTTGCCTTGGCTTGCCTAAATTTTCCCTGCATGGAATTGCCTTGCCTTGCCTTGCATGTATTTGCCTTGCCTGAAATTGCCTTTCTCGCCTTGCCTGAATTTCTTTGCCTTGTCTTGCCTGGATTTCCTTGCCTTCTTTGAGCTAGATTTACCTTGCCTGGATTTGCCTTGTTTTGCATTACCTGGATTTGTTTTGCCTGGATATCCCTTGCTTGCCTTGCCTGGCTTTAGCTTTTTTTAATTTACCTTGCCTTTCCTTGCCTGGATTTGCCTTGCCTGGATTTGTTTTGCGTTGCCTTGCCTGAATTTGCCTTGCTTGATTTTGCCTTGCCTGTATTACCGTTCCTGGATTTGCTTTGCCTTGCCGTGCCTGGATTTGCCTTGCCTGAAATTGTCTTTTTTGCCTTGCCTGGATTTGCCTTGTTTTGTCTTGCCTAGATTTGTCTTACCTGGATTTGTTTTGCCTGAATTTGCCTTGCCTTGCCTTGCCTGGATTTAGCTTCCCTGGATTTACCTTGCCTTTTCTTACCTGGATTTGCCATGCCTAGTTTTATTTTGCCTTACCTTGCCTGGATTTGCCTTGCCTTGCCTTGCCTTGCCTTGCCTTGATTTGCCTTGCCTTTCTTTGCCTGGATTAGTTTTACTTTGCCTTGCCTGAATTTGCATTACACTGCCTGTATTTACCTTGCCTTGGCTAGGTTCGCCTTACCTTGCCACAATTTGCCTTGCCTTTTCTTGATTTTTCTTTTCTGGATTTGTTTGCCTTGTGCTGCCTGTATTTGCCTTTCCTGTATTTGCCTTGCCTTTCCCTGCCTAGATTTGCTGTGCCTGTATTTGCCTTGCCTTGTCTTCTTTGGATTTGCCTTTTCTGGCTTTGCATTGCCTTGCCTTGCCTGGATTAGCCTTGCCTAATCTTGCCTTGCCTGGATTTGCCTTCCCTGGATTTGCCTTGCGTTGCCTTGTCCTGACTACCCCTGCCTCGATTTTTCTTGTTTTGCTTTACCTGGATTTGCCCTGCCTGAATTTCACTTGGCTTTTCTTGTCTAAATTTGCATTGTTTGGATTTGCCTTACCTTGCCTTGCCTTTCCTGGATTTGCCGTGCCTCGCCTTGCCTGGACTACCCTTGGCTGGATTTGCCTTGTTTTGTCTTGCCTGGATTTGCCTTGCCTTGCCTTCCTTGGCTTTTCCTTGCCTAAATTTGTCTTGCGTGGATTTGCCCTTCCTTGCCTTGCCTGGATTATTCTTGCCAGGATTTCCCTTGCCCAGATTTGCCTTTCCTTGCTTTTCCTGGATTTGCCTTGCCTGAAATTGCCTTTTTAGTCTTGCCTGGATTTGTTTTGCCTTGTCTTGCCTAGATTTGTCTTGCCTAGATTTGCCTTGCCAGGATTTGCCTTGTTTTGCCTTGCCTGGATTCATTTTGCCTGGATTTGCCTTGCCTTCTCTTGCCTGGATTTAGCTTTCCTGTACTTACCTTGCCTTTCCTTGTCTTGATTTTCCTTGCCTAGATTTACTTCGTCTTGCCTTGCCTGGAGTTGCCTTGCCTTGCCTGGATTTGAATTGCCTTCCCTCGCTTGGATTTGCCTTGCATTGCTTTCCTGGATTATGCTTACTTTGCCTTGCCTGGATTTGCCTTACTCTGCCTGGATTTTTCTTTCTTTGCCTATATTTGCCTTGCCTTGTCACGATTTGCATACCCTTGCCTCTATTTGCCTTGCCTTGCCTGGATTTTCCTTGCGTTGCCTTGCCTGTATTTTCATTTTATTGCTTTCCTGAAATTTTTTTGCCTTGCCTTGCCTGAATTTGCCTTGCCTTGCCCTGACTGGATTTGTCATGCCTTCCCTTTTTTTGCCTTGCCTTGCCATGCCTGGATTTGCCTTGCTTTGTCTTGCCTTGCCTATATTTGCTTTGCCATGCCTGGATTATTTTTGCCTAAATTTTCCTTGTGTGTATTTGCCTTGACTTGACTTGACTTGCCTAGAATTGCCTTGCCTGTAATTTTTGCATTTTCTTGCCTGGATTTGCTTGCTTAAATTTGCCTTGCCTTGTCTTGCATATATTTACCTTGCCTGAATTTGCCTTGTTTTGCCTTGCCTAGATTTTCCTTTCCTGGATTTGCCTTTTTTGGATTTGCCTTGCCTTGCCTTTATTGGAATTGCCTGGGCTGGATTTACATTGTTTTGTCTTGTCAGAATTTGCCTTGCCTGGATTTTCCTTGGATTGTGTAGCCAGAATTTGCATTGCCTGTATTTTTCTTACCTTGATTTGCCTTGCCTGGATTTTTATTGCCTTGCTTTGCCTTGCCTGGATTTTTATTGCCTTGCTTTGCCTGGATTTGCCTTGCCTGGCCTTGCCTTGCCTGGATTTGCCATGCCTTGTCTTGCCTAGATTTGCTTTGTTTTGCCTAGATTTGCCTTGCCTTGAACTGCCTGGATTTACCTTGCCTTACCTGGCCTCACTTTGCCTGCCATTGCCTTTCGTTGCCTGAATTTGCCTTACCTTGCCTAGCCTGGATTTGCCTTGCCTTGCCTGGATTTACCTTGCCTTGCCTGGATTCGCCTTTTCTTGCCTGGTTTTGCCTTGCCTTTTTTGGCTGTATTTGCCTTGCCTTGCTTTGCCTAGATTAGCCTTACTTTGCCTTGCCTGAATTTGCCTCACTTCGCCTTGCCTTGCCTAGATTTGCATTTCCTTGATTTGCCTAGCATAGATTTAGCTTGCCTTTCTTTGCCTGAATTTGCCTTGGCTGAATTTGCCTTGGCTGGATTTGCCTTTCCTTGCCTTACCTGAATTAACCTTGCCTAGATTTGCCTTGAGTTGCCTTTCCTTGCCTAGATTTGCTTTGTCTTGTTTTTTCTTGCTTTGCCTGAATTTGCTTTGCCTTTCCTTGCCTGGACTTTCCTTTCTGAATTTGCCTTGCCTTGCCTTTTCTGGATTTAACTTGCCCTGTCTTGCCTTGCCTTGCCTGGATTTGCCTGTCCTGGATTTGCCTTGCCTTGTCCTGGCTAGATTTGCCTAACTTGACTATACCTTGTATCCTTGCCTTGTATTTTGCCTAAAAAATCAAGGATTTTTATTTCCTTGATTTTTCGTCATTTGATTTGCCTTGCCTTGCCTTGCCTGTATTTGCCTTGCCTGGATTTACCTTGACTTGCCTTGTTTTGCCAGTATTTGCCTTGCCTGGATTTGCCTTGTTTCCCTTGCCTTGGTTAGCCTAGCCAGAATTTGCCTTGCCTTGCCTTGCCTGGATTTGCCTTGCCTTACCTTGCCTAGATTTGCCTTGCCTTGAACTGCCTTGATTTGCCTTGCCTTGCTTTGCTGGATTTTCCTTTCCTTGTCTAGCCTGAATTGCCTTGCCTGGATTTTCCTTGCCTGAATTTGACTTGACTTGCCTTCCCAGAATTTGGCTTCCCTAGATTTGCCTTGTATTTCCTTGCCTGGATTTGCCTTCCCTGAATTTATCTTGCCTTGCCTTGCCTGAATATGCCTTGCCTGGATTTGCCTTGCCTTCTTTTGCCTTTCCTTGCTTTTCGTTGCCTTGATTTGCCTTGTCTTGCCTGGATTTGCCTTGCCTATTCTTACCCTGCTTAAATTTGCCGTGCCAGAATTTGCCTTGCCATGGCTTGTCTGAATTTTTCATGACTGTATTTGACTTGCCTTGCCTTTTCTGGATTTGCCTTGTTTTGCCTTGCCTTGCCTTGCCTAGATTTGCCTTCCTTTGTTTTCCTTGCCTTACCTTGCCTGGATTTCCTTGTCTGGATTTGTCTTGCCTTGTCTTGTATAGATTTGCTTTGACAAAATTTGAATTGTTTTGCCTTACCTGGATTTTCCTTTCCTGGATTTGTCTTGCCTTGCCGTTACTGGATTTGCCTTTCCTGGATTTAACATGTCTTGCCTTGCCAGGATTTGACTTGTCTGGATTTTTATTTTGCCTTGCCTTGCCTGGATTTGCCTTATCTTGCCTTGCCTTTATTAGCCTTACTTTGCCTTGTCTGGATTTGCCTTGGCCTGCCTGAATTTGCCTTTCCTTGCTTGGATATGCCTTGACTTTCCACAATTTGCCTTACCTTGACTGAATTTGTTTTGCCTTACCTGGATTTGCCTTGCCTTGTGATGATTTGCCATGTGTTGCCTGGATTTACCTTGCCTTGTCTGGATTTGCCTTGCCTTGCCTTGCCTTACCTTGCCAGCCTGGATTTGCCTTGCCTGGAATTGTGTTTCTCTGTTTTGCCTGGATTTGCCTTGCCTGGATTTGCTGTGCCTTGCCTTGCCTTTTTTTGCCTTGCCTGGATTTGTTTTTTTTTTTTGCCTTGCCTGGATTTGCCTTGCCTGGATTTGCCTTGCCTTGCCCTTCCTGGATTCGCCATGCTTTGCCTTGCCTGAATTTGTCTTGTCTGAATTTGCCTTACGTTGGCTTGCCTGGATTTGTCTTGCCTGAATTTGCCTTACCTTGGCTTGCCTGGATTTGCCTTGCCTTTCCTTGCCTGGATTTGCTTTGCCTGGATTTACCTTGCCTTACCTTGCCTGGATATGTTTTCCCTTACCTTGTCTTGCCTGGATTTGTCTTGCTTTGCCTTGCCTTCCCTTGCGTTGCCTTGTGTGACTTTTCCTTGCCTTTCCTGGATTTGCCTTGCCTTGCATAAATTTGCCTTGACTTGCCTGTATTAGCCTTGCCTTGCCTTGCCCAGATTTGCCTTGCCTTGCCTTACCTTACCTTGCCTTGCATTGCTTTGCATTGCCTGGATTTACCTTGCCTTTTCTGGATTTGCCTGGTCTTTCCAGAGTTTGCCTTGCCTTGCCTGGATTAGCCTTGCCTTGGCTGGATTAGACTTGTTTTGCATTGCCTCTATTTGCCTTGCCTTGTCTTTCGTTGCCTGAATTTGCCTTGCCTTGCCTTGTCTAAATTTGCCTTGCCTGGATTTGCCTTGTCTTGTCATGCCTAAATTTGCCATGCCTTGCCTTGTTTGGATTTGCCTTGCCTGGATTTGCCTTGCTTTGCCTTGCCTGGATTTGCCTTGTCTTTCCTTGCCTGGATTTGTTTTACCTTGCCTTGCCTTGACTGGATATGCCTTGCTTTTCCTTGCCTTGCTATGTCTGGATTTGCCTTGCCTTGTTTCGCCTGTTTTTGCCTTTCCTGGATTTTTCTTGCCTTGCCTTGCCTTGCCTGGATTACCATTGCCTGGATTTGCCTTATTTTGCCTTACCTGGACTTGCCTTGCCTGGAATTGCATTGCTTTGCCTTCATAGATTTTCCTTGCGTGGATTTGCCTTGCCTAGCCTTGCCTGAATTACACTTGTCTGGATTTGTCTTGTTTTGCCTTGCCTGGATTTGTCTCGCTTTGCTTTGCGTGGATTTGCCTTGTCTTGCTTTGCCTGGATATGCCTTGCTTAAATTTGCCTTGCCTTGCCTTTCCCAGATTTTCATCGCTTGAAATTGCCTTTCCTTTTCTTTACTGAACTTGCCTTGATTTGTCTTACCTAGATTTGCCTACTCTGGATTTGCTTTGCTTTCCCTTGCCTAGATTTGCCTTGCCTTTCCTTGACTGGATTTGCCTTCCTTGGATTTGCCTTGTTTTGCGTTGCCTGGATTTGCATCGCTTGAAATTGCCTTTTCTTGCCTTGCCTGGATTTGCCTAGCCTTTTCTTGCCTAGATTTGCCTTGCCTGAATTTGCCTTATTTTGCCTTGCCTGAATTTGCTTTATTTTGCTTTACCCTGCCTGGAATTGTTTTGCCTGGATTTACCTTGCCTTGCCTTGCATGGATTTGCCTTGCCTGGATTTGTCGTGCCTTGCCTTGGTAAAATTTGCCTTGTCTGGATTTGCCTTGCCTTGCCTTGCATGAATTTGCCTTGCCTGTATTTGCCTCGCCTGCATTTGCCTTGCCTTGTCTTCACGGGATGTGGCTTGTCTGGATTTGCCTTGCCTTGTTTTGCCTTTATTTTTTTTGCCTTTTCTGAATTTGCCTTGCCTTGCCTTGTCTGGATTACCATTTCCTGGATTTGCCTTCTTTTGCCTTGCCTGGATTTGCTTTGCCTGGATTTCCCTTGCTTTGATTTGACTTGCTTTGCCTGGATTACACTTGTCTGGATTTGCCTTTTTTTGCCTTGTCTGGATTTGCCTCGCCTTGCTTTGACTAGATTTGCTTTGTTTGGCCTTGCCACAATTTGTTTTGAATATATTTACCTTTCCTGGATTTGCCTGCATTTGACTTGCCCGGATTTGCCTTGCCTTGTCTTGCCTGGATTTGCCTTGCCTGGATTTGCCTTGTTTTGCCATGCTTGGATTTGCCTTGCCTGGATTTGCATTGCCTTGCCTTGCCTGGATTTGTCTTCGGTGGATTTTCCTTGCCTTGTCTTGCCTGGTTTTGCCATTTGTAAATTTGCCTTGCCTGGATTACCATTGCCTGGATTTTCCTTGTTTTGCCATGCTTGGATTTGCTTTGCCTGAATTTGCCTTGCCTTGCTTTCCCTGGATTACCCTCGTCGGGATTTTCCTTGTTTTGCCTTGCCTAAATTTGCCTCGGCTTCCATTGCCTATATTTGCCTTGCCTTGCCTTGCCTGGATATGCCTTGCTTGGCTTTGTCTTGCCTTTCCCTGCCAAGATTTTTCTGTCTTGAAATTGACTATTCTTCCCTTGCATGGATTTAGCTTGCCTTGTCTTGCCTAGATTTGCCTTCTCTGGATTTGCCTTGCCTTGCCTTGCCTGGATTTTCCTTGACTTTCCTTGCCTGGATTTGCCTTGCTTGAATTTGCCTTGCCTTTGTTTGCCTCGTTTGAAATTGCCTTTCCTTGCCTTGCCATGATTCTCCTTGCCTTGTCTTGCATAGATTTGCCTTGCCTGAATTTGCCTTGTTTTGCCTTGCCTCGATTTGCCTTGCCTGAATTTGCCTTGCATTGTTTTGCCTGGATTTTCTTCCCTGGATTTACCTTGCCTTGCCTTGCCTGGATTTGCCTTGCATTAACCTTGCCTGGATTTGCCTTTCCTTGCCTTGCCTGGATTTTTCTTCCCTTGCCTTGAATAGATTCACTTTGCCTAAATTTACCTTCCTTGCCTTGCCTGGATATGCCTTTCCTTTTCTTTCCTTGCCTGGATTTATCTTCCCTTGCCTTGAATTACTCTGTCTTGCTTTGCCTTGTATTGCATTGCATTGCCCTGCCTGGTTTTACCTTGCCTTACCTGGATTTGCCTTACCGTGCCTGGGTTTGCCTTGCATTGCCTGGATTTAGTTTGCCTTGCCTGAATTTGCCTTGCCTTGACAGGATTTCTCTTGTTTTTCTTTGCCTGAATTTGCCTTACCTTAGCTTGCCTGGATTAGCCTTACTTTGCCTTGCCTGGATTTGCCTTGCCTTGCCTTGCCTGGATTTCCTTTGCCTGCATTTGTTTTGTTTTGCCTTGCTTGGAATTGCCTTGTCTTGCCTTGCCTGCATATGCCTTTCTTGGATTTGCATTGCCTTTTATTGCCTGGATTTTTCTCGCTTGAAATTGAGTGTCCTTGTCTTGCCTGCGTTTGCATTTTTTGTCTTGCCTAGATTTGCTTTCTCTAAATTTGCCTTGCCTTCCCTTGTCTGGATTTGTCTTGCCTTGCCTTGCCTGAATTTGCCTCGCTTGAAATTGCCTTTCTTTGCCTTGTCTGGATGTGCCACGTTTTGTCTTGCCTAAATTTGCCTTGCCTGAATGTGCCTTGTTTTGCCTTACCTAAATTTGCCTTTTCTGGATTTGCCTTGCATTGTTTCACCTTGGGTTTCCTTCCCTGGATTTAACTTGCCTTGGTTGTCTGGATTTTCCCTCCTTTGAATTACCTTGCCTTGCCATGCCTGTATTTGATTTGCCTAGATTTGCCTTGCCCTGCCTAGTTTTGCCTTTCCTTGCCTGGAATTGCCTTAACTTGCCACGATTTGCTTGCCTGGATTTGCCTTGCCTTGCAATAATTAACCTTGCCCTGCCTCGATTTGCCTTGCCTGGATTTGCCTTGTATTGCCTTACCTGGATTTGCCTTGCCAGAATTTGCCTTGCTTTGCCTTGCCTGGATTTGCCTTGCGTTGCCTTGCCTGGATTTGTTTTGCCCGGATTTACCTTGCCTTGCCTTGCATGGATATGCTGTGCCTTGCCTTTTCTTGTCTGGATTTACCTTGTTTTGCCTTGCCTTGCCTTGCATTGCATTGCCTTGCTTTGCCTGGATTTGCCTTGCCTTTCCTTGCCTAAATTTTCTTTCTCTTGTCTTACCTAAATTTGCTTTGCCTGGATTTACCTTGCCTTGCCTTGCCTGGGTATGCCTTGCCTTCCCTTGCCTTTTTTTGCGTGGATTTACCTTGACTTTACTTGCCTTGCCGTGGCTTGCATTGTCTTGCCTTGCCTGGATTTGCCTCGCTTGAAATTGCCTTTCCTCGCCTTGCTTCTATTTGTCTTGCCTTATCTTGCCTAGATTTGCCTTCTCTGGATTTGTTTTGCCTTGCCTTGCCTGGATTTGTCTTGCTTTGATTTGCCTTGCCTTGCCTTGCCTGGGTTTGCCTCGCTTGAAATTGCCTTTTCTTAGAAGGAAGCCAAACTGTCTCTATTTGCAGATGACATGATAGTATATCTAGAAGACCCTATTGTCTCAGCCCAAAAACTCCTGAAACTGATAAGCAACTTCAGCAAAGTCTCAGGATATAAAATCAATGTGCAAAAATCACAAGCATT
>CM052668.1:18115307-18207828 GCA_028533165.1 Leontopithecus rosalia
TGTTTTGAATTGCCCGGATTTGTCATGACTTGAATTCCTGGATTTTCCTTACCTGGATTTACTTTGCCTTGCCTTGCCTTAATTTGCCTTGCCTTTCCTGGCCTTGGTATGCTTTGCCTTGATTTGCCTTGCTTTTCATTGCCTAGATTTGCCTTGCCTTGCCTTGCCTTGCCCGGATTTGCCTTGCCTTGCTTTGCCTGGATTTGCCTTTCCTTTTTTTTCCCTGGATTTGCCTTGCCTGAATTTGCCTTGCCTTGCCCTGTCTGGATTCGCCTTTCCTGGATTTGCCTTTCATTGCCTTTCCTGAATTTGCCTTCTCTAATTTTTGCTTACAATGTTTGGATTTGCCTTACCTTTATTTGCCTTGCCTTGCCTTGCCTGTATTTGCCATGCCTGGATATGCCTTGCCTTGTTTTTCTTGGATTCGCTTTCCCAGAATTTTCCTTTGCTTTCCTTGCCTGAATTGCCTTGACTGGATTTCTCTTGCCTTGCCTTGCCTGGATTTATGTTGCCTGGATTTGACTTGCCTTACATGACCTGGATTTGCGATTTCTTGCCTGGCCTGGGTTTGCCTTGCCTTGCCTTGCTTTGCCTTGCTTTGCCTGGATATGCCTTGCCTTCATGTGCCTCTTCTCGCCTTTTCTGGATTTCATTTGCATGGGTTTACCTTATTTTTCCTTCCCTGTATTTGCCTTCCATGGATTTATTTTGCCTTGCCTTGCCTGAATTTGCCTTGCATTGCCTTGTGTCGATTTGCTTTGCCTGGATTTGCCTTGCTTTTCTTTGCCAGGATTTGACTTACCTGGATTTGCCTTGCATTGCCTTGCATAATTTTGCCTTTCCTCGCCTGGATTTGCATTTCATGGATAGGCCTTGCCTTGCCTAGGTTTGCCTTTATTTGTTTTGCCTTGCGTTTTCTAAATTGCTTTTCTGTATTTGAATTGCCTTGCCTTGCCTCGATTAGTATTTCCTGGATTTGCATTACCTTGGCTTTCCTCACCTGGATATTTCTTGCTTGCATTTGACTTTCTTTGGTTTGCCTCTATTTGCCTTGTGTGGATTAGCATTGCCTTGCCTTTCCTTGCCTCGAGTTGCCTTGCCTTGACTTGCCTGGGCTCACCTTGAATGGATTTTCCTTGCCTTGCCTTGCCTGGAATTGCGTTTCCTTGCCTTGACTGAGTTTGCATTGAATGGATTTGCCTTGCATTGCCTTGACTACATCTGACTTGTTTTGCATTGCCCGGATTTACCTTGACTTGAATTCCTGAATTTGCCTTACCTGGATTTACCTTGCCTGCCTGGTCTTAATTTGCCTTGCATTTCTTGGCCTGGATTTGCTTTGCTTGGATTTGCCTTGTTTTGCCTTGCCTGGATATGCCTTGCTTTGCCTTGCCTGGATTGGCCTTGCCTGGAATTGCCTTGCCCAGAATTGCCTTGCCTTGACTTCACTGGATTTGCCTTGCCTGAATTTGCCTTGCCCTGCCTTGCCTGGATTTGCCTGGCCTGGATTTGCCTTGCCTTGTGTTGCCTGGATTTGCCTTGCTTGCATTGCATGGATTTCCTTTCCCTTGCCTTGCCTGTATTTGCCTTGCCTGGATTGGCCTGGTGTTGTTTTGCCTGGATTTGCCATGCCCAGATTTGCCTTGCGTTGCCTTGCCTTTATTTGCCTTGCTCAAAGTTGACTTGCTCTACCTTGCCTGGATTTGCCTTGCCTTGCCTTGCCTGGATTTGTCTTGCCTTCCTTTGCCTGGATTTGCCTTGCCTTCTCTTGCCTGAGTTTAGCTTCCTTGCATTTGCCTTGCCATGCCTGGATTTTTCTTGCCAGCATTTGCCTTTCCTTGCCTTGCCTTGATTTCCCTTGCCTTGAATTGCCTTGCCTTGTTTTGCCTGAATTTGTTTTCTCTGGATTTGGCTTGGCTTGCCTTTCCTGGATTTGCCTTGCCTGGATTTCTCTTGCCTTGAATTGCCTGGATTTACGTTGCCTGGGTTTTCTTTGCCTTGCCTTGCCTGGATTTGTTTTTTCTTGCCTTGCCTGTGTTTGCCTTGAATAAATTTTTTGTGCCTTGCATTTCCTGGACTTTCCTTGCCTTGCCTTGCCTCGATTTGCCTTGCTTTTTTTTGCCTGAATTTGCCTTGTTGATCTGGCTTGCATTGCCTTGCCTGGATTTGCCTTGCCTAGATTTACCTTGTTTTGCCTCGCCATAATTTGACTTGCCTCAATTTGACCGGCTTTGAGTTTCCTGGTTTTGCCTTGCCTTGCCATGCCTGGATTTTCTTTTCATGGATTTGCCTTTCCTTGCCTTGCCTTGCATGGATTTGCTTTGCCTTGCCTGAATTTCTTTTGCCTTTATTTGGCTTGCCTTTCTTTTCCTGGATTTGCTTTTCTGAATTTGTTTTACCATGCCTAGCCTGGATTTGTTTTCCCTGGATTTGCATTACCTTGTCTTGCCTTGCCTGGATTTGCCTTGCATGGATTTGTTTTGCATTGCCTTGCCAGATTTGTCTTGCCTTGCCTTGTCTGAATTTTCCTTGGCTGGATTTGCCTTACCTTCCCTTGCCTTGCTTTGCCTTGCCTGGATTTGTCTTTTCTGGATTTGCCTTGCATTGCCTTGCCTGAATTTGCCTTCACTGGATTTGCCTTGCCATGCCAGAATTTGCCTTGCCAGTATTTGCCATTCCTTGCCCTGCCTGAATTTCCCTTGCCTTGATTTGCCTTGCCTTATTTTGCCTGGATTTGTTTTCCCTGGATTTGCCTTGGCTTGCCTTGCCTGGATTTGCTTGAACTGGATTTCTCTTGCTTTGAATTTCCTAAATTTACGTTACCTGGATTTGCCTTGCGTTGCCTTGCCTGAAATTGCCTTTTCTTGCCTTGCCTGCGTTTGTCTTGAATGGATTTCCCTTGCCTTGCCTAGCCCGTATTTGCCTTGCATGGATGGGCCTTGGTTTGTCTTGCCCAGGGTCGCCTTGCTTTGCCTTGCCTGGATTTTCCTTGTGTTTTCTTGCCTGAATTTGCCTTACCTAGATTTGCCTTGTTTTGCCTTGCCAGGATTTGACTTGCATCGATATGACCTGCATCGATTTGACCTGCTTTGACTTTCCTGGTTTTGTCTTGCTTTGCCCTGCCTATATTTGCCTTTCATGGATTTACCTTGCCTTGCCTTGCCTTGCCTTGATTTACTTTGCCTTTATTTGCCTTGCCTTGCCTTTCCTGGATTTGCTTTTCTGGATTTTCTTTCCATGACTTACCTGAATTAGTTTTCCCTGTATTTGCATTAGCTTGCTTTCCCTTGCCTGGATTTGTCTTGCCTTGATTTGCCTTTTCTTGACTTGAATAGATTTGCCTTGCCTGGATTTGCCTTGCCTTGTTTGCCTTGCCTTGCGTTGTTTGTATTTGTTTTGCCTGGATTTACCTATCTTTGCCTTGCCTGGATTTGCTTTTCCTTGCCTTGCCTAAATTTGCCCTGAATGGATTTGTTTTGCCTTTCCTTGCCTTGCCTGGATTTGCATTTGCTTGACTTGCCTGCATTTGCCTTGAATGGATTTTCCTTGCTTTGAGTTACCTGGATTTGCCTTGCCTTGCCTTGCCTCACTTTGCCTAGCATTCCCTTGTTTGGATTTGCCTTGCCTGGATCTGCCTTGCATTGCCTTTCCTGGATTTGCCTTGCCTAAGTTTGCCTTGTTTTACCATGCCAGGATTTGACTTGCCTCTATTTGACCTGCTTTGACTTTCCTAGTTTTGTCTTGCCTTGCCTTGCCCGGATTGGCCTTTCATAGATTTGCCTTACCTTGCCTTGCATGGATTTGCCTTTCATGAATTTGCCTTCCCTTGACTTGCCTTGCCTTGCCTAGATGTCCTGCGCCTTTTTTTGCCTTGCCTTGCCTTTCCTGGATTGGCTTTTCTGAATTTGCCTGCCATGCCTAGCCTGGATTTGTTTTCCTTCTATTTTCATTACCTTACCTTTCCTTGCCTGAATTTGTATTGCCTTAATTTGCCTTTCCTTGCATTGCCTAGATTTGCCTTGCCTGGATTTGCCTTGCCTTGTTTTGCCTTGCCTTGTCTGTATTTGCCTTGCCCAAATTTGCTTTTCTTTGCCTTGCCTGGATTTGCCTTGCCTTACCTTTTCTTGATTTGCCTTTCCTTTCCTTGCCTTGCCTTGATTTGCCTTGCCTTGCCTTGCCTTGCCTGGATTTGTCTTTTCTGGATTTGCCCTGTATTGCCTTGCCTGAATTTGCCTTCCCTGGATTTGCCTTGCCATGCCTGGATTTGCCTTGGCAGTATTTGCCTTTCCTTGCCTTGCCTAGATTTCCTGTGTGTTGATTTGCCTTGCTTTTTTTGCCTGGATTTGTTTTCCCGGGATTTGCCTTGGCTTTCCTTGCCTGGATTTCTCTTGCCTTTAATTGCCTGGATTTACGTTGCCTGGATTTGCCTTGCCTTGCCTTGCCTTACCTTGCCTGGATTTGCCTTTTCTTGCCTTGCCTGCATTTGACCTGAATGGATTTTTCTTGCCTTGCATTGCCTGGATTTGCCTTGCCTGTATATGCCTTGGCTTGCTTTGCCTAGGTTTGCCTTGCATAGCCTTGCCTGGATTTTCCTTGCCTGGATTTGTCTTGCATTGCCTTTCTGGGATTGGCCTTGCCTGGATTTGCCTTGCATTGTCTTGCCTGCAATTTCCTTGCCTGAATTTGTCTTTCCTTGCTTTCCCTGAATTTACCTTTCCTGGATTTCTTTTTCCTTGCATTTTTTAGATGTTTCTTGACAGAAGTTGCTTTGCCCTGCCTTGTCTGGATTTACCTGGCCTGGATTTGCCTTGCCTTGCCTTGTCTGGATTTGTCTGTCTTGCATTTCCTGGATTTGCCTGGCCTTGCCTGGCCTGGTTTTGCACTTCTTGGATTTGCTTTCAGTTTTTTTGCCTGGATTTGCCTTGCCTGAATTTGCCTTATGTTGCATTGTTTTTATTTCCGTGCTCGAAGTTGTCTTGAACTGTCTTGGCTGGGTTTGCCTTGCTTTTACTTGCCTTGCCTGGATTTGCCTTGCCTGGATTTGCTTTGACTTTCCTTGCCTGGATTTTTCTTACCTGGATTTACCTTGCCTTGCGTTTCCTGGAATTGCCTTGCCTTGCCTGGATTTGACTTGCCTGGATTTGCCTTTCCTTGCCTTTCCCGGATTTGTCTTGCCTTACCTTGCCTGAATTTGCCTTGCCTGGATTTGCCTTGTGTTTCCCTGCCTGGATTTGTCTTTCCTGGATTTGCCTTACATTGCCTTGCCTGAATTTGCCTTCCCTGAATTTCGCTTGCAATGCCTGGTTTTGCCTTGCCAGTATTTGCCTTGTCTTGCTTTGCCTGTATTTGCCTTTCATGGATATGCTTTCCCTTGTTTTACCTGGATTTGATTTTCCAGGATTTGCCTTGGCTTGTCATGCCTGGATTTACCTTGCCTGGATTTGTCTTATCTTGTGTTGCCTGGATTTACATTGCCTGGATTTGACATGCCTTGCCTTGACTCGGTTTGCCTTTCCTGGATTTGCCTTGCCTTGCCTTGCCTTGACTGGATTTTCCTTGCCTGGATTGTCCTTGCCTTGCCTTGCCTGGATTTGCCTTGCCTTGCCTTGTGTGAATTTGCCTTGCCTGAATTTGCCTTGCCTTGCCTTGCCTTGCCTGGATTTGTTTTTTCTGGATTTGCCTTGCATTGCCTTGCCAGAATTTGCCTTCCCTGGAATTTTCTTGCCATGCCCGGATTTTCCTTGCCAGTATTTGCCTTTTTATGTTTTGACTGGATTTCCCTTGCCTTGATTTGCCTTGCCTTGTTTTGCCTGGGTTTGCTTTCACTGGATTTACCTTGGCTTGCCTTGCCTGGATTTGCCTTGGCTTGTCTTGCCTTGCCTGGATTTGTCTTTTTTGGATTTGCCTTGCATTGCCTTGCCTGAATTTGCCTTTTCTGGATTTGTCTTGTCATGCCTGGATTTTTCTTTCCAGTATTTGCCTTTTCTTGCCTTGACTGGATTTCCCTTGCCTTGGTTTGCCTTGCCTTGTTTTGCCTGGATTTGTCTTCCTGAATTTGCCTTGGCTTGCCTTGCTTGGATTTGCCTTGCCTAGATTTGTTTTGCCTTGAATTGCCTGGATTTACGTTGCCTGGATTTTCCTTGACTTGCCTTGCCTGCGTTTGCCTAGAATGGATTTCCCTTGCCTTGCGTTGCCTGGATTTGCCTTGTCTTCCCTAGCCTCGGTTTGCATTGCTTTGTCTTGCCTGAATCTGCTTTGCATTGCCTTGCCTGGATTTGCCTTGTTTTGCCTTTCCTGGATTTGACTTGCCTCGGTTTGACCTTCTTTGACTTTCCTGGTTTTGTCTTGCCTTGCTTTGCCTAAATTTTCCTTTCATGGATTTGCCTTTCCTTGTCTTGCTGTGTCTGGATTTCCCTCGTCTATATTTCCCTTGCCTTGCGTTTCCTGGATTTGCTTTTCTGAAATTGTCTTGCCATGGCTAACCTGGATTTGTTTTCCTTGGAATTGTGTTACCTTATTTTTCCTTGACTGGATTTGTCTTGCCTTGATTTTCCTTTCCTTGCCTTGCCTAGATTTGCCTTGCCTGGATTTGCCTTGCCTTCTTTTGCCTTGCCTCAATATGCCTTCCCTTGCCTTCTCTGTATTTGCCTTGCCCAGATATGCCTTTCTTTGCCTTATCTAGATTTGCTGTTCCTTGCCTTGCCTGGATTTCCCTTGCCTCGCCTTTCCTGAATTTTTCTTGCATTGATTTGCTTTGCGTTGCTTTGCCCGGATTTGCCTTGTCTTGCCTTATCTGCTTTTGCCTTTTCTGGATTTGACTTGCCTTGCCTTGCCTGGATTTGCCTTGATTGGCCTTGCCTGAATTTGTCTTTTCTGGATTTGTTTGCATTGCCTTGCCTCAATTTGCCTTCCCTGGACTTGCCTTGCCATGCTTGGATTTTTCTTGCCAGTATTTGGGGTTTTTTTGTATAACCTGGGTTTTCCTTGCCTTGATTTGCCTTGCTGTGTTTGCCTGGATTTGTTTTCCCTGGATTTGCCTTGGCTTGCCTTGCCTGGATTTCTCTTGCCTTGCATTGCCTGGATTTATGATGCCTGGATTTGCCTTGCCTTGCCTTGCCTGGATTTGCCTTTTCTTGCCTTGCCTGCATTTTCCTTGAATGTATTTCCCTTGCCTTGCATTCCCTGGATTTGCCTTGCCTTCCTTGCCTGGGTTTACCTTGCTTTGCCTTGCCTGGATTTTCCTTACCTGGATTTTTCTTGCATTGCTTTGCCTTGATTTGCCTTGCATTGCCTTGACTCGAATTGCCTTGCCTCGATTTGTCTTGCCTTGCCTTCCCTGGATTTTCCTTGCCTGGATTTGCTATTTCTTGCCTTTTCTATATTTTTCTTGACAGAAATTGCCTTGCCCTGCCTTGTCTGTATTTACCTGGCCTGGATTCACCTTGCCTTGCCTATCCTGGATTTGCCTTGCTTGCATTGGCTAGGTTTGCCTTATGTTACCTGGCCTAATTTTGCCTTGCTTGGATTTTCTTTGAGTTACCTTGCCTGGATTTGCCTTGCCCGAATTTGCCTTACATTGCTTTGTTTTTATTTTCTTGCTCGACGTTGCCTTGAACTGCCTTGGCTGAGTTTGCCTTGCCTTGCCTTGCCTGGATTTGCCTCATTTGTATATGCTTTGACTTGCCTTGTCTGGATTTTTCTTACCTGGATTTACCCTGCCTTGCCTGGAATTGCCTTGCCTTGCCTGGATTTGCCTTGCCTTGCCTGGATTTGCCTTGCCTTACCTTGCCTGCATTTGACTTACCTGGATTTGCCTTTCCTGGATTGGCCCTGCCTGGATTTGCCTTGCCTTGCCCTGCTGGATTTGCCTTTCTTCGATTTGCCTTTCATTGCTTTGCCTGAATTTGCCTTCTCTGATTTTTGCTTGCAATACCTGTATTTGCCTTGCCTTGCTTTGCCTGTACTTGTCTTACCTGAATATGCCTTGCCTTTTTTTATGGATTTGTTTTCACAGGACTTGCCTTGGCTTGCCTTGCCTGGATTTGCTATGCCTGGATTTGTCTTGCTTTGCCTTTCCTGGATTTACTTTGCCTGGATTTGCCTTTCCTTGCCTTGCTTGGGTTTGACTTAAATGGATTTGCCTTGCCTTGCCTATCCTGGATTTGCCTTGCCTGGATTTGCCTTGCATTGCCTTGTGTCGACTTGGCTTGCCTGGATTTGCCTTCTTTTCCCTTGCCAGGATTTGTCTTACATGGATTTGCATTGCTTTGCCTTGCTTGGTTTTGACTTGCCTGAATTTGCCATGCCTTGTCTTGCCTGGATTTGCATTCTATGGATATGCCTCACCTTGCCTATCTTTGCCTTTGTTTTGCGTTGCGCTTTCTAAATTTGCTTTTCTGTATTTGAATTGCCTTGCCTTGCCTTGATTTGTTTTGCCTGTATTTGAATTATCTTCCCTTTCCTTACCTGGTTTTCCCTTGCCTGGATTTGCCTTTTTATGGTTTGTCTTCATTTGCCTTGCGTGGTTTTGCATTGCCTTGTCTGGATTTGCCTTGCCTTGCGTTTCCTTGATTTGCCTTGTCTTGCCTTGCATAAATTTGACTTGCCGTGGCTTGACTTGATTTACCTTGCCTTCCTTTGCCTGAATTTGCCTTTCCTGGATTTACCTGGTTTTTCCTTGCCTGGATTTGCTTTGCTTGGATTTCCCTTGCCTTCCCTTTACTTTGCCTGTGTTTTCCTTGCCTTGATTTTGCTTGCATTCACTTGCTTGGATTTTCCTTGCCTGGATTTTTTTTTTGCCTTGCCTTGCCTGGTTTTACCTTGCCTGGATTTGCCTTGCCTGAATTTGCCTTACCTTATCTTCTTTGATTTTTCTGTGCCTGGATTTGAATTGCCTTGCCTTGCCTGGATTTGCCTTACCTTCCCTTGCCTCACATTGTCTTGCCTTGCCTTGCCTAGATTTGCCTTCCCTTGCCTTCCCTTGCCTTGCCTTGTCTGTATTGGCCATGCCTGAATTTGCCTTACCTTCCCTTGCCTGGCTTTGCCTTGCCTTCCCTTGCCTGGCTTTGCCTTGCCTGGATTTCTCTTGCCTTGAATTGCCTGGTGTTGTGGTCCGGCATATCTGCCGGGGGGCTACAGATCTGCGGGAGTCCCTGAGACCACCAACGTAGATGACTCGTTCAACCTGAGGGATAGAATGCACGGAAGTGAAAGAAAAAAGAAAAGTGGAGTTTAGAGGGCTGGCTTAGGCTATGTCCAAGCAGCAGATTTATTTTTACAACACGTTCCATTATATACTTTTCTGAAATTATTGTTGTTTACACCAGATCAACATACTTAAGTTACAGTAAGCAACTTACGCCCACTAAGTTATGCCTAGTAAGTAATTTAAGCTCAGTAAGTAAGTTACACCCAGTAAGTTACGGTAAGTAAGTTACACCTAGTAAGTCAAGGCAAGTAAGTTACACCAAGCAAGTAAGTTACGCCCAGTAAGTACTTAACAATTGTAAATACTTAAGTCACAAGGTAAGCAAGTTACAGTTATTATACCATTTTTCTTGTTCCATTTACTTTATCTCAGCAGAAAAGGGGTAAACAGAAAGGGAATAGAAACTCCATTAAAATAGTTATCAGGGTCTTGTGATAATAGCTTACAAAGCAGTTATGTTTTTCAAAGATACAGAGTGCAAGCAAACAATGGTGCCCTTAAGGTGACTTGTTAATCCTGTTTTCCATCAGGAGGTAGAACAAAGGCTTAGCTCCTGAGAAAATATGGGTAGGGGTCTCTGCCCCTCTTAGGCATCTCAATTGCAGCAAGTTTATTGCTTACACAGAGACTGATGGGGACATGAAAGCAGACACAATGTCCTTGTAAACCGCAGACGTTTGCTTTGTATTCTGTTTTTGCCTCAGTGACTCAGACCGCGACCTTTGTCTCAGCTTGACAGCCCTTGAGAGGGGGGAGTGCAGATAGGTACAGCAGCCAAGATGGGGTGAGTCACACTAACTGTCTCAAGCCCTTGGTGCAAACGCCGCAGCCTGGATTTATGTTGTCTGGATTTCCCTTGCCTTGCCTGGCCTGGATTTGCCTTTCCTTGCCTGGCCTGCATTTATCTTGAATTGATGTCCCTTGCCTTGCATTGTCTGGATTTGCCTTGACTTATCTTGCCTCAGTTTGCCATGTTTGCCTTGCCTGGATTTCCCTTGCCTGGATCTGCGTTGCATTGCCTTCCTTGGATTTGCCTTGCCTGAATTTGCTTGTTTGGCCTTGGCAGAATTTGACTTGCCTCGATTTGACCCGTTTTGACTTTCCTGGTTTTGGCATGCCTTGCCTTGCCTGTATTTTCCTTACATGGATTTTTCTTGCCTTGCCTTGCCTTGTCTGTATTTGCCTTTCATGGATTTGCCTTGCCTTGCCTTGCCTTGCCTTGCCCTGCCTTGCCCTGCCCTGCCCTGCCCTGCCCTGCCCTGCCCTGCCCTGCCCTGCCCTGCCCTGCCCTGCCCTGCCCTGCCCTGCCTTGCCTTGCCTTGCCTTGCCTTGCCTTGCCTTGCCTGGATTTGCCTTGCCTGGATATGCCTTGCCTTGTTTTGCCAGGATTTGTTTTCCTTGCCTTTATTTGCTTTGTTTGCATTTCTCTTGCCTTCCCTTTACTTTGCCTGGGATTTCCGTGGCTGAATTTTGCTTGCCTTCCTTTGCTTGGATTTTGCATGTCTGTATTTGTCTTACCTTTCCTTGCCTGGATTTACCTTGCCTGAATTTGCCTTGCCTGTCCTTGCCTGGATTTGCCTTGCCTGAATTTCCCTTACCTTATCTTTTTTAATTTTTCTGTGCCTGAATTTGACTTGCCTTGCCTTGCCTTGATGAGCCTTTCCGTGCCTTGCCTGGATTTTTCTAGCCTGAATTTGCCTTATCTTGCCATGGGTGGATTTGCCTTGCCTGGATTTGCCTTGCTGTGCCTTTCCTGGGTTTGTTGTCCTTTGCCTTATCTGGATTAGCCATGCCTGGGTTTGCCTTACCGTCCATTGCCTGACTTTGCGTTTCCTTCCTTTGCCTGGATTTGCTTTGCCTTGCCTTGTCTTCCGTGGATTTGCCTTGCTTTGTATTGCCTTGATTTGCCTGGCCTTGCTTTGCCTGGATTGGTCTTGCCTGGAATTGCCTTGCTTGTCTTGCCTGGATTTGTCTTGCCTGGAATTGCCTTGCTTTGCCTTGCCTGGATTTGCCTTGCCCAAATTTGCCTTGCCCTGACTTGCCTGTATTTGTCTGACTTGTATTTGCCTTGCCTTGTCTTTCCTGGATTTGCCTTGCTTGCATTGCATGGATTTGCCTCGCATTGCCTTGCTGGTATTTGCCTTGCCTGGATTGACCTTGGGTTGCCTTGCCTGGATTTGCCATACCCAGATTTGCCTTGCATTGCCTTGCCTTTATTTGCCTTGTTCGAAGTTGTCTTGCTTTACCTTGCCTTGATTTGCCTTGCCTTGCCTTGCCTAGATTTGCCTTGCCTGGATTTGTTTTGCATTGCCTTGCCCGGATTTGCATTGCCTTGCCATGTCTGAATTTGCTTTGCCTTTATTTGCCTTTCTTTTCCTTGCCTAGATTTGCCCTGCCTTGCCTTGCCTTGATTTGTCTTTTTTGGATTTGCCTTGCATTGCCTTGCCTTAGTTTGCCTTCACTGGAATTGCCTTGCCATGCCTGTATTTGCCTTGCCACTATTTACCTTTCCTTGCCTTGCCTGGATTTCCCTTGCTTTTATTTGCCTTGCATTGTTTTGCCTGGATTTGTTTTCCCTAAAATTGCCTTGGCTTGGCTTGCCTGGATTTGCCCTGCCTGGATTTCTCTTGCCTTGAATTGCCATAATTTACGTTGCCTGGATTTGGCTTACCTTGCCTTGCCTAGATTTTCCTTTTCTTGCCTTGCCTGCGTTTGCCTTGAATGGATTTCCCTTGCCTTGCATTTCCTGGATTTGCCTTGCCTTGCCTTGCCTTGTTTCAGTTGGCCTTGCTTTCCCTTGCCTAGATTTGCCTTGCCTGGATCTGTGTTGCATTGCCTTCCCTGGATTTGCCTTGCCTGGATGTGCCTTGTTTACCCTTGCCAGGATTTGACTTGCCTCAATTTGACCTGCTTTGACTTTCCTGGTTTTCCCTTGCCTTGCCTTGCCTTGCCTGGATTTTCCTTTCATGGATTTGGTTGCCTTGCCTTCCTTTGCATGGATTTGCCTTTCATGGATTTGCCTTGCCTTGTCTTTCCTTGCCTGGATTTCTTTTCCCTTTATTTGCCTTGCCTTGCCTTTCCTGGATTTGCTTTCTGAATTTTCCTTGCCACGCCTAGCCTGGATTTGTTTTCCCTGGATTTGCATTACCTTGCCTTTCCTTACCTGGATGTTTCTTGCCTTGATTTGCCTTTCCTTGCATTGCCTAGATTTGCCTTTCCTGAATTTGCCTTCCTCGTTTTTCCTTGCCTGGATATGTTTTGCCTTGCCTTATCTGTATTTCCCTTGCCCAGATTTGTCTTTCGTTGCCTTACCTGGATTTGCCTTTCCTTTCCTTGTCTGGTTTTGCCTTGCCTTGCCTTGCCTTGCCTGGATTTGCCTTGCATGGATTTGCCTTGCATGAATTTGCCTTGCCTTGCCTTGTCTGGATTTGCCTCGCCTGGATTTGCCTTGCCTGAATTTGCATTACCTTGTCTTGACTGGATTTGGCCTGCATCGCCTTGCCTGAATTTTTCTTTTCTGGATTTGCCTTGCATTGTCTTGCCTGAATTTACCCTCCCTGGATTTGCCGTGCCATACCTGGACTTTCCTTGTCAGTATTTGCTTTTTTTTCCTTGCCTGGGTTTCCCTTGCCTTGATTTGCCTTGCCTTGTTTTGCCTGAATTTGTTCTCCCTGGATTTTCCTTGGCTTCCCTTGCCTTCCTGGATTTGACTTGCCTTGATTTGCCTTCCTTCCCTTGCCTAGATTTGCCTTTCCTTCCCTTTTCCGGATTTGCCTTGCCTTACCTTGCCTGGATTAGCCTTGTTATATTTGTCTTGCCTTGTCTTGCCTGAATTTAACTTGCCTTGCCTTGCCTGGATTTGCCTTTCCTGGATTTGCCTTTCATTGACTTGCCTAATTTTGCCTTCTCTGATTTTCACTTCCAATGTTTGAATTTGCCTTACCTGTATTTGTCTTGCCTTGCCTTGTTTGTATTTGCCTTGCCTGCATATGCCTTGCCTTGTTTTGCCCAGATTTGTTTTCCCAGAATTTGCCTCGGCTTGCCTATCCTGGATTTTCTTTGCCTGGATTTGTCTTGCCTTGCCTTGCCTGTATTTAGGTTGCCAGGATTTGACTTGCCTTGCCAAGCCTGGATTTGTCTTTCCTTACCTTGCCTGGGTTTGACTTGAATAGATTTGCTTTGCCTTCCCTTGCCTTGATTTGCCTGGCCTGAATTTTTCTTGCATTGCCTTGCGTTGATTTACCTTGTTTTCCCTTGCCAGGAGTTGACTTACCTTAATTTGCCCTGCTTTGCCTTGCCTAGTTTTGCCTTGCCTGGATTTGCCATGATTTGCCTTGCCTGAATTTACATTTCATGGATATGCCTTGCCTTGCTTAGTCTTGCCTTTATTTGTTTTGCCTTGCCTTTCCTAAATTTGCTTTTCTGTATTTGAATTGCCTTGCCTTGCCTCGATTTTTTTTCCTAAATTTGCATTACCTTACCTTTCCTTACCTAAATTTCCCTTGCCTGGCTTTGCCTCTTTTTGCTTTCTCTTTATTTGCCTGGGGTAGATTTGCATTTCCTTGCCTGGCCTTGCCTCGATTTGCCTTGCATTGCCTTGCCTGGGTTTCCCTGGATTTGCATTTTCTTACCTTGCCTGGGTTTGCCCAAATGGATTTGCCTTGCCTTGCCTTGCCTTTCCTTGCCTAGATTTGCCTTGCCTGGATTAGTTTTGCGTGTCATTGCATAAATTTGCCTTGCCTTGCCTTGCCTTGCCTGTATCTGACTTATTTTGCATTGCCTGGATTTGCCTAGCATTGCCTGGCCTGGGTTTGCCTTGCTTGGATTTGCTTTGTGTTACCTTGCCTGGATTTGCCTTGACCAAATTTGCCTTACGTTGCCTTGTTTTTGTTTCCTTGCTCGACGTTGACTTGAACTGCCTTGGCTGAGTTTGCCTTGCCTTGCCTTTACTGGATTTTTCTTGCCTGGATTTAATTTGACTTGCCTTGCCTGAATTTTCCTTACCTGGATTTAACTTGCTTTGCCTGGATTTTCCTTACCTGGATTTACCTTGCCTTGCCTTGCCTGGAATTGCCTTGCCTTGCCTGGATTTCACTTGCCTGGATTTGCCTTTCCTTGCCTTACCTTGCCTGAATTTCCCTTGCCTAGATTTGCCTTGCATTGTCCTGCCTGGATTTGCCTTGCCTTGCCCTGCTGGATTTGCCTTTTTTGGATTTGCTTTTCATTGCCTTCTCTGATTTTCGCTTGCAATGCCTGGATTTGCATAGCCTTTATTTGCCTTGCCTTGCCTTGCCTTGCCTTTATTTGCCTTGCCTGGATATGCCTTGCCTTGTTTTCCCTGGATTTTCCCCCCAGGATTTGCCTTGGCTAGCCTTGCCTGGAATTGACTTAGCTTGCTTTGCCTGGATTTGTCTTGCCTTGTCTTTCCTGGATTTATGTTGCCTGAATTTGCCTTGCCTTGCCTTGCCTGGATTTGCTTTTTCTTGCCTTGCCTGGGTTTGCCTTGAATGAATTTGCTTTGCGTTGCCTTGCCTGGATTTGCCTTGCATTCCCTTGTGTCAAATTGTTTGCCTGGATTTGCTTTGTTTTCCTTTGCCAAGATTTGACTTACCTGGATTTGCTTTATCTTGCCTTGCCTGGGTTTGCCTTGAACGGATTTGCCTTGCTTTGCCTTGCCTGGTTTTGCCTTGCCTGGATTTGCATTTCATGGATATGCCTTGCCTTGCCTATCCTTGCCTTTATTTGTTTTGCCTTGCCTTTCCTAATTTGCTTTTCTGTATTTGAATTGTCTTGCCTTGCCTGGATTTGTTTTGCCTGGATTTGCATTATCTTCCCTTTCCTTACCTGGATTGTCCTTGCCTGGATTTGCCTTTCTTTGGTTTGCCTTTATTTGCCTTGCATGGATTTGCATTGCCTTGCCTTGCCTGGATTTTTTTTGTATTCCCTTGCCTGAATTTAACTTGCTGTGCCTTTACTGGATTTCCCTTGCCTTGCCTGGATTTGTCTTCCCTTGATTTACTTGGTTTTTATTTTGTCTGAATTTGCCTTGCTTGGATTTCCCTTCCATTTCCTTTACTTTGCCTGGGTTTTCTGTGCCTGGATTTCGCTTGCCTTTTTTTTCTTGGATTTTTCTTGCCTGGATTTGTCTTGCCTTGCATTGCCTGGATTTGCTTTGCCTGGATTTGCCTTGGCTTGCCCTGCCTGGGTTTGTCTTGCTTTTGCCTTGTCTGGATCTGCCTTGCCTGTATTTGCCTTGCATTGCCTTACCTGAATTTGCATTGCCTGGATTTGCCGTTTTTTGCTTTGCCAGAATTTGACTTGCCTCAATTTGACCTGCTTTGACTTTCCGGTTTTTGCCTTGCCTTGCCTTGCCTGGATTTTTCTTTCATGAATTTGCCTTGGCTTGCCTTGCCTTGCCTGGATTTCCCTTGCCTTTATTTGCCTTGTCTTGCCTTTCCTGTATTTGCTTTCCTCGATTATTTTGCCATGCCTTGCCTGGATTTGTTTTCCCTGGATTTGCATTGTTTCACCTTTTCTTGCTTGGATTTGTCTTGCCTTGATTTGCCTTTTCTTGCCTTGCCTAGATTTGCCTTGCCTTGTTTTGCCTTGCCTCAATATGCCTTGCCTTGCGTTGTCTGCATTTGACTTGCCCAGATTTGCCTTTCTTTGCCTTGCCTGAATTTGCCTTTCCTTGTCTTGCCATGATTTGCCTTTCCTTACCTTGCCTTCATTTGCCATGCCTTGTCTTGTCTGGATTTGCCTTGCCTGAATTTGCCTTGCCTTTTCCTGCCTGGATTTGCCTTTCCTGGATTTGCCTTTCATTGCCTTGCCTAAATTTACCTTCCCTGATTTTCGCTTGCAATGCCTGTGTTTGCCTTGCCTGTATTTGCTTTGTCTTGTCTTGCCTTGCCTGTATTTGCCTTGCCTGAATATGCCTTTTCTTGTTTTGCCTGGATTTGTTTTCCTAGGATTTGCCTTGGCTTGCCTTTCCTGGATTTTTCTTGCATTGCTTTGTCTGGATTTACGTTGCCTGGATTTGACTTGCCTTGCCTTTCCTGGATTTGCCTTTCCTTGCCTTGCCTGGGTTTGACTTGAATGGATTTGCCTTGACTTGCTTTTCCTGGATTTGCCTTGCCTGAATTTGCCTTGCATTGCCTTGCATCAATTTGCCTTGCCTGGATTTGCCTTGTTTTCTCTTGACAGGATTTGACTTATCTAGATTTGCCTTGCTTTGCCTTGCCTGGTTTTGCCTTGCCTGGATTTGCCATGCCTTGCCTTGCCTGGATTTGCATTTCATGGATATGCCTTGCCTTGCATAGCCTTGCCTCTATTTGTCTTGACTTATCTTTCCTAAATTTTCTTTTCTGTATTTGAATTGCCTTGCTTTGCCTAAATTTGTTTTGTCTGGATTTGCATTAACTTGCCTATCCTTACCTGGATTTCCCTTGCCTGGATTTGTTTTTCCTTAGTTTGTATTTATTTGCCTTGCATTGCTTTGCATTGCCTTGCCTTGCCTTGCCTTGACTGGATTTGAATTGCCGTGCCTTGCCTGGATTTACATTGTCTTGTCTTGACTGGATTTGCCTTCCCTGGATTTACCTGAATTTTTCTTGCCTGGATTTGTCTTGCTTGGATTTTCCTTACCTTCCCTTTACCTCGCCTGGGTTTCACGTGCCTGGATTTTGCTTGTTTTCCCTTGCTTGGATTTGCCTTGCCTGGATTTGTCTTGCCTTGCATTTCCTGGATTTACCTTGCCTGGGTTTGCCTTGCCTGTCCTTGCCTCGATTTGCCTTGCCTGAATTTGCTTTACCTTATCTTTCTTGATTTATCTGTGCCTGAATTTAATTTGCCTTGCCTTCCCTAAATGAGTATTTTCTTGCCCTGCCTGGGTTTGTCTAGCCTGGGTTTGCCTTGCATTGCCTTGCCTGGATTTGCCTTGTTTTGCCTTGACAGGATTTGACTTGCCTGAATTTGCCTTGCTTTGCCTTGCTTAGTTGTGCCTTGCCTGGATTTGCCTTGCCTTGCCTTACCTGGATTTGCCTTGCCTTTTTTTATGCCTTGCCATGCCTTTCCTGGATTTACTTTTCTGGAATTGTTTTGCCTTGCATTTCTTGGATTTGTTTTTTCTAGATTTGCATTACCTTGCCTTTCCTTGTGTGGATTTGCTCTGCCTGAATTTGCCCTGCCTGAATTTGCTTTTTTTTGCCTTGCCTTGACTTGCCGTGTGCGGATTTTGCATTGTTTTGCCTTGCCTTGCCTGGAGTTGCCTTGCCTTGATCTACCTGGATTTACCTTGCATTGCTTTTTGTTGATGTGCTTTCCCAGTATTGGCCTTGTTTTGCCTTGCCTTTATTTGCCTTGACTTTTCTTTGCTTAATTTGCTTAGCTTGGATTTGCCTTTTCTGGCCTTAGCTAAAATTGCCTTGCCTGGAATTGCCTTGCCTTACCTTGCTGGTATTTATCTGGCCTGGATTTGCCTGGCCTTGCCTTTCCTGTATTTGTCTACCCCTGATTTACCTCGCCTTGCCTTTCCTTGCTTGGATTTGCTTACCTTGATTTACCTTGCCATGCCTTTCCTGGATTTGCCTTGCTTTCATTGCCTGGATTTGACATGCCTATCATTGCCTGGATTTTCCTTGCCTTACCTTGCCTGGATTTGCTTGCCTTGCGTTGCCTGGATTTCCCTTTCCTGGATTTGCCTTGCTTTGCCTTACTTGGATTTGCATTCCCTGGATTTGCCTTGCCATGCCTGGATTTGTCTTGCCAGTGTATGCCTTGCCTTGCCTTGCAGTGCCTTGTCTTCCCGGATTAGCCTTGCCTTTATTAGCCTTGTTTTATTTTGCCTGGAATTGTTTTCCCTGGATTTGCCTGCTTTCCCTTGCCTGGATATGCCATTAATGGATTTGTTTTGTTTTGTTTTGCCTTGCCTTGCCTGGATTTCTCTTGCCTTTATTTGCCTTGCCCTGCCTTTCCTGATTTGGTTTTCTGGATTTGCCTTTCCTTTTTTTTCCTAAATTTGTTTTGTCTGGATTTGCATTACCTTGCTGTTTCTTGCCTGAATTTGCCTTGCATAGGTTTTTGTTTTTTTGCCTTGCCTGGATTTGCCTTGCATAAATTTGCCTTCCCTTGCCTTGCCTGTATTTGCCTTGACTTTCCTTGCCTTGCCTGCATTTGCCTTGCATTGCCTTGTATTGATTTGCATTACCAATATTTGCCTTGTTTTGCCTTGCCTTCTTTTAGCTTTCCTGGGTTTGCTTTGCTTGGATTTGTCTTGACTTCCCTTGCCTTGCCTGGATTTGCCTTGTTTTTGGCTTGCCTGGAATTGCCTTTCCAGGTGTTACCTTGCCTTGCCTTCTTATTCCTTTCCTGGATTTCCCTTCTTTTTTCTTTCCAGGATTTGCCTTCCCTTGATTTCCCTTGCCTTGCCTTACCTGGATTTACTTTGCCTGAATTTGCCTTTCTGTGCCTGGATTTGCCTTGCCTTGCTTTTTCTGGATTAGCCTTGTTTGAATTTGCCTTGCCTTGCCTTGCCTGGATTTGCCTTGTCTTGCCTTCCCTGGATTTGCCTTCCATGAATTTACCTTGCCTGGATTTGTCTTGCCTGGATTTGCCTCGCCTTGCCTTGCCTGGATTTGCCTTGCCTTGCCTTGCCTTGCCCTGCTTTGCCTGGATATGCCTTGCCTGGGTGTGCCTTTCCTTGACTTGCCTTAATTTCTCTTGCCTGGATTTGCCTTACCTTGCTTTCCCTGGATTTTCCTTCCATGGATTTACGTTGCCTTGCCTTGTCTGGATTTACCTGACCTTGCCTTGGCTGGATTTGCCTTGCCTGAATTTGCCTTGCTTTGCCCGTTGCCTGGATTTGTTTTGCCTTGCCTTGGTTGGATTTGCCTTGCCTGAATTTGCCTTGCCTTGCGTTGCCTGGATTTGTTTTGCCTTGCCTTGGCTGGATTTGCCATCCGTGGATTTGCCTTATTTTGCCTGTGTTTGTTTTGTCCTACCTTATTTTGCTTTGCCTGGATTTGCCTTCTTTTTTTCAGCCTTGCCTTGCTTTGCTTGGATATGCCTTTCCTGAATTTGCCATGCCTTGCCTTGTCTTACCATACCTGGATTTGGCTTGCTTTGCCTGGATTTGCCTTGCCTGGATTTACCTTGCCTTGCCATTTCTGGATTTTTCTTGCCTGGATTTGCCTTTCCTTGCCTTGCCTAAATTTATGCTGCCTGAATTTGCCTTGCCTTGCCTTGCTGCATTTGCCTTGCCATGATTTGCCTTGGTTTGCCTTGTCTATATTTGCCTTTTCTGGATTTGCCTTGTTTACCTTACTTGGATTTGCTTTATCTGGATTTGCCTTTCCATACCTGCATTTGCCTTTCTTGTATTAGCCTTGCCTGGCCTTCCCTTGCCGGGATTTGCTTTGCCTGAATTTGCCTTGATTTGCCTTGCCTGGATTTGCGATCCCTGAATTTGCCTTTCTATGCCTGGATTTTTCTTGCCTGGATTTTTTTTTCCTGGATTTGCCTTGACTTGCTTTGCCTGGATTTGCCTTTCCTTGTTTTGCCTGGATTTGATTTCCTTTGATTTGCCTTGCCTTTCTTACCTTGATTTGTCCCCCCTTGACTTTCCTGGATTTAAATTGCCTGGGTTTGACTTTTCTTGCCTTACCAGGATTTGCTGTTCCTTGCCTTTCCTAAATTTGTGTTGAATGGATTTGCCTTCCCTGGCCTTGCCTCGCCTGGATTTGCCTTGCTTTGACTTCCTGGGATTTTTCTTTCCTTGCATTGTCTGGATTTGCCTTGCCTGGTATTGCCTTTTTGTTTCCTTGTGCAAATTTGCCTTGCATTGCCTTGCCTGGATTTGCCTTGCCTTGCCCTGCCTAGATTTTCCTTTCTTTGCCTTTCCTGAATTGGAATTGACTGTATTTGCCTTGCATTGCCTTGTATATATTTGTCTTTCCTTGCCTTGACTTGCCTGAATTTGACTTGCCTTGATTTGCCTTTCCTTGCGTTGCACGGATTTGCCTTGTTTTGACTTGCCTGGATTTTCCTTGCTTTGCCTTGCTGAATTTGCCTTGCCGTGATTTCTTTTGATTTGCCTTGCCTGTATTTGTTTTCCTGGATCTGCTTTGCTTTGCCTTGCTGGATTTTCCTTCCCTGGATTTGCCGTTCCATACGTGGATTTGTTTTATCTGTATTTGCCTTGCTTTCCCTTGCTGGGCCTTGCCTGGATCTGCCTTTCCTGGATTTGCATTGCCTGCCTTGCCTGTATTTGCCTTTCCTGTATCACCCTTGCCTTGCCTTGCTGCGTTTTGGCTTGCCTAAATTTGCCTTGCCTTGTTTTGCCTGGATTTGTTTTTTCTGGATTTGTCTTGTCTTGCCTTTCCTGGATTTAAGTTGCCTGAATTTGACTTTCTTTGCCTTACCTGGATTTGGCTTTCTTTGCCTTGCCTGGATTTGTGTTGAATGGGTTTGCCTTGCCTTGCCTCGCCTGAATTTGCCATGCCTTGCCTTGCCTGGATACGACTTGCCTTGCCTTGCCTGCATTTTACTTGCCTTGCCTTGTCTGGATTTGCCTTTCTTTTCCTTGCATGGGTTTCCCTAGCCTGGATTTGCGTTCCATTGTCTTGCCTTTATTTGTGGTGTCTGGATTTGCCTTGCCTGGATTTATCTTTCTTTGCCTTACCTGGATTGGAATTGACTGGATTTGCCTTGCATTGCCTTACCTGGATTTGCCTTGCATATATTTGTCTTGTCTTCCCTCACCTTGCCTGAATTTGAATTATCTGGATTTGCTTGGCCTTGCCTTGCCTGGATTTGCCTTGACTGTATTTGCCTTACCTTGCCTTTTCTGGATTTGTCTTACCTGGATTTGCCTTGCCTTTCCTTGCCTGCATTTTTCCTGCCTGAATTTGCCTCGCCTTGCCTTCCCTGGATTTGTTGTGACTGGATTCGCCTTGCCTTGCCTTGCCTTGCCTGGATTTACCTTGCCTGGATTTGCCTTGCTTTGCCTTACATTGACTGGGGTTGCACTGCTTGGATTTGTCTTGCCTTGTCCTGCATGGATTATTCTTGACTGGATTTGCTTCCCTTGCCTTGCCTGGAATTGCCTTGCCTAGATTTGTCTTACCTCATCTTGCCTTGCCTGAATTTGACTTGCCTGGATTTGTCTTACCTTTCCTTTTCTGGATTTGTCTTGCCTGGATTTTCTTTGCCTGAATTTGCCTTGGCTTTCATTGCCTGAATTTGCACTGCCTGAGTTTGACTTGCCTCGCCTTGCCTAAATTTGACTGGCCAGAATTGGCCTTGCCTTGCCTTCCCTGGGTTTGCTCTGACTGGATTTGCCTTTCCTTGCCTTGCCTTGAATGGATTTGCCTTGCCTTGCCTTGGCCGGAATTGCCTTGCCTGAATTTGTCATGTCTTGCTTGTATTTGTCTTGCCTTACCTTATTTTGACTTGCCTGGATTTGCCTTGCCTTGCCTTGCCTTGCCTTACTTTGCCTTGATATGCCCTTCTTGGAGTTGAGCTGCCTTGCCTTGCCTTGCCTTGCCTTGCCTTGCCTTGCCTTGCCTGGATTTTCCTTGGCTTCTCATTGCCTGGATTAGCCTTGTTTGGATTTGCCTTGCTTTGCCTTGCCTGTATTTGCCTTGCCTTGCCTTGCCTGGATTTCTGCTGCCTGAATTTGCCTTGCCTTGCTTTGCCTTGCTGAATTTGCCTTGCCATGATTTTCCTTAATTTGCCTTGCCTGTATTTGCCTTTCCTGGATTTTCCTTGCTTTGCCTTGCCTGGATTTTCCTTTTTTGCATTTGCCTTGCCTGTGTTTGCCTTGACTTGCCTTGCCTTGCTTTGCCTGGATCTGCCTTGCCTAGATTTGCCTTGCCTTGCCTTGCCTGGATTTGTCTTGCCTGAATTTGTCTTCATTTGCCTTGCCTGTATTTGCCTTTCCTCGATTTGCCTTGCTTTGCCTTGACTTAATTTGCCTTCCCTGGATTTGAATTTTCATGTCTGGATTCGCATTGCCTGCATTTGCCTTGACTTGCCTGGCCATGCCTTGCCTTGCAGGATTTTTCTTGCCTTGATTTGCCTTGCCTTGCTTTGCCTGGATTTGTTTTTTTCTGGATTTGCCTTTCTTTGCCTTGCCTGGATTTGTCTCCCATTGCTTTTCCTGCATTTACGTTGCCTTGGTTGGACTTTCCTTCCCTTACCTGGATTTGCCTTTTCTTCTCTTGCCTGGATTTCAGTTGAATGGATTTGCCTTGCCTTGCCTCGCCTGAATTTGATTTACCTTGCCTTGCCTGGATTTGCCTTGCCTTGCCTTGACTGGATTTGACTTACTGGGTTTGCCTTTTCTTGCCTTGCCTGGATTTTTCTTGGTTTGCCTTGCCTAGATTTGGCTTGGCTTGCCTTGCCTTGCCTGGATTTGCCTTGCATTGCGTTGTGTTCATTTGTGTTGCCTGTATTTGCCTAGTTTTGCCTTGCTGGATTTGTTTTGACTTTCTCTGCCTGGACTTGCCTAACTTGGAATTGCCTTGCCTTCCTTTAGCTTACCTGGCTTTGCCTTGCCTGGATTTTTCTTTCCTTCCCTTGCCTGGGTTTGCCTAGCCTGGATTTGCTTTGTATTACCTTGCCTGGATTTGCCTCGCCTAGATTTGTCTTACCTTTTCTTGCCTTGCCTAAATTTGAATTGCCTGGAATTGCCTTAGCTTTCCTTTTCTGGATTTACCTTGCTGGATTTGCGTTGCTTTGCCTTGGCTGGATTTTCTTTGCCTGGATTTGCCTTGCCTTGCATTGGTTGAAGTTGCCCTGCCTGAATTTGCCTTGTCTTGCCTTGTCTGGATTTGACTTGCCAGAATTGGCCTCGCCTTGCCTTCCCTGGCTTTGCTGTAACTTTATTTGTCTTGCCTTGTTTTGAATTGCCTAGATTTGCCTTTTCTCCTCTTGCCTGGCTTTGCCTAGCTTGGATTTGCCTTGCATTGCCTTGTTTTGATTTGCCTTGCCCCGATTTGCCTTCCTTTGCATTGCCTTGTTTGCCTTTTTTTGATTTGCCTTGATTTTCCTTGCCTGGTTTTGTCTTCCCTGGATTTGCCTTGCCTGTATTTGCCTCACCTTGCCTTGCCATGCCTTGCCTTGCCTGAATTTGCCTTGCCTGAATTTGACTTGATTTGCCTTTTCTGGATTGGCCTTTCCTAGGTTTGCCTTGCTTTGTCTTGCCTGGGTTTACCTTCCCTGGATTTGCCTTGCCACTGCTGGATTTGCCTTGCCTGTATTTGCTGCCTTGCCTTGCTGTGCCTTGCCTAGCCTAGATTTGTCTTGCCTACATTTGCCTTGCCTTGTTTTTCCTGGATTTGTTTTCTCTGAATTTCCCCTGCCGTACCTTGACAGTATTTGTCTCCCCTTGCCTTTCCTGGATTTACATTGCCCGGCTTTGACTTTTCTTGCCTTACCTTGATTTGCCTTTTCTTACCTTGCATGGATTTGCATTGAATGGGTTTGCCTTGTCTTGCCTCGCCTGGAGTTGCCTTGCCTTACCTTGCCTGGATTTGCCTTGCCTTGCCTTGCCTTGGTTTGTGTTTCCTTTCCTTGTGAGAATTTGACTTTCCTTCCCTTGCTTGGGTTTGACTAGACTGGATTTGCCCTGAATTGCCTTGCCTGGATTTGCCTTTCTTTGCGTTGCCTGGATTGAACTTGCCTGGATTGCAGTTGCCTGGATTTGCTTTGTATTCCTTGCCTGGATTTGCCTCGCCTAGATTTGTCTAAGCTTTACTTGCCTTGCCTAAATTTGACTTGCCTGAATTTTCCTTATCTTGCCTTTTTTGGATTTGTCTTGCCTTGATTTGCATTGCCTTCCCTTGCCTGAATTTTCTTTGCCTGGGTTTGTCTTGGCTTTTATGGCCTGAATTTGCCCATCCTTATTTTGCCTTGCCTTGCCTTGCCTGGATGTGACTTGCCAGGATTGGCCTTGCTTTGCCTTCTTTAAGTTTGCTGTGACTGAATTTGCCTTGCCATGCGTTGCCTGGATTTGTCTTGCCTTACTTTACCTTGACATGGTTTGCCATGTGTTTATTTGTCTCACATTGCTCTGCCTGCATTATCCTTGCCTGGATTTACTTTCGCTTACCTTTTCTGGATTTGCCTTGTTTTGTTTTGCCTGAATTTGTTTTCCATGGGTTTGACTTATGTTGCCTTGCCTGGATTTGACTCCCCTTGCCTCTCCTGGATTTCCATTGCCTGGGTTTTACTTTCCTTGCCTTACCTGGATTTGTCTTTCCTTGCCTTGCCTGGATTTGCGTTGAATAAATTTGCCTTGCCTTGCCTTGCCTTGTCTTGCTGGGATTTGCCTTGCCTTGCCTTGCCTTGCCTGAATTTGCCTTGCCTTGCCTTGTGTAAATTTGCCTTGCCTGTATTTTCTTTGCCTTGCCTTGCCTGGATTTGTCTTGCCTGGATTTGCCTTGCCTTGCTTTGTCTGGATTTATGCTGCTTGGATTCGCCTTGCCTTGCCTTGCTAGATTTGCCTTGCTGCGATTTGCCTTGATTTGCCTTGCTTGTATTTGCCTTTCCTAGATTTGCCTTGCTTTCCCTTGCCTGGATTTGCTTTTTCTGGATGTTCCTTTCCATATCTGGATTTGCATTGCGTGGATTTGCCTTGCCTTGCCTTGCCTTGCCTTGCCTTGCCTTGCCTAGCCTTGCCTGAATTTGCCTTGCCTTGATTTGCCTTGTCATACCTTGCTTGGATTTGCCTTGCCTGAATTTGCCTTGATTTACCTTGCCTGGATTTGCCCTTAATGGATTTGCCTTGATTTGCCTTGCCTAAATTTGCATTCCGTGGATTTGTCTTTTCATGCCTGGATTTGCCATGCCTGGATTTGCCTTGCCTGCATTTGACTTGCCTTGCCTTGCCTGCATTTGCCTTGGTTTACCTTTCCTGGATTTGCGTTATCTGGATTTGCCTTGCTTTGCCTTCTCTTGTTTTGCCTTTCCTGGGTTTGCCTTTCCATGCCTGGATTTGCCTTGTCTGGATTTGCCTTGCATTGCCTTGCATTACCTGGATTCGCCTTGCCTGAATTTGCATTGATTTTCCTTGCCTGGATTTGCCCTTAATGGATTTTTCTTGATTTACCTTGCCTGGATTTTCATTCCGTGGATTTGTCTTTTCATGCCTGGATTTGCCATGCCTAGATTTGCCTCACTTGGATTTGACTTGCCTTGCCTTGTCTGGATTTCCCTTGCCTGGATTTGCCTTGGTTTACCTTTCCTGGATTTGCATTTTCTGAATTTACCTTGCTTTGCCTTCCCTGGGTTTGCCTTTCCATGCCTGAATTTTCCTTGTCTTGATTTGCCTTGCATTGCCTTGCCTTACCTGGATTTGCCTTGCCTAGATTTGCCTTGATTTGGCTTTCCTGGATTTGCCTTTTCTGTATTCTCCTTGCTTTTTTTCTGTCTGGATTTGCCTATTGTGGATTTGCCTTGCCATGCCTGGATTTGCCTTGCCTTGCCTAAATTTGCCTTCCCTGGATTTGCCTTGCCATGTTTTTATTTGCCTTGCCTGGATTTTCCTTGCCTTGCCTTCCCATGCCTTGTTTTGCCTGGATTTGTTTTCCCTAAATTTGCCTTGCCTTGCCTTTCCTGGATTTGTCTTTCCTTGTCTTTCCTGGATTTACGTTGCCTGGCTTTGACTTTCCTTGCCTTACCTGGATTTGTCTTTCTTTGCCTTTCCTGGATTTACGTTGAATGGATTTATTTTGCCTGAACTCGCCTGGATTTGCTTTGCTGTGCCTTGCTCGGATTTGACTTGCCTTACCGTGCCTTGCCTGGATTTGACTTACCTTGCCTTGCCTGGATTGAACTTTCCTTGCCTTGTCTGGGTTTGCCTAGCCTGGATTCGTTTTACCTTGTTTTTCTGGATTTGTTTTGCTTGGATTTGCATTGCCTTGCATTGACTGGATTTTCCTTTCCTGGATTTGCCTTGGCTTGCATTGCCTGAATTTGCCCTGCCTGAATTTGCCTTGCCTTGCCTTGCCTGGATTTGATTGACCAGAATTAACCTTGCCTTGCCATCCCTGGATTTGATGTTACTGGATTTGCCTTACCCTGCCTTGCCTGGATTTGTTTTGCATTGCCTTACCTTACCTGGGTTTGCCTCGCCTGGATTTGTCTTGCCTTGTTCTGACTGTATTTTCCTTGCCTCGATTTGCCTTGCTTTGCCTTGCCTGGATTTTCATTGCCGAGATTGGCCTTTCCTTTCCTTTTTTGGATTTCTCTTGCCTGGACTTGCCTTATCTGGTCTTGCCTGGAATTGCCTTTCAGAATTTGCCTTTACTTGCCTTGCTGAGATTTTCCTTGCCTGGATTTGCCTTGCCTTTTCTTGCCTACATTTGCCTAGCCCGGATTTGCCTCTCCTTGCTTTTCTGGATTTGTCTTACTTTGATTTGCTTTGCCATGCCTTTTCTGGATTTGCCTTGTTTGCATTGCCTGGATTTGCCTTGCCTTGCATTAGCTGGATTTGCCTTGAATTGCCTGGATTTGCCTTGCTTGCCTTGCCTGGATTTGCCTTACCTTACCTGGATTTGCCTTGCCTTACCTTATATTCCCTTGCCTGGATTTACCTTGCCATGCCTTGCCTTACCTTGCTTAGCCTGGATATGCCTTGCCTGGATGTGCCTCTCCTTACTTTGCCTAAAATTCCCTTGCCTGATTTTTCTTACCATGCCTTCCCTAAATTTTTCTTTGATGAATTTACCTTGCCTTGTCTTGCCTGAATTTGCCTTGCCTTGCCTTGACTGGATTGGACTTGCCTGGATTTGCCTTACCTTGCCTTTTCTGGATTTGCCTTACCTGGATTTGTCTTGCCTTGCCTTGATTGGATTTGCCTTCCCTTGCCTTGGCTGGATTTGCTTGCCTTACCTGTATTTGCCTTGCCTTATTTTACTTTTCCTTGCCTGAATTTTCCTTGCCTTGCCTTGTTTTGCCTGGATCTGCCTTTGCTGAATTTGTCTTGTCTTGCCTTGCCTTGCCTTGCCCTACCTGAATTTCCCTTGCTTTGCCTTTCCTGGATTTGCCTTGCCTGGATTTACACTTCCTGGATTTGCCTTGCCTTGCCTTGCTGGCTTTGCCTTGCCGTGATTTGTCTTGATTTTTCTTGCCTGGGTTTGCCTTTCCTGGATTTGCCTTGCTTTGCCTTGCCTGATTTTGCTTTTTATGGATTTGCCCATCCATACCTGGATTTGCCTTGCCTGTATTTGCCTTGCCTTGCCTTGCTTTGCCTGGATGTGCCTTGACTAGATTTGCCTTGTCTTGCCTTGCCTAAATTTGCCTTGCAAGGATTTGCCTTGATTTGCCTTGCCTGGATTTGTCTTTCCTGGATTTACCTTGCTTTGCCTTGCCTGGATTTGCCTTTCCATGCCTGGATTTGCCTTTCCTGGATTTGCCTTGTCTTGCCTTGCCATGCCTTGCCTTGTCTGGACTTTCCTTGCCTTGATTTACCTTGCCTTTCTTTGCCTGGATTTGTTTTTCCTAGATTTGCTTTTCTTTGCCTTGCCTGAATTTTTCTCCCATCGCCTTTTTTGCATTTACGTTGCCTGGGTTTGACTTTCCTTCCCTTACCTGGATTTGCCTTGCCTTGCCTTGCCTGCATTTGCCTTGCCTTGCCTTGCCTGGATTTTTCTATTCTTGCTTTGCCTTGGTTTGCCTTGCATGGAATTGCCTTGTGTGGACTTGCCTTTCATTGCCTTGTCTGAATTTGCCTTGCCTTGCCTTGCCTAAATTTGTCTTGACTTGTTTCCCTTGCCTCGATTTGCCTTGACTTGTCTTGCCTGGCCTAAATTTACCTTGCATTGCCTTATATTCATTTGCGTTGCCTGTACTTTCCTAGTTTTGCCTTGCCTGGATTTGTCTTGCCTTTCTTTGCCTGGATTTGGCTAACTTGGATTTGCCTTGATTTGCATTGCCTGTATTTGCTTTTCCTGGATTTGCCTTGGTTTGCCTTGCCTGGATTTGCTTTTTATAGATTTGCCTTTCCATTCCTAGATTTGCCTTGCCTGTATTTGCCTTGCCTGGATTTGCCTTGTCTTGCCTTGCCTGCATTTGCTTTACCTGATTTTTTTTTCTGGATTTGCCTTGCTTGCCTTTCTAAATTTACCTTCTCTGGATTTGCCTTTCCATGCCTAAATTTGCCTTGCCTGGATTTGCCTTGCCTGGATTTGAATTGTCTTGCCTTGCCTTGCCTGGGTTTGCCTTGAATTGCCTTTCCTGGATTTGCCTTGTCTTTTCTTGCCTGGATATGCCTTCCCTGGATTTGCCTTGCCATGCCTGGATTTGCCTTTCCTGGATTTCCCTTGCCTTGCCTTGCCGGTCCTTGCCTTGCCTAGATCTGCCTTGCCTGGATTTGTGTTGCATTGTTTTGCCTGGATTTGTTTTCCCTGTATTTGCCTTGCCTTGCCTTGCCTTGTCTGGATTTGTCTCCCCTTGCCTTTTCTGTACTTCCGTTGCCTGCGTTTGACTTTTTTTTTGACTTACCTGGATTTGCCTTTCCTTGCTTTGTTTGGATTTGTATTGAATGGATTTGACTTGACTTGCCTTGCCTGGATTTTCCTTGCCTTGCCTTGCCTGGGTTTGCCTAGCTTGGATTTGACTTGCATTGCCTTGCCTGTATTTGCCATTCTTTACGTTGTCTGGATTTGCCTTTTCTGGATTTGCCTTGCTTCGTCTTGCCTGGGTTTGCCTTCCCTGGATTTGCCTTGCCGTGCCTGAATTTGTCTTGCCGTGCCTGAATTTGTCTTGCCTGTATTTGTCTTGCCTGTATTTGCCTTGCCTTGTCTTGCTGTGACTTGCCTTGCCTGGATTTGCCTTGATTTGCCTTTCCTGAATTTGCATTTCCTGGATTTACCTTGATTTGCCTTGCCATGCCTTGCCTTGCTGGGAATTGCCTTGCCTTGTTTTCCTGGATTTGTTTTTCCTGGATTTGCCTTGTCTTTCCTTGCCTGGATTTGTGTAGAATGGTTTTGCCTTGTCTTGCCTTGCCAGGATTTGCCTTGCCTTGCCTTGCCTTGCCTAAATTTATGCTGCCTAAATTTGCCTTGTTGTGATTTACCTTGATTTGCCTTTCCAGTATTTGTCTTTTCTGAATTTGGCGTGCTTTGCCTTGCCTGAATTTGCTTTTTCTGTATTTGCCTTTCCATACCTGGATTTGCCTTGCCTGTATTTGCCTTGCCTTGCCTTGCCTGGATTTGCCTTGATTTGTCTTGCCTGAATTTGTCTTTCCGTAATTGGATTTGCCTTGCTTCGCCTTTCCTGGATTTGTCTTCACTGCATTTGCCTTTCCATTCCTGGATTTACCTTGCCTAAATTTGCCTTGATATGCCTTTCCTGGATTTGCCTTTTCTGGTTTTGCCTTGCCTTTTTTTGCCTAGATTTTCCTTCGTTAAATTTGCCTTGCCATGCCTGGATTGCCTTGCCTGGATTTCGCTTTCCTTGCCTTGACGTGCCTTGCCTGGATTTGCCTTCCCTGGATTTGCCTTTTCATGCCTGGATTTGCCTTGCCTAGATTTGACATGCCTTGCCTTGCCTGGATTTGCCTTGCCTGGATTTGCCTTGATTTGCATTTCCTGTATTCGCTTTTTCTGGATTTGCCTTGCTTTGTCTTGCCTGGATTTGCCTTTCCTGGATTTCCCTTTCCAAGTCTTGCCTGGATTTGTCTCCCCTTGCCTTTCCTGGATTAACGTTGCCTGGCTTTGCCTTTCCTTGCTTACCTAGTTTTGTCTTTCCTTGCCTTGCCTGGATTTGCATTGAATGTGTTTGCCTTGTTTTGCCTCTCCTGGATTTGCCCTGTTTTGCCTTGCCTGTATTTGACTTTCCTTTCCTTGGCTGGATTTGCCTTTTCTTACCTTGCCTGAATTTGCCTTGCCTTGTTTTGTCTTGCCTGAATTTGCCTTTCTATGCGTTGTATAGATTAGACTTGCCTGGATTTGCTTTTCATTTCTTTGACTGGATTTGCCTTGCCTAGATTTGCCTTACCTTGTCTTGCCTTGCCTAAATTTGACTTGACTGGATTTGCCTTACCTTGACATTTATGCATTTGTCTTGCCTGGATTTGCATTACCTTCCCTAGCGTGAATTTTCTTTGCCTGGATTTGCCTTGGCTCCCATTGACTGAATTTGACCTGCGTGAATTTACCTTGTCTTGGCTTGCCTGGTTTTGACTTGCAAGGATTGGTCTTGCCTTGACTTTCATGGGTTTGCTGTGATTGGATTTGCCTTGCCGTGCCTTGCCTGGATTTTCCTTGCCTTGCATTACCTTGCCAGGGTTTGCCTTGCGTGGATTTGTCTTGCCTTGCCCAGCCTGGATTATGCTTGCCTGGATTTGCTTTCCCTTGTTTTCCCAGATTTGCCTTGCCTTGTTTTGCCTGGATTTGTTTTCCCTGGGTTCGCCTTGACTTGCCTTGCCTGGATTTGTCTCTCATTACCTTTCTTGGATTTACGTTGCCTGGGTTTGACTTTCCTTGCCTTATCTGGATTTGCCTTTCTTTGCCTTGCCTGGATTTGCATTAAATGAATTTGCCTTGCCTTGCCTCGCCTGAAATTTTCTTGCCTTGCCTTGCCTGGATTTGACTTGCCTTGCCTTGCCTGGATTTGACTTGCCTTGCCTTGCCTGAATTTGCCTTTTCTTGCCTTGTGTGGGTTTGCCTGGCCTGGATTTGCCTTGCATTGCCTTGCCTGGATTTGCCATTCTTTGCATTTCCTGTATTGGACTTGCCTGGATTTGCTTTGCATTGCCTTGCCTGGATTTGCCTAGCCTTAATTTGTCTTACCTTGTCTTGCCTTGCCTGAAGTTGACTTCCCTGAATTTGCCTTACCTTGCTGTTTCTGGATTTGTCTTGCCTGGATTTGCATTGACTTGCCTTGCCTGAATTTTATTTGCCTTGATTTGCCTTGGCTTGCATTGCCTGAATTTGCCCTGCCTGAATTTGTCTTGCCTTGCCTTGCCTTGCCTGGACTTGCCTTGCCTGGGTTTGCCTTGCCTAGCCTGGATTTATCTTGCTTGAATTTGCCTTGCGTTGCCTTGTCTAGATTTATCCTGCCTGGATTTGCCTTGCTTTGCCTTGCTAGACTTCCCTTGCTGCAATTTGCCTTGATTTGCCTTGAATTGCCTTGCTTGTATTTGCCTTTCCTAGATTTGCCTTACTTTGCCTTGCCTGTAATTTGCTTTTTCTGGATGTGCCTTTCCATACCTGGTTTTGCCTTGCCTGGATTTGCCTTGCCTTGCCTTTTTTTGCCTAGCCTTGCCTGGATTTGTCTTGCCTTGATTTGCCTTGTCTTGCCTTGCCTGGATTTGCCTTGCCTAAATTTGCCTGTATTTGCCTTGCCTGGATTTGCCTTGCCTGGATTTGCCTTGCCTGGATTTGCCTTTCATGGATTTGCCTTGCTTTACCTTGCCTGGATTTGCATTCCGTGGATTTGCCTTTCCAACCCTGGATTTGCCTTGCCTGGATTCAATTTTTTTGCCTTGCCTAGATTTGCCTTGCCTGGATTTGTCTTTTTTTGATTTGCCTTGCTTTGCCTTGCGTGAAATTGCCTTCCATGAATTTCCCTTGCCATGCCTGGATTTGCCTTGCCTAAATTTCCCTTGCCTTGCCTTGCTGTGCCTTGCCTTGCCTAGATTTGCCTTGCCTTATTTTGCCTGGATTTCTTTTCCCTGGATTTCCCTTTCCATGCCTGGATTTGCCTTGAGTGGATTTGACTTGCCTTGCCTTGCCTGGATTGGAGTTAATATGCCTTTCCTGGATTTGCCTTTTTTGGTTTTGCCTTGCCTTTTTTTGCCTGGATTTGCCTTCCTTAAATTTGCTTTCCCATGCCTGGAATTGCCTTGCCTGGATTTCCCTTGCCTTGCCTTTCCATGCCTTGAATTGCCTGAATTTGCCTTCCCTGGATTTGCCTTTTCATGCCTGGATTTGCCTTGCCTGGATTTGCCTTGCCTGGATTTGAGGTGCCTTGCCTTGCCTGGATTTGCCTTGATTTGCCTTTCCTGGATTTGCCTTTTCATGCCTGGATTTGCCTTGCCTGGATTTGATGTGCCTTGCCTTGCCTGGATTTGCCTTCCCTGGATTTGCTTTGATTTGCCTTTCCTGGATTTGCCTTTCCTGGATTTGCCTTTTCTGGATTTGCCTTGCTTTGTCTTGCCTGAATCTGCCTTCCCTGCATTTATCTTGCCATGCCTGGATTTGCCTCGCTTGTATTTGCCTTGCCTCGCCTTGCCATGCCTTGCATTGCCAGGATTTGCCTTGCCTGGATTTGCCTTGGATTGTTTTGCTTGTATTTATTTTTCCTGAATTTGCCTTGCCTTGCCTTGCCTCGCCGAGATTTGTCTCCCCTTGCCTTTCCTGGATTTACGTTGCCTGGCTTTGACTTTTCTTGCCTTACCTGGATTTTTTTTTCCTTGCCTTTTCTGGATTTGCCTTATCTTTCCTTGCCTGGATTTGCCTTGATTTGCGTTGCCTGAATTTGCCTTTCCTGAATTCCTCTTGCTTTTCTTTGCCTGTATTTGCCTTCCCTGGATTTGCCTTTCCATGCCTGGATTTGCCTTTCCTGGATTTTTCTTGATTTGCCTTTTCTGGATTTTCCCTTTTTGGTTTTGTTTGCCTTTTTTTGCCTAAATTTGCCTTTCTTAAATTTGCCTTGCCATGCCTGGATTTGTCTTTCCGTGACTTGCTGTGCCTTGCCTTGCCTGAATTTGTCTTGCCTTGTTTTGCCTGGATTAGTTTTCCCTGGGTTTCCCCTGCATTGCCTTGCCAGGATTTGTCTCTTCTTGCCCTTCCTGGATGTACTTTGCCTGGCTTTGACTTTCCTTGCCTTACCTGGATTTGCCTTTCCTTGCCTTGCATGGATTTGTGTTGAATGGGTTTGCCTTGCCTTGCCTCACCTGGATTTGCCTTGTCTTGCCTTGCTTGGATTTGTCTTACCTGAATTTGCCTTTTCATGCCTGGATTAGCCTTGCCTGGATTTGCCTTGCCTGGATTTGACTTGCCTTGCCTTGCCTGTATTTGCCTTTCCTAGATTTGCCATGCTGTGCCTTGCATGGATTTGCTTTTTCTGGATTTGTTTTTTCATACTTGGATTTGCCTTGCCTGGATTTGCCTTGCCTGGATTTGACTCATCTTGCCTTGCCTGAATTTGCCTGAATTTGCCTCGATTTGCCTTGCCTAAATTGGCCTTTCCTGGATTTGCTTTGCTTTGCCTTGCCTGGATTTGCCTTCCCTGGATTTGACTTTCTATGCCTGGATTTGCCTTACCTGGATTTGCCTTAAGTGGATTTGCCTTGCCTTACCTTGCCTGGATTTGCCTTGATTTGCCTTTCCTGGATTTGACTTATCTGGTTTTGCCTGATTTTGACGTTTTTTGTCTGGATTTGCCTTCCCTAAATTTGCCTTGCCAAGCCTGGATTTGCCTTGCCTGTATTTCCCTTGCCTTGCCTTGCCGTGCCTTGCCTTGCCTGGATTTGCCTTCCCTGGATTTAACTTTTCATGCCTAGATTAGCCTTGCCTGGATTTGCCTTGCCTGGATTTGCCTTGCCGTGCCTTGCCTGGATTTGCATTTCCTGTATTTGCCTTTTCTGGTTTTGTCTTGCTTTGTCTTGCCTGGATCTGCCTTCCTTGGATTTGCCTTGCCATGCCTGAATTAGCCTTGCTTGTATTTGCCTTGCCTTGCCGTGCCTTGCATTGACTGGATTTTTCTTGCCTGGATTTGCCTTGGCTTGTTTTGTCTGGATTTGTTTTCCCTGGATTTGCCTAGCTTGCCTTGCCTTGCCTAGATTTGTCTCCCCTTGCCTTTCCTGGATTTATGCTGCCTTGCTTTGACTTTCCTTGCCTTACCTGGAGTTGACTTTCCTTGCCTTGACTGGATTTGCCTTGCCTGGATTTGCCTTTCCTAGATTTGCCTTGCTTCGCCTTGCCTGTATTTGCCTTAACTGGATTTTTCTTTACATGCCTGGATTTGCCTTGATTTGCGTTTTCTGGATTTTTTTTCCCTTTTTGCCTGGATTTACCTTGTTTTGCCTTGACTGGATTTGCCTTCCCTGGATTTGCTTCGCCATGCCTGGATTTGCCTTGCCTGGATTTCCCTAGCCTTGCCTTGCTGTTACTTGCATTGATTGGATTTACCTTGTTTTGCCTGGATTTGTTTTCCCTGGATTTGCCTTTCCTTGCCTTGCTAGATTTGTCTCCCATTGCCTTTCTTGAAATTACATTGCCTGACTTTGACTTTCCTTGCCTTGCCTGAATTTGCCTTTCCTTTTCTTGCCTGGATTTGTGTTGAATGGATTTGCCTTGCCTTGCCTCGCCTCGCCGGGATTTGCCTTGCCTTGCCTTGCCTTGCCTTGCCTTGCCTTGCCTTGCCTTGCCTTGCCTTGCCTTGCCTTGCCTTGCCTTACCTTGCCTGGATTTGTCTTGCCTTGCATTGCCTGGATTTGCCTTCTTTGCCTTGCCTGGGTTTCCCTAGCCAGAATTTAGCTTGCATTGCCTTGCCTGGATTTGCCTTGCCTTGTTTTGCCTTGCTTGGATTTGCCTGTATTTGCGTTGCTTGGATTGGACTTGCCTGGATTTGCTTTGCATTGCCTTGTCTGGATTTGCCTTGCCTAGATTTGTCTTACCTTGTCTTGCCTTGCCTAAATTTGACTTACCTGGATTTGCCTTGCCTTGCCTTGCCTTGCCTTGCCTGGATTTATGCTAACAGAATTTGCCATGCCTTGCCTTGCTGGATTTGCCTTGCTGTGATTTGCCTTGCTGTGATTTGCCTTGATTTGTCTTGCCAGTATTTGCCTTTTCTGAATTTGTCTTGCTTTGCCTTGCCTGTATTTGCTTTTTCTGGATTTGACTTTTCATACCTGGATTTGCCTTGGAGGGATTCCCCTTGCCTTGCCTTGCCAGCATTTGCCTTGCCTGAATTTGCCTTGTTTGGTCTTGCCTGGATTGGCCTTGCATGGATTTGCCTTGATTTGTCTGGCCATGATTTGCCTTTTCTGGATTTGCCTTCCTTTGCCTTGCCGGGATTTGCCTTCCCTGGATTTGTCTTTTTATGACTGGAATTTCCTTGCCTGGATTTGACTTGCCTTTTCTTGCCTGAATTTGCCTTGATTTGCCTTCCCTAGATTTTTTTTGCCATGACTGGATTTGCCTTTCCTGTATTTGCCTTGCCTTGCTTTGCCTGGATTTGCCTTGCCTGGATTTACCTTGGCTTGTTTTTCCTGGATTTGTTTTCCCTGTATTTACCTTGCCTTTTTAGCCTGGATTTGTCTTCCCTTGCCTTTCCTTGATTTACGTAGTCTGGCTTTGACTTTCCTTGCCTTATCTGGATTTGCCTTTCCTTGCCTTGCCTGGATTTGCATTGAATGGGTTTGCCTTGCCTTGCCTCACCTGGATTTGCTTTGCATTGCCTTGCCTGGATTTTCCTTGCCTAGATTTGTCTTTCCTTGTCTTTCCTTGCCTGAATTTGACTTGCCTGAATTTGCCTTACCTTGCCTTTTCTGGATTTGTCTTGCCTGGATTTGCGTTGCCTTGTCTTGCCTGGATTTTCTTTGGCTGAATTTGCTTTTGATTCCATTGCCTAAATTTGCCCTGCCTGAATTTACCTATTCTTGCCTTGCCTGAATTTTACTTGCCAGAATTGGTCTTCCCTTGCCTTCCCTGGGCTTGCTGTGACTGGATTTGACTTTCCTTGCCTTGCCTGGATTTGTGTTGCCTTGCCTTACCCAGCCTGTGTTTGCCTTGCCTGGATTTGTCTAGCCTGGCCCTGCCTGGATTATTCTTACCTGGATTTTCTTTCCCTTGCCTTGCCCGAATGTCCCTTGCCTTGCTTTGCTGGATTTGTTTTCCCTGGGTTTGCCTTGCCTTGCCTTGCCTAGATTTGCCTTGTCTTGCCTTTGCCTGAAGTTGACTTGCCTTGCCTGGATTTGACTTTCCTTGCCTTGCCTGGGTTTGCTTTGCCTGGATTTGCCTTGCATGGACTTGTCTTGCCTTTCCTTGCCTTGCCTAAATTTGCGTTTCCTTGCCTTGCCGGGATTTGCCTTTAATGGATATGCCTTGCCTCGCCTCACCTGGATTTGCCTTGCCTTGCCTTGCCCGGATGTCCCTTTCCTTGTTTTGCCTGGATTTGTTTTCGCCGGGTTTGCCTTGCCTTGCCTGGATTTGCCTTGTCTTACCTTGCCTGAAGTTGACTTGACTTGACTTGCCTTGCCTCGATTTGACTTTCCTTGCCTTGCCCGGTTTTGCTTTGCCTGGATTTGCCTTGCATGGATTTGTCTTGTCTTTCCTTGCCTTGCCTGGATTTGCGTTCCTTTGCCTTGCCTGGATTTGCCTTTAATGGATTTGCCTTGCCTCGCCTCGCCTGGATTTGCCTTGCCTTGCCTTGCTGGATTTGTCTTGAGGTGATTTGCCTTGATTTCCCTTGCTTGTTTTTGCCTTTCCTGAATTTGCCTTGCTTTGTCTTGCCTAGATTTGCTTTTTCTGGATGTGCCTTTCCATACCTGGATTTGCCTTGCCTTGCCTTGCCTTGCTAGCATTGCCTGGATTTGCCTTACCTGGATTTGCTGTGAATGAATTTGCATTGATTTGTCTTGCCTGGATTTGCCTTCAATGGATTTGCCTTGCTTTGCCTTGCCTTGATTTATGTAGCCTGGCTTTGACTTTCCTTGCCTTACCTGGATTTGTCTTTTTTTGCCTTTCCAGGATTTGTTTTGTCTTGCCTTGTCTGGATTTTCTTTGCCTAATTTGCCTTGATTTTCCTTGCCTGAATTTTTCTTTCCTGGATTTGCGTTGCTTTGCCTTGCCTGGATTTGAATTTTCATGCCTTGATTTGCCTTGCCTGGATTTGCCTTGAATTGCCGTTCCTGGATTTTCCTTTACTGGTTTTGCCTTGCCTTGTTTTGCCTAGACTTGTTTTTTTCTGGATTTCCCTTGCCTTGCCTTGCCTGGATTTGTCTCCCCTTGCCTTTTCTGGATTTACGTTGCCTGGCTTTGACTTTCATTGCCTTATCTGGATTTGCCTTTCATTGTCTCGCATGGATTTCTGTTGAATGAGTTTGCCTTGCCTTGCCTCGCCTGGATTTACTTTTTCTTGCCTGGCCTGGATTTGCCTTGCCTTGCCTTGCCTGGATTTATGCTGTCTAAATTTGCCTTGCTGTGATTTGCCTTGATTTGCCTTGTCTTTATTTGCCTTTCCTGGATTTGCCATGCTTTGCCTTGCCCGGATTTGCTTTTTCTGGATTTGCCTTTCCATACCTGGATTTGCCTTGCTTTGCCCTGCCTGGATTTGCCTTGCCTGGATTTGCCTTGCCTAAATTTGCCTTAAGTGGATTTGACTTGCCTTGCCTTTCTGGGATTTGCCTTATCTGGTTTTGCCTTGTCTGTTTTTTTACCTGGATTTGCCTTCCCTGAATTTGCCTTGCCATGCCTGGATTTGCCTTGCGTGGATTTTGCTTGCCTTGCCTTACCTTCCCTTGCCTGGATTTGCCTTCCCTGGATTGGTCTTGTCATGCCTGGATTTGCATTTCCTGAATTTGACTTGCCTTGCCTTGCCTGGATTTGTCTTGATTTGCGTTTCCTGCATTTGCTTTTTCTGGATTTGCCTTGCTTTGTCTTGCCTGGATTTGCCTTACCATGCCTGAATTTGCCTTGCTTGTATTTGCCTTGCCTTGCCTTGCCACACCTTGAATTGCCCGTATTTGCCTTGCCTGGATTTGCCTTGTTTTGTTTTGTCTGGATTTATTTTGCCTTGCCTCGCCTAGATTTGTCTCCCCTTGCCTTTCCTGGATTTATGTTGCCTGGCTTTGACTTCCCTTGCCTTACCTTGATTTGCCTTTCTTTGCCTTGCCTGGATTTGTATTGAAAGGATTTGCCTTGCCTTTCCTTGCCTGGATTTGCCTTGCCTTTCCTTACCTGGGTTTCCCTTGCCTTGCCTCACCTGGATTTGCCTTGCCTTGCCTTGCTTGGATTTGACTTGCCTTGCCTTGCCTGGATTTCCCTTTCCTTGCCTTGCCTGGGTTTGCCTAGCCTGGATTTGCGTTGCATTTCCTTGGCTGGATTTGCCTTGCCTTGTTTTGCCTTGCCTGGATTTGCCATTCTTTGCATTGCCTGGATTGGACCTGGCTAGATTTGCTTTGCTTTGCCTTGCCTGAATTTGCCTTCCCTGGATTTGCCTTTCCATGCCTGGATTTGCCTTGCCTGGATTTGCCTTAAGTGGATTTGACTAGCCTTACCTTGCCTGGATTTGCTTTTATTTGTCTTTACTGGATTTGCCTTATCTGGTTTTGCCTTGCCTTTTATACCTGGATTTGCCTTCCCTAAATTTGCCTTGCCATGCCTGGATTTGCCTTGCCTGGATTTCCCTTGCCTTGCCTTGCCTTGCCTTGCCTTGCCTGGATTGGCCTTGTCATGCCTGGATTTGTCTTTCCTAGATTTGACTATCCTTGCCTTGCCCGGATTTACCTTGATTTGCATTTCCTGGATTTGCCTTTTCTGGATTTGCCTTGCTTTGCCTTACCTGGATTTGCGTTGCTATGCCTGGATTTGCCTTGCTTGTATTTGCCTTGCCTTGCCTGGATTTGTCTCCCCTTGCATTTCCTGGATTTACGTTGCCTGGCTTTGACTTTCCTTGCCTTACCTTGATTTGCCTTTCTTTGCCTTGCCTGGATTTGATTGAAAGGATTTGCCTTGCCTTGCCTCGCCTGGATTTGCCTTTCCTTTCCTTTCCTGGGTTTGCCTTGGCTTGCCAGGATTTTACTTGCCTTGCCTCGACTGGACTTGTCTTGCCTTGGCTTGCTTGGTTTTGACTTGCCTTGCCTTGCCTGGATTTCCCTTTCCTTGCATTGCCTGGGTTTGCCAAGCCTGGATTTGCCTTGCATTTCTTTGCCTGGATTTGCCTTGCCTTGTTTTGCCTTGCCTGGATTTGCCATTCTTTGCATTGCCTGGATTGGACCTGTCTCGATTTGCTTTGCATTGCCTTGCCTGGATTTGCCTAGCCTTGATTTGTCTTATCTTGTCTTGCCTTGCCTGAATTTGACGTGCCTGTATTTGTCTTACCTTGCTTTTTCTGGATTTCTCTTGCCTGGATTTGTGGTGACTTGCCTTGCCTGGATTGTATTTGGCTTGATTTGCCTTGGCTTGCATTGCCTGAATTTGCCTTGCTTTGCCTTGCCTGGATTTGTCTCTCCTGGATTTGCTTTGCCTTGCCTTCTCTGGATTTATGCTGCCTGTATTTGCCTTTCCTTGCCTTGCTGGTTTTGCGTTGCTGTGATTTGCCTTGGTTTGCCTTGCTAGTATTTGCCTTTCCTGTTTGCCTTGCTACGCCTTGCCTGTATATCCTTTTTCTGGATTTACCTTTGCATACGTGGATTTGCCTTGCCTGGATTTGCCTTGCCTTGACTTGCCTTGCCTTGACTTGCCTTGCCTTCCCTTGCCTTCCCTTGCCTTGCCTTACCTGGATTTGCCTTGCCTGGATTTGTCTTGTAGCCTTGCCCCGATTTGCCTTGTCTAAATTTGCCTTGATTTGCCTTGCCATGATTTGCCTTTCCTGGATTTGCCTTGCTTTGCCTTTCCTGGATTTGCGTTCCCTGGATTTGCCTTTTCATGCCTGAATTTCCCTTGCCTGAATTTGCCTTGCCTTGCCTTGCCTTGCCTGAATTTGTCTTGCCTGGATTTGCCTTGCTTTGCCTTGCCTGGGTTTATGCTGCCTGGATTTGCCTTGCCTTGCCTTGCTAGATTTGCCTTGCTGCAATTTGCCTTGATTTGTCTTGCTTGTATTTGCCTTTCCTGAATTTCCCTTGCTTTCCCTTGCCTGGATTTGCTTTATCTGGATTTGCCTTTCCGTACCTGGATTTGCTTTATGTTGATTTGCCTTTCCTTTCCTTGCCTTTCCTTTTCTTGCCTTTCCTTGCCTTGCCTGGATTTGACTTGCCTTGCCTTGCCTGGATTTGCCTTTCCTTATTTGTCTTACCTTGTCTTGCCTTGTCTGAATTTGACTCGCCTGGATTTCCCTTGCCTTGCCTTGCCTGAATTTATGCTGCCTGGATTTGCCTTGCCTTGCCTTGCTGGATTTGCCTTGCTGTGATTTGCCTTGATTTGCCTAGTATTTGCCTTTTCTGGATTTGCCTTGCTATACCTTGCCTGTATTTGCTTTTGCTGAATTCGCCTTTGCATACCTGGATTTGCCTTGCCTGGATTGACCTTGCCTTGCCTTGCCTTACCTTGCCTGGATTTGCCTTGCCTGCATTTGCCTTCTGTTGCCTAGCCTGGATTTGCCTTGCCTGAATTTGCCTTGATTTGCCTTGCCTGGATTTGCCTTTCCTGGATTTGCCTTGCCTTGCCTTGACCAGATTTGCCTTGATTTACCTTCCTGGATTTGCGTTTTCTGGATTTCTCTTGCTTTGCCTTGCCTGGTTTTACCTTCCCTGGGTTTGCCTTGCCATGCCTGGATTTTCCGTGCCTGGATTTGCCGTGCCTAAATTTGACTTGCCTTGCCTTGCCTGGATTTGCCTTGATTTACCTTTCCTGGATTTGCGTTTTCTGGATTTGTCTTGCTTTGCCTTGCCTGGCTTTGCCTTCCCTGGGTTTACCTTGCCATGCCTAAATTTGCCGTTCCTGGATTTGCCTTGCCTTGTTTTGCCATGCTTGGATTTGCCATTCTTTGCACTGCCTGGATTGGAGTTGCCTGAATTTGCTTTGCATTGCCTTGCCTGGATTTGCCTTGCCTAGATTTGTCTTACCTTGTCTTGCCTTTCCTGAATTTGATTTGCCTGGATTTGCCATCCCCTGCCTTTTCTGGATTTGTCTTGCCTGGATTTGCATTGACTTGCCTTGGCTAGATTTTATTTGCCTTGATTTGCTTTGGCTTGCATTGACTGAATTTGCTCTGCCTGAATTTGCCTTGTTTTACCTTTCCTCGATTTGCATTTTCTGGATTTTTCTTGCTTTGCCTTGCCTGGATTTACCTCACCTGGATTTGTCTTAAATTGATTTGCATTGCTTTGCCTTGCCTGGATTTGCCTTGCATTGCCTTGCCTTGCCTGGATTTACTTTGCCTGGATTTGTCTTTTATAAATTTTCATTGCTTTGCCTTGCCTGGATTTGTCTTCCCGGGATTTGCCTCGCCATGCCTGGATTTGCCTTCCCTGAATTTGCCTCATCATACCTGGATTTGCTTTGCCTGACTTTGCCTTGCCTTCCTTGCCGTGCCTTACATTTCTTGGATTTGCCTTGCCTTGTTTTGCCTGGATTGGTTTTCCCTGAATTTGCCATGTCTTGCCTTGCCTGGATTTGTCTCCCCTTGTCTTTCCTGGATTTACCTTGCCTGACTTTGACTTTCCTTGCCTTATCTGGATTTGCATTTCCTTAACTTTTCTGGATTTGCATTGAATGGATTTGCCTTGCCTTGGCTTGGCTTGCCTGGATTTGTCTTTTTATGCCTTGCCTGGATTGGAATTAACTGGATTTGCCTTGCATTGCCTTGACTGGATTTGCCCTTTCTAGATTTGTCTTGCCTTGCCTTGCCTTGCCTTGCCTTGCCTTGCCTGAATTTGAGTTGCCTAAATTTGTTTTTCCTTTCCTTGCCTGGATTTGCCTTGCCTTGGATTTGCCTTACCTTGTTATTTCTGGATTTGTCTTGCCTGAATTTGTGTTGCCTTGCCTTGCCTGGATTTTCCTTGCAGGATTTGCCTTGGCTTGCATTGCCTGAATTTGACCTTCCTGGCATTGCCTGAATTTGCCCTGCCTGAATTTGCCTTGCCTGGTCTGGCCAGGATTATCCTTGCCTGGATTTGCTTTCCCTTGCCTTGCCTGGAAGTGCCTTGCGTGGATTTAACTTGCATTGCCTTGCCAGGATTTGCCTTGCCTGGATTTTCCTTGCCTTGCCTTGCCTGGATTTGCCTAGCCCAGATTTGCCTTGCCTTGCCTCGCCTGGATTTTCCTTACCTTCATTTGACTTGCCATTCCTTTCCCATATTTGCCTTGCTTGCATAACCTGGATTTTCCTTTCCTTACGTTGCCTGGATAGCCTTGCCTTACCTTGCCTGGATTTGCCTTGCTTTGCGTTGCTTGGATTTGCCTTGCCTGGTATTGCCTTTTTTTGTCTTGCCCATATTTGCCTTGCCTTGCCTTGCCTGGATTTTCCTTGCCTTGCCTTTTCTGGATTTCCCTTCCATAGATTTACCTTTCCTTGCCTTGCATGAATTTTTTTGCCTGGATTAGCCTCGCTTTGCCTTTTCTGAATTTGTCTTTCCTGTATTTGTCATGCCTTTCCTTGCCTAGATTTGCCTTGCCTGAATTTGCCTTACCTTGCCTTTGTGTAAATTTGCATTACCTTGCCTTGTCTGGATTTGCCTTACATGGATTTCCCTTGCTCTACCTGTCTTTGCCCTGCCTTACCTTACATTGCCTTGCCTCGATTTGCCATGCCTTGCCTTGCGTTGGCTGAATATGCTTTGCCTGGATATGCCTTTCCTTGCCTTGCCTGAATTTGCCTGGATTTGGCTTACATTGCCTTCCCTGGATTTGCCTTTTATGGATTTACCTTGCCTTGCCCTGCCTTGTCTGGATTTGAGTTGACTGAATTTGCCTTTTCTTGCCTTTCCTTGCCTGGATTTGCCTTGCCTTGCCTAATTTTGCCTGGGATTGCCTTGCCTAGATTTGTCTTGACTTGCCTTGCCTTTCTTGAATTTGACTTGCCTGGATTTTATTTGCTTTGCCTTGCCTGGATTTGTCTGGCCTTGCATTGCCTGGATTTCCCTGCCTTACCTTGCCTGGATTTGCCTTTCCTTGTGTTGCCTGGATTTGCCTTGCCTGGTATTGCCTTTTTTTGCCTTTTCCAGTTTTGCCTTGCTTTGCATTGCCTAGATTTGCCTTGAATTGCCTTTTCTGGATTTGCCTTGCTTGAATTTGCCTTCCCTCTATTTGCCTTGCTTTGCCATCCCTGGATTTGCCATTCCTGGATTTGCCATCCCTGGATTTGCCTTGCTTTGTTTTTTCTGATTTTGCCTTGCCTTGATTTGCCCTGCCTTGACTTGCCTGGATTTGCCTTGCTGGGATTTGCCTTACCTTGCCTTTACCTCATTTGACTTGCCTGAATTTGCTTTGCCTTGCTTTGCCTGGATTTGCCTTGCCTTACCTTGTCAGGATTTGCCTTGCCTTGCCCTGTTTTGATTTGGATTGCCTGGATTTGCTTTTTATTGCCTTACCCCGATTAACCTTGCCTTACCTTGCCTAGATTTTCCTTGCCTCGTTTTGCATTGCTTTGCCTTGCTGGATTTGACTTGCCTTGATTTGCCTTGCCTGTATTTGCCTCTTCTTGATTTGCCTTGCTTTGACTTGCCTGGATTTGCCTTCCCTGGATTTGCCTTTCTATACCTTGATTTGCCTTGCCTAGTTTGCATTACATTGCCTTGCCTGGATTTGCCTTGCCTGAATTTGCCTTGTTTTGCCTTGTCTGAATTTACCTTTCCTAGATTTGCTTTGCCATGCCTGGATTTGTATTGCTTGTATTTCCCTTGCCTTGCATTGCCGTACCTGCCTTGCCTGGATTTGCCTTGCTTTGTTTTGCCTGGATTTGTCTCCCCCTGCCTTTCCTAAATTTACATTGCCTGGATTTGACTTTTCTTGCCTTACCTGAATTTTCCTTTCCTTGTCTTGTTTGGATTTCTTTGAATGGTTTTGCCTTGCCTTACCTCGTCTGGATTTGCCTTGCCTTGCCTTACCTTGCTGGAATTTGCCTTGCCTTTATTTGTATTGCCTTGCCCTGCCTGGGTAATTCTTGCCTGATTTTCCCTTCTCTTGCCTTGCCTGGATATTTTTTGCCTGGATTTGCCTTCATTTGCATTACCTGGATGTTCCTTGCTTGCATTGGTTTTACCTTTCATTCCCTGTATTTGCCTTCCCTAGATTTGCCTTGAAATGCCTGGATTCTCCTTGCCTGTATTGATCTTCCCTTGCCTTACCGTGTTTTGCCTTGCCTGGATTTGAATTGCTTGTATTTGCCTTGCCTTGAATTGCCTGTATTTACATTGACTGGATTTGACTTATATTTTCTTGCCTGGATTTGCGTTGAATGAATTTGCCTTTCCTTGCCTCACCTGGATTTGTCTTTCCTTGGCTTGCCTGTATTAGCCATGCCTTGTCTTGCCTGGATTTGGCTTGCCTTGCCTTGCCAGAATTTGCCTTTCCTTGCCTTGCCTGGGTTTGCTTGGCCTGGATTTGCCTTGCATTGCCTTGCCTGGATTTGCCTTGCCTCGCCTTGCCTTGCCTTGCCTTGCCTTGCCTCACCTTGCCTTGCCTTGCCTTGCCTTGCCTTGCCTTGCCTTGCCTTGCCTTGCCTTGCCTGGATTGGCGTTGACTAAATTTGCTTTGCCTTGCCTCACCTGGATTTTCGTAGCCCAGGTTTGCCTTGCCTTGCCTTGCCTTGCCTGGATTTGCCTTGCCTGGATTTGCCTTAATTTGTTTTGTCTAGATTTCCCTTGCATTTCATTACCTGAATTTTCCTTGCCTGGGTTTGCCTTGTTTTGCGTTGCCAGGATTTGACTTGAATAAATTTGCCTTGCTTTGCATTGCCTGGTTTTGCCTGGTTTTGCCTTGCGTGGATTTGCCTTGCTTTGCCTTGCCTTGCATGGATTTGCCTTGCCTTGTCTGGATTTGCCTTGACTTTATTTCCCTTGCTTTGCCTTTCCTAGATTTGAATTTTCTACATTGGCTTTGCCTTGCGTTGCATAATTTGTATTGCCTTTATTTGCCTTGCCTTGCCTTGCCCTGCCTTGCCTTGCCTTGCCTTGCCTTGCCTTGCCTTGCCTTGCCTTGCCTGGATTTGCCTTGCTTGGATTTGCCTTGCCTGGATTTGCCTTGCCTGGATTTGCCTTGCCTCAATTTCTCTTGCCTTGTTTTGCCTGGATTTGCCTTGCCTTGCCTTGCCTGGATTTGTCTTCCCTTGCCTTGCCTGGATTTACCTTTCACAGTTTTGCCTTTGTTTGCTTGCCTGGATTTGCCTTTCTTTGTCTTGCCTGGAATTGACTTGCCTGAATTTGCCTTGCCTTGCCGTGTCTCATATTGCCTTGCCTGAATTTTCTTTCCCTTTCCTTCCTTGATTTGTTTTGCCTAAATTTGTTTGCTTTGCCTTGCCTGGATTTGCCTTACCTTGCCTCACCTGGATTTGTCTTGCCTGGATTTGATTTTTCTTACCTTGCCTGGATTTGCCTTACCTTGCCTCGCCTGGATTTGCCTTGCCTGGATTTGACTTGCCTTGCCCTGCCTGGATTTGCTTTGACTGCATTTGCCTTGTTTTGTCTTTCCAGGATTTGCCTTGCCTGAATTTGCCTTGCCTTTTCTTGCCTGGATTTCTTTTGATTGAATTTGCCTTGCCTTTCGTTGCCTGGATTTGCCTTGCCTGGATTTGCCTTGCCTAGATTTTCCTTGATTTATCTTGCCTGGATTTCTTTTTTCTGGATTTGTCTTGCTTTGTCTTGCTTGCATTTGCCTTCTCTGGATTTGCCGTTCCATGACTGGATTTGCTTTGCTTGGATTTGCCTTGCCTTGCCTTACCTTGCCTGGATTTGCTTTGCCTGGATGTGCCTTGCCTTGTTTTGCCTGGATTTGATTTCCCTGGATTTGGTTCGCCTTGCCTTGCCTTTCCTGCATTTGCCTTTCATGGATTTTCCTTGCCTTGCCTTGCCTTGCCTTGACTTGCCTTGCCTTGCATGGATGTACCTAGCCTGGATTGACCATGCCTTGCCTTCCCTGGATTTGCCTTGCCTGGAATTGATTGGCCTACATTTGCCTTGTTTTGCCTTGACTGATTTGCCTTACCTTTCCTTCCCTGCATTTGCCTTGCTTTGCCTTGCCTGGATTTGATTTGCATTGCGGTGCCTGAATTGGCCTTGCCTGGATTTGTCTTGTTTTGCCTTTCTAGTGTTTGCCTTGCAAGCATTTACCTTTCATTGCCTTGCTTTGATTTGCCTGGCCTTGCCTTGATTGAATTAGCCTTGTTTTACATTGCCAGAATTTGCCTTGCATGGATTTGTCTTGACTTACGTTGCCTGGTTTTGCCTTGCCTATATTTGCCTTGTTTTGTATTTCCTGCATTTGCCTTGCCTACATTTCTCTTGCCTTGCCTTGCCTGGATGTGCCTTTTCTTGATTGGCCTCGCCTTGCCTTCTCTGGATTTCCCTTGCCTTGCCTTGCCTGAAACTGCCTTGCCTGGATTTGCCTTGCCTTGCCTTGCCTAGATGTGCATTGACTGGATTTGCCTTGCCTGCCTTGCCTGGATTTGCCTTGCCTTGACTGAATTGGCCTTGCCTTTCTTGCCTAAATTTGTCTTGCGTGGATTTGCCTTGCCTTGCCTTGCCTGGAATTGACTTGCCTAGATTTCCCTGACCTTGCCTTGCGTGGATTTGTCTTGCCTGAATTTGCCTTACCTTGCCTTCCCTGGGTTTGCCTAGCCTTGCCATGCCTGAATTTTCCATGCCTGGATTTTTCTTGCCTTGCCTTGCCTTGCCTTGCCTTGCCTGGTTTTTCGTTGCCTGCATTTGCTTTGCCTTGTCTTGCCTGAATTTGACTTTCGTGTAATTGCCTTGCCAGAATTTGTCTTGTTTTGTTTTGCCTAAATTTGCCGTGTCAGAATTTTCCTTGCCTTACCTTTCCTGGATTTGCCTTTCCTCGATTTATTTTGCCTTGTTTTGCCAGAATTTGCCTTTTTCTGTTTTCCTTGTTCTTTTTGTTTCTGGATTTGCATTGCCTGAATTTGACTTGCCTTGCTTTGCCTGGATTTGTTTTCGCTGAATTTTCTTTTCTTTGCCATGCCTGGATGTTGCTTGCCTAAATTTGCCTTGTTTTGCCTTCCCAGGATTTGCCGTGCCTGGATTTTTTTTCTTACCTTGCCTGGATTTGCCTTGCCTCGGTTTGCCTTGGCTGGTTTTGCCTTTTCTTACCTTTCCTAAATTTGCCTTTCTTAGATTTGTCTTACCTTGACTTGTCTGCATTTGCCTTGCATTTCTTTTCCTGGAATTGCCTTGCTTGGATTTGCCTTGCATTACCTTGCCTGGATTTGCCTTGTCTAGGTTTGCCTTGCTTTGCCTCGTCAAAATTTGCCTTGCCTGGATTTTCCTTGCTTTGCCTTGCCTGGATTTAACTTGTCTTCCCTTGCCTAAATTGGCCTTGCCTGGATTTGCCTTTCTTTGCGTTGCTTGGATTTGCCTTACCTAGATTTGCCTTGCTTTCCCTTGCCGGGATTTACATTGCCTAGATTTGTCTTGACTTGCCTATACTGGATTTGCCCAGCCTTGATTTGTTTTGCCTTGCCTTGCCTTGATTTGCCTTGCAAAAATTTTTCTTGCCTTGCCTTGCATGGATTTGCCTTGCCTCGATTTACCGTGCCTTGCTTTTCCTTGATTTGACTCCTTTTTATTTGCCTTTCCTTGCTTTACCTGGATTTGCCTTGCCTGAATTTTTTTGCATTGCCATGCCTGGTTGTTCTTTGCCTGGATTTGACTTGTTTTGCCCTCCCAGGTTTAGCCTTGCCAGGACTTGCCTTGTATGGCCTTGCCTGGATTTGCCTTGTCTGGATTTGCCTTGCCTGAATTTGCCTTGCCTTTTTTTGCCTAGATTTGCATTTTCTGGATTTGCCTTGCCTCACATTGCCTTGATGTGCCTTGTCTGGATTGGCCTTGCCTTGCCTTCCCTAGATTTGCCTTGGCTGGAATTGCCTTGCCTGGATTTGCTTTGCCTTTTGTTGCCTAAATTTTTCTTGCTTGGATTTCCCTTGACTCACCTTGCCTGGATCTGCTTTTTCTTCCTTTTCCTGGATTTGCCTTTCCTTGTCTTGCCTGGATTTACCTTGCCTTGCCTTGCCTGGAATTGCCTTGCCCTGCCATGTGTGAATTTTCCTTGCCTGCATTTGCCTTGCCTTACCTTGTCTAGATTTGCCTTTTCTAAATTTCCCTTGCTTGCCTTGCCTGCATTTGCCTTGCCCCAGGTTTCTGTGCCTTGCCTAAACTTTGGATTTGCCCTGCCTAAACTTGCCTTGCCAGGATTTGTCTGACTGAAGTGGATGTGCTTTGCCTTGCCTGGATAATCCTTGCTCAAATTTGCCTTCTCTTGCCTTGCCTAGATTTGCCTTTCATGGATTTGCATGCCTTGCTGTGCCTGGATTTGCCTTACCTGGATTTGCCTTGCATTGCTTTTTCTAAATTTGCCTTCTTTGTATTTGCCTTGCCTTGCTTTGCCTGAATTTGCCTTGCCTGGATTTGTCTTGCCTTGGTGTGCCTGAATTTGCCTTGTTTTTCCTTGCCTGGATTTGTCTTTCCTGAATTTGCTTGGCCTTGCCTTCCCTAAATTTGCCTTGCCTGGATGTGACTTGCCTTGTGTTGCCTGGCTTTGCCTTATCTGAATTCGACTTCCTTTGTCTTGTCTGCATTTGCCCAGCCACGTCTGAATTTGCCTTGGCTGGATTTGCCTTGCCTTGTCTTGCCTGTATTTGCCTTGCGTTGCCTTGCCTGTATTTGCCTTGCCTCAATTTCTTTTGCCTTGTTTCGCTTGGATTTGCCTTGCAGTGCCTTGCCTTGCCGAGATTTGACTCACCTTGCCTTGCCTCGATTTACCATGCCTAGATATGCCTTTGTTTGCTTGCCTGGATTTGCCTTTCTTTGTCTTGCCTGGATTTGCCTTGCTTGAATTTGCATTGCCTTGCAATGCCTCGTATTGCCTTGCCTGGATTTTCTTTACCTTGCCTATCTTGATTTGCCTTGCCTAAATTTGTTTTCCTTTGCCTTGGCAAGATTTCCCTTGCCTTGCCTTGCCTGGAGTAGCCTTGTATGGATTTGTTTTGTTTGCCTTGCCTGGATTTGATTTGCATTGCCGTGCCTGATTGCCTGGATTTGCCTTGTATTGCCTTGCCAAAATTTGCCTTGCACGGATTTGCCTTGCCTTACATTGCCTGGATTTGACTTGCCTGGAATTTCTTTGCCTTGAATTCCTTGATTTACTTTGCCAAAATTTGTTTTGCTTTGCCTTGCCTGAATTTGCCTTGCCTTGCCTTGCCTTGCCTTGCCTTGCCTGGATTTGCCTTGCCTGGATTTGCTTTGCTTTGCCATGCCTTGATTTGATTTGCGTTGCCTTGCCTGAATTTGACTTGCCTGAATTTGCCTTGTTTTGCCTTGAAATAATTTGAGTTGCTCAAATTTTCCTTGCTTTACCTTGCCTGGATTTGCCTTGCCTTGCCTCTCCTAGATTTGCCTTGTTTTGCCTTGCCAGAATTTGCATTGCACAGGTTTGTCTTGCCTTATCTTGCCTGGATTTGCCTTGCCTGGATTTACCTTCCTTGACTTGCCTGGATGTGCCTCGCCTGGAGTGGCCTTTTCTTGCCTTCTCTGGATTTGCCTTGCCTGGATTTGTTTTCCTTTGCCTTGCCTAGATTGGCCTTACCTGTATTTGCCTTGTCTTGCCTTGCCTTGCCTGGATTTGCCTTGCCTTGCCTTGCTTGGTTTTTCGTTGCCAGCATTTGCCTTGCTTGTGTTGCCTGGATTTGCTTTCCTGTATTTGCCTTGCCTTTCCTACCTTTATTTGCCTTGCCTGGATTTGTCTTGCCTTGCCTTGCCTGGATTTGCCTTGCCAGGATTTGCCTTGTCTTTTCTTGCTTGGATTTGCCTTGTCTCAATTTACCTTGCCTTGTTTTGCCTGGATTTGCCTCCTTTTTGTTTCCCTTGCCTTGTTTTGCCTTGATTTTTGTTGCCTGGATTTGACTTGCCTTGCTTTGCCTGGAGTTGTCTTGCCTGGATTGTCTTTGCATTGCCTTGCCTGGATGTTCCTTGACTGGTTTTGCCTTGTTTTGCCTCCCCAGGATTTGCCTTGCCTGGATATGCCTTGTCTTGCCTTGCCTGGATTTGCCTTGCCTTACCTTGACTGGATTTGCCTTGCCTGGATTTGCCTTGCCTTGCCAGCCTGTATTTTCCTTGCCTGGATTTACCTTGTCTTGCTTTGCCTGGAATGGTCTTACCTAGATTTTTTTTTCTTGCCTTGCCTGGATGTGCCTTGCCTGGATTTGCCTTGCCTTGCCTTCCCTGGATTTGTCTTGCCTTGTCTTGCCTGGAATTGCCTTACCTGGATTTGCCTTGCCTTACCTTGCCTGAATTTTCCTTGCCTGAATTCGCCTTGCCTTGACTTCCTTGGATTTTTCTTGCCTTGCCTTGACTGAATTTGCCTTTTCTGGATTTGTCTTGCCTTACCTGCCTGTATTTTCTTTGCCTGAATTTACCTTGTCTTGCTTTGACTGGAATGGCCTTGCCTAGATTTTCTTTTCCTCTCCTTGCCTGGATGTTTCTTGACTGGATTTGCCTTGCATTGCTTTCCATGGATGTGCCTTGCCTGAATTTGTCTTGCCTTGTCTTGCCTGGAAATGCCTTACCTGGATTTGTCTTGCCTTACCTTGCCTGAATTTTCCTTCCCTGGATTTTTTCTTGCCTTGCCTTGCCTGGTTTTGCATAGCCTGCATTTGCCTTGTTTGTCCTGCCTGAATTTACCTTTCCTGTATTTGCCTTGCCTTGCCTGGATTTGCCTTGCCTTGCCTTGACTTGCGTGGATTTGCCTTGTCTCTATTTGCATTGCCTTGCTTTTCCTGGATTTGCCTCCATTTTCTTTCCCTTGCCTTGTTTTTTCTGCATTTGCCTTTCCTGGATTTGACTTGCCTCTTTGCCTGGATTTGCATTGCCTTGCCTGGATGTTGTTTGCCTGGATTTGCCTTATTTTGCCTTTCCAGGATTTGCCTTGCCTGAATTTGCCTTGCCTGGTTTTGCCTAGATTTGCATTGCCTGAATTTGCCTTACCTTGCATTGCCTGGATGTGCCTTGCCTGGATTGGCCTTGCCTTGCCTTCCCTGGATTTGTGTTGTTTGGAATTGCCTTGCCTGGATTTGCTTTGCCTTGGCTTGCCTTGTGTGAATTTGCCTTGCCTGGATTTCCCTGGACTTGCCTTTCCTGGATTTGCCTTGCCTTCCTTTTCCTGGATTTGCCTTGCTTTTCTTTTCCTGAATTTGCCTACCCTTGCCTTGTTTGGATTTGCCTTGCTTTGTCTTGCCTGGATTTGCCTTGCCTTACCTTGCTTGGATTTGCCTTTCCTGGATTTCCCTTGCTTGCCTTGCCTGAGTTTGCCTTTCCCAGAATTGCAGTGACTTGTCTACCCAGGATTTGCACTGCTTAAATTTGCCTTGCCTTGCCCTGCCTGGATTTGCATGCCTGTAGTGGCCATGCTTTGCCTTGCCTGGATGATCCCTGCCTAAATTTGCCTTCTCTGGCATTGCCTGGATTTGCCTTTCATGGACATGCTTGCCTTGCCATACCTGGATTTGCCTTGCGTGGATTTGCCTTGCCTTGCTTTTTTTGAATTTGCTTTCCCTGCATTTGCCTTGCCTTGCTTTGCCTGAATTTGCCTTGCCTGGATTTGTCTTGCCTTGCTGTGACTGGATTTGTTTTGAATTGCCTTGCCTGCGTTTGTCTTTCCTGAATTTGCTTGACCTTGCCTTTCCTAAATTTGCCTTGCCTGGATGTGACTTGCCTTGTTTTGCCTGGATTTGCCTTACTTGAATTCGACTTCCTTTGTCTTGCCTGCATTTGTCTTGCCTTGTCTGGATTTGCTTGGCTGGATTTGCATTGCCTTTTCTTGCCTGGATTTGCCTTGCCTCAATTTGTTTTGCTTGGATTTGCCTTGCTTTGCCTTGCCTTGATTTGCTTTGCCTTGCCTTGCCTGGATTTACCTTGCCTAGATTTGCCTTTGTTTCCTTGCCTGGATTTGCCTTTCTTTGTCTTGCCTGGATTTGCCTTGCTTGAATTTGCATTGCCTTGCCATGCCTCATATTGTCTTGCCTGGATTTTCTTTACCTTGCCTATCTTGATTTGCCATGCCTAAATTTGTTTTGCTTTGCCTTAGCAAGATTTCCCTTGCCTTGCCTTACCTGGATTTGCCTTGACTGAATTTGCCTTGCCTTGCCTTGCCTGGAGTAGCCTTGTATGGACTTGTTTTCTTTGCCTTGCCTGGATTTGATTTGCATTGCTGTGCCTGAAATTGCCTTGCCTGGATTTGCCTTGTATTGCCTTGCCAGAATTTGCCTTGCACGGATTTGCCTTGACTTACCTTGCCTGGATTTGTCTTGCCTGATTTTGCCTTGCCTTGCCTCTCCTGGATTTGCCTTGCCTGGATGTTTCTTGTTTTGCCTTGCCAGAATTTGCCTTTCACTGATTTACCTTTCCGTACCTGGCCTGGGTTTGCCTTGACTGGATTTGCCTTGCCTTGCCTGGATTGGCCTTGCCTTGCCTTCTCTGGAATTGCCTTGCTTGCATTTGTCTTGCCTTGCATTGCCTTGCCTGAATTTTCCTTGCCTTGCCTTGCCTTTCATGGATTGGTGTTGCCTGTATTTTCCTTGCCTTGCCTTGCCTGGATTTGGCTTGCCTGGATTTACCTTGCCTAGTTTTGCCTTTGTTTGCTTGCCTGGATTTGCGTTTCTTTGTCTTGCCTGGATTTGCTTTGCCTAAATTTGCCTTGCCTTGCTGTGACTCGTATTGCCTTGCCTAAATTTTCTTTGACTCGTCTTCCTTGATTTGCCTTGCCTAAATTTGTTTTGCTTTGCCTTGCCTGGATTTGCGCTGCCTTGCCTTGTCTGGATTTGCCATGACTGGATTTGCCTTCCCTTGCCTTGCCTGGATTTGCCTTGCTTTGCCTTGCCTGGATTTGCCTTGCTTTGCCTTGCCTGGATTTAATTTTCGTTGCCGTGCCTGAATTTGCCTTGCCTGGTTTTGCCTTGCTTTGCCTCGCCAGAGTTTGTCTTGCACAAATTTGCCTTGCCTTGCTTTGCTTGGGTTTGCCTTGCCCCAATTTACCTTGTCTTGTTATGCTTAAATTTGCCTCCTTATTGTTTCCCATGCCTTATTTTGTTTGGACTTGCCTTGCCTGGATTTGACGTGACTTGCTTTGCCTGGTTATGCCTTGCCTGGATTTGATTTGCGTTTCTGTGCCTGAATTTGCCTTGTCTGGATTTGCCTTGCGTTGCCTTGCCAGAATTTGCCTTGCACGAATTTGCCTTGCCTTGCCTTGCTTGGATTTGCCTTGCCCCAATTTACCTTGCCTTGTTTTGCCTGGATTTGCCTCCTTATTGCTTCCCATGCCTTGTTTTGTTTGTACTTGCCTTGTCTGTATTTGACTTGCCTTGCTTTGCCTGGATATGCCTTGCCTGGATTTTTATTCACTGCCGTGCCTGGATGTTCTTTGCCTGGATCTGCCTTGTTTTTCCTTTCCAGGATTTGCCTTGTCTTGTTTTGCCTGGATTTCCATTGCTGTGATTTGTCTCACCTTGCCTTGCATGGATGTGCCTTGCCTGGATTGGCCTTTCCTTGCCTTCCCTGGAATTGCCTTGCCTGGATTTGCTTTGCCTTGCATTGCCTCAACTTTCCTTGCCTGGATTTCCCTTGACTTGCCTTTCCTGGATTTGCCTTCCCTTGCTTTGCCTAAATTTGCCTTGCCTTGCCTTGCCTTACCTGGAATTGCTTTGCTTTGCCATGCGTGGATTTTTCTTGCCTGGATTTGCCTTGCCTCACCTTGCCTGGATTTGCCTTTTCTGGATTTTCCTTGCTTGCCTTGCCTTGCTTTGCCTTGCCCAGAGTTGCCGTGCCTTGCCTACCCTGGATTTGCTCTGCCTAAATTTGCCTTGCCTGGATTTGCCTGCCCGGAGTGACCAGGCTTTGCCTTCCCTGGATTATCCCTGCCTAAATTTGCCTTCTCTTACCTTGCATGGATTTGCCTTTCTTGCTTGCCTTGCCTGCCTGGATTTGCCTTGAGTGGTTATGCCTTGCCTTCCTTATCCTGAATTTGCCTTCCCTGGATTTGTCTTGTTTTGCTTTGCCTGGATTTGCTTTGCCTGGATTTGTCTTGCCTTGCCTTGCCTGGATTTGCCTTGTTTTGCATTGCCTCTATTTGTCTTTCCTAAATTTGCTTCATGTTGCCTTCCCTAAATTTGTCTTTGCTGGATCTAACTTGCCTTGTGTTGCCTGGATTTGCCTTACATGAGTTCGATTTCCCTTGTCTTGCCTGTATTTGCCTTGCCTCGTCTGGGTTTGCCTTGGGTGGATTTGCCTTGCCTTGCCTTACCTGGATTTGCCTTTCATGGATTCGCTTGCCTTGCCTTGCCTGAATTTGCTTTGCCTTGTTTCTCCTGAATTTGCCTGTCCTGGATTTAGCTTGTCTTGCCTTGCCTGGATTTTCCTTACCTGGATTTGTCTTGAATTGTTTTTCATGGATTTGCCTTGCCTGGATTTTTCTTGTTTTGCCTTGCCTGCATTTGTCTTTCCTTAATTTCCTTTACCTTGTCTTCCTGAAATTTGCCGTTCCTGGATTTAACTTGCCTTGTCTTGCCTGGATTTGTTTTACCTGAATTTTAATTGCCTTGCCTTGGTTTCATTTGTTTTGCCTCGTCTGGATTTGCCTTGCCTCGATTTCCCTTGCCTTGTTTTGCATGCATTTGCCTTGCCTTGCCTTGCCTTGCCTAGATTTGTCTTGCCTTGCCTGGATGTGCCTTGCCTGGATTGGCCTTGTCTTGCCTTCTCTGGGTTTGCCTTGCCTGGATTTTCCATGCCTTGCCTTTCCTGGGTTTGCCTTGCCTGGATTTGCCTTGCCTTGCCTTGTGTGGATTGGTTTTGCCTAGATTTTCCTTGCCTTGCTTTGCCTGAATTTGCCTTGCCTTGCCTTACTTGGATTTACCTTGCCTAGATTTACCTTTGTTTGCTTGCCTGGATTGGCCTTTCTTTGTCTTGCCTTGATTTGCTTTGCCTAAATTTGCCTTGCCTAGCCATACCTCGTATTGCCTTGCCTGGATTTTTTTTAACCTCGCCTTCCTTGATTTGCCTAGCCTAAATTTGTTTTGCTTTGCCTTGCCTGGATTTGCCTTGCCTTGCCTTTCCAGGATTTCCCTTGCCTGGATTTCCCTTGTCTTGTTTTGCCTGGATTTGCCTTGCCTTATTTTGCCTGGATTTGCCTTGCCTGGATTTGCCTTGCCTTGCATTCTCTGTATTGGCCTTGCCTTGCCTTTCCTGGGTTTGCCTTGTCTGCAATTGCCTAGCCTGGATTTGCTTTGCCTTGCCTTGTCTGAATTGGTCTTGCCGGGATTTCCCTTGACTTTTCTTCCCTCGATTTGCCTTGCCTTTATTTACCTGAATTTGCCTTGCCTTGTCTTGCCTGGATTTGCCATGCCTGGATTTGCCTCGCCTTGCCTTGCCTGGAATTTTCTTGTCCTGCCACGTGTGGATTTTCCTTGACTAGATTTGTGTTGCCTTACCTTGTATGGATTTGCCTTTGCTGGATTTCCCTTGCTTGCCTTGTCTGTTTTTGCCTTGCTCGGAGTTGCCGTTCTTGCCTACACTGGATTTGTCCTGCCTAATTTTGCCTTGCCTTGCATTGCCTGGATTTGCCTTACCGGAGTGGCCATGCTTTGTCGTGCCTGGATAATCCCTGCCTGAATTTGCCTTCTATTCCCTTGCCTGTATTTGCCTTTCACGGATTTGCTTGCATTGCTGTGCCTGGATTTGCCTTGCATTGCTTTTTCTGAATTTGCCTTCACTGGATATGCCTTGCCTTGTTTTGTCTAAATTTGCCTTGCTTGGATTTGTCTTGTTTTGCCTTGTGTGGATTTGCCTTGTTTTGCCTTGCCTGCATTTGTCTGTCCTGAATTTGCTTGACCTTGACTTTCCTAAATTTACCTTACCTGGATTTGATTTGCCTTCTGTTTCCTGAATTTGCCTTACCTGAATTCAAGTTTTCTTATATTGCCTGCATTTGCCTTGCCTCGTCTGGACTTGCCTTGGCTGAATTTGCCTTGATTTGCCTTGCCTGGATTTGACTTGCCTCAATTTCTTTGCCTTGTTTTTGCCTGGATTTGCCTTGCCTTCCTTGCCTGGATTTACCTTGCCTTGCCTTGCCTGGATTTAACTTGCCTAGATTTGCTTTGTTTCCTTGCCTGGATTTGCCTTGCCTGAATTTGCCTTGCCTTGCCGTGCCTTGTATTGCCTTGCCTGGATTTTCTTTGTCTTGCCTTTCTTGATTTGCGTTGCCTAAATTTGTTTTGCTTTTCCTTGCCTAGATTTGTTTTGCCTTCCCTTGTTTGGATTTGCCTTGCCTAGATTTGCTTTGCCTTGCCTGGATTTGTCTTGCTTTGCCTTGCCTGGATTTGATTTGCGTTCCTGTGCCTGAATTTGCCTTGACTGTATTTGCCTTGTTTTGCCTGGCCATAATTTGCCTTGCTTTACCTTGACTAGATTTGCCTTGCCTGGATTTGTCTTGCCTTGCCTCTCCTGGATTTGCCTTGCCTGGATTTGCCTTGTTTTGCCTTGCCTAATTTTGCCTTGCACAGATTTGCCTTGCCTTTCCTTGCCTGTATTTGCCTTGCCTTGCCTTGCCTGGATATGCCTTGCCTGGATTGGCCTTGTCTTGCCTTCTCTGGATGTGCCTTGCCTTGCCTTGCCTTGCCTGAAATTGCCTTGCCTGATTTTGCCTTGCTTTGCCTTATGGGGATTGGTTTTGCCTAAATTTTCCTTGCCTTGCCTTACCTGGATTAGTTTTGCCTTGCCTTTCCCGGATTTACCTTGCCTAGATTTGCCTTTGTCTGCTTGCCTGGATTTGCTTTCTTTGTCCTGCCTGGATTTGCCTGGCCTAAAGTTGCCTTGCCTTGCCGTGCCTCATATTGCCTTGCCTGGATTTTCTTTGCCTTGCCTTCCTTGATTTGTCTTGCCTAAATTTGTTGTGCTTTCCCTTGCCTGGATTTGCGTTGCCTTGCCTTGTCTGAATTTGCATTGCCTTGCCTTGCCTGGATTTGCCTTGACTGGATTTGCCTTGCCTTACCTTGCCTGGATTTGCCTTGCTTTGCCTTTCCTGGATTTAATTTGCGTTGCCACAATTTTTTTGCCTTGTTTTGCCTGGATTTGCCTTTCCTTCCTTGCCTGAATTTGCCTTGCCTGGATTTGCCTTGTTTAGGCTTGCCAGAATTTGCCTTGCACTGATTTGCCTTCCTTGCCTTGCTTGGATTTGCCTTGCCTTGATTTACCTTGCCTTGTTTTGCTTGGATTTGCCTCCTGTTTGTTTTCCTTGCCTGGTTTTGCCTGGATTTGCCTTGCCTGGATTTGACTTGCCTTGCTTTGCCTGGATTTGCCTTGCCTGTATTGTCTTTGCATTGCCTTGCCTGGACGTTCCTTGCCTGGATTTGCCTTGTTTTGCCTCCCCAGGATTTGCATTGCCTGGATATGCCTTGTCTTGCCTTGCCTGGATTTGCCTTGCCTGGAATTGCCTTACCTGGATTTGATTTGCCTTGCCTTGCCTGAGCTAGCCTTGCCTGGATTTCCCTTGCCTTTCCTTCCCTGGATTTGCCTTGCCTGAAATTGCCTTTCTTGGATTTGATTTGCCTTGCCTTGCTTGAATTAGCCTTGCCTGGATTTCCCTTGACTTGCCTTCCCTGGATTTGACTTGCCTTCCTTTCCTGCATTTGCCTTGTCTTGCCTTGCCTTGCCATGCGTGGATCTTACCTTGTCTTCATTTGCCTTGCCTTACCTTGCCTGAATTTTCCTTTTATGGATTTTCCTTGCTTTCCTTGCCTGGGTTTGCCATGCCCAAATTTGCTGTGCCTTGCCTACCCTGGATTTGCCCTGCTTAAATTTGCCTTGCCTTCCCTTGCCTGGATTTGCCTGACCGGAGTGGCAATGCTTTGCCTTGCCTGGATGATCCCTTCCTAAATTTGCCTTCTATTGCCTTTCATGGATTTGCCTTTCATGGATTTGCTTGCCTTGCCGTGCCTGGATTTGCCTTGCATAGATTTGCATTGCCTTGCTTATCTTGAATTTGCCTTCCCTGGATTTGCCTTGCCTTGCTTTGACTGGATTTGCCTTGCATGGATTTCTCTTGCCTTGCCATGCCTGGATTTCCCTTGTTTTGCACTGCCTGGATTTGTATTTCCTGAATTTGCTTGACCCTGCCTTTCCTAAATTTGCCTTGCCTTGTCTTGCCTGTATTTGCCTTGCCTTGTCTAAATTGGCTTTGCCTAAATTGGCCTTGCCTTGCCTTTTCTGGATTTGCCTTGTTTTGCCTTTTCTGGATTTGCCTTGCCTGTATTTGCCTTGCCTTGCCTTGCCTTGATTTACCTTGCCTAGATTTGCCTTTCATTGCTTGCCTGGATTTGCCTTTTGTTGTCTTGCCTGGATTTGCCTTGCCTTGCTGTGCCTCGTATTGCCTTGCCTGAATTTTCTTTGCCTTGCCGTTCTTGATTTGCCTTGTGTAAATTTGTTTTGCTTTGCCTTCCCTGGATTTGCCTTGCCTTGCCTTACCTGGATTTGCCTTGCCTGGATTTGCCTTATTTTGCCTTGCCAAAATTTTTCTTGCACGGATTTGCCTTGCCTTACCTTGCCTGTATTTGCTTTGCCTTGCCTTGCCTGAAATTGACTTTCCTGGATTTGCCTTTTTTTTTTTTTGCCTTGCCTGGATTGGCCTTGCCTGGATCTGCCTAGCCTTGCCTTGTCTGGATTAGCCTTGCCTTGCCTTTCCTGGATTTGCCTTACCTTCCTATTTATGGATTTGCCTTCCCTTTCCTTGCCTGGATTTGCCTTGCCGGGATTTGCCTTGTCTGGAATGGCCTTGCCTAGATTTTTTGTGCCTCGCCTTGCCTGGATGTGCCTTGCCTGGATATGCCTTGCCTTGCCTTCCCTGGATTTTCCTTGCCTGGATTTGTCTTGCCTTGTCTTGCCTAAAATTTGCTTGCCTGGATTTGCATTGAATTACCTTGCCTGGATTTTTCTTGCCTGAATTTACCTTCCCTTGCCTCACTGAGTTTTACGTTGCCTGCATTTGCCTTGCTTGTCTTTTTTGGATTTGCCTTTCCTGTATTTACCTTGCCGTGCCTGGATTGGCCTTGTCTTGCCTTCTCTAAATTTGCCTTGCCTGGTTTTGCCTTGCCTTGCCTTGCCTGGAATTGCCTTTTCTGGATTTGCCTTTTTTGCCTTGCCTGGATCCACCTTGCCTGGATCTGCCTTTCCTTGTCTTGCCTGGATTTGCCTTGCCAGGATTTTCCTTGTTTTGCCTTGTTTGGATTTGCCTTGCATCGATTTACCTTACCTTGTTTTGCCTGGATTTGCCTCCTTTTTGTTTCCCTTGCTTTGTTTTGCCTAGATTTGCCTTGCCTAAATTTTACTTGCCTTGCTTTGCCTGGATTTACCTTGCCTGGATTTTCTTTGCATTGTTGTGCCTAAATGATTCTTGCCTGGATTTTCATTGTTTTATCTTCCCAGGATTTGCCTTTCCTGGATTTGCCTTGTCTTGCCTTGCCTGGATTTGCCTTGCCTTGCTTTGTGTTGCCTTGCCTTGCTTTGCGTTGCCTTGATTTGCCTTGCCTTGTTTTGTCTAAATTTGCATTGCCTGGATTTGCCTTTTTTGCCTTGCCTGGAAGTGCCTTGCCTGGATTGGCTTTGCCTTGCCTTCACTGAATTTGCCTTGCCTGGAGTTGCTTTGCCTGGATTGCTTTGCTCTGCCTTGCCTGAATTTGCCTTGCCTTGATGTTCCTTGCCTTGCCTTGCCTGGATTTTGCTTACCTTCCTGTTTATGGATTTGCCTTCCATTTCCTTGCCTGGATTTGCCTTGCCTTCCATTTCTTGAAATTGCCTTGACTTGCCTGAATTTTTTTTCCTGATTTGCCTTGCCTTGTCTTGCCTGGATTTGCCTTTCCTGGATTTCCCTTCCTTGTCTTGTCTGGGTTTGCCTTGCCCGGATTTTCAGTGCCTTGCCTACCCCTGATTTGCCCTGCCTAAATTTGCCCTGTGTTGCCTTGCCTGAATTTGCCTACATGGAGAGGCCGTGCTTTGCCTTGCCTGGATGATTCCTGACTAAATTTGCCTTCTCTTGCCTTGCCTGGATTTGCCTTTCATGGATTTGCTTGCCTTGCTGTACCTTGATTTCCTTTTCCTGGATTTGCCTTGCCTTGTTTTTTCTGAATTTGCCTTTCCTGGATTTGCCTTGCCTTGCCTTGCCTTGCCTTGCCTGGATATGCCTTACCTGGATTTGTCTTGAATTGCCTTTCCAGGATTTGTCTTGCCTTTCCTTGCCTGGATTTGTCTTTCCTTAATTTCCTCTACCATGTCTTCCCAAAATTTGCCTTACCTGATTTACCTTGTTTTTTCTTGCCTGGATTTGCCTTACTTGAATTTGAATTGCATTGCCTTGCCTGCATTTGTTTTGCCTCATCTGGATTTCCCTTGCCTTGATTTCCCTTTCCTTGTTTTACCTCCATTTGCCTGGCCTTGCCTTGCCTGGATTTGCCTTGCTTTGCCTTGCCTGTATTTGCCTTGCTTTCCTTGCCTGTATTTGCCTTGCCTTGCCTTGCCTGGATTTACCTTGCCTAGATTTGCTTTTCTTTGCTTGCCTGGATTTGCCTTTCTTTGTCTTGCCTGGATTTGTCTGTCCTGAATTTTTCTTCCCTTGCCAAGCTTGTATTGCATTGCCTGGACTTTCCTTGCCTTCCCTTCCTTCATTTGCCTTGCGCAAATTTGCCTTATTTTTTCTTGCCTGGATATGCCTTGCCTTGCCTTGCCTGGATTTGACTTGTCTTGCCTTTCCTGGATTTGACTTGCCTTGCCTGGGTTTGATTTGCTTTGCCGTGCCTGGATCTGTCTTGCCTGCATTTTCCTTGCCTTGCATTCCCAGGATTTGCCTTGCCTGGATTTTTTTTGCATTGCCTTGTCTGGATTTGCCTTGCCTGGATTTGCCTTGTCTTTTTTTACCAGGATCTGCCTAACTTTTTTTGCCTGAATTTGCCTTGCCTGGATTTGCCTTCCCTTGAATTGCCTGGATTTGCTATACCTGGATGTGACTTGCCTTGCTTTTCCTGGATTGGCCTTGGCTGGATTTGTCTTGCCTTGCCATTATTGGATGTGCCTTACCTGGATTGGGTGTGTTATGGCTTCCCTGGATTTGCCTTGCTAGAACTGATTGGTCTAGATTTGCCTTGCCTTGCCTTGCCTTGCCTTGCCTTGCCTTGCCTGGATTTGCCTTTTCTAAATTTGCCTTGTTTTGCCTTGACAGAATTTGCCTTGCACAAATTTGCCTTGCCTTGCCTTGCCTGGATTTGCCTTTCTTTGCCTTACCTAGACGTGCCTTGCCTGGATTGTCCTTGCCTTGCCTTCTCTGGATTTGCCTTGCCTTACCTTGGCTGGAATTGCCTTGCCTGTATTTGACTTGCCTTGCCTTGCATGGATTGGCTTTGCCTAGATTTTCCTTGCCTTGCTTTACCTGGATTTGCCTTGTTTTGCCTTGCCTTGCCTGGTTTACCTTTCGTAGATTTGCCTTTGTTTGCTTGCCTGGATTTGCCTTTCTTTGTCTTGCTTGGATTTGCCTTGCTTAAATTTGCCTTGCCTAGCCGTACTTCATATTGCCTTGCCTGGGTTTTCTTTGCCTTGCCTTCCTTGATTTGCCTTCCCTAATTTTGTTTTGCTTTGCCTTCCCTAATTTTGTTTTGCTTTGCCTTGCCTGCATTTGCCTTGCCTGCATTTGCCTTGCCTTGCATTGCCTGGATTTTTCTTGCCTTGCCTTGCCTGGAATTGTCTTGCCTTGCCATGCGTGGATTTTACTTGCCTGGATTTGTCTTGCCTTACCTTGTCTGGATTTGCCTGTCCTGGATTTTTTTTGCTTGCCTTGCCTGGGTTTACCTTGCCCAGAGTTGCTGTGACTTGCCTACCCTGGATTTGCTCTGCATAAATTTTCCTTGCCTTGCCTTGCCTGGATTTGCCTTGCATGGATTTCCCTTGCTTGCCCTGCCTGTGTTTGTTTGGCCCAAAGTTGCCGTGCCTTGCCTACCCTGGATTTGCCCTGTCTAAATTTGCCTTGCATTGCCTTGTCTGGATTTGTCTACCTGAAGTGGTTGTGCTTGCCTTGCCTGAATGATCTCTGCCTAAATTTGCCTTCTCTTCCCTTGTCTGTATTTGCCTTGCATGGATTTGTTTGCCTTGCTGAGCCTGTATTTGCCTTGCATTGCTGTTCCTGAATTTGCATTCCCTGGATTCTCCTTGCCTTGATTTGCCTGGATTTGCCTTGCCTGGATTTGTCTTGCCTGAATTTCCTTGTTTTGCCTTGCCTGGATTTTTCTGTCCTGAATTTGTTTGACCTTTACTTCCCTAAATTTGCCTTGCCTATATTTGACTTGTGTTGTGTTGCCTGGATGTGCCTTACCTGAATTGGACTTCCCTTGTCTTTCCTGCATTTGCCTTGCCTCGTCTGGATTTGCCTTGGCTGGATTTGTCTTTCCTTGCCTTGCCTGTATTTGCCTTGCCTCAATTTCTTTTGCATTGTTTTGCCTGGATTTGCCTTGCCTTGCCTTGCCTGGATTCACCTTGCTTAGATTTGCCTTTGTTTGCTTGCCTGGAATTGCCTTTCTTTGTCTTGCCTGGATTGTCCGTGCCTGAATTTGCCTTGTCTTGCCTTACCCCATATTGCCTTGCCTGGATTTTCTTTGCCTAGCCTTCCTTGATTTGCCTTGCCTACATTTTTTTGATTTGCCTTGCCTGGATTTGTTTTGCCTTGCCTTGACTAAATTTGACTTGACTGTATTTGCCTTGCATTACCTTGCCTGGGTTTGCCTTTCCTGGATTTGCCTTGCCAGGATTTGCCTTGCCTTGCCTTGCTTGTATTTGCCTTGCCTTGCCTCTCCTGGATTTGCCTTGCCTGGATTTGCTTGTTTTTCCTTGCCAGAATTTGTTTGCACGGATTCGCTTTGCCTTACCTTGCGTGATTTTGCCTTGCCTGGATTTGCCTTGCCTTTTCTTGCCTGGATGTGCCTGGTCTGGATTGGCTGTGCCTTACCTTCTCTTGATTTGCCTTGCCTGGATTTGCCTTACCTTGCCTTGCCTGGATTTGTCTTGCCTTCCCTTGCCTGGATTGGCCTTGCATGTTTTTGCCTTGCCTTGCCTGGGTTTGCCTTTCCTGGAATTTTCTTGTTTTGCCTGCCTGGATTTGCCTTGCCTGGATTTGACTTGCCTTGCTTTGCCTAAAATGGCCTTGCATAGATTTTTCTTGCCTTGCCTTGCCTGGATGTACCTTTCCTGGATATGCCTTGCTTTGCCTTCCCTTAATTTGCCTTGCCTGGATTTGTCCTGCCTTGTTTTTCCAGGAAGTCTTGCCTGTATTTGCCTTGCCTTACCTTGCCTGGATTTGCCTTGCCTTGTCTTACCTGGTTTTTCATTGCCTGCATTTGCCTTGTTTGTCTTGCCTGAATTTCCCTTTCCTGTATTGGCCTTGCCTTGTCTTGCATGGATTTGCCTTGCCTGAAATTGTCTTGCCTTGCCTTGCTTGGATTTGCCTTGCCTCGATTTACCTTGCCTTGTTTTGCCTGGATTTGCCTCCTGTTTGTTTATCTTGTCTTGTTTTGCCTGGATTTGCCTTGACTATATTTGACTTGCCTTGCTTTGCCTGGATTTGCCTTACCTGGATTTTCTTAGCATTGCCATTCCTGGATGTTTCTTGCCTGGATTTGCCTTGTTTTGCCTTTCCAGGATTTTCCTTGCCTAAATTTGCCTTGCCTTGCCTTGCCTTGCCTGGATTTGCCTCGCCTGGATTTGCCTTGCCTTGTTTTTCATGGATTTTCATTGCCTGGATTTGCCTTGCCTTGCATTTCCTGAATGTGCCTTGCCTGGATTGGCCTTGCTTTGCTCTCCTTGGATTTGCCTTGCTTGAAATTGCCTAGCCTGGATTTGCTTTTCCTTGCTTTGCCTGAATTTTCCTTACCTGAATTCCCTTAAATTTTCTTCCTTGGATTTGCCTTGCCTTCCTTTTCCTGAATTTGCCTTCCCTTGCCTTGTCTGGATTTGCCTTGCCTTGACTGGAATTGTTTTGCTTTACCATGCATAGATTTTTCTTGCCTGGACTAGCCTTGTTTTTACCTTGTCTGGATTTGCCTTTCCTGGATTTTCCTTGCTTGTCTTGCCTGGGTATTTGCCTTGCCCAGAGTTGCCATGACTTGCCTGCCCTGGATTGGCCCTGCCAAACTTTCCTTGCCTTGCCTTGCCTTGCCTGGATTTGCCTTGCCTGGATTTTTCTTGCTTGCCTTGCCTGGGTTTGCCTTGCCCGGATTTGCCATGCCTTGCCTACCCTGGATTTGCTCTGCCTAAATTTGCCTTGCCTTGCCTTGCCTGGATTTGCGTGCCTGGAGTGGCCGTGCTGTGCCTTTTCTGGATGATTTCTGCCTAAATTTGCCTTCTCTTCCCTTGTCGGTATCTGCCTTTCATGGATTAGCTTGCCTTGCTATGCGTGGATTTGCCTTGCCTGGATTTGCCTTGCATTGTTTTTTTTGAATTTGCCTTCCCTAAATATGCCTTACCTTGCTTTGCCTGGATTTGCCTTGCCTGGATTTGTCTTGCGTTGCCTTGCCTGGATTTGTCTTTTCTGAATTTGTTTGATCTTGCCTTTCCTATGTTTGACTTGCCTTGTGTTTTCTGGATTTGTCTTACCTGAATTCGATTTTCCTTGTCTTTCCTGCAATTGCCTTGTGTCGTCTTGGTTTGCCTTGGATGAATTTGGCTTGCCTTGCCTTGCCTTGCCTTGCCTGTATTTGTCTTGCCTGTATTTGCCTTGTCTTGCCTGTATTTGCCTTACCTCAATTTCTTTTGCCTTGTTTTGCCTGGATTTGCCTTGCCTTGCCTTGCCTGGATTTGCCTTCCCTTGCCTTGCCCGGATTTACCTTGCCTAGATTTTTCTTTGTTTGCTGGCCTGGATTTGACTTTCTTTGTCTTGCCCAGATTTGCCTTGCCTGAATTTGCCTTTCCTTGCCATAACTCGTATTGCGTTGCCTAGATTTTTTTTGATTTGCCTTCCTTGTTTTGCCTTGCATGCATTTGTCTTGATTTGCCTCTCCTGGATTTTCCTTGCCTGGATTTGTCTTGTTTGGTCTTGCCAGAATTTGCCTTGCATGTATTTGCCTTGCATTACCTTGCTCGGATTTGCCCAGCCTTGCCTTGTCTTGATGTGCCTTTCCTGGATTGGCCTTGCCTTGCCTTTTCTGGATTTTCCTTGCCTGGATTTGCCTTTTCTTGCCTTGCCTGGAATTTTATTTCCTGAATTTGACTTGCCTTGCCCAGCCTGAATTGGCCTGGCCTGGCCTTCCCTTGCCTGGATTTGCCTTTCCTTGATTTGCCTTGTTTTGCCTTCCTGGATTTGCCTTGCCTGGATTTGCCTTGTCTTGCCTTGCAGGGAATGGCCTTGCCTAGATTTTCCTTTCTGTGCCTTGCCTGGATGTGCCTTGCCTGGATTTGCATTGCCTTGCCTTACCTGGATTTTTTGCTTGAATTTGTCTTGCCTTGTCTTGCCTGGAATTGCCTTGCCTGGATTTGCCGTGACTTACCTTGCTTGGATTTTCCTTGCCTGGATTTGCCTTGCCTTGCCTTTCCTGGTTTTGCATTGCCTGCATTTGCCTTGCTTGTCGTGCCTGTGTTTGCCTTTCCTGTGTTTGCCTTTCCTTGTCTTGCCAGGATTTGCCTTGCCTTGCCTTGCTTGGATTTGCCTTGCCTTGCCTCAATTTATTTTGCCTTGTTTTGCCTGGATTTGCCTCTGTTTTGTTTCCCTTGCCTTGCTTTGCCTCGATTTGCCTTGCCTGGATTTTCTTTGCATTGTCATGCCTGGATGTTCCTTGCCTGAATTTGCCTTGTTTTACCTTTCCAGGATTTCCCTTGCCTGGATTTCCCTTGTTTCGTTTTGCATGGATTTGCCTTGCTGGATTTGCCTTGCCTTGTTTTGCCTGGATTTGCCTTGCCTTGTTTTGCCTGGATTTGCCTTGCCTTGCATTCTCTGGATGTGCCTTGCCTGGATTGGCCTTGCCTTGTCTTTTCTGGATTTGCCTTGTCTGGAATTGCCTAGCCTGGATTTGCTTTGCCTTGCCTTGTCTGAATTGGTCTTGCCGGGATTTCCCTTGACTTTTCTTTCCTCGATTTGCCTTGCCTTTGTTTACCTGGATTTACCTTCTCTTGCCTGACCTGTATTTGCCATGCCTGGATTTGCCTTACCTTGCCTTGCCTGGAATTTTCTTGTCTTGCCATGCATGGATTTTCCTTGACTGGATTTGCATTGCCTTACCTTGTATGGATTTGCTTTTCCTGGATTTCCCTTGCTTGCCTTGTCTGTTTTTGCCTTGTCTGGAGTTGCCGTTCCTTGCCTACCCTGGATTCGCCCTGCCTAATTTTGCCTTGCCTTGCATTGCCTGGATTTGCCTTACCGGAGTGGCCATGCTTTGTCGTGCCTGGATGATCCCTGCCTGAATTTGCCTTCTATTCCCTTGACTGTATTTTCCTTTCATTGATTTGCTTGCCTTGCTGTGCCTGGATTTGCCTTGCATTGCTTTTTCTGAATTTGCCTTCATTGGATATGCCTTGCCTTGTTTTGTCTAAATTTGCCTTGCTTGGATTTGTCTTGTTTTGCCTTGTGTGGATTTGCCTTGTTTTGCCTTGCCTGCATTTGTCTGTCCTGAATTTGCTTGACTTCCCTAAATTTGCCTTACCTGGATTTGACTTGCCTTGTGTTTCCTGAATTTGCCTTACCTGAATTCGACTTCCCTTGTCCTGTGTGCATTTGCCTTGCCTCGTCTGGATTTGTCTTGGCTGGATTTTTCTTGCTTTATTTTGTCTGTATTTGCCTTGCCTGGCCTTGCCTGTATTTGCCTTGCCTCAATTTTTTTTTGTCTTCCTTTCCTGGATTTGTCTTGCCGTGTCTTGCCTGGATTTGCCTTGCCTTGCCTTGACTGGATTTACCTTGCCTAGATTTGCGTTTGTTTGCTTGCGTGGAATTCCCTTTCTTTGTCTTGCCTGGATTTGCCTTGCCTGAATTTGCCCTGCATTGCCATACGTCGTATTGCCTTGCCTGAATTTTTTCCCCTTTCCATCTTTGATTTGCGTGGCCTAATTTGTTTTGCTTTGCCTTGCCTGAATTTGCCTTGCCTTGTCTTGCCTGGATTTGCCTTGCCTGAATTTGCCTTGCTTTCTCTTGCTTGGATTTGATTTGCGTTGCCATGCCTCAATTTGCCTTGCCTGGATTTGCCTTGTTTTGCCTTACCAGAATCTGCCTTGCACTGATTTACCTTGCCTTACCTTGCCTGGATTTGCCTTGCCTGAATTCGCCTTGCATTGCTTTGCCTGGATGTGCCTTGCCTGGATTGGCCTTCTCTGTTCTTCTCTGGATTTGTCTTGCCTGGATTTGCCTTGCCTTGCCTTGCCTTGCCTGGAATTGCCTTTTCTTGATTTTCCTTGTCTTGCCTCTCCTGGATTTGCCTTTCCTTAATTTCCCTGGATTAGTCGTGACTAGATATGCCTTTCCTGGATTTGCCTTGCCTTGCCTGCTTGAATTTTTCTTGCCTGGATTTGCCTTGTCTTGCCTCTCCTGTAATGGCCTTGCCTAGATTTTCCTTGTCTTGCCTTTTCTGGACTTGCCTTTCCTGGATTTCCCTTGCCTGGATTTGCCTTGCCTTAACTTGCCTGGATTTTCATTGCCCGGATTTGCCTTGCCTTGCCTTGCCTTGCCTGGTTTTGCATTGCCTGCATTTGTCTTGCTTGTTGTGCCTTGAATTGTCTTTTCTGTGTTTGCTTTGCCTTTTCTTGCCTGGATTTGCCTTGCCGGGATTTGTCTTGCCTTGCCCTTCCGGGATTTGCCTTGCCAGAATTTACCTTCCTATGCCTTGCTTGGATTTGCTTTCCTCGATTTACCTTGCCTTGTTTTGCCTGGATTTGCCACCTTTTTGCTTCCCTAGCCTTGTTTTGCCTGGATCTGCCTTGCCTCTATTTGAGTTGCCATGCTTGGCCTGGATTTGCCTTGCCTGGATTTTCTTTGCATTGCCGTGCCTAGATGTTCCTTCCCTGCATTTTCTTTTTATTGCCTTCCAAGGATTTGCCTTGTCTTGCCTTGCCTGAATTTTCCTTTCCTGGTTTTGCCTTGCCTTGCCTTGCCTTATCTTAATTTAACTTGCCTTGCCTTGCCCTTACCTTGATTTAACTTGCCTTGCCTTGCCTGGATTTGCCTACCCGGAGTGGACATGCTTTGCCATGCTTGGATGATTCCTGCCTAAATTTGCCTTCTCTTCCCTTGCCTGGATTTGCCTTTCATGGATTTGCTTGCCTTGCTGTGCCTGGATTTGCCTTGTATTGCTTTTTCTGAATTTGCCTTCCCTGGATTTGCATTGCCTTGCTTTTCCTCGATTTGCCTTGCCTGGATTTGTATTGCCTTGCCGTGCCTGAATTTGCCTTGTTTTGCCTTGCCTGTATTTGTCTTTCCTGAATTTGCTTGACCTTGCCTTCCCTAAATTTTCCTTGCCTGGATTTGACTTGCCTTGTCTAGCTTGGAATTGCCTTACCTGAATTTGCTTCCGTTGTCTTCCCTGCATTTGCCTTGCCTCGTTTGGATTTGCCTTGGCTGTATTTGCCTTGCCTTGCCTTTCCTGGATTTGCCTTGCCTGTATTTGCTTTGCCTTGCCTTGCCTGGATTTGCCTTTCCTCAACTGCTTTGCCTTGTTTTGCGTGGATTTGCCTTGCCTTGCCTTGCCTGGATTTGCCTGGCTTTGCCTTGTCTGGATTTAGCTTGCCTAGATTTGTCTTTGTTTGCTAGCCTGAATTTTCCTTTCTTTGTCTTGCCTGGATTTGCCTTGCCTTGCCATACCTTGTATTGTCTTGCCTGGATTTTCTTTGCCTGACCTTCCTCGATTTGCCTTGCCTAAATTTGTTTTGCTTTGCTTTGCCTTTATTTGCCTTGCCTTGCCTTGCGTGGCTTTGCCTTGACTAAATTTGTTTTGCTTTGCTTTGCTTTGCCTTTATTTGCCTTGCCTTGCCTTGCATGGATTTGCCTTGACTGGGTTTGCCATGCCTTGCCTTGCCAAGATTTGCCTTGCCTTGCCAAGATTTGCCTTGCCTGGATTTGATTTGTGTTGTTGTGCCTAAATTTGACTTGCCTGGATTTGCCTTGTTTTGCCTTGCCAGAATTTGCCTTGCACAGATTTGCCTTGCCTTACCTTGCCTGGATTTCCCTTGCCTGGATTTACCTTGCCTTGCCTCTCCTGGATTTGCATTTCCTGGATTTTCCTTGTTTTTCCTTGCCAGAACTTGCATTGCACGGATTTGCCTTGCCTTACCTTGCCTGGATATGCCTTGCCTGAATTTGCCTTGCCTTGCCTTGCCTGGATTGACCTTGCCTTCCCTTCTCTGGAATTGACTTTCCTGGATTTGCATTGCCTTGCCTTGCCTTAATTGTTCATGCCTGGATTTCCCTTGCCTTGCCTTGTCTGGATTGGCCTTGCCTTGCCTTCCCTGGATTTGCCACTCCTGGATTTGCCTTGTTTTGCCTGCCTGGATTTGCCTTGTCTGGATTTGCCTTACCTTGTTTTGCCTGGAATAAACTTGCCTTGATTTTTCTTGCCTCGCCTTGCCTGGATGTGCCTTGCCTGGATTTGTCTTGCCTTGCCTTTTCTGGATTTGTCTTAAATTGATTTGTCTTCCCTTGTCTTTCCTGGAATTGCCTTGTCTGGATTTGCATTGAATTACCTTGCCTGGACTTTTCTTGACTGGATTTGCCTTGCCTTGTCATGCCTGGTTTTATTGCCTGCATTTTCCTTGTTTGTCTTGCCTGGATTTGCCTTTCCTGGATTTGCCTTGCCTTGTTCTGCCTGGATTTGCCTTGCCTGAATTTGTCTTGCCTTGCCTTGCCTGAATTTGCCTTGCTAGAAATTGCCTTGACTTGCCTTGTTTGGATTTGCCTTGCAACAATTTATCTTGCCTTGTTTTGCCTGGATTTGCCTCCTTTTGGTTCCCCTTGTTTTGTTTTTCCTGAATTTCCCTTGCCTAGATTTTACTTGCCTTGCTTTGCCTGGATTTGCCTTGCCTTGCCTTGCCTGGATTTGCCATACCTTGCCTTGCCTTGCCTTTATTTGCCTTGTTTTGTTTTGCCTGGATTTGCCTTGTTTTGCCTTGCCTGAATGTGCCTTGCCTGGATTGGACTTGCCTTCAATGGATTTGTCTTACCTTGAGTTTTTTTCGTGGATTTGCTTTGCCTTGCCTTGCCTGAATTTGCCTTATCTTGATTTGCCTTGCCTTGCCTTGCCTGGATTTGTCTCATCTTCCTTTTCCTGGATTTGCCTTCCCTTGCCTTGCCTGGATTTGCCTTGCCTTGCCTGGATTTGCCTTGCCTGGATTTGCTTTGCCATACCGTGTGTGGATCTGTCTTGCCTGCATTTGCCTTGTCTTGTATTCCCAGGATTAGCCTTGCCTGGAATTCCCTTACATTGCCTTGTCTGGAATTGCCTTGCCTGGATTTGCCTTGTTTTTTCTTGACAAGATTTTTCTAACCGTTTTTTGCCAGAATTTGCCTTGCCTGGATTTGCCTTCTTTTGAATTTTCTGGATTTGCTATGCATGGATGTGACTTGCCTTGCTTTGCCTGGATTGGCCTTGGCTGGATTTGTCTTGCCTTGCCATTCCGGGGTGTGCCTTGGCTGGATTGGCCATGCCTTGCCTTCCGTAGATTTGCCTCACCTGGAATTGATTGGCCTAGATTTGCCTTGCCTTGACTTGCCTAGATTTGTCTTACCTGGATTTGAATTGTTTTGCCTTGCCAGGGTTTGCCTTGCACGGATTTGCCTTGCCTTACCTTGCCTGGATGCCTTGCCAGGATTTGCCTTGCCTTGCCTCTCATGGATTTGCCTTGCCTCGATTTGATCATTTCAGCTGCATCAAATGATCTAAAAGATTTTTTTAGATCATTTGCCTTGCCTGGGATTTTCTTGTCTTGTCTTGCCTTGAATTGTCTTGTCTGGGATTGCCTTGCCTTGCCTTTCCTGGGATTGCATTGCCTTGCCTTGCCTTGCCTTTCCTGGGATTGCATTGCCTTGCCTTGACTGGGATTGCCTTGCCTTGACTGGGATTGCCTTGCCTGGGATTGCCTTATCTTGCCTTGCGTGGTATTGTCTTGCCTGGGATTGCGTTGCCTTACCTTGCCTGGGATTGCATTGCCTTGACTTGCCTTGCCTTTCCTGGGATTGCCATGCATTGCCTTACCTGATACTGCCTTGCCTTGCCTAAATTTGCCCTGCCTTGTCTTATCTAGCCTAGAATTGCCTTGTCCTGTTCTGCCTTGACTTGCCTTGCCTTGCCTGGGATTTATTTTCCTTCCCTTGCCTTGCCTGTGACTGCCTTGTTTGGCTTGCCTGGGATTTCCTGGCCTGGCATTGTCTTGCCTTGCGTTGACTGGGATTGCCTTACCTGGGATTGCCTTGCCTTGCCTTCCCAGAGATTGCCTTGCCTGGGATTGCCTTCCCTTGATTTGCCTGGGACTGCCTAGCCTGGAATTATCTATCTTGCCTTGCCTGGTTGCACCTTGCCTTTCGTTGCCTTGCCTAAAATGGCCTTGGCTTTTCTTGTCTTGCCTTTCCTGGGATTTCCTTGCCTTGTGTTGTGTGGGATTGCCTTGAATTGCCTTGCCTTGCATGAGATTGCCTTGCCTTGTCTTGGATTGCCTTTCCTTGCCTGGGATTCCCTTGCCTTTTTCTGCCTTGTCTTGCCTTGCTTTGTCTGGGATTGCCTTGTCTTGCCTTGCCTTGCCTGGTATTGTCTTGCTTGAAATTGTTCTGCCTTGTCTTGTCTGGGTTTGTCTTGTTTGGGATTAACTTGCCTTGCCTTGCCTTGTCCGAAATTGCCTTTTCTTTTCTTTCCTTGCCTTGCCTGGAATTGCCTTATCTTACCTCACATGGCATTGTCTTGCGTGGAATTGTTTTGCCTTTCCTTGCCTGGGATTGTCTTGCCTGGGATTTCCTTGCCTTGCCTTGCATTTCCTTCCATTCCCTGGTATTGCCTTCCCTTGCCTTGCCTTGCCCAGTATTGCCTTGCCTTGCTTTTCTTAGTATTGCCTTGCCTTGTCTTGCAGTGCCTTGCCTTATCTGGGATTGAGTTGCCTTGCCTTCCCTGGAATTTTCTTGCCTAGGATTGCCTTGCCTGTGTTTCCTGGCATTGCCTTGCCTTGCCTGAGATTGTCTTCCCTTCCCTTTCCTTGCCTTGCCTGGGACTGCCTTGCCTTACCTTGCCTGTGATTGTCTTGCCTGAAATTGTTTTGCCTTTCCTTGCCTGGGCTTGTCTTACGTGGGATTGCCTTGCCTTGCGTTTCCTTGCCTTGTCTGGGATTGACTTGCTTTGTCTTGCCTAGTATTGCCTTGTCTTGCCTTTCCTTGCACTTCCTAGGATTGCCTTACCTTGCCTAGCATTGTCTTGCCTTGCCTGCGATTGCCTTGCCTTGCCTTGCTTTTCCAGGGATTGCCTTTTCTTGCTTTACCTTATATTTCCTTGCCTTGCCTAGAATTAAATTACCTTACCTTGCCTGTTCTTTTTCCTTTTCTTTGAAAAAGCTGACATAAAGTGTTTCAAGCATCAAGAAAACAATAAATCAGAAGGATTGTCAGTCTCTTTTTAGTACTTTATTGATTATAAGACTTGGATTCTATTGTATCCCTGTAACTTAGTGGCTGTGAAAAACATTTTAAGACATAAAAATATATAAGACATGAAAGTTTCATTCTTGTATATTACATGCCTATGTTATTGTAACAGTATTAAAAGAAATTTATAAACTCAAATTATTAAATACAAAAATATTCCACAAAAATTTGCTGTCTTCCTAAATAGATGTTCAATATTAACACATGGCATCAGGGAGTCATAATTAAATTAATATTGTTAATAACATGGGCCAAGGACTTTGATAATGACCTTCAGCAAATTACTTTACCTCTTTTGAGTCTCAGTTTCCTTCAGAATAAAAAGCGGCTTGGAGTAATAATATATAAATAAATAAATATATGAATATAAACTACATATATAAGTATATGCATACATGACCTTCAGAGACTTCACTAAATGAAAGTTGCGCTATTGTTATTATTACCATCTTTGATCCCATCCTTTCCCTCGTCTTCTGTCAAATCAGCTGAAAATCATCCCAAGGAGTCAATTACTGTAGTGTCTCTCAAATTTGTTTATTCTTCTTTATACTTCCACTATTCTTACCTGAGACTACAGTACCACTTCCTAGTCTATTTTAAGAGTCTCATGACTTATTTTCTCCAGTCTTTCCCCCTTTAGTCCAACCACAGGTCCTGCAAGAGAATTCTTTTAAGGATAGAGTTGATCATATGCCTCCTCATGGAAGAAAATACTTAATACTTCATCATTTATCATTCAAATCGGAATCTCACCGACCTTAGCATTTGATCACAATGTGCTGTAATCCACATTTCCAGCATGCTTACCGTCTCCTATACCTCTGTACCTCTTCTTCCCTTCATGCATCACCCCAAAATACATCCTAAAACATGCCACCTGCTTAATGAAAACATCTGAATTTTCCCAATCCACAACCTTGGTTTGACCTTAAAATCCTTCTGGCTGAGCTAGGTGGCTCGTACCTGTAATTCCAATATTTTGTGATGCTGAGGTAGGAGGATCCCTTGAGCCCCAGGAATTTGAGACAAGCTGGTCAGCATGGTAAGACCCCATTTCCGCAAAAAATTTTTAAAAACGAGCATGGCTTGGTGTTATGTGCCTGTAGTCACAGCTACTTGGGAGGCTGAAGTGGGTGAATACTTTGAGCCTAGCAAGTTGAGGTTACAGTAAGCCATGTTCATGTCACTATACTTTAGCCTGAGCAACAGAGCAAGACTCTGCCTCAAAAAAATAAATCCCTCCTTCTATTTATGGTACAGCTAACAATACCCCATAAAAAGACACCAGATTCTGAATTCTAGTGCATCGTGATATTTTCCCAGACACTGACTTGCATTTTCTTCTTTCAGAATTCCTGTCGTGCATTCTGGTTGCCTCTCTCTTGCTAGGGCACTAAATCGAAGCTGCCTTTTGCTTATCTGAGGATTCCTTGGATTGACACTTTACTATGACTGCATGGTTCATTTTCCAAAACAGTTCTGACACACAACAAGGACTTATAAATTCCTTAGTAATGCTCTGGAAAGATCCTCATGCCAGAGGAACTCATCAACTCTAGAAGGACAGCCTAAACAAACTATCCAAGCCGACTTCAGACAAGAGGGAATTAGACCAATCTATTAATCTCTTCCTCTTATGCTCTAACTAATGTGTGTCTCAGAGTTTCATCTCTGTCAAGAAGCATTTCTCAGCACACTTACAGTGTTCTTTTTCTCCCCTGCAATCCAGTTGAATGTTGCATTTTTTTCTACAACTTGTAATATATTCCCTTTTTCATAATTTTTGACATTTTTGTCTTCAGACTGTAACATATGTTTTTAGATAAAATATCTATTTTAATGTTCATAATCCCTAAATCAGAGAACTATCCGGTTCTAAAACGAAAACGGAGCGTCCTAACAGAATGGTCTTCAATGTGTGCATTCAACTTACAGAGTTAAACTGATGTGTGTTTGCAGCAGTTTATAAAACCTTTCTGTAAAAAAAGCAGAAAACAGATACTTCCAGCCAAATCCAAGCATTTAAGAAATAGCGCTAAATCTCCGTCTAAAACACAGAAGAAACATATCCTTCAAACTGCTCTGCTGTGTGTTCGTTAAACTAAGGGAATTGAATCTACGTTTAGATTCAGAGAGTTAGAAAAGCGTTTCTTCTAGGAGCTGCGTTTTGATATTCTAGAGTGAATGGGAGTACAGGCTGTATTGAGAAATATCCGGTTCTAAAACAAAAACGGAGCTGCCTAACAGAATGCTCTTCAATGTATGCATTCACCTTAGAGAGTTAAACTCGTTTGTGTTTGCAGCCGTTTTTAAACCCTTTCTGTAAAGAACCAGAAAACGGATATTTCCAGCCAAATCCAAGCATTTAAGAAATAGAGCTCAATCTCCGTCTAAAACACAGAAGAAAGGGATTCTTGAAACTGCTCTGCTGTGTGTTCGTTCAAATAAGGGAGTTGAATCTGCTTTTGAATTCAGAGTTAGAAACGCATTTCTTCTAGGAGCTGCGTTTTGATATTCCAGAGTGAATGGGAGTACAGTCTGTATTGAGAAATATCCGGTTCTAAAATGAAAACAGAGTTACCTAACAGAATGGTCTTCAATGTGTGGATTCAACTTACATAGTTAAACTGATGTTTGTTTACAGCTTTGTAAACCCTTTCTGTATAGAAGCAGAAAGCGGATACTACCAGCCAAATGTAAGCATTTAAGAAATAGCGCTAAACCTCCGTCTAATACACAGAAGAAACGTATCCTTCAAACTGCTCTGCTTTGTGTTCCTTCAACTCAGTGAGTTGAATCTACATTTAGATTCACATAGTTAGAAACATGTTTCTTTTAGGTGCTGCGTTCTGATATTCAAAGGTGAAGGGAGTACAGGCTCTATTGAGAAATATACGGATTTACAACGAAAACGGAGGTGCCTACAGAATGGTCTTCAATGCGTGGATTCACCTTACTGAGTTAAACTGATGTGTGTTTGCACCAGTTGGTAAACCCTTATTGTAAAGAAGCAGAAAACGGATATTTCCAACCAAATCCAAGCATTTAAGAAAGAGCGCTAAATCTTCGTCTGAAACACAAAAGAAAATTATCCTTCAAAGTGCTCTGCTGTGTGGTCATTCAACTAAGGGAGTTGAATATAGGTTTAGATTCAGGGAGTTAGAAACGGGTTGCTTCTAGTAGCTGCATTTTGATATTCCAGAGTGAATGGGAGTACAGCCTGTATGGAGAAATATCCGGTTCTAAAACGAAAACGGAGCAACCTAACGGAATGGTCTTCATGTGTTCATTCAACTTACAGAGTTAAACTGATGTGTGTTTGCAGCAGTTTGTAAACCCTTTCTTTAAAAAAGCAGAAATCGGATATTTCCAGCCAAATCCAAGCATTTAAGAAATGCCACTAAATCTCCGTGTAAAACACAGAAGAAACGTATTCTTCAAACTGCTCTGCAGTGCATTCCTTCAACTAAGGGAGTTGAATATACGTTTAGATTCAGAGAGTTAAAAACGCTTTTCTTCTAGGAGACACGTTTTGATATTCCAGTGTGAATGGGAGTAAAGGCTGTATTGAGAAATATCCAGTTCTAAAATGAAAACGGAGCTGCCAAACAGAATCGTCTTCAATGTGTGCATTAAACTTTCCGGGTTAAACTGATGAGTGTTTGCAGTAGTTCGTAAAGTCTTTCTGTAAAATACCGGAAAACGGGTAGTTCCAGCCAAATCCAAGCATTTTAAAAAAGCGCTAAATCGCCGTCTAAAATACAGAAGAAACTTACTCTTCAAACTACTCTGCTTTGTGTTCATTCAACTAAGGGAGTTGAATCTACGTTTAGATTCAGAGAGTTAAAAACGCGTTACTTCTAGGAGCTGCGTTTTGATATTCCAGAGTGAATGGTAGTACAGGCTGTATTGATTATTATCCGGTTCTAAAAGGAAAACGGAGCTACTTAACCGAATGGTCTTCAATGTGTGCATTCAACTTACAGAGTTAAACTGACATGTGTTTGCAGTAGTTTGTAAACCCTTTCTGAAAAGAAGCAGAAAATAAACAATTCCTGCCAATCCAAGCATTGAAGAAATTTCGCTAAATCTCCGTGTAAAACACAGAAGAAACGTGTCCTTCAAACTGCTCTGGTGTGTGTTCGTTCAACTAAGAGATATGAATGTATGTTTAGATTCAGATAGTTAGAAACGTGTTACTTCAAGGAGCTGCGTTTTGATATTCCAGAGAGAATGGGATTACAGGCTGTATTGAGAAATATCCGTTTGTAAAACGAAAATGGGGCTACCTAACAGAATTGTCTTCAAATTGCGCATTCACCTTACAGAGTTAAATTGATGTGTGTTTGCAGCAGTTTGTAAACCCTTTCTGTATAGAAGCAGAAAGCGGATATTACCAGCCAAATCCAAGCATTTAAGAAACAGCGCTAAATCTCTGTCTAAAACACAGAAGAAACCGATCCTTCAAACTGCTCTGCTGTGTGTTCCTTCAACTAAGGGAGTTGAATGTACGATTAGATTGAGAGAGTCAGAAACTCGTTTCTTCTGGGAGCTGCGTTAGATATACCAGAGTGAATGGGAGTGCAGGCTGTATTGAGAAATATCCGGTTGTAAAATGAAAACGGAGCTAACAGAATGGTCTTCAATGTGTGCATTCAACTTATAGAGTTAAACTGATGTGTTAGCAGCTGTTTGTAAACATTTTATGTAAAGAAGCAGAAAACGGATATTTCCAGCCAAATCCAAACATTTCAGAAATAGCGCTAAATCTCCGTGTAAAACACAGAATAAACGTATCCTTCAAACTGCTCTGCTGTGTGCTCGTTCAACTAAGTGTGTTGAATCTACATTTAGATTCTGAGAGTTAGAAATGCTATTCTTCTAGGAGCTGCGTTTTGATATTCCAGAGTGAATGGGAGTACAGGCTGTATTGAGGAATATCTGGATCAAAAAGGAAAACGGGGCTACCTAACAGAATGGTCTTCAATGTGTGCATTCACCTTACAGTGTTAAACTGATGTGTGTTTGCAGCAGTTTGTAAACCCTTTCTGTAAAAAAGCAGAAAACGGATATTTCCAGCCAAATCCAAGCATTGAAGAAATAGCGCTAAATCTCCGTCTAAAACAGAGAAGAAAATGAACCTTCAACTGCTCTACTGTGTGTTCATTCAACTAAGGGAGTTGAATCTACGTTTAGATTCAGAGTTAGAAACGCATTTCTCCTAGGAGCTGCGTTTTGATATTCCAGAGTCAATGGGAGTACAGTCTGTATTGAGAAATATCCGGTTCTAAAACGAAACCGGAGATACCTAACAGAATTGTGTTCAATGTGTGCATTAACCTTACAGAGTTAACCTGATGTGTGTTTGCTGCAGTTTGTAAAACCCTTTCTGTAAAGAAGCAGAAAACAGACATTTCCAGCCAAATCTAAGAATTTAAGAAATAGCGCTAGTCTTCATCTAAAACACAGAAGAAACCTAACCATCAAACTTCTCTGCTGTATGTTCTTTTAACTGAAAGAGTTGAATCTACGTTTAGATTCAGAGAGTTAGAAACGCGTTTCTTCTAGGAGCTGCGTTTCGATATTCCAGAGTGAATAGGAGTACAGGGTGTATTGAGAAATATCCAGTTCTAAAAAGAAAATGGAGCTACCTAACAGAATGGTCTTCAATATGTGCATTCACCTTACAGAATTAAACTGATGTGTGTTTGCAGCAATGTGCAAACCCTTTCTGTAAAGGAGCAGAAAACAGGTATTTCCAGCCACATCCAAGCATTTATAAAATAGCGCTAAATCTCCGTCTAAAACACAGAAAAAACGTATCCTTCAAACTGCTCTGTTGTGTGTTCCTTCAACTAAAGGAGTTGAATCTACGTTTAGATTCAGAGAGTTAGTAACGCGTTTCTTCTAGGAAGTGCGTTTTGATATTCCAGAGTGAATGGGAGTAGAGGCGTATTGAGAAATGTACGCTTCTAAAATGAAAACGGAGTTACCTAACAGAATGGTCTTCAATATGTGCATTCAACTTCCAGAGTGAAACTGATGTGTGTTTGCAGCAGTTTGTAATCCCTTTCTGTAAAGAAGCAGAAAACAAATATTTCCAGCCAAATCCAAGCATTTAAGAAATAGCGCTAAATCTCGCTCTAAAACCCAGAAGAAACGTATCCTTCAAACTGTTCTGCTAAGTGTTCGTTCAACTAAGGGAGTTGAATCTATGTTTAGATTCAGAGAGTTAAAAACGTGATACTTCTAGGAGCTGCCTTTTGATATTCCAGAGTGAATGGTAGTGCAGGATTAACTGCAGATAGATTAAAGACTTAAACATAAGACCTGGCACCATAAAAACCCTAGAAGAAAATCTAGGCAAACCATTCAGGACATAGGAGTAGGCAAGAACTTCATGACCAAAACACCAAAAGCATTGGCAACAAAATCTAAAATAGACAAATCGGACCTAATCAAACTCCACAGTTTCTGCACGGCAAAAGAAACAGTCACTAGAGTGAATCGGTAACCAACAGAATGGGAAAAAATTTTTGCAGTTTACCCATCTGACAAATGGCTGATATTCAGAATTTACAAAGAACTCAAACAGATTTACAAGAAAAAAGCAAAAAACCCTCCAAAAATGGGCAAAGGATATGAACAGACACTTTACAGAAGAAGACATACAAGAGGCCAACAAACATATAAAAAAATGCTCATCATCACTGGTCAGTAGAGAGATGCAAATCAAAACCACATTCAGATATCATCTCACACCAGCTAGAAGGGCGTTCATTAAAATATCTGGAGACAACAGATGCTGGAGAGGATATGGAGAAATAGGTACACATTTACACTGCTGGTGGGAGTGTAAATTAGTTCAAGCATTGTGGAAGACAGTGTGGCGATTCCTCTAGGACCTAGAAATAGAAATTCCATTTGACCCAGCAATCCCATTACTGCATATATATCCAAAGGACTATAAATCGTTCTACTATAAGGACACATGCACACGAATGTTCATTGCAGCACTGTTTACAATAGCAAAGACCTGGAATCAACCCAAATGTCCATCGATGATAGACTGGATTGGGAAAATGTGGCACATATACACCATGGATTATTATGCAGCAATCAAAAATGATGAGTTTGTGTCCTTTGTAGGGACATGGATGAATCTGGAAAACGTCATTCTCAGCAAATTGACACAAGAACAGAAAATAAAACGCCGTATTTTCACACTCATAGGCGGGTGATGAACAATGAGAACACATGGATACTGTGAAGGGAGTACTACACACTGGGGTCTATTGGGGGAAATAGGGGAGGGACAGCGTTGGGGGGAACGGGGGAGGAATAGCCTGGGGAGAAATGCCAAATGCGGGTGAACGGGCAGAAGGAAGCACAACACACTGAAACGTATGTACCTATGCAACTATCTTACATGTTCTGTACATGTACCCCTAAACCTAAAACGCAATATAAAGAAAAAAAAACAGAAATATCCGGTTGTAAAACGAAAACGGAGCTGCCTAACAGAATGGTCTTCAATGTGTGCATTCAAGCATTTAAGAAATAGAGTTAAATCTCCGTCTAAAATACAGAAGAAACGTATCCTTCAAACTACTCTGCTCTGTGTTTGTTGAACTAAGGGAGTTGAATCTAGGTTTAGATCCATAGAGTTAGAAAAGCTTTTCTTCTAGGAGCTGCGATTCGATATTCCAGAGTGAATAGGAGTACACGGTGTATTGAGAAATATCCGGTTCTAAAACGAAAACGGAGCTACCTAACAGAATGGTCTTCAATGTGTGCATTCACCTTACAGAGTTAAACTGATGTGTGTTTGCAGCAGTTTGTATACCCTTTCTGTAAAGAAGCAGAAAACGGGTATTTCCAGCCAAATCCAAGCATTTAAGAAATAGCGCTAAAGCTCCATCTAAAATACAGAAGAAACATATCCTTCAAACTACTCTGCTATGTGATGGTTCAATTAAGAGAATTTAATCTACGATTAGATTCAGAGAGTTAGAAACACATTTCTTCTAGGAGGTGCATTTTCATATTCCAGAGTGAGTGGGAGTACAGGCTGTTTTGAAATATATACGGTTTTAAAATGAAAATGGAGCTACCTAACAGAATGGTCTTCAATGTGTGCATTCAACTTACAGAGTGAAACTGATGTGTGTTTGCAGCAGTTTGTGAACCCTTTCTCTAAAGAAGCAGAAAACGGATATTTCTAGCCACATTCAAGCATTTAAGAAATAGCGCTAAATCTCCATTTAAAACACGGAAGAAACGAATCCTTGAAACTGCTCTGCTGTGTGTTCGCTCAACTAAGGCAGTTGAATCAATGTTTAGATTCAGAGAGTTAGAAACGCGTTTCTTCTAGGAGTTGCTTTTCGATATTCCAGAGTGAAAGGGAGTACAGGCTGTTTTGAGAAATATGCGTTTCTAAAAGATAAACAGAGCTACCTATCAGAATGGTCTTCAATGTGTGCATTCAACTTACAGAGTTAAACTGATGTGTGTTTGCAGCATCAGAAATTTATCCTTTCTGTAAAGAAGCAGAAAACGGATATTTCCAGCCAAATCTAAGAAGTTAAGAAATAGTGTTAATCTCCGTCTAAAACACAGAAGAAGTGTATCCATCAAACTGCTCTGTTGTGTGTTCATTCAACTAAGGAAGTTGAATCTATGTTTAGATTCAGAGAGTAAGAAACACGTTTCTTGTAGGAGCTGCGTTTTGATATTGCAGAGTGAATGGGAGTACAGGCTATATTGAGAAATATCCGGTTCTAAAACAAAAACAGAGCTACCTAACAGAATATTCTTTAATGTGTGCATTCAACTTTCAGTGTTAAACTGATGTGTGCTTGCATCAGTTTGTAAACCCTTTCTGTAAAGAAGCAGAAAATGGATATTTCCAGCCAAATCCAAGCATTTAAGAAATAGTGCTTAATCACCATCTAAAAGAGAGAAGAAATGTATCCCTCAAACTGCACTGGTTTGTATTCGTTCAAGTAAAATAGTTGAATCTACATTTAGATACAGAGCTTTAGAAATGCGTTTCTTCTAGGAGCTGCGTTTTGATATTTCAGAGGTAATGGGAGTACAGTCTGTATTGAGAAATATCCGGTTCTAAAACGAAAACGGAGCTACCTAACAGAATGGCCTTCAATATGTGTATTCAACTTACAGAGTTAAATTGATGTGTGTTTGCAGCAGTTTGTAAACCCTTTCTGTAAAGAAGCAGAAAACGGATATTTCCAGCCAAATCCAAGTATTTAAGAAATAGTGCTAAATCTCCGTCTAAAACAGAGAAGAAACGTATCCTTCAAACTACTCTTCTGTGTGTTCGTTCAACTAAAAGACTTGAATCTGCGTTTAGATTCAGAGAGTTAGAAACGCGTTTCTTCTAGGAGCTGCGTTTCGATATTCCAGAGTGGATGGGAGTACAGGCTGTATTGAGAAATATCCGGTTCTAAAAGAAAAACGGAGCTACCTAACAGAATGGTCCTCAATGTGTACATTCAACTTACAGAGGTAAACTGATGTGTGTTTGCAGCAGTTTGTAAACCATTTCTGTAAGAAGCAGAAAATGCGTATTTCCAGCCAAATCCAAGAATTTAAGAAATAGCGTTAATATCCATCCAAAATATAGAACAATTGTATCTTTCAAACTGCTCTGCTATGTGTTCTTTCAACTAAGGGAGTTGAATCTACAAATAGAATCAAAGAGTTAGAAACGCGTTTCTTGTAGGAGCTGCGTTTTGATATATAGCCTGGTGAATTGGAATACAGGCTGTATTGAGAAATATCCGGTTCTAAAACGAAAACGGAGCTACCTAACAGAATGGTCTTCAATGTGTGCATTCAACTTACAGAGTGAAACTGATGTGTGTTTGCAGCAGTTTGTGAACCCTTTCTCTAAAGAAGCAGAAAACGGATATTTCTAGCCACATCCAAGCATTTAAGAAATAGCGTTAAATCTCCGTCTAACACACAGAAGGAATGTGTCCTTCAAACTGCTCTGCTGTGTGTTCGTTCAACTAAGGAAGTTGAATCTATGTTTAGATTCAGAGAGTTAGAAACCTGTTTCTCCTAGGAGCTGTGTTTCGATATTCCAGGGTGAATGGGAGTACAGGCTGTATTGAGAAATATCCGGTTCAAAAACAAAAACAGTTCCCTAACAAAATGGTCTTCAATGTGTGCATTCACCTTACAGAGTTAATCTGATGTGTGTTTGCAGCCGTTTTTAAACCCTTGCTGTAAAGAAGCAGAAAACGGATATTTCCAGCCAAATCCAAGCATTTAAGAAATAGTGCTAAATCTCCGTCTAACAAACAGAAGAAACATATTCTTCAAACTGCTTTGCTGTGTGTTCGTTCAACTAAGGGAGTTGAATCTATGTTTAAATTCAGAGTTAGAAACTCGTTTCGTCTAGGAGGTGCATTTTGATATTCCAGAGTGAATGGGAGTACAGGCTGTTTTTAGAAATGTCCGGTTCTAAAAAGAATACAGAGCTACCTAACACAATGGTCTTCAATGTGTGCATTCAACATACAGAATTAAACTGATCTGTATTTACAGCTGTTAGTAAACCCTTTCTGTAAAGAAGCAGAAAACGGATATTTCATGCCAAATCAAAGCATTTAAGAAATAGCATTAAATATCCGTCTAAAAACAGAAGAAACCTATCTTTCAAACTGCTCTGCTGTGTGTTCATTCAACAAAGGGAGTTGAATCTTCGTTTAGATTCAGAGATTTAGAAACGCGTTTCTTTTAGGGGCTGCGTTTTGATATTCAAGAGTGAAAGAAATTACAGGCTGTATTGAGAAATAATCCGATTCTAAAACTAAAACGGAGCTACCTTACAGAATGGTCTTCAATGTGTGCATTCACCTTACAGGGTTAACCTATGTGTGTTTGCAGCAGTTTGAAAACCCTTTCTGTAAAGAAGCGGAAAACGGATATTTCCAGTCAAATCCAAGCATTTAAGAAATAGCGCTAAATCTTCGTCTAAAACAGAAACACGTATCCTTCAAATTGCTCTGCTGTGTTTTCCTTTAACTAAGGGAGTTGAATTTACGTTTAGATTCAGAGAGTTAGAAACCCGTTTCTTCTATGAGCTACGTTTTTATATTCCAGAGTGAAAGGGATTACAAACCGTAATGAGAAATACCCGGTTCTAAAACAAAAACGGAGGTACCTAACAGAATGGTCTTCAATGTGTGCAATCACCTTACAGAGGTGAACTGATCTGTGTTTGCAGCAGTTTGTAAACCCCTTCTGTAAAGAAGCAGAAAACGGACATTTCCAGCCAAATCCAAGCATTTAAGAAATAGTGTTAATCTCCATCTAAAACACAGAGGAAACCTATCCGTCAAACTGCTCTGTTCTGTGTTCCTTCAACTTAGGCAGTTGAATCTATGTTTAGATTCAGAGAGTTCAAACTGCTTTTATTCTAGGAGCTGAGTTATAATATTCCTGAGTGAAAGGGATTACAGGGTGTATTGCAAAATATCCGGTTCTAAAACGAAAACGGGGCTACCTAGAATAATGTTCTTCAATGTGTGCATTCACCTTACAGTGGTAAACTGATGTGTGTGGGCAGCAGTTTGTAAACCCTTTCTATAAAGAAGCAGAAAACGGATATTTCCAACCAAATAAAAGCATTTAAGAAATAAAACTAAATCTCCTTCTAAAACACAGAAGAAACGTATCCTTCAAACTGCTCTGCTGTGTATTCATTCAACTAAGGGAGTTATATCTACGTTTAGATTCAGAGTGTTAGCAACGCGTTTCTTCTAGGAGCTGCGTTTCCATATTCCAGAGTGAATGGGAGTACAGGCTGTATTGAGAAATATCCGGTTCTAAAACGAAAACGGAGCTATCTAACACAATGGTCTTCAATGTGTGCATTCACGTTACAAAGTTAAACTGATGTGTGTTTACAGAAGTTTGTAAACACTTTCTGTAAAGAAGCAGAAAATGGATATTTCCAGTCAAATCCAAGCATTTAAGATATAGCCCTAAATCTCCGTCTAAAACACAGAAGAAACGTATCCTTCACACTACTCTGCTGTGTGTTCGTTCAACTAAGGGAGTTGAATCTACATTTAGATTCAGAGAGTTTGAAACGCAATTCTTCTAGGAGCTACGTTTTGATATACCAAAGTGAATGGGAGTACAGGCTGCATTGAGAAACATCCAGTTCTAAAACGAAAAGGGAGCTACCTAAGAGAATGGTCTTCAATGTGTTCATTCAACGTATGGAGTTAAACTGATGTGTGTTTCCAGTAGTTTTTAAACCCTTTCTGTAAATAAGAATAAAACGGATATATCCAGCCAAATCCAAGCATTTAAGAAAAAGCAATAAATCTCCGTCTAAAACAGAAAAAACGTATCGTTCAAACTGATCTACTGCGTGTTTGTTCAACTAAGGGAGTTGAATCTGCGTTTAGATTCAGAGTGTTAGAAACGCGTTATTCTAGGACCTGCGTTTTGATATTCCAGAGTCAATGGGATTATAGGCTGTATTGAGAAATATCCGATTCTAAATGGAAAATGGAGCTAAGTAACACAATGGTCTTCAACGTGTGCATTCACCTTACAGAGTTAACCTGATGTGTATTTGCAGCAGTTAGTAAACCCTTTCTGTGAAGAAGCAGAAAATGGACATTTCCTGCCAAATCCAATAATTAAGAAATAGCGGTAAATCTCCATCTAAAACACAGAAGAAACGTATCGTTCAAACTGCTCTGCTCTGTGTTCATTCAACTAAGGGGGTTGAATCTACGTTTATATTCAGAGAGGTAGAACCGCGTTTCTTCTATGAGCTGCGTTTTGATATTCCAGAGTGAAAGGGATTACTGGGTGTATTGAAAAATATCCGGTTCTAAAACTAAAACGGAGCTACCTAACAGAATATTCAATGTGTGCATTCACCTTACAGTGTTAAACTGATGTGTGTTGGTAGCCGTTTGTAAACCCATTCTGTAAAGAAGGCGAAAACGGATATTTCCAGCCAAATCCAAGCATTTAATAAATAGCGAGAAATCTCCGTCTAAAACACAGAAGAAACGCATCCTTCAAACTGCTCTGCTGTGTGTTCATTCAACTAACAGAGTTGTATCCATGTTAAGATTCAGAGTGTTAGAAACTTGTTTCTTCTAGGAGCTGCGTTTTGATATTCCAGAGTGAATTGGAATACAGGCTGTATTGAGAAATATCCGGTTCTAAATCGAAAACGGAGCTACCTGACAGAGTGGTCTTCAATGTGGGCATTCAACTTACAAAGTTAAACTGATGTGTGTTGGCAGCAGATTGTAAACCCTTGCTGAAGAGAAGCAGAAAAGGGATATTTTGAGCCAATTCCAAGAATTTAATAGCGGTAAATCTCCAACTAAAACACAGAAGAAACGTATCCTTCAAACTATTCTGCTGTGTGTTCGTTCAACCAAGGGAGTTGAATCTCCATTTAGATTAAGAGAGTTAGGAACGCATTTCTTCTAGGAACTGCGTTTTGATATTCCAGAGTGAATGACAGTACAAGCTGTATTGAGAAATATCCGGTTCTAAAACAGAAACGGAACTTCCAAACAAAATGGTCTTGAATGTGTGCATTAACCTTACAGAGAGAAACTGATGTGTGCTTGGAGCAGTTTGTAAACCCTTTCTGTAAAGAATCAGAAAACGGATATTTCCAGCCAAATCCAAGCATTTAAGAAATAGCGCTAAATCTCTGTCTAAAAACCAGAAGAAACGTACCCTTCAAACTACTCTTCTGTGTGTTCGTTCAACTGAGGAAGTTGAATCTACATTTAGATTTAGAGAATTAGAAACGCGTTTCTTCTAGGCGCTGCGATTTGATATTCCAGAGTGAATGGCAGTACCGGCTGTATTGAGAAGTATCCGGTTCTAACACGAACACGGAGCTCCCTAACAGAATGGTCTTCAATGTGTGCATTCAACTTACAGAGTTAAACTGATGTGTGTTTGCAGCAGTTTGTAAATCCTTTCTGGAAGGAAGCAGAAAATTGATATTTCCAGCCAAATCCAAGCATTTAAGAAACAGCATTAAATCTCCATCTAAAACACAGAAGAAACGTCTGCTTCAAACTGCTCTGCTGTGGGTTCGTTCAGCTAGGGGAGTTGAATCTAGCTTTACATTCACGGAGTTAGAAACGCGTTTCTCCTGGGAGCTGCGTTTTGATATTCCAGAGTGAATGGGAGTACAGGCTGTATTGAGAAATATCCGGTTCTAATATGAAAACGGAGCTACCTAACAGAATGGTCTTCAATGTGTGTATTCAACTTACAGAGATAAACTGATATGTGTTTGCAGCAGTTGGTAAACTATTTATGGAAAGAAGCAGAAAACGGATATTTCCAGCCATATCCAAGCATTTAAGAAATAGCGATAAATCCCAGTCTAAAACACAGCAAAAACGTGCCCTTCAAACTGTTCTGCTGTGTGTTTGTTTAACTTAGGGAGTTGAATCTACGTTTAGATTTAGAGAGTTAGAAACACGTTTCTTCAATCGCTGCGTTTGAATATTCCAGAGTGAAAGGGAGTATGGGCTGTATTGAGAAATATCCGGTTCTGAAATGAAAAAGGAGCTACCTAACAGAATGGCCTTCAATGTGCGCATTCAACTTACAGAGTTAAACTGATGTGTGTTTGAAGCAGTTTGTAAGCCTTTTCTGGAAAGAAGCAGAAAACGGATATTTCCAGCCAAATCCAAGCATTTAAGAAATAGCACTAAATCTCCGTCTGAAACACAGAAGAAACGTATCCTTCAAACTGCTCTGCTGTGTTTTCGTTCAACTAAGGGAGATAAATCTATGTTTAGATTCAGAGAGTAAGAAACGCACTTCTTCTAGGAGCTGCGTTTTGATATTCTAGAGTGAATGGGAGTACAGTCTGTCTTGAGAAGTATCCGGTTTTAACACGAACACGGAGCTACCTAACAGAATGGTCTTCAATGTGTGCATTCAACGTACAGAGTTAAACTGATGTGTGTTTGCAGCAGTTTGTAAGCCCTTTCTATAAAGAAGCAGAAAACGGATATTTCCAACCAAATAAAAGCATTTAAGAAATAACACTAAATCTCCATCTAAAACACAGAAGAAACGGACCCTTCAAACTGCTCTGCTGTTGAATCTATGTTACATTCAAAGAGGTAGAAACGCGTTTCTTCTAGGAGCTGCGTTTTGATATTCCAGAGGCATTGGGAGTACAGGTTTTATTTAGAAATATCCAGGTCTAAAACGACAACAGAGCTACCGAACAGAATGGTCTTCAATGTGTGTATTCAATGTACAGAATTAAACTGATGTGTGTTTACAGCAGTTTGTAAACCCTTTCTGTAAAGAAGCAGAAAATGGATATTTCCAGCAAAATCCAAGCATTTAAGAAATAGCGCTAAAACTCCGTCTAAAACACAGAAGAAACTTCAAACTTCTCTGCTGTGTGATCGTTCAACTAAGGGAGTTGAATATACGTTTAGATTCAGAGAGATAGAAATGCATTCCTTCTAGGGGCTGCATTTTGTATTCCAGTTTGAATGGGATTATAGGGTGTATTGAGAAATATCCGGTTCGAAAATGAAAACGGAACTACCAAACAGTAGTGTCTTCAATTTGTGCATTCAACATACATAGTTAAACTAATGTGTGTTTGCAGAAGTTTGTAAACCATTTCTGGAAAGAAGCAGAAAGCGGGTATTTCCAGCCAAATCCAAGCATTTAAGAAATAGGGGTAAATCTTTGTCTAAAACACAGAAGAAACATACACTTCAAACTGCTCTGCTATGTGTTCATTCAACTAAGGGATTTGAAGCTACCTTTAGATTCAGAGAGTTAGAAACGCATTTCTTCTAGGAGCTGCGTTTTGATATTCCAGAGTGAATGGGAATACAGGCTGTATTGAGAAATATCCGGTTCTAAAATGAAAACGGATCTCCTAACAGAATGGTCTTCAATGAGGGCATTAAACTTACGGAGTTAAACTGATGTGTGTTTGCAGCAGCTTGTAAACCCTTTCTGTAAAGAAGCAGAGAACGGATATTTCAAGCCAAATACAAGCATTTAAGAAATAGCGCTAAATCTCCGCCTAAACACAGACAAAATGTACCCTTCAAACTGCCCTGCTGTGTGTTCTTTCAAATAAGGGAGTTGAATCTATGTTTAGATTCAGAGAGTTAGAAACGCATTTCTTCTAGGTGCTGCGTTTTTATATCACAGAGTAAATGGAAGTACAGATTGTATTGACAAATATTACGGTTCTAAAACGAAAACGGAGCTACCAAACAGAATGGTCTTCAATGGGTGCATTCAACTTACAGAGGTCAACTGATGTGTGTTTGCAGTAGATTGTAAACCCTTTCTGGAAAGAAGCAGAAAACGGTATTTCCAGCCAAATCCAAGAATTTAAGGAAAAGCGCTAAATCTCCGTCTAAAACACAGAAGAAACGTAACCTTCAAACTGCTCCGCTGTGTGTCCATTCAACTAAGGGAGTTGAATCTATGTTTAGATTCAGAGAGTTAGAAATGCGTTTCTTCTAGGAGCTCCGTTTTCATATTCCAGAGTGAATGGGAGTGCAGGCTGTATTGAGAAATACCGGGTTCTAAAACGTAAACAGAGCTACCTAACAAAATGGTCTGCAATGTGTGCATTCAACCTACAGAGTAAAACTGATGTGTTTTTGCTGCAGTTTGTAAACCCTTTCTGTAAAGAAGCAGAGAACGGATATTTCCAGCCAAATCCAAGCATTTAAGAAATAGCGGGATATCTCTGTCAAAAACACAGAAGAATCATACCGTTCGAACTGCTCTGCTGCGTGTCGGTTCAACTAAGGGAGGTGAATGTTCACGTAGATTCAAAGAGTTAGAAATGCGTTTCTTCTTGGAGCTGCGTTTTGATATTCCAGAGTGAATAGGAGTACAGGCTGTATTGAGAAATATCCGGTTCGAAAACGAAAACAGAACAACCAAACAGATTGGTATTCAAAGTGTTCATTCAACTTAGACAGTTAAATAGTTGTGTGTTTGCAGCAGTTTGTAAACTCTTTCTTTAAAAAGCAGAAAATGGATATTTCCAGCCAAATTCAAGCATTTAAGAAATACCTGTAAATCTCCATCTAAAACACAGAAGAAACGTACCCTTCAAACTGCTCTGCTGTGTTTTCTTTCAACTAAGGGAGTTGAATCTACGTTTAGATTCAGGTAGTTCAAAACTCGTTTCTTCTAGGAGCTGCGTTTTGATATTCTAGAGTGAATGGGAGTACAGGCTGAATTGAGAAATATCCGGTTCTAAAACGAAAACGGAGCTACCTAACAGAATTGTCTTCAATGTGTGCATGCAACTTATAGAATTAAACTGATATGTGGTTGCAGCAGTTTGTAAACCGTTTATGAAAAGAAGCAGAAAACGGATATTTCCAGCAAAATCCAAGCATTGAAGTAATATCGCTAAATCTCTGTCTAAAACACAGAAGAAACGTACACTTCAAACTGCTCTTCTCTGTGTCCATTCAAGTAAGAGGGTTTAAATCTAAGTTTAGATTCAGAGAGATAGAAATGCGTTTCTTCTGGTCGCGGTGTTTTAATATTCCAGAGTGAATGGGAGTACAGGCTGTATTGAGAATTATCCGGTTCAAAAACAAAAACGGAGCTACTGAACAGAATGGTTTCCAATGTGTGCATTAAACTTACAGTGTTAAACTGATGTTTGTTTGCAGCAGTTTGTAAACCCTTTCTGTAAAGAAGCAGAAAGCGGATATTTCGAGCCAAATCCAAGCATTAAAGATGTAGCACGAAATCTCCGTCTGAAACACAGAAGAAACGTATCCTTCAAACTGCTTTGCTGTGTGTTCCCTCAACTAAGGGAGTTGAATCAACGTTAAGATTCAGAGAGTTAGAAACGCGTTCCTTCTAGGAGCTGCATTTTGATATTCCATAGTGAAAGGGATTACAGGCTGTATTTAGAAATATCCGGTTCTAAAACGAAAACAGAGCTACATAATAGAATGGTCTTGAATGTGTGCATTCACCTTACAGAGTTAAGCTGATGTTTTTTTGAAGCAGTTTGTATACCATTTCTGTAGAAGCCAAAAACAGAGATTTCCAGCGAAATCCAAGCATTTAAAAATTGCATAAACTCACCACTGCAGCTCTCAGTCAACACGCAGAGGGTAAGCAAACACCGCATTTTCAGACGGATCCTTATAGCCCACAGAGCAGGGGAAAAGCCCAGGTGTAAAAGGCACACAGGACTCAAGTGCAGCGCTCTCCGCTGGCGCGGCCAGGCAGCCAGTGCTGCCTCAGCAGCCCGGCGCACAAAACGCACGGTCTGGGCGCCCTGTTAAACCGACAATTTGAGACTTGGGAGGGCAGACTGCTATGTTCATCTGACTGAACGAGTTTTGGACGGTGAACTAGACCAGGAGATTTCTGGGAGGTGAATTGTGAACCAGCGCAGCGGGTGGCTGCATGGGTAATCACACAGATCCCAGTGCCGTTTCGGACAGCAACTGAGGCACCTGGGAGAGAGTCAACCCTACAACTTATAAAGAAAGAAAAGCAAAAAGGCTCAGAGGCAGAAAGCCAAGTGATCAGGCTCGACGGGTCCCACCACTACAGGGACAAGCAATAAGTCAATTCGGAGTGCCGGGGGGTGAGAGTTCCACTGCGGGAAGAGCTGAACACATGACTGTGCAGCACGGTGGGGGAGGGGCGTCTGCCATTGCCGAGAGCTTCAGCCCCAACTGAGGTACCCGCCCACTGCCGACACATTCAGCCGTTGCCAAGGCAACCTACAGTAACAGAGAGACTCCACCTAAAGGTCAGAGTGTACATCAGCAGGGCAGAGCCTACTCCAGTAGGGCAGAGCCCAAAAAAGCAGGACGGAGCCCATAGCAAAAGGGCAGACCTCACTCCAGAAGCGCAGAGCCTCGGCAGCCAAATAGTGACTAGACTGCCTCCTAGCTGGGCAGGACAGCAAAACGGATACTCACAAATAAAGCCCTAACTCCCCGAGACAGAGCATCTGAGGAAAAAAAACCGGTTTCATGAGTTCTGCCACAACAGACTTAAATGTACTTGCCTAGAAACACTGAATGAACAACGGAGCAAACAAAACAGCACTTGAGCTCCTATAAAGTACAGATCGTCTCCTCAAACAGCTCCCTGATTCCCGTATACCCAAAGAATCACCTCAAAAAGGACTGATCAGACTGACTTTTGGCGGGCATCATTCTGGCACAAAGATAGAAGAAGAAACTGGTAGCATCCCTAACTGTTCTGCAGTTGCTACAGGCGTACCCCAGGGAAACAGGGTCCAGAGTGCACGTCAGCAGTATTACAGCAGAGGGACTAGACAGTTAAAAGGAATATTAAGAAACAGAAATACTTCATCATCAACAATCTGGGCCTCTACTCAGTGACCCAATCGAAAAATCAGCAACTACTCAGATGACAGGTGGATAAATCCACAAAGATGGGAAGAAACCAGTGCAAAAAGGAGAAAAACACCCAAAACCAGAACACCTCACCACCTACAAAAGACCAAAACTCCTCACCAGCAAGGAAACAAAGCAGGACGGAAAATGAGAGTGATGAAATGACGGAATCAGACTTCAGAAGGTGGGTAATAAGAAACTTCTGTGAGCTAAAAGAACATGTGCTAAATCAGTGCAAAGAAACTAAGAACCTTGAAAAAAGATTTGAAAAAAGATTTGAGGAAATGATAACAAGAACGGACAACTTGGAGAGGAATATCAATGAATTGAAGGAACTGAAAAAAACAACATGAGAACTT
>CM052668.1:18208328-18223816 GCA_028533165.1 Leontopithecus rosalia
CTTGTCACTGCTGATGGCTTGTTGACATGAGGCCTGTGTTCTAGAGGCAAGGCCGTTGAGATTCCTGAGACCACAGCATTGAGCTGGATTTATTCTCTAGGGCCATGTTTCTGTGAGATGGCATTCAATGTTTTAGGGACCCTCGGACCTCTAAGCTCTATGCTGAGACCTTACATAGTTCAGTTCTGCTTTGAAGGATCCTGGTGAAAACTAGACCAGAGTGATTCCATTTCTTCATTTGTTCAGATGCATCTAAGTACACATGAGAACCAAAAGAGTGTAAGGAGCTTCTCTTATTTGCCGCTGTTGTAATTTCTCTTTCTCTGGTTGATGAAATGCTAGGGTAAAAGGGATAGCCAGTGGACTAGAGTGACATTATTGGGACTAGTGCTGCTCTGATTATTGGACTGGAGTTCAAGTGCTGCTCCAGTAAAGGTCCTCTGCAACACCACCATACATCCGCTCGGGGATGAGTAAAGGCAGACTGATGAACCAGCTCTCGGAAGTGCCCGATGTCACTGCATCCCATTAACTTTCCAGGGAACACTAAGTTCTCCCCCTGTTGTGAGAGACATGAGGTGAACTTCACCTTGAGAGATGGAGGCTGTATGGCCCTTGGGAGCTGACCTGCAGGGTGTTAAACCTCAGGAAATACCAGCAAAAGAACTTGGCACAATTCATAATTCCAGGCGTTGAGAAACAGCTACTACACTTTCCATGTCCTCTTGATTTGGGGACTATCCAAGTGGAAAGGGGACAACCTGGGCTTCTGGCCTACTGTGTGCAGAAGCACAACATGGCATTTATTTAAGGTGCAAACGGGATATTTAATCCATTCTAACCAGGAGGCACCAAGGCCCTGTCGTAGGCTCCAGGGGAATGCAGTAGTGACTCATACGGATGATGTCCTTTGCTCATGGAGCTTCATTGAATGCAAAGGCAAACACGCAGATGCCAGATCTCAATTTCAGCTATGGAGAAATATGAACTTGGCTGATTTCTCCTTATGCAAGTGCACAATTCCTGTTGAAGTGCCTCTGAACAATGGGCACTCTTCAGTCCTCACTGGGCCATGGTGACATTTTATACTGGAGGAGACAGGATAGAGGGAGTGGTAATTGGTTAAGAGGTGAGCCAGGATTCTAAAATAAGCCTATTGTGTGCCTGTGTGTGTGTGTGATGTATCCCACTGTACCCAAAACCTACTAAAGGACAGAAAGGGTTGAAATGCATGATTTCACTGGTTTCATATTTTATAAAGGCTTCTTTGCCCAGGGTGAGCTGAATTATCTCATCTCTTTCCTACCACACTGAATGACCTTGGGCAGGAATGGGGTGAAATCTAATTTCCCTTCCAGCTATAGACATCAAGGATTCTACTGCTGACCTTGTAGAGGTTGAGGGTCTAGAGATGAAAACTCGTGAGTTTCCAAAGGACCACAGCTTTCCCTCCTTTGAATTTCCTGGTGGTGTTTGATTCGATTCATCCTCATTTTCAACTGGTGTTTTCAAAGCAGTCTTTAAAATAGGTCCTTTTTGGATGATGTTTGAACTCGAACAAAATGAACATTTGCGTGTTGTCAGTAGCTGCAGTGCATTGTTCTGGGAAGTGAAGGATGACAAGTCAAGAATGTGGGCTGATTGATTAAAATGAACAGTCCAGGGAAGTTCAGAAAGATGGATATGTAGAGCTGGCCTGCTAAGTTAGGTGGACTCGATTCCAATTGCAAAGAAACATTTTTTTCCCCTCTGAAACTTTTAAGAAATTAGGTTTTAAAACTGAACTGGTGCACCACTCAACTTAAAATAGAAGAGAATTTGATTTTATGTGGTGCCTTTCACATTCCTGAACTCTATATAATATCACACATCAGAGCTCCTGGCTGCAGGGTGGCTGGGATGCAGGGCTGTGTTAAATGATTCCTAAGCAGGGAATGAACAACCATCCCCTTTGCAAAACACTTGGAAAGGGCTTCCTGTGGGGTTTTAAAGCCTCTCTCTTCGAGGCCTTTGCACATTTTCTTCATCCTTGGACTATGAACATGAAGCAAATATTTACTGGGGTCTCAGGAGCTCTGCACACAAATTGTCCTCTGTGTGCAAATACCCTACTAAATATTTACTGGGACCTTAGCACCTCTGCCCACAAATTGTCCTCTGCATGCAAATACCACCCCGTCCTAGATGATTCAACTAGAATGTTGTCTCCTGCTCCTTAAGGTAACATTCATAGTTTTTTTTTTCCTCTGCAATAACATTTATGGTAGTATTATCAATTCTTGGGCTATGTTGTGTGTGTCCTTGGGAAAAGAACTGCCCTAGACGGAGCCTCAACTGCACATTGCAGCCACACATAGGATTGCCTTAAGGTAGGGGGAGAGAGCTCAAACTAAATGCCGAGCGTGCAGGCTCTTGATAAAAGTCAACACACCATCTTGTTTCCTCTACCCTTGCATGGGGAGGAGTGCTGACAAGCAGACAACAAGCAAATGAAACCTATCTCCATCCCCACAGGCTAGAAGAGGACTAGCAACAAGGCATGGATGGTCCCATATGTCAGGTATTCTTGAATCCCCAACTGATTGCAATCAGTTGGAACTGATTTGAGAACAGATATTGTTCACATGCTACCGTGCAAGTCCCAAAGAGAGACCGAACTGTTTTTCTTCCTGGTGTATGTGTGACATACAGAATGCTATTCAAATATGTATTCCGGTGATTTCTGCTTAAGCATGTGTTGAGTAAAAAAATTAAAAATGGGAAGATTCCCTTAGACTGAGGGAGCTGGAGCTAAGTTGCAAAAAAGGAGGAAGTGACTATCCAGAGGAATCTGGGGGATCTCTTTGGGTCTCACTGCCCAGGACACAGAAATGGTGGCTCTGTGGTAGGAGGGCTTGGACAATGTTAAAAAATCGGGAAATAATCTGAACAACTACAATGATTAATACTAACACTCATCTTCAAAAAGCCATGAGATCCTTAGTATCTCCAAAATATATGAGGCTTCAGTTGAAGTTTTTATCAGAGAGATGCAGCTGGGGTTTTATTTCATCTTCACTCAGATGAAGGCAATCTTGAGGGCTGGATGGAAGGGAATTGAGGTGGGCAGAGACAGGTCTGAGGATAGAGAAGGAATATCCCAGCATAGGTACCTTGGAAAGATTGGCATTCTGTGTTGCTGTACAGAAAACTACAAGAGGGGGCTTGTTCAGTATCAGATACTGCTGGCTTGAATATTAGCAGTCCTGGGTGTCACTTACTCGACTAGGTTACTTCTCCCAACCTCAGTTTCCTCCTTTTTTCTTTTATGAGATACAGTCTCCCTCTGTCACACAGGCTGGAATGCAGTGGCATAATCTTGGCTCACTGCAACCTCCGCCTCCTGGGTTCAAGCAATTCTCCTGCCCCAGCCACCCAAGTAGCTGGGATTACAGGCATGTGCCACCAAGCTGGACTAATTTTTATATTTTTAGTAGAGATGGGGCTTCAGCATGTAGGTCAGGGTGGTCTTGAACTCCTGACCTCAGGTGATCTATCTACCTTGGCTTCCAAAGGTGTTGGGATGACAGGCATGAGCCATTGCACCTGGCCAATTTCCTTTTATGAATTCTAATAACGTATGAGCCCTACTGTGCAGGGTTTTTCTAAGGACTAGAGAGAACGTAAGGCAGGGTCCTATGCATATGCAGAAATCACCTGAACATATATTTGAACAGCATTCTGTCCTGATAGCATTCTTCCCTAGATAGTGCTTGCAGAGAACACTCAACAAGTGCATGTGAATATGCATAGAAATGTTATTTTCTGTGATTTTCAAGTGCAGATTTCAATTTGGGGCCTGTCCCTTTCCCACTTCCTCTCTCCACTCTGTTTTGAAGAGCTAGTTGCTTTTCAAGGGAGCTGTTGATGGACTGTGGTATGTTGTAGGTTCCAGCCTGAACATCTCCAAGAATCAATTTTGGAAGCACACACATACATAAAGAAGTTAGAGGTGTGAAAATACTAATATTGGGGAGAGGCTCAAAGAAGAGGCAACATCATCTGATTCGAGTAGGAATTCATTGATGTTGGCTCCAGGAGGGACTCATCATCAGCATTCCTTGGTTTGGTCAGTTTCCCTGGAAGGTAAGGGGTGAACTCATACAGGCCAGTGGCATTGCCAAGCAGAGTGTTTTTACTTGGAAATTCCTTTCCATTTCTGAGGCACAGTGATGACTCATCTGACTCTCACTTTTCATCTCATTTCCCCTGGGGCAATTCTCTCTGGTGCCAGTACCCAGATGTTTGTGTGTGTGTGTGTGTGTGTGTGTGTGTGTGTGTGTGTGTGTGTGTTTGTGTGTGTGTGTGTGTGTGTGTGTGTGTGTCTTTCTTTTTGACTTTTATGAACAGCAGTGCTGAGAAGCTGGGGTCCCTGGGCTTTGAGACCAATGCAGAATCTCCAGCTCCATGGGACCAGATCCTTGCTCAGGCTGTCCGATCCTGTATCCAATGGCGAGGTCAGTCTCGAGTGCCCACTTCAGGATCCGAATTTCCCTCCTCCTCCAACTGACCTGATAGGGAAATTCGGCTCAAGGCGGTACTAAGCAGAATCACATCAGCTACTTCTTGGTACCTGTGCCCAGATCAAAAGTCGGACCAAAACTAACCTGAAGGAGCCACAGGAAAAAAAATGAAATAGGATATTGGACCAGACCCAGCATCGCTTGGGGTAAAGACAAGCCTGTCCAGTATGTGTCCTCAAAGGAAGAGTACCAGGAAAACAACAGAGGCATGCCAAACCCCAGAGCAGCTCCTTTTGGCTGAGAAGCCTCCTGGGCCCCCACACTGGGAGAACAGGGCAGTCGGCTTGTGGCATGAAGCTTCCATTTATGAGCTAGTCCTAATTCTGGACCCACTCCTCCTCCTGAGCAGTGTCACAGTGTCCTGCTGACCCTGTTGTTTGAAGCTATAGTGAAGACAGCCACATCAGTGTGCCTGCCTAGCTAAGACCTCGCTGAGTGTGAGAACTGGAAAAAACTGATAATCTTCCAGGATGTAGGGAATGGTGTGAGCTGGCCCAGACCAAATCTAGTTGTTGGGTTCAGTATTGATAGAAATAACTGATGTCAGGCCCACAACCTGACAGGGACAGCTGCACCATCTCTCGAATCCAGACACAGAGGGCTGCCCTTAATTTCCCGTGCCAGCCTACCCAGTCAGAGCTACCCAAGGTAGTGGGAAAGTAGAGGCAGGGCCCTTCATTTGCACAAATACCTCCAAGAGAATGGGGCCACTGTGCCAGCCTGTGACTACAGGTGGATATGGGATCTCATTTGCCCTGCTGGATGCTGCAAGTCAACACACCAAGCCCAGCTTCCCTGGGCAGCTTATGTGCAAGCACACAGAGTCAGGAACCCATCAGGACATGAGCCAATGCAAACAGCCAAGCCAGAGGATGGGACCCATTCTTCAGGTTTGAGGGGAAAGAGAGGATCCACAAGATACCAGCTCTCAAATGCGAATTCACTTAGAAGCCTCTCAGGAACTTTTCTCTACACCCTTACACCCTCAAACAGAATCCTAACAACAGCTCAGATATCTGACCAGGCACTCACCCTTTTTGCAGTCTCTGCCTCCAAGCAGAATCTCATTGAATCTAAACAGCCTTCAGTGGTAGGTGCTGCTATCAACCCTGTTCCTGTGGTCCACATGACCAAGCCACTCAGCCAGGGCCACACAGCAAGGCAGGGCTGAAATCAGGATTGAACCCAAGCAGACCAGCTTCAGAGCTGAGCCATACAACCCAGAGGCATTAGGGAGTCCAAAAAATGGGCGCTGGTGAGGAGTGGGCTGCACAGTGTTTTTTCCCTGCACTGCACCTCCTCACATGTCCCAGGAGGTTAGGACTAGGCCAGAGAAGAGAAGGGGATCACTAAAAGCACAAAGCCCCAGTAGCATGAGGTCCCCAGGTGGGACTGCATGTCAAGTGATACCCACCTATTAAGGGCTGGGTTTTGGGCCCTTGGGTCCTTATCACTTAGTTCCCACAAAATGGAAACCCTGAGTTAGGGAGTCTTCATGTGACAGATGAGGACACAGACTCAGAAAGGCCAAGTGACTCACAGAAAGTCACACACTGGTTAGGAGTGGAGACTTGATTCAAACCCTGAAGGACAAACCCAAAGCCCCTTTCTCTCATACCTCATCTCAAGGCCCGTTCTAGTGGGGAGAGAGGAGCTCGCTCTTCCAGACCAGTTCCATATATCTAATCTCCTGCATGGCAAATGCCTGGACTTTGCTTCACAGAAATTGATCATGGAGTTACCGGGATGGGGTGGCCTGGGACCTAAGGAAACATCCCAACCCACATTACTATTACCCTGGTTTAGGAGGTTAGTCCTAGGAAATCCTATTCCTCGTCCCTTCCCAGGCTCCATCTGACTAAGTGCCTCCAGGAGGGCAGGGAGCCATCTCCACACACACTGAGAGAAGAGAGGGGTGACACAGGCCTACATCAGAACTCTCACCAGCCTCAGCCCCTGCAGACCTGGTGGCTCTGGGCCTTGTTTTAAGTGGTATATGAAAAATAGTAACTTTCGCCTTTTCAGCTCCGGCCCCGGACCCTACAGTCGCTGCGATGTTGATGCCTAAGAAGAACCGGAATGCCATTTATGAGCTCCTTTTTAAGGAGGGAGTCATGGTGGCCAAGAAGGATGTCCACATGCCTAAGCACCCAGAGCTGGCAGACAAGAACGTGCCCAATCTTCATGTCATGAAGGCCATGCAGTCTCTCAAATCCCGAGGCTATGTGAAGGAACAGTTTGCCTGGAGACATTTCTACTGGTACCTTACCAATGAGGGTATCCAGTATCTCCGTGATTACCTCCACCTGCCCCCAGAGATTGTCCCTGCCACCCTACGCTGCAGCCATCCAGAGACAGGCAGGCCTCAGCCTAAAGGTCTGGAAGGTGAGCGACCTGCAAGACTCACAAGAGGGGAGACTGACAGAGATATCTATAGACGGAATGCTGTGCCACCTGGTGCCGACTAGAAAGCCGAGGCGGGGGCTGGGTCAGCAACTGAATTCCAGTTTAGAGGCAGATTTGGACGTGGACGTGGTCAGCCACCTCAGTAAAATTGGAGAGGATTATTTTGCATTGAATAAACTTACAGCTAAAAAAAAAGAAAGAAAAAGAAAAATAGTAACTTTCTACAGCATTCATACAAAGAGGAGACACAGGGTCTAACTCATTTTCTAAGCCTAAATACGAGAGTCAATATCTCTTCTGTTGGCTGGTTCAACTCACAAGATATGCTAGTCATTATTGAACCTGTGAGCTAAATCAAGGTATATGTTACATCTCTCAGTAGGAATCAAGCAGGAAAGACACATCACCTAGGTGTGAGGCCATGGATATGTCACAGTCTTTTCAGAAAGCAGAGACCAGGCTGGAGAGTCACATTATTAGCGTGCTTAGCCAAGAATATTTTAAAATCTCCTCCCGAAAGCCATGTAACAGTAACAAAATCACCTCATCTGGGTGCTGGGCCCAGCAGTATGTAACAATGCTCTCTGTGGGAAAATCCCAGGCAGGAGAGACACATCAACTGGCTCCTGGGTGCAGAAAAAAGTCACAATTTCTCTTGTTGGCAACAAGCAAGCATAAAAAGAGTTACAATTCTGAGGTGATGGATGCAGACATATGTTACAGGCTCACTGCAGGCAGGGCTCAGGCAAGAGCCTCATATCCCCTAGGTTCTGGGACTAATGATGTGCCCTGGTACCCAAAATATGTGGGGCAAACAAAAAATAGGAGAGTTTCATCATCTAGAATCAGGGACCAGGGACATGTCACAATTTTTTTTTCTGGCAGTGCCCTGATGAAAGAGAAGAGTCACATCACCGTGTTTCTGGGTCCAGCAATACATCACAATCCCTTCTTGGTCAGAGCCCAAGTGGTAGAAGAAAGTCAAATCACTTAGGTCCTGGGTTGAGAAATATGTCAGGATACCTTAGGAAGAGAGGGCCCAGGAAAGAAAATCAAAAGAAATATGTCACAATCACACCTGCAGAAACATCCAGGGATGAAAATAATAATCATCCACATGTCCCAGTTCGAGGTATAAGAGTCAATACATTCTGTATGTTGAGTCTCAGCACATGAGTTACAATCTCAACAAGGGACAGGATTCTTACATGACAGCCACAATCCCTCCTCTGCACTGTATTATTTTCAAAGGGTCACAGCCTCACAGGTGTGCTGAATCTTGGTCAGGTGGGTTGCTGACTCTCCACATATGAGAGTCAGTTTTCAACTTCCGACTGACTCTGGGCATGAGATTCAAGACCTTAACACCTGCTGTGTTTATGTGGCTGGATGACAATCTTTACTGTAGTCTGGGTGTGCATGCACGTATCACAATCTCATTTGTATGCCTTGCCCTGTAGGGACCCTCTCTGTCTTACTGGGGGCATTATACAGTATGCATGAGAGTTTAAATCCATTATAAAACTTTCGTTCTTGGGCAAACCCACAATTTTACCTGTGAGTCTAAGCCCAGATATGAGAGTGAATATCTTTAAGAATGGCTGCATTTGGATAAAAGGATCTTCATCTGCCTATGACCTGGGTTAAGAAATGAGTCACCATTCCCTCTGCAAGGTGTTCACATATGCAGTCTCAATTTCAGCTGTGAACTGCATTCACGAGTTAAATTCAGGACCTCACAAGTGGTCTCTGTATGTGTGTGGGTGACAAGGCTAATGGTTGGCTGGGTGTGCATACAGTAAGAAAAATTTATATTATGTGCTGGACCTGAATTTACATTCTGTGTATCAGCTTAAAGCTTATACAATCTTGGAGGAAGTGATAAATTTTTATGATCTTTGTACAAAGAGGAGACCCAGGTGCATTTTATCTATTTCTCACAGCCTAACTAGAACAGACAGTATCTTTTTACTGGCCAATTTGATATATGGACCCACTAATAAAGGACATTTTCCTTTTTTATTTTAGGCTTAGTTAATGGATAAAGTACTGGGTCTCCCATGTGAGGAAAGTTACATAATACTATATTACTTTAGCTTATCCCATAAAGCTTTTGTATGATATTGAGAGGCTAATAATGGGATCCAGTATGCAGGTGAAATCATGACTCTCATAGGCACACCCAACTAAAAATTAGGATTGTTCCCCTGACACATAAAAATAACCCAATGGTGAGGTCTTGAATCTCACAGGCACACTCCACAATTAGATTTGTGACATTCATATGTGAGTCCCGGGACAGTTGGTATGATGACTTATTTTTGGAGCCAGCTTACAGACATTTTGATGACTGTCATACCTATATTTGGCTAAGAGAGATGTGACTTTCGTATGTGGGCACAGAGCAATGGGTACAATCATTGGTTTATAACAGTATGCAGGTCTCAAAGCACATTGCAACTGCCACTTACACCATATAAAACCCATGGGTAATACAGAGAGTGTCATAACAAAACCAAGAACACAGGTGAAACTGTGACTCTCCTGCACACACTCAGCCAACAGTAAACATTGTCAGTTCCACACATGGAAACTGTTCACAGTGAGGCTGTGGATTGACTCATAGATTGAGAATGATTTTGGATTTGGAACTGTGGCTCTCTTGCAGGGATAGAGTCCACCATTAAGACTGTGACTCATGTACTTGGACCCAACTCAAATGAGATCTCCTGACTTTTGTACATGAAGACAGAAAATGTGTGGAATTTTGAATCTCATTTCTCCACCTTCTTGCTGTGTTACCATGACAGGTACCTTTGCCCAGTGCCTGAGTGATTTGATTATCCTGCCTAAGTAAAGCTGTCAAAATAAAATTGTGATTTATACTCGGGGCAAGCAATTAAGTTATTTCGCTTTCCTGCATTGGCCCTGTCCTCAGACAAAAATGTGACATATCAATGGGCCTATAACCTAGGTTACATAATCATCTGCTTCTGCCTGGGCCCTGCCAACAGAGGTAGTTGTAGCATATAACTGGGCCAATCACCTAAGTGGTGTGACTTTGCTCCTTTGCGTGGGCTTTGCCACAGTGTGGGTTGTGACATATCACTGAGCCCTATGCACAAATGATATGACTCTACTGCCTAGGCCCCTCCAAAAGGAGGCATTGTGATATATCAGTAGGCCCATCAACTGGATATTGTGACTCTCCCCGCTTACCTGAGCTTTGTCCACAGGCTGACATATTACTGTGCCCTGCATGCAAATAATGTGTCTTTCCTGCATGAACCTGCCCAATGAAGGCATTGAGACATACTGCTGGGCCCAATACCCAGGTTATGTGACTTTTCTGCCATGGCCCTGCCCACAGAGTGGATATCTACATGTTTTTGGTCCAGCATTCAGGTGATCTGATTATCTTTTCTGCTTTATTTACACAGGCTAATTTTGACATACAGTTTTCCCAGCTCACAGGCATTATAATTATGCTCATATGAGAACCCAGATAATAGGATGATTTTGAGGCTCTTAGCTAGACTTCAGGCAGTAGGTAAAGTCCTGGGTTTCCTACTTTTAGAAGGGTCACAGCGATGTATGAAATTCATACATATCCTATAAACACGTTTTGTGCTACAGAGAATTTAATAACAGGGCTGAGCACACAGGTGAGATTGTGACTCTCACAGGCACACCAAGCCAACAATTAGGAGTGTCACTTCCAAACATGAAGGAAACACACTTTTGAGCTTCTGGACCTCACATGCAGATAGTGGCCATAGTTAAAAGTCTGTCATGCATACATCTGGAAACAGGTTGAACAGTGACTGATTTCTGGACCCAATTCAGAGGCACAGTGATTAGTTGCATACCTGGACCTAGCCAATAGGAGGTACGTTGACTCTCATAGGTAGCCTTAAAGCAATGGGCAAGGTCCTGGGCTTTCTACTTGTATGAAGGTCAGGGAAGATTACAAAACTCACACATAGTGTATGACCCCTTCTGGTGGTACAGGGAGTGTCAAAACAGATCCCAGCACAAAGCAAACTTTGTGATCCTCATAGGTGTACCCAAACACCAGAGAACTGTCACTTCCACACATGGACAGAGACCATGGGTGAGGTCCTGAATATCACATGTGCATACTCTACACAGTTCAAATTGTGACTGTCATAAGTGAATCTGGCCAGAGGTAGGATGGTGACTTCTTTCTGCACCCAACTCGCAGGCACAGTGAGAACTGTCATGTCTGAACCTAGCCAATAAGAGAGATGTTAGCTCTCATTCCTGTGCTTATGACAATAAGTAAGATCATGAGTTCATACCAGCATGTAGATCTCAGTGTGGACTGTGACTTTCAGGCATATCATAGAAAGCCCTCGGGTGGCACCAAGAGTGTGATAACAGGGCCCAGTGCACAGGTGAGATAGAGATCCTCATATGCAAACCCAGTTTACAGTAAGAATTTTCACCCTCTTAAACAGACACAGCCCATTGTTCAGGTTCTGAATCTTACACTTGGAGGCAGCTGAAAGTTGTAATTGTGAGTCTCATACATGGATCAGGTTCACAGATGAGATGATGACTCTCGGACCAAGATTCATCACACCTCTGAGGCTGTGACTCTATGACTAGGACACAATCTGAAGCCTGAATTGAGGTTCCCAGGCACCAATATATCCCACTGTCTAGATTCTGACTCATAAATGAGCTGAACACACAGGAGGTGCTGACTGTCATCCTTAGAGACGGACATGTTTGGGATTGTTCATCTCATCCTTGGACTTTTGTGGAAGTGTGATTGTGACATATGCTGTTGCCCATATCCTGAGTGGTTTTTGTTTTCTGACTGGGCCCAGTCCACAGATAAAATTGTGACATATACCAAGGCCAAACACCAAGGTAATATGACTGTCCTCATTGGCCTGAACCCATCACTTAGAAGTGGTTGCTACATATTTCTGAATACAACCCCTGGGTGATGTGACTCTCTTCTTGTGTCAAGGCTTTGAGCACAAAGATTGTGATATATCGCTGGGCCTAGCACCTAGATAATGTGCTTGTTCTGCCTTAATTCTCCCCACAGGGGAAAAAATGACATATTATATAGTCAATCACCTGGGTGAAGTGAGTGTTCTCTCCTGCCTGGGCCTCAGCGTCAGAAGAACATGTGCCATACTGCTGGACACAGCACCCAGGTGATTTGGGTCTTCTCTGCTCCCTGATCTTTTCAAATAGTGGGAATTGTAAACTACTGCTTAACTCAGCACCTAATTTTTCTGACTTACTTCTTTTGCTAAATCCTAAAAACAGTGGGAATTGCAACATATTGTGGGAACCAGCAACTAGGTGATGTGACTCTTCTATCTGACCTGGGCCCTACCCACATTGGGCATTGTTACATATTGCTGAACTCATCACCTAAGTAACGTTATGGTTCTCCTCTGCTTGGGACGTGTCAATATGAAGGATTGTTGCATATCACCAGGACCAGGACCCAGCTGATATGCCTCTTTTTCCCTGATCCTGCTTTCAATGCAGATTGACATATTCCTGTCCTAGCATCCAGGTGAGGTGACTCTTCTGCCTGGTCTCTCCCTACAGGTGGGATTGTGACATACACTTGGGCTCAGCTCACTGGTGTAATGATGACAATTATACCTTAATCTGGCAAATAGGAGAGATACTGACTTTTTTCCTAGGCTTAGGGCAATGCGTGAGGTCTGGCTGTTTCAAGTACAAAGGTCAGAGAAAATTACAATACTCATGCATATTTTATAAGGCTTTCAGTTGGTACAGAGAATGTCATAACAGCGCTCAGCACACACATGAGACTGTGACTCTCATATGCACACCCAGCCAACAGTCAGGATTTTAACTTACACACATGTAAAGTTCCCAAATCTCACCTATAAATGCAGTTTGCAGTTAGAATTGTGACTTTTTGGATGCAGCCACAGGTAAGATGGTGACTCACTTCTGAATCCAACTGACAGGCACAGTGATGACTCTCATTCCTGGACACAGCAAAGAAGACACAGGTTGGCTCTCATACCTGGGCTTAGGGAAACAGGTAAAATCATGGGTAGCACCAGCACAAAATTCTCAGAACAGATTATGACTCTCATGCATGTCATATAAAGTCTTTGGGCTATACAGAAAATGTCATAGCAGTGCAAATTATACAGGTGAGATTGTGATCCTTAAATGCACACCCACCCAAAAGTAAGAAAGTAAGAGTTGTGACTCTCCCACATGGACACAGCTCAACTTTGAGGTTTGAATCTGATACCCAGAGGCAGTTGAGAGTTAAAATCATGACTCTCATTCATGGATCCCATCCACAGGTGAGGTGGTGACTCTTGAACCAGAATTCAGCACACCTGTGAGCCTGTTACTTTCATATCAGGACACACTTTCTAGGTGGGGTTGGAACTCACACACAAATCCAATTTACTATTCAGATGGTGAGTCCTGTACCTGCACGTAACTCACAGGAGGTGTTGACTCTCATACCTAAAGCTGGGACATGTGCAGAATTGTAAATCTAACCACTGGAACTTCTTGTATGTGTGATTTTTACATAAACATTTGCCTGGCACTTGAGAAATTCCACTTACCTGTGTTGGCCAAGCCTACTCAGTGACATTAATAAAAATCAAGCATCTAGGTGTTATAACTCTCCTTCCTGGGCACTGCTCTCAAGGGAGATTTTTAAACATTTCTTGGTCCAGCACATGAGTGATATGATTATTTTCTCCTGCCTGGCTTCTGCATACTGGGAGCATTGTGACATATTACTGGGCCCAACACCTAGGTGATATGACTCCCCTTTCATGTCTGTGCCCTGTCCATTTTAGGGATTGTGACATGGAACTGGACCTAGCACTCAAGTGAAGTAAATATTCTTTACTGTTTGGGTTTTGCATATAGAAGGCATGGGTGACATAATGCAGGGCCCAACATTAAGGTGATGTGACTTTACTTCATGGGGAATGTCCAAAGGGAGCATTGTGACATCTCTCTGGACCCAGCACTTAGATGACGTGACTCCCTTTTATCTGGGCCCTTCATATAGGGGGAATTATGACCTATTGCTGAGTCTAGCTCCTGGGTGCTGTGACTCTTCTGCCTGCTCACAGGGGGCACTGGAGCATATCTTTGGGTTCATCACCTAGTGATGTGACTGTCTCCTTCTGCCTGTGCTTTCCCCTCAGGAAAACCTGGTCCATATTATTGGGCTGAACACCCAGGTAATGTAACTCTCTTTTCTGGACTTTGCCCACAGGGGGCATTGTGACATTGCACTGGGCCCAGCACTGATGCAAAGCACCCAGAGGACATGATAATCAGTGCCATTCCTACTCCCAGCTAAAAGGGATGAGGATGACTATTGTAACTTAACTCAGGTAACAAAAGAAATGAGGGCAACCGGTAAGGTCCTCAGTTTCTTAATTGTATAAAGATCAGAAAAGATTCCATCACTCACGCATACTATATGAAGCACTCGAGCGGTAGAGAGTATCATGACAGGGCACAGCACACAATTGAGATTGTGATCTCATGTGACACAGAGGGCACAGTTATAACTGTCACTCTCTCACATGCACAGAGCCTCCTGGTAAAATTTTAAACTGAATTGAGAACACAGTCCACAGTTGCAACTGTGATGATCACAAGTGAATATGGCTAGTTTCTTTTTTTTTTTTTTTTTGCATTTTAGGTTTTGGGGTACATGTGCAGAACATGCAAGATAGTTGCATAGGTACACACGTGGCAGTGTGTTTTGCTGCCTTCTGCCCCTTCACCCATATTTGGCATTTCTCCCCATGCCATCCCTCCCCCTCTCCCCCCTCGCTATCCCTCCCCTATTTCCTCCAATAGACCTCAGCGTGTGGTGCTCCCTTCCCTGTGTCCATGTGTTCTCATTGTTCATCACGCGCCTATGAGTGAGTATATACTGTGTTTCCTTTTCTGTTCTTGTGTCAATTTGCTGAGAATGATGTTCTCCAGATTCATCCATGTCCCTACAAAGGACACGAACTCATCAGTTTTGATTACTGCATAATATTCCATGGTGTATATGTGCCACATTTTCCCAGTCCAGTCTATCATCGATGGGCACTTGGGTTGATTCCCGGTCTTTGCTATTGTAAACAGTGCTGCAATGAACATTCGTGTGCAAGTGTCCTTATATTAGAATGATTTATAGTCCTTTGGATATATACCTAGTAATGGGATTGCTGGGTCAAATGGAATTTCTATTTCTAGGTCCTTGAGGAATCGCCACACTGTCTTCCACAATGGTTGAACTAATTTACACTCCCACCGGCAGAGTAAAAGTGTTCCTATTTCTCTGCATCCTCTCCAGAATCTGTTGTCTCCAGATTTTTTAATGAACGTGATTCTAACTGGCGTGACATGGTATCTCAATGTGGTTTTGATTTGCATTTCTCTAATGACCAGTGATGATTAGCATTTTTTCATATGTTTGTTGGCGTCTTGTGTGTCTTCTTTTGTAAA
>CM052668.1:18224316-18236326 GCA_028533165.1 Leontopithecus rosalia
AAAATGTGGCACATATACACCATGGAATATTATGCAGCAATCAAAAACGATGAGTTCGTGTCCTTTGTAGGGACATGGATGAATCTGGAGAACATCATTCTCAGCAAATTGACACAAGAACAGAAAAGGAAACACCGTATATACTCACTCATAGGCGGGTGATGAACAATGAGAACACATGGACACAGGGAAGGGAGCAGCACACACTGAGGTCTATTGGGGGAAATAGAGGAGGGACAGCGGGGGGGGAGTAGGGGAGGGATGGCATGGGGAGAAATGCCAAATATGGGTGAGGGGGCAGAAGGCAGCAAAACACACTGCCACGTGTGTACCTATGCAACTATCTTGCATGTTTTGCACATGTACCCCAAAACCTAAAATGCAATAAAAATTTAAAAAAATAAAATAAAATAAAATTTTCTCAATTTTTAGGTTTAAGGGATACATATGCCAACTTGTTCCATGGGTAAATTGCATATCACTGGGGCTTGATGTACAAATGATATTGTCACCCAGATAGTGACCACAGTACTAAGCAGTTTTTTCACCCATAGCCTCACACCATCCTACTGACTCAAGCAGCCTACTGTGTCTATTGTTCCCATCTCTGTGCCCATGTGTACTCAATGTTTAACTCCCACTTATAAGTGACAACATGGGCTATTTGGTTTCCAGATGATGCATTAATTCAATTAAAATAATGGCCTCCAGTTGCACCCTTGTTATTGCAAAAGACATGGTATCTTTTTTTTACTTCTGTATAGTATTTCATGGTATATAAGTACCACATTTTCTTTATTCAGTATACTGCTGATGGGTATTACATATGCAACTTTAAACTATACTGTAAGGTTAGAGTAGCCAAAACAGCATGGTTCTGGTACAAAGTCAGAGACATAGACCAATGGAACAGGTTAGAGAACCCGGAAATAAAGCCACACACCAACAACTATGTGATATTTAACAAAGTCAACAAAAACAAGCAATGAGGAAAGGACTCCCTATTCAATAAATGGTGCTGGGATAACTGGCTAGCCACATACAGAATATTGAATCTGGACCCCCTACGTTTCACCATATACAAAAATTAACTCAAAATGAATTAAACACTTAAATATAACATCTCAAGTTACACAAATCCTGGGAGACCACCTAGGAAACACTCTTCTCAGCATCAACCTTGGCAAGAAATATTTGGTTCGGTTTTAAAAAAAAACAATTGCCACAAAAACAAAAATAGACAAGTGGTACCTAATGCAACTAAAAGCTTTAACACAATAAGACAAACTATCAACAGAGCAAACAGACAACATACAGAATTAGAGAAGATACTCACAAACTATGTATCCAACTGATATATGGGCTAAAACAGAAGCCTAAGTACCATTATCTTATAGAGAAGTCCCCTGGGCCCTGGGCAGAGGTGTCCTTCTCAGGACTGTTATTATACCGCAATTCTCAGAAGTGTTAAGGGTAAAAATTTCCACTGCTACCCAACTCCCCTTGCAACAAACCACTGACCTTAGCTTCTTTACAGACAGCTTGCCTTGCACACCCCTGTGTCCCCCTTGAGCAAGGATGTGGTTTTGCAGCTTAATGCCTTGCTCCCCCTGAGCTCTGGGCCACGGGTTGGAGAGACTTGAGTCCTCCATGGCTGCCAGCAATAAAGACTGCAATTTGGCATACTTTTGTCTTGGTGTTGATTTTCTGTTCTTGCTCCGGGGCAACACAACAAAGACCTAATCTCCAGAATCTATGAAGAACTTAAATGGAACTTAAACAGAACCCTTACTACATAGCAAGTTCTGTCTGCATAAGCCTCCCTTTGATCTTATTTGGGTGGAGTTCTTTTATTTGCAAAGAGAAAGAACTGATATTTCCCATAAACTGTGGCTTTGAAAATGGTCACAGTAACTTATGACACTTGGAGGAATGTTGCATTTATGTTAGTGGGGTAGTGACAGTACATGTGGAAGGAACATTTTGTTGTAGGTGACGATGTTAAATTTAATTGTGAAAGAAAAGTGTATGTTAGTGATGAGATGTCAAAAGAGCAGATCGGAGGCATCTGTTCTGTTTTTCTGGCCACTCTGTACCTTCCAAATATTTTTAGACCAGATGTGGTGGTCCATGCCTGTAATCTCAGCATTTTGGGAGGCCGAGACAGGTGAAATCACGAGGTCAGGAGTTCGAGACCAGCCTGACCAATATGATGAAGCCTCTTCTCTACTAAAATACAAAAATTAGCTGGGCATGGTGTTGCATGTTTATAATTCCAGCTACTTAAGAGGCTGAAGCAGGACAATCGCTTGAACCCTGGAGGCGGAGGTTGTGGTGAGCTGAGATTGTTGCCACTGCACTTTAGCCTGGGGGACAGAGTGAGACTTCATCTTGACCAAAAAAAATTAAAAACAGTCCCTGCTTTTGAGACAGGGACTCACTCTGTTGTCCAGGCTTCAGTGCAGTGGTGCTGTCACAGCTCACTGCAGCCTCAGACTCCTGGGCACAAGCGTTCCTTTCACGTCAGCCTCTCAAAATACTGGGATCACAGGCATGAGCCACCACTCCCAGTCCCTTTTGAACATTTTTGCCAGCTCTAGAAAATGTCTTCAGTTCCTTGGGCTCTTCATCTGACCAATGAAACTCATATCAAGATATTTCAAAACTGACCAACTTAATCAAGGTTTCACATGGAATTCATTTTGTGGGTGTGGGTGGAGGCAGAGGTTCTGGCTTTCACAGGCAGGAGTAGCTGCTTATGTATCAGGTGCAGACAGCACATCAGTTGGGCAACAGTGCCAATTCCCATAGCTCTTGTGCCAGCAGGAGAGGCAGGTGACTTACTCAGCATACCTGTCCCACGCCATGGTTTTGGGCATAGTTCCTAGAAGCCTAGCCTTGAGCCTGGATACCCTCCCATCTAATCATTCTGCAAACTACCTAAATTTTTGGCTTAATTACCCAGAGGCTGGGACTCTTGCTAGCAATTGGAAGCTTTGAATATTAAACTATTAAACAATAAAACAGGCCAGGCTTGGTGGTTCATGCCTGTAATCCCAGCACTCTGGGAGGCCAAGGAGGGGTGGATCACCTGAGTTCAGGAGTTCAAGACCAGCCTGGCCAACATGACAAAACCCCGTCTCTACTAAAAATACAAAAACAAACCTAGAATGGTGGTGCACATATATAATCCCAGCTACTCCGGAGGCTGAGGCAGGAGAATTGCTCCAACCCAGGAGGCAGAAGTTGCAGTGAGCCAAGGTTGTGCCACTGCACTGCAGCCTGGGTGACAGAATAAGACTCCATCTCAAAAAAAAGAAAGAAAAATTGCTACAATTTTTTGCAATCAATATTATTTTGTATTTATTGTGTATGTAGTTTATACAACTCTTTTACGTCAAGAAACTTGTCCAAAGACTCACAGCTACTAGGTGGCTAGGCTGACATTCAGGATAAACTGAGTTTGCTCATTTGAACTCCTCCAAAGATTGAACTATTGGCTTCTGCAGACCCATGAAATACTGGAGAATGACACTTTTACAATAGAAGCTGGATTTTCTTTTAATTTGTGCCCATATAGCACTGTTTATTATTGGGAGTAATACTGTCAAGAAATTGTAGAAGCACACGGTGCCTCACACCTGTAATACTAGCACTTTGGGAGGCTGAGTTGAAAGAATCACTTGAGTTCAGGAGTTCAGGTGCAAACTGGACAACAGAGTAAGATCCTGTGTCTATGAAAATATATTTTTACATCAGCCAGGCATGATGTTGCATGCCTCTAGTCCCAGCTACTAAGGTGGCTGAAGCAGGAGGATTGTGTGTGCCAAAATCATTAAGGCTGCAATGAGCAATAACTGGCTACACCACCACCCTCCAGCCAGGATAAAAGAGTGAGACACTGTCTCAAAGAAAAATTGCAGGAGCATTTTGAACAAAGAATAATTTGTATGAATAGTTAAGGGACGAACTTAGAAAGTCAAAACCCAAGAACATTATTTTTTATCCATAAAATAACTTGAAAACTTGTAAAAAAAAAAGAAAAGAAAAGAAAAACACTAGATAAATTAAATGCAATAGGGTTAAACTGAGCAAAAAATGACATGCAAATCAGATAGTCTGTGGATCCAGAGTAGGCTCAGAGATACTCCAGCTTAGCCACATGGTGGAAAAAGCAGTGACATACAGAAAATCGAAGGAATGTACAGAAACAGCCAGATTAATTACAGCTTAGAATGTGCCTTATTTGAAAATGATTTGAGCAGTTGACATTTTTATACGTGCCAAAACATTGCAGGAGGTACAAGAATGGGTACAGTCCATTTATATATCAAATTAGATTTCAGTTTATTATGTAAAAAAAAACTATTGAAAAAAATTAAACATGAAAGTGGGCAGCATTAGAATATAATTAATTTAACAATTTCTCTCTTTTGGTCAACTTCTCAATTTTGAGAGATACATCAAAACTTTAGATATTGATATCACCCCATTGCAATCAAAAATGCATTTATTGGCTGAGCTTCGTGGCTCACGCCTGTGATTCCCAGCACTTTGGGAGTCCAAGGCTGGAAGATTACCTGATGTCAGGAGTTTAAGACCAGCCTGGAAGCCTGACCAACGTGGTGAAACTCCATCTCTACAAAACTACAAAAATTAGCTGGGCATGGTGGGTGGCGCCTGTAATTCCAGTGACTCGAAAGGCTGAGGCCGGAGAATCGCTTGAACCTGGGAGCCAGAGATTGCAGTGAGCCGAGACCCTACCACACTCCAGCTTAGGCAACCGAGCGATACTCCATCTTAAAAATAAAACAAAATAAAATAATAAAAAATAATGAGTTTGAAGGAGCTTCCTAGTGTTACAATCTGTGATTTCCAGAAGTAAAATATAAACCTGGCCTGTTTTAGAATCTACCTATTTTCTTTTTCTTTTTTTTTAATTTGCCACCGCCGCCACCCTCTATTTTTTTTTAAGACGAAGTCACACTGTTTCTCGGGCTGAAGTGCAGTGGCATGATCTAGGCTGACTGTAGCCTCCACTCCCTGTGTTCAGGCAATTCTTTTGCCTCTCTGAGTAGCTGGGATTAAAGGTGCACATTACCACATCGAGTTTTTCTTTTTTTCTTTTTGTAATTTAGTAGACACGGAGTTTGACTATGTTGGCCAGACTGGTCACAAACTCCTGACCTTGTGATCCGCCCGCCTAGACCTCCCAAAGGGCTGGTATTACAGGCGTGAGCAACCACACCCCACCCGGATCTACCAATTATCTTGTATTTTCAGTTTGATTATTGTCACAGTTATCACAAGTGACTCATTTTGGTTTGGTTTGGTCTGTGAGGAACTAGTGTACAAGGTCAGTTTAGAATCATGACCTCCAATTATTTTGGTTTGTTTGTTTTTGAGAGGGAGCCTCACTCTGTCTCCAGGCTGGAGTGGAATGGCGTGATCTCAGCTTACTGCAACCTCCATCTCCTGGGTTCAAGTGATTCTCGTGCCTCAGCCTCTTGATTAGTTGGGATTACAGGCACGTGCCACAACACCCAGCTAATTTTTGTATTTTTAGTAGAAATGTAGTTTTACGCTTTTGGCCATCATGGTCTCTATCTCTGCCCCATAATCAGCTCACCTTGCCCTCTCAAAGTGCTGGGATTATAGGCATGAACCATTGCCACTGCAAACCTTGTTTTATAAAATTGCCTTTTTTGGTCACTTTTTTTTCCCCTCATTGGTCACTGAGGCTTTTTATTTTGAGCACAAAACCACTGGGGATCTTGCCTGTGGCCACCCAGGAGATGACACTGGAGGCTCAGATTGCTCCAGACACTTGGTGGAAAGTGAGACAAGAAAAACAATCATTTGGGCCAATTACATGACTGTAAAGCTAGAGCTGCCAAGAGGGCTCCAGGGAGCTTGGCTTCTGTAGAAGTTCTAAGGAAGCAGTGTGAACTCCACAACAGTGGGCGAGGGGAGCTAACTAGCAGGGGCACCTGCAAGTGTTGGTCGGCCTGGAGCTGCCCAAACTGACAGGAGAGAAGAGTCTAATTAGTCAACAGGTGACTGAAGGGCTGGCCTGCCCACGGCTTGCTTAGCCAGGGGTTTCTAAAGTTTCTGCCAGCAAACTTAGCATCGCTGCCCAGCTCCTCTTCTATTCTGAGGAGCTGGTTGTACTTGGCCAAGCACTCTTATTGGCAAGAGGCACACATTTTGGTCTGCCCAGTGCATATCGCCACTTCCAGGCAGGCAATGAAGGTATGTTCAGTCTCCCCAGAATGATGCAACACAATGACGCCCCAACCATTGGCCTGTGCCAGCTTGCATGACTGCAAGAACTCAGTCACAGAGCCAATCTAGTTAACTTTGAGCAGGAGGCAGTTGCATGACTTCTTATCTGTGGCCTTGGCAATCCTCTTTGGGTTGGTTACTGTGAGATTATCCCCCACCACCTGGATTCCTGCAATGGCCATGAACTTCTGCCAAGCTCCCCAGTCATTCTGGTCAAAAAGATTTTCAATAGACACCACTGGGTAGTTATTGATGAAGAACTTGTGCAGGTCAGCCAGCTTGTCAGGTGAGATGAACCTGCTGGAGTCATCAGAAGACTTGAAGTCCAGGTCATACTTCCCAAAGTATGGAGGCTTTTGGAGGCTGCTATGTCCATGGTGATTACCATCTTATCAGTGTAACCAGCTTTGCCAATCGAAGTCTTCAGCAGCTCCAGGCCTTCTTCATTCTCCAGGATGTTGGGAGTAAACCCACATTTATCCCCAATGCATGTGGCCTCCCTGAAGTTTGTGGCACTGACTGGGAGGTTCATGAACTCCTGCATGGCTAGCTTGTTGTCAGCATGAGAACCGCCATTGATGACATTCAACACTGGAACTGACAGGATGGCTTCAGAGTTGGCAGCCGAGTTGGCAACTAAGTCGGTGATGTCGTGGTACTTTGGAACTCCCTTCTCAAAAGCACCAGCTTTGCACATGGCAAGGGACACTCCCAGAATGGCATTCACACCAAACATAGATTTATTTTCTGTCCACTCCATCTGGATCATCAGTTTGTAAATCTTCTCTTGTTCTGTGATGTTCAGTTTCTTGCTAACCAGGGCAGGCACAACAGTTTTACTGATGTGCTCAACAGCCGTTGAGACACCCTTCCCCTTATAGTGAGTCTTATTGTCCTGGAGCTCTAGGGCCTCGCAGATACCAATTAAAACACCACTGAGCACAGCAGCTCTGAAGAGAACTTCTGCAGTGAAGAGATCAACCTCAACAGTGGGATTCCCTTGAGTCGGAAATCTCCCTGGCATGGATCTTGAGAATACACATGGTGAATTTCTAGCCATTGGGTCTTATCACCTGGGAGAGAATCTGAGGGAGCTGCAAACGTGGAGGTGAGCATGAAGCCTGTGAGGTCTGCATGCTACAAGTCCCCACAGCTTCTTTTGGTAAAGTTTTTGTATAGGTTGCAGTGTGACCAAACTTCAGGGCTTTAGTGCCACTCTACATTTTTATAATCTAGGGGTTTTGTCCTAATAATGTTATTCATATGTTATGGTGTCTTCAGAGTCACATATGTCCTTGAGTTTCTGTCACTCCAGTTAAAGGGACTATTTAAAATTCTAGCGATGACTGCATGTAAACATTTATAACATTTGAGAGAGAAACGGTACAGTAGGGAGAGTACTTCCTTTTTTTGTAGGAGGAATATCCCTCTGTTGCTGGGCTGGAGTGCAGTAGCTTGATCTTGGCTCACTGCAGCCTCTGCCTCCCGGGTTAAAGCAATTCTCCTGCCTCAGCCTCTCAGGGCTAAGATTATAGGCAGGCCCCATCACACCTGGTTAATTTTTGTAGTTAAGTAGAGATGGTGGTTTCACAATGTTGGCCAAGATAATCTCGATCTCTTGACCTCGTGATCCCCCTTCCTTGACCTTCCAAAATGCTGTGATTACAGGTGTGAGCCACTGCACCTGGCAGAAACTACTATTTTCACTATTAGGAGAATAATACCAAGAGTTTAAACTGGCAGGGCATGGTGGCTTGTGCCAATAATTCTAGCACTTTGGGAGGCTGAGGTGAGCAGACTACTTGTGGTCAGGAGTTCAAGATCGACCTGGTCAAGATAGTGAAATCTCATCTCTACTAAAAATACTAAAAATTTGGTTGGATGTGGTGGCTCATGCCTGAAATCTCAGCACTTTGGGAGGCTGAGGTGGGTGTATCGCCTGAGGTTAGGAGTTCAAGACCACTCTGACCAACATGGTAAAACCCCATTTCTACCAGATAAAAAAAATTAGCCAGGAAGGGTGGCACACACCTGTTATAACAGCTATTCAGGAGGCTGAGGCAGGCAGAATCGCTTGAACCCGGGAGGAAGAGGTTGTGAGCTGAGATCATGCCCCTGCACTCCAGCCTGGGCTACAGAGTGAGACTTCATTTAAAAAAAAAAAAAAAGTTGAAAGCATACTTCTTAGCCAAGGTCCCCAGGAACAACCAACTAAAATCAAATAGATTAAATAATTAGCTAGATAAATGATCTACTCATTTCAACCTGTTTAATAATCTCCTACAACTGCATTTCTGTAATACCCAATGTATTCTACCACGTGCAACCAGAAGTATTAGCAACCACAAAGGTAGTTCTCTGTTTATCCAGTAAGTAATCAAAATACATTCTATTATTTAACACAACTTTAGTAAGAACATTTAACGCAGATTGCATAACCATAAACTTTACATTAGAATCTGCCGTAGAGCCCTTTTTTGGAAGATAAATCCTTAACCATTGCTTCATTGATGCTAAGCCATGGAAAAGATGATCTAACAAATGATGCTCTTCCACCTATCGTGCAGAAGATACTTTTAACTTATGGAGGAGTCTAAATCAGTGAATCAATGTACTGTTTCCGATGTTATGAGGCAACAAATCTTTTATTAAAACTTCTTGGCTGGGCGCGGTGGCTCACGCCTGTAATCCCAGCACTTTGGGAGGCCGAGGTGGGTGGATCACGAGGTCAAGAGATCGAGACCATCCTGGTCAACATGGTGAAACCCCGTCTCTACTAAAAATAAGATGGGCATGGTGGCGCATGCCTGTAATCCCAGCTACTCAGGAGGCTGAGGCAGGAGAATTGCCTGAATGCAGGAGGCGGAGGTTGCGGTGAGCCGAGATCGCGCCATTGCACTCCAGCCTGGGTAACAAAAGCGAGACTCTGTCTCAAAAATAAATAAATAAATAAATAAAACTTCTTACCCACGTTACCCTTCATCTGTTAACTATCAAGGTAAAAGGTTTCTTATATATAATGTTGGCAGCAAAATTCTCTTTATATAAGTATATTCCATGAGGGCATACAAGAGATTTCTTTTTTATTTTTGTTGTCTGTAGAGCATTAATAAACTGTGAAGAGATCGGTGCGGTGGCTCATGCTTGTATTCCCAGCACATTGGGAGGCCGAGGCCGGTGGATCACGAGGTCAGGAGTTTGAAATCAGCCTGGCCAACACAATAAAATCCCGTCTTTACTAAAAATACAAAAATTAGCTAGACATGGTGGCCAATGCCTGTAATCCCAGCTACTCCTCCCAGCTTCTCTAGAGGTGGAGACAGGAGAAACCCTTAAATCCGGGAAGCAGAGTGTTAGAGAAAAAAGAGAAAACTGTCAATGAACTCTGCCATGATAGCAGAGATGTCTTGATTTTTGATCTTTTGAAGGTCCAGATTGCCATCTTTATAATTATTATTTTTGTTTTTTTAGACAGAATCTCACTCTGTCACCCAGGCTAAAGTTCAGTGGCACAATCTGAGCTCACTGAAAAAAATCTGTATTTTTAGTAGAGATGGGGTTTCACCATGTTGGTCAGGCTGGTCTCTAACTCCTGACCTCATGATCAGCTGGCTTCGGCCTCCCAAAGTGCCGGAATTACAGGCCACTGTGCTCAGCTGAATTTAATATTTCTAAATTCAAGAAAGCTTTAATGCATTATGGCAAATCACATTTTCACCACGAAAAGAATGTCTTTAATATTGTCTGCTGACGGGATAGTACAACTCTATAATTGAGAATCCAGAGATTGAGTCTGCCTGCCATCTACACTGAAGCTAGACTTCAAGACCTTGAACATTGCGTTCATAGTCTAACAACTTCAGAGGGCCACTGCAAACTCTTGCAATTGTAAACCCATAGAAGATTCTAAGTAAAGCTAGAATATATTAGACTTTTAGTGCAGGTGCTATGGCTGATGCCTATAATTCCTGCACTTTGGAAGGCTGAGGCAGGTGGATTATGATGTCAGAAGTTTCCGACCAGCCTGGCCAACATGGCGAAACCCCATCTCTATTGAAAATACAAAAATTACCCGGGTATGGTTGGGGTGCCTGTAATCCCAGCTACTTGAAAAGCCAAGGAAGAAAAAATGCATGAACCAAAAATACGGAGGTTGCAGTGAACCAAGATTGTGTCACTGCACTCTAGCCTGGGCATCAGAGCAAGGCTTCCATCTCAAAAAAAGAAAAAGGAAAAGAAAATATTAGACTTCTGGCCAGGTACAGTGGCTAACTCCTGCTATCTCAGCACTTTGTGAGGCTGAGGTGGGCAAATCACCTCGGGTCGGGAGTTTGAGACCAGCTTGGCCAACATGGTGAAATCCCATCTCTACTAAAAATACAAAAAATTAGTTGAGCATGTTGGTATGTGCCTGTAATCCCAACTACTCAGGAGGCTGAGACAGGAGAATTTCTTGAACCTGGGAGGTGGTAGTTTCAGTGAGCCAAGATCGCACCACTGCACTCCAGCCTCGTGCCTAGCAATGGAGCAAGACTCTTTCTAAAAAAAAAAAAAAAAAAAAAAAGGAATGCATTTAAAATAAGTAGAGTATCTGATAAAAGAAGCATTTGAAATGTATAATAAAAGTTAGTTTGTGAGGCCAGGTTTTACCCTGTGGAGTGTACTTTTGTTTTCAATAAATCTCTGCTTTTCCAGGAGGCAAAGATTGCATGAATCAGCCTTATGTTCCCTGCCTCAGACCCTATTCTTCTGCCTCAGTAACATATATAATTATCAAATACTTATACGTTTTTTTTTCAGAGAGGGTCTCAATTCCTCACCCAGGCTGGAGTGTAGGGGCTTGATCATGGCTCACTGCAGCCTTGACTTACTGGGCTCAGGTTATTCTCACATCTCAGCTTCTTAATTGTCTGGGATGCAGGTACATGTCACCATGCCCAGCTAATATTTTTGTGTATTTTTGTAGAGATGGGCTGGGCAAGGTGGGTCACGCCTGTGATCCTACCACTTTGGAAGGCTGAGGCAGCTGGATCCCTTGAGTTCAGGGGTTCAAGACCAGCCTGACCAACATAGTGAAACACCATCTCTATTGAAAATACAAAACAATAGTTGGGTGTGGTGACTTGTGCCTGTAATTCCAGCTATTTGGAAGGCTGAGGTGGAGAAATCCCTTGAACCTGGGAAGCTAATGTTGCAGTGAGCTTTGATCGCACCACTGCACTTCAGCCTGGGTGACAGTATTAATTATCAGTAGTAATTATAACTATATCTAAAATTATTGTGTGCCATAGAAGTAACCAATTTTCTCTGTAAATTGTGTCTTTATGACTCTTGTAAGTCTTTTGTCACTCACAGTTGTCTTACTTTTATCCTTTTCACAAAGTGGCATCATGAGCTGAGCACAGTGGCTCACCCCTGTAATCCTAACAATTTGGGAGGTTGAGGTGGGTAGATCACCTGAAGTCGGAGTTTGAGACCGCCCTGACCAACAAGGTGAAATCCTGTCTTTACTAAAAATACAAAACATGGGCCAGGCGCAGTGGCTCAAGCCTGTAATCCCAGCACTTTGGGAGGCTGAGGCGGGTGGATCACGAGGTCATGAGATCGAGACCAACCTGGTCAAAATGGTGAAACCCCGTCTCTACTAAAGATACAAAAAATTAGCTGGGCATGGTGTCGTGTGCCTGTAATCCCAGCTACTTGGGAGGCTGAGGCAGGAGAATTG
>CM052668.1:18236426-18248634 GCA_028533165.1 Leontopithecus rosalia
TACAAAACATTAGCTGAGTGTGGTGGTGAGCACCTGTAATCCCAGCTTCTTGGGAAGCTGAGGTAGGAGAATCACTTGAACCCAGGAGGCCGAGGTTGCAGTGAGCTGAGGTCATGCCACTGCATTCCAGCCTTGGTGACAGAGGGAGACTCTGTCTCAAAAAAAAAAAGTGACATAATGATCACTATAGTGACATAATGATCAGATTCTAGTCAGGGAAACTAGAATACTGAAGAAACTTCCAAGTCTCCCACAGAGAATGAAATGTTCATGAATATTGAGCAGAACAGGAGTTGACCACATAAATATATCTAATGAGAGACTAAAATAATCTGTGATTGCTTTTTCATTAAAATATTGCTGATTCTTTCCTTATTTTATAGAACCAAGAATGTTTCTCTTTTGCAGTGTTTACAACTTTGGACAACTGAGTAAAATATACTACAATAAACCAAATTATGGAGAATAATGCTCCCTATCTAACTGTTCTGAAATTTGGCAACTAGTTGTTAGTATTTTTTTTTTGAAACAGAGGGTCACTCTGCCACCATGCTGGTGTGCACAATCTCAGCTCACTGCAACCTCCAACTCCCTGGTTCAAGTGATTCTCCTGCCCCAGCCTCCTGAGTAGCTGGGATTACAGGCACACACCACCACACCCAGCTAATTTTTGTATTTTTAGTAGAGATAGAGTTTTACCATTTTGGTCAGAATAGTATCAATCCCCTGACCCTATGACCTGCCCACTTAGGTCTCCCTAAGTGCTGGGATCACAGGCATGAGGCACTGCACCCAGCTGTGAGTATTCTTAACTTATAACAATATAGTTATTCGCATAAGTGCAATAAAAATCTGTTTTCTTGATGGGTTCAGTGGCTCACAACTATAATGCAGCACTTTGAAAGGCTCAGGTGGCTGATTTGTTTGAGCCCAGGATTTAAGACCAGTCTCAGTAACATTAGGAGACCCTCCCATCTACCAAAAAATATATCAAAATTTGCCAGTCATGATGGCACTCACCTGTAGTCCTAGCTACTTCACAGGCTAAGGTGAGGGGATCACCTGATTGCAGGAGCCAGAGGTTGCAGTGCACCACTGCACTCCAGCCTGGGTGACAGAGCAAGACACTGTCTCATATACATATATATTCTTTGTAACAGAACACAATTCGAAACACTGGTTATTTTTTCAAGGTTTTACCCAGAATGGCATGCTTTCAGATATAGACTCCTTCAAGGTATCAAAATTGGCTTATAGAAATAACATAAGGGCCGGGTACGGTGGCTCATGCTTATAATCTCAGCACTTTGGGAGGCTGAGATGCGTGAACCACGAGTCAAGAGATCAAGACCATCGTGGTCAACATGGTGAAACACCCTGTCTCTAATAAAAATAGAAAAATTAGCTGGGCATGGTGGCATGTGTCTGTAATCCCAGCTACTCAGGAGGCTGAGGCAGGATAATTGCTTGAACCTAGGAGGTGGAGGTTGTGGTGAGCCAAGATCACGTCACTGCACTCCAGCCTGGGTAATAAGAGTGAAACTATGTCTCAAAAAAAAAAAAAAGAAAGAAAGAAATAACATAAGCTCTTTGAACAAGTTGGCTTTATAGCTCTTCTAGTCCCTTTATAGGTTCCCTACCTGTGGTAAGTAAGAATTTCACTTTCTGACAGGCATAGACGCTCAGGATTTCTGAGACCTAGGGTGTTTTGTTGAAATATTTACCCTCATTATAGATTTGAGGATTCATGAGCAAAAGAAACCAGAATATTACATTCAAATGCAGTTAAGAGAAAAGTTTAATGATTAATGTAGCAAAAGAATATAATGGTAAACTTAGCAAAGACTAAAGTGGAAGAAAAGGGAAATATGTACATATATACATATATATATATATTCACCAAATTGGGGAGGATACCTGCATCCTGATCAAGCAGTGCTGGGAAGCTCAGAAAACAACCATCTGGAGTCCCAGTTAGAATAATTCCTGGGTAGTGCATCTACTCTATAGGAGAGACTTTAAGAAAGCAGCCAGGACTGGACACAGTGGTTAAAATTTTTAAAAGAAAAGAAAAAAAAATCTCTGGACAGGCAAATCACCAAGCAGAAAGAAAAACCAGCCTGGGAACTTGACTCCCATTCTATTTCCAAATGAGATAGCTACAAAAATTAAAAAAAGGTACATAGAACCCTCAAATTTTGCCTACAAATACAAATATTCCTTGTGTACAAAACACAGAACTCAACACTTATCCCTTTTCTCACCTGAGACAAATGCGTATCTGATTGTTTCCTTCGCCATGTTGTTTCACTAAGCCAGACTGAGGCAGAAGTGAGTATCCCTGTAAATTGCATATTCAGTGAAAGACTATTTAGAAACAAACAGTAAAGGAAACCTTTGGATTCACATTACTAATTTCAGGCAGACTTTATTTATTTATTTATTTATTTGGAGACAGCCTTGCTCTGTTTTCTAGGCTGGATTGCAGTGGCAGAATGGCGGCTCACTGCCACCTCGGTCTCCGGGTGCAAGCGGATCTCCTGCCTCAGCCCTCCAAGAAGCTAGGATTACAGGCGCGTGCCACCATACTTCGTTAAGTTTTGGTATTTTTAGTAGAGACGTGTTACACCTCAGCCTCCCAAATTACTGGAATTACAGGCGTTAGCCACCGCGCCCAGCCTAAAATTCTTAACATAGAAACAAACAAAAGAACTCCTTAAACTGAGAAAAATTAATAAAAGTGTGCTCAAATTTACAGACAGAATTATGGGTGAATCTAATTAGATTCTATTCGTTTTAAGTAAATAAAAAAAAAAAAAAACATTATTGTGAAGGAACCCTTACCTTTGGGAAATCAAAAAGCCACTTTTGATCAGTTGTTTCTCACAGATACACAGCCCGGTCCCAGGCCACCTGCAGGGAAGGTGCGTCCCAGTGCCTGGAGGGCGGGGTCCCTGCGATCTGGGGTTGGGTTTGGGCTCAGACTTGCTCAGTGGCCTTGGGTCGTTCCCGCCCTTCCAGGCCCCCCAGTAAGAGGGACCCCGCGGAAGTGGAGCTGGCCGGCAGAGAGCCACCAAGGGTGCCTATGGAGCAGGTGTCGGAGGCTCGGATTCGGAGCCATCCTTGCTGTGGGGCAGGCTGGGGCAGGCTTCCCGCTCTCGGAAATTTGCCCCTGTTGTCCCTGCCAGTGATCGTCGTAAGGGCTCCTGCCTTGGAGCCCTGGCCACAGAGCCCCGAGGCGTGCGGGAGAGCAGCGAGTGGGGAGGTAGCAGTGGGGGGAGGAGGAGGGGTGGCCCTGCAGGCAAACCGGGGACTGGAAAGGGCACCTGGATGGAAAAAGGCGCTGGCGAGTGATCTTCCCCACCGCGCCAGCCGGCTGGCTCTGCTTCAACCCCTCCCCGAAATTCACGGCAAGGACGGGCACACTGGTGTGTGGCACGTGGAGCTGCAGGGTCCCCACTTAAATGCAAGGGCCCACAGGGAGTCGGGACCTGGAGCGTCCACAGTCCCAGCTCCAAACCCCATATCCCCGCCAGATTCGCCAAATTCAGAGGCTGGAGTCTGTAGAGCAGATATGAGGATGTCAGCTGAGCCCAGCCTCTGCCCGGCCATGGCCAGTCTAACGCGGTGACACTCTCCAGAGCCCCTGATGCCCCCACCCTGCTGTCAGGCTCGCTGGGCTAAGGGATTTATCTACCCCTAGTGTGAGCACCCAGCTCCAGGCAGAGGGTGCAGGTGTGGAGCTGCTGGTCGTCATGGTCACCGGAGATGAGGAGGATCTTTCCCCCAGGGAACAGGCCACTCAAAGCTTGCGGAAGGGAAGCACAGACAGCACCGTCCCTTGCCTGGTAGCCACACAGGGGGAGGCCATCACCTGAACAGCTGGGGGTGGAGAGCGGTTTGAGTTTGAGGGAGGGCTGGTGACCCCAGGTCCTGAGCTATTGGCAAGTGAATGAGCTGGGAATGTATGGAAATGAAGCCTCTTGGGGACTGGAGGGAGGGAAAAGGGTTGGAGGGCGGTGAATGCCTGGACCTCTGAGGCTCAGGTTGCCAGTGTCCCTTCTGGGCTCACAGTGCTTGCTTGTGTCCTCCTCTAATCTCAGTTTCCTCACCTGTCCCAGAGGATGAATATAGCAGGGCTGTTTTGATGATTAGGCCAGATAATTTTGGAAAGCATTTATTAGCTTGCCTGCTCTGAGTATTATTTTTTCTGAGTTTGTTAAGAAACTTAGCTGCTTGTATCCTAGTCACCACACAAAGAAATTAAAAAAAAAAAAAAAAAAAAGGAAGGAAGAAATTTTGCTGCCCAATATCTACTCTTGGAAAGTGAGCTGAGGAGAAAGGAACTTAGGACTCTTACCCTTGGCTTCAGAGTCCCTTCCGAGTGGCCCCTTTCCTTAGGCTCAATGAAAGCACAGAGCTGGCAAAAGTCCCCTCCCCAAAACAGCTATAGAGTCCAGAACCAGAAGATCTTGTTTTCTGAACTAACCGTCTTTTTATGCCATAGCTGACCCAGAGTTAGAACCTAAGCAACACCATCTTAAACCCTGCACCCTGCAAGCACCAAGGAAAACGGTTTTTCCAAAAATAAGTTGTAACTGCTGCCCCGTTTCCTTTGTGATAACTGCTTGCTGCCCCGTTTTCCTTGGAACTGTTGTACCAGAGCAAGCATAGAAAGTCAACACCAAGACAAAAGTATACCAAATTGCAGGGTCTTTATTGCCAGTGGCCACGGAGGATTGTTGTCTCTAATCCATGGCCCGGAAAGGAGGATGTTAAGACCTTTTATGCCCATAAACCACCTCCTGGGCGGGGGCGGGGTGAGGGTGATGGGTTTCAGTCATTCTCATTCCGTAAACCACCTCCTGGGCGGGGGTGAGGATGATGGGTTTCAGACATTCTGAGGGCCAGTGGACTTTGGACATTCCGTAAACCGCCTCCTGGGCGGGGGTGAGGTTGAGGGACTTCAGACTTTCCGATTGTTGCTTAAGTGGTTCACAGAAGTCAAGATAAACGTTAGTTTACACATTGCCTGGGTAGAGTGGAAATTACAGACCTTAGTTACTTATTACAAGTCACAGGGGCCAAGATGGAGTGGGTTTGGTCTTCCTGCCTTTCACATCAGGGTTACAGAGAGCAGTTTCAACAGAAAGCCAGGTATGGTTGAAGTATGCAGTTTTATGGGGCTTTTACCATGTCACCCTGTAACTGCTGAGTTTGGCTTCCGTGAAAAATAGCTAGCTTGCTCTGCATAACACTGATTGCCAAAAAAAAAACCCTGTGCCCCACCAAGATGTGGGTTTTCTGCTTAAAACCCTTGCTTTCCCTGAGCTCGGGGCCACGGGTTGGAGAGACACTAGTCCTCTGTGGTCGCGGGCGAAAAATTATCTTCTGAATTGGCTTACCTTGGTCTCAGTGGTGATTCGTACTCGCTCGGTTACAACAAAAAAACAAGAAGCCAGGAAGGTTATAAAAACTGTGATTTAAAAAATAATTTTTATTCTATTCTTTTAATGTGTGAGCAGCCATATAGTATATAATTTACAAATACACGCGACCTTATGAACAAGGCTAAAGGCAAACACCCTCTGCGGTGGGCCTGGCTCAGCTCAGGGAGGAAGTCCTGCCTGAAAAGGCGGCACCTTCAGCTGTCACTCTTTCTTCAGTCAGCCAGCACTTGGTCATGTCTTCTGTCACTCAGGTCTTGGGTCTTAAACCTTATCCAATAAGCGACGCTGCCCTGAGAGGCGTCCAATCAGGCACGCAGCTGGGGCGGAAAAGGTGGATTCTGAGATGTGTCGGTGGCTTTGTGCCTTGCTGCAGCTGGAGTTTTCGGTCTCGTATTTGCTGTCTTGTGTCCTCTGCTACCATAGGTCCAGCTTCTGTGGCCTTGTGATGTGCTGGTACTGGAGATCTACAGCTGAGATGCCAGGATCCCCTGGAAGCCTAGAAATGGTGTGAGTGCCGGGTCCGACCTCAGGGAAGGGGTTGGTTTGAACCGGTGGAAAATGGTCGTGGCGCTCAGGCCTCCCCACAGTCAGCTCCAAAATCTGTGCCTGAAGTTTTTGCCCAGCTCGGCCTCAGTCCCCTTTAGCAATAAAATGGTGGCTGCGCAGCGACTGTACCTGGAGCCCTCTCTGGGCAGCTCTGCATCCGCAGCGCCGTGTCTCTTCCATATTGTCCCTCCCAGGGACCACGGGAGGGTGGTCAAGGGAGAATCCTGACTCGGGGTGTGGGTCATAAATGAGAAGCCCTTTGGTTTGGTTTATGGGGTTGTCAAGTTTCTATTCTCCTATTAAACATTGATGGGAGTTATTGCATAAATGTTTTTTATGACTGGGTGATTTCAAGCAGAATTTCAAGGCGTCCTCTTTAAAACGCTACCAAGGAAAACAATAGGGAAATCTCCTCTGCGTTTTGACTGTAGAAAATGAATACATTTCTGGCCAGGCACTGTAGCTCAAGCCAGTTGTTGTACTGAAGCGGGCACAGAAAGTCAACACCAAGACAAAAGTATGCCAAATTGCAGGGTCTTTATTGCCGGTGGGCCACGGAGGACTCATGTCTCTCCAACCCATGGCCCCAAGCTCAGGGGGAGCAGGGTTTTTAAGCTGAAAAACTGCATTCTCGTTTTAGGACCAAGAGAGTGAGGGGATGCAGGGCAGGCAACTTTACGGAAGTGATATCTGGCAGTTTGTGATAAGAAAAGCAAGCAGCTTTACACAGTGAGCTTCCTGGAATTTGGGGAAATTCTAAGTAGTCCCCGGTGGAGAGCTGCAAGTCAAACATTTCAATAGAAAATTTTTTCTTCTCTTTCTTTTTTATTAGGAGTCTTAGAGAAAGCTAGCTGTTTTTATTTACAGAAGACAAGATCAGCAGTTATCACAAGGAAAATGGGGCAGCAAGCACTTACCACAGAGGAAACAGGGCAGCAGTTACAACTTATTTTTGAATAAACCATTTTTCTTGGTGCTTGCAGGGTGCAGGGTTTAAGATGGTGTTGCTTAGGTTCTAACTCTGGGTTACCTATGGCACACGGTAATCCTAGCACTTTGAGAGGCCAAGACCAGTGCATCATCTGAGGTTGGGAGTTCGAGACCAGCCTGACCAATGTGGCGAAATGCTGTCTCTACTAAAAATACAAAATTTAACCAGGTGTGGTCATAGGAGTCTAGAATCCAACCTATTGCGGAGGCTGCCGCAGGAGAATTGCTTGAACCCAGGGGGCGGAGGTTGCATTCAGCCCGAGGTTTTGCGACTTCACTCCAGCTTGGATGAAAGCAGTACCCCTCCACCCCCCCAAAAAAGAAAATTTTTTTACAAGAAAATGTGGCAGACAACTGGTGAGTTGTGTTGAGTCATAAAAGTATAACTTTCTTTTTTTGCAGAGTTAATTTGGGACAGTAAATATCTCTGTTCTGTATCCTTTTATCTTGACTTCTGAGTTTCATGCTAAGTTTTATGAGATAAAACTTGGTACCTCCTAGAAATGTTTCCATACGACTAATTGTTTACCACATGATTTTTAATGGAAAAATTTATAATAAGACATATACTGTCTGAAAGAATAGATACTTTTGTTTTTCTCATTGAAGTGTAAAATGTAAGCACCTTATAATTTTATCCCTTTAGATGAACATTTTGTTTGAGTAATGTTGCTGAATTTTTCACACAGGTATTTTCAAAAACCAAGTTACATAACTGACATGGAAATCAAAGCTTGAACCTAGTGCCTCCAAGCTAAGGCTAATATTGAACCTCCAAAAGAAGGTTATTAACAGCCCAGTTGTTTTCTGAAGAGCCTTCCTGGCATGTGTCCCAGCCTACTCACCCCAGTCATGGAAGACTCTTCTGTAGTGAGAGAAGCTACAGAGCCCTGGAAAGCTGGGGACCCAGTGGCTAATGCAGTTAAGGTTAAGAAGAAAAAGAACTGGTAGAATTTTTGTGAAGATAAAGTTGTTACTGTTTTGAAGCAGTTTCTAGAGTGCTTAAAATAAAACAAAGCTAAATTTATGTAAAAAAATTAAATTCCAGGCTGGGCACAGTGGCTCATGCCTGTAATCTCAGCACTTAGGGAAGCAGTGGGTGAATTATGAGGTCAGGAGATCAAGACCATTCTCACCAACACTGTAAAATCCCATCTCTAAAAAAAATAATTAATTAAAAATGTTCAAATTAAATTCTAGCTGGGAGGGGTGGCTCACCCTTGTCATCACAGTACTTTAGGAGACTGAGGCATGTGGATCACAAGGTCAGGAGTTCAAGGCCAGCCTGGCCAACATAGTGAAACCCCAGCTGTACTAAAAATAAAAAAAATTAGCTGGGTGTGGTGGTACAGGACTGTAGTTCCAGCTATTCAGGGGCTGAGGAAAGAGAATTGCTTGGACCTTTAAGGCAGAGGTTGCAGTGAAACACTCCATTACATTCTAGCCTGGGTGACAGAGTGAGACTTCATTAAATATATAAACAAATAAATTCCAAAGGAGTATTGCAACAGAATAGAATATCTGATATAAGATCTGAAAACATTGCAAAATTTGGGCAGACAAGGGCTTTTCTTAATCAGAAGGAACAAATAAGATTACAAAGAACGTAGAAGGTAAATAGCAAATGAGAGGTGAAAAATCAGATTCTACATTAATGTTTTACCCTGAAGTCAGCATGTTTTTAGGAATGACATAACATGTTGTATTTTGACTCAAATGGAGTGTGGCTGAATGTTCAGGAGCCTGTGGGCTGGAAATCAATAAAAATGAAGTTTGATTAAAAAGTATTTTCTTTTGACTCCTGAAGAAAAATTCAGCTGATTTTTTAAAATGAGAACAAAAGGAAAATGTGCAGAGTCTGTGTCTGGCTATGTGATAGATAAGAAAAAAAGCACCAATTAAGTCATAGAGGAAAGCATGTTTTTTTCCACAAACTGTTTCTGGAGAACACAAAAGGATAGAGAATTTTATTAATCACAGCTGTTTATCAGGATTATCTATGTGCTTCGTCTTTCTCCATTTATTCTTAGTCCTGTTTCTCTCCTCCCCTCCCCTCCCCTCCTCTCCTCTCTCACCTCTCTCTCCTTTACCCCCTTTCCCCCTCCCCTTCCCCTCTCCTTTCCCTTCCCCTCTCCTTTCCCTTCCCCTCTTTTCCTTGAGAAAGAGTTTCAGTTTTGTTGCCCAGGCTAGAGTCATGGCACGTTCTTGGCTCACCACAACCTCTGCCTCACAGATTCAAGTGAATCTTCTGCTTCAGCTTCCCGAGTAGCTGGGAATACAGATATACGCCACCATGCCTGGCTAATTTTTTGTATTTTTAGTAGGGACAGGGTTCCTTCATGTTGGTCAGGCTGGTCTCAAACTCCCCATCTCAGGCGATTCACCCACCTTTGCCACCCAAAGTGCTGGGATTACAGGCATGAGGCTCCATACCTGGTCACGTTTTCTACATTTGACTTCTTCTGAGTTGTATTTTTTATAATAAGCTGGTAAATGTAGCTACAGTGTTTTGCTGAGTTGTGTGAGTAGCTCTATCAAATTATGAAACTTGAGAGAGGTTACAGGAGTCCACAATTTTTAAACAGTAGCTCAGAGCATGGATAGGCCTATGGGGTTTGTTACTGGGATCTGCCATTAGGACCATGTTGTGAGCATGAGCCCTGAATCAGGGTCTGTGCTGACTCTGGATGGCATCAGAATCCAAATTCAAGTTTTAGTCAGTAAGTTGGTGTTGGAGAATGGCTTGATGTTCAGTAAACTATAGCTTTGGTACAAGAAAAAAGGTATCCCAGAAACCTGGCCTGGAATCAAACTCTGGTTGTCTGGGAATGAAAAGCTCTGCTCTCCTGTACACAGGCTGTCACACTGCCCATTGTTCTGTGATTCCAGGTCTCCTCCCAGGGTGAGAGGATAAAAAATTACAGAAGAGGAACTCTGATAGCAAACCCTCTTTTCCCACAGCTGGCACCACAGCATTCCCACTCACTCACAGGCTTACCCACTAAATAGGAGCATGGCTACGCCTCTTCCAGGACTAGGCACCACCCAGAGAAATTTCACAACAGCATTTTGATTCTAGTGTTTATCGGCAAAAACCTACAAAAGTATCTACAAGTCTCCGGGCACATCCCCACCCCCAGACACTGAATCTGCAACAACAGACTATTTTCTTCACCAAATGAGGGTTCTGGACCACATCGTCCTGATTCATCTGCCTGCATAAACACTCCCCCTCAGCCGCTATCTGTAACACAAACCACATCTTTAACCTACATTGCCCTGTTTCCCACTCACAGATTTTTTTTTCTTTACCTTTTACTTTTTGGCTCAGGGGCACACAGGTAGGTTTTATATGCAGCTAAAATTGTGTCATGTGGTTTGGTGTGTGGATTATTTTGTCACTGAGGTGCTAAGCATAGCACCAAACAGCTGCTTTTTCTGATGCTCTTTGTCCTCCCATTCTCCAATCTCAACTAGGCCTCAGTGTCTATTGCTCCGGGCTGTGTTCCTGTGTTCTTATCATTCAGATTTTACTTAGAAATAACATGCATTGGTTTTCTGCTACTGCATTCGTTTTCTAAGGATGATTTTCAGCTTCATCCATAGTGCTTCAAAGGACATGGTTGTGTGTCTGTGTGTTTTAATAACCACATAAGATTCTATATTTATATATTATATTTTCTTTTTGTTAAGCCTTTTATTTATATTTTATTTTATTTTTGAAGACAGGGTCTCGCTTTGTTGCCCAGACTGGAATGCAGTGGAATGATCTCAGCTCATTGCAGCCTCAATTTCCCAGGCTTAAACAATCCTTTTTTACTTCATCCCCCCAAGTAGCTGGAACTACAGGCACACACCAGCAGGCCTGGCTTATTACTATTTGTAGAAATTGGGTTTTACTATGTTTACATGGCTGGTAACAAACCTCTGAGCTCTGGCAATTTACTTACCTCACCTCCCAAAGTGCTGAGATTAAAGGTGTGAGCCACCATGTACAACCGTACCATATTATTCTTATCCTGTGTGCAAATGAGAATCATTTAGGTTGATCATGTCTTTGTGAATAGTGCTGCAGTGATGCATATGTCTTTAGAATAATTGATATTTTACTGGGTATATGCCCAATCATGAGGTTGCCAAGTCACAAGGTAATTCTCTTTTTAGTTCTGTAAGGAATGGTCACATTGCTTTTCACAATGTTGGAACTAATTTACTCTCTGACTGGCAGTGTATGACCATTTCCATTTCTCTGTAACCTTGCCAGCATTTGCTGTCTTTTGACTTTCTAAAACTAGCCATTCTCACTGGTGTTAGATGATATTTTATTCTGTGGTTTTTTTTAACTTCTCTAATCATTAGTGCTAAACATTTTTTATATGCTTGTTAGCCACATGTATGTCTTCTCTTAAAAAACAAGTTTTTCCTGTTTTTTATCTACTTCCTATTGAAGTCTTTTTTTTCTATAAACTTAACTTTCTCATAAATTATGTGTATTGGACCTTTGTCAAGAGCATAGCTTGCAAATATTTTGTTCTGTGTGTTGTTTGTTTACTGTGCTGATGGTCTCCTTGGGTGTGAAGGAGCTTTTTGGCTTAATTAGTTTCCATTTGTCAATTGTTGTTTTTGTTGCAATTGCTTTTGGCATCTTCGTTTTAAAATGTTAACCATTTTCTATGTTTACAAAGATATTTCCTAAATTATTTCACAGGATTTTTTCTTTTTTACTTTGAAGTTTTTCATTTAAAATTTTAATTTATCTTGAGTTTTGTATATGGTTTAATGAAAGCATCCAGTTTCAATCTTCTACATAGTGCTAGTTAGTTATTCCAGCACCGTTTATTAAATAGGGAATTCTTCCCGGATTGCTTCTGTTAGCTTTGTCAAAGACCAGATGGTTGTAGGTATGTGTTATTATTTCTGGGCTCTCCATTCTGTTGCATTGGTGTATGAGTTTGTTTTTGTACCAGTACGTTTTTGCTTTCTTTAATGTAGCCCTGTAGTACAGTTTGAATTTAGGTAATGTCATGACTTAAGTTTTGTTCATTTATTTTTATGATTGCCTTACCTATTTGGGCTCTTTTCTGTTTTCATATAAATTTATAAGTTTTTTTTTTTAGTTCTGTTAAAAAATATATATATATATATAGTTATATATATATATATAGTTATATATATATAGTTATATATATATATAGTTATATATATATAGTTATATATATATA